>CM050169.1:135033559-135633559 GCA_027410445.1 Discoglossus pictus
ACTACCAAGTTGGTAGTTGGGTCACTTAGTCAGGGTGGTAGGTAGGTGGCTTGGTAGTTGGGTCAAGATGGGGTCACTGGGTCAGGGTGGTAGGTAGGTGGCTTGGCTTGGTACTACCAAGCGACCTACCTACCACCCTGACCCAGTGACCCCACCCTGACCCAAATACCAAGTTGGTAGTTGGGTCACTTAGTCAGGGTGGTAGGTAGGTGGCTTGGTAGTTGGGTCAGGATGGGGTCACTGGGTCAGGGTGGTAGGTAGGTGGCTTGGCTTGGTACTACCAAGCGACCTACCTACCGCCCTGACCCAGTGACCCCACCCTGGCTTGGTAGTTGGGTCAGGATGGGGTCACTTAGGGTGGTAGGTAGGTGGCTTGGTAGTTGGGTCAGGGTAGGGTCACTGAGTCAGGGTGGTAGGTAGGTGGCTTTGTACTAGTTAGGTAGGTTAAGGTGCCAAGGTGGGGGTGATCGGGGGGTGGCACAGGCCCCATGGGGGTGATCTGGGGGGTGGCACAGGCATTGTTGGCCTAGGTGGGTGGGTGGGTGACAGGTAGGCATAGTGGGGTAACTGGGGGACCCTTTTTTTATTAGGGGGACTAGGGGC
The DNA here is from genome assembly GCA_027410445.1 of Discoglossus pictus. Lineage (NCBI taxonomy): Eukaryota > Metazoa > Chordata > Amphibia > Anura > Alytidae > Discoglossus > Discoglossus pictus. The sequence goes on from CM050169.1 coordinate 135,034,163, forward strand.
TTTGGCTGGGCAAGGCAAGGCACTGAGGGCAGTTTTTTTACTTACTTGTATGGGTTCTTTAGCACCAGGAGCGGGAAACAGAGGGGGCTGGCTTAGGGGGTGAGATTTTTATAGCAGGGCTGCCAGGGCACCTGTCAGTCAAACACTAACTCGGGTCTCTATTAGCTGGTGGGCGCCCTGGGCTAATGGTCTTAGGTGGTTCTCCTGACAACTGTACAACCTTCCATCATTGATTGGTCAATGATGGAAGACTGTGAGTCATTGAAATGGATACATTTCACTGCCCATGCATAGCTTCTCCCTGGTGGCTAGACGGCATTCATTAACGGTCATGACTCGCTCTCACAGTGTCAGGTTGGTGTGATATGATCACACAGTGCAGGGAAGCTACGCTAGTTACATTGGATAGCACACAGCAGTTAAGGCATACAAGGGGTTATCTTAAAGTGACAGTGTCCCAGGGAATATTTTGAATGAAAGCATACTTAAGAAAGAACACTTAAATGCTAATTTAAAGATGATATTTTATTGTTTTATGATTATTTCTAATTATTATTTGTCTTTTTTTATTGCTGGGTCACTGAAAACTTTTGGGGGGGCGCTTGCCCCGAAGCCCCTATGGACGGGCCACCACTGGTCTACAACCCACACAAGTGGCTCAGGTAGTGCAGCTCATCCAGGATAGCACATCAATGCGAGCTGTGGCAAGAAGGTTTGCTGTGTCTGTCAACGTAGTGTCCAGAGCATGGAGGCGCTACCAGGAGACAGGCCAGTACATCAGGAGATGTGGAGGAGGCCGTATGAGGGCAACAACCCAGCATCAGGACCGCTACCTCCGCCTTTGTGCAAGGAGGAACAGGAAGAGCACTACCAGAGCCCTGCAAAATGACCTCCAGCAGGTCACAAATGTGCATGTGTCTGCTCAAACGGTCAGAAACGGACTCCATGAGGGTGGTATGAGGGCCCGACATCCACCGGTGGGGGTTGTGCTTACAGCCCAACACCGTGCAGTATGTTTGGCATTTGCCAGAGAACACCAAGATTGTCAAATTTTCCACTGGCGCCCTCTGCTCTTCACAGATGAAAGCAGGTTCACACTGAGCACATGTGACAGACGTGACAGGGTCTGGAGAAGCTGTGGAGAACGTTCTGCTGCCTGCGACATCATCCAGCATGACCGGTTTGGCAGTGGATCAGTAATGGTGTGGGGTGGCATTTCTTTGGGGGGCCACACAGCCCTCCATGTGCTCGCCAGAGGTAGCCTGACTGCCAATAGGTACCGAGATGAGATCCTCAGACCCCTTGTGAGACCATATGCTAGTGTGGTTGGCCCTGGGTTCCTCCTAATGCAAGACAATGCTAGACCTCATGTGGCTGGAGTGTATCAGCAGTTCCTGCAAGACAAAGGCATTGATGCTATGGACTGGCCCGCCCGTTCCCCAGACTTGAATCCAATTGAGTACATCTGGGACATCATGTCTCGCTCCATCCACCAACGTCACGTTGCACCACAGACTGTCCAGGAGTTGGCAGATGCTTTAGTCCAGGTCTTGGAGGAGATCCCTCAGGAGACCATCCGCCACCACATCAGGAGCATGCCCAGGCGTTGTAGGGAAGTCATACAGGCACGTGGAGGCCACACACACTACTGAGCCTCATGTTGACTTGTTTTAAGGACATTATATCAAAGTTGGATCAGCCTGTAGTGTGTTTTTCCACTTTCATAATGGGGGTGACTCCAAATCCAGACCTCCATGGGTTGAAAAATGTGATTTCCATTTTTTAATTTTTGTGTGATTTTGTTGTCAGCACATTCAACATGTAAAGAACAAAGTATTTCATAAGAATATTTAATTCATTCAGATCTAGGATGTGTTATTTTAGTGTTCCCTTTATTTTTTTTAGCAGTGTATATATTTTACATAGCAGTTTTATCTTTACAATAATCCTGTATTAATATAGTAGCATTATCTCTTTCGCAGAAGTTCAGATTTTCCTTATCAAGTTTATTTATATACAGTGCCTTGCAAAAGTATTCACCCCCATGACTTTTTACCTATTTTTTTACATTACAGCCTTAAGTTCAATGTTTTGTTAATCTGAATTTTATGTGATGGATCAGAACATAATAGTCTAAGTTGGTGAAGTGAAATGAGAAAAATATATACATAAAACTATTTTTGAGGCAAAGAAAACTGAAAATTGGCATGTGCATATGTATTTACCACCTTTGTTATGAAGCCCATAAAAAGCTCTGCTGAAACCAATTACCTTCAGAAGTCCCATAATTAGTGAAATTATGTCCACCTGTGTGCAATCTAAGTGTCACATGATCTGTCATTACATATACACACCTTTTTTTAAAGGGCCCAGAGGCTGCAACACCTAAGCAAAAGGCACCACTAAACAAACACTGCCATGAAGACAAAGGAATTATCCAAACAAGTAAAGGACAATGTTGTTGAGAAGTCAGGGTTAGGTTATACAAAAATATCCAAATATTTGATAATCCCCAGGAGCACCATCAAATCTATCATAACCAAATGGAAAGAACACAGCACAACAGCAAACCTGCCAAGAGACGGCCGCCCACCAAACTCACGGACCGGGAAAGGAGGGCATTAATCAGAGAGGCAGCACAGAGACCTAAGGTAGCCCTGGAAGAGCTGCAGAGTTCCACAGCAGAGACTGGAGTATCTGTACATAGGAAGACGATAAGCCGTAAGCTCCATAGAGTTGGGTTTTATGGCAGAGCAGCCAGAAGAAAGACATTACGTTCATCAAAAAACAAAATGGCACATTTTGAATTTACAAAAAGGCATGTGGGAGACTCCCAAAATGTATGGAGGAAGGTGCACTGGTCTGATGAGACTAAAACTGAACTTTTCGGCCATCAAAGAAAACGCTATGTCTGTCGCAAACCCAACACATCACATCACCCAAAGAACACCATCCCCACAGTGAAACATGGTGGTGGCAGCATCATGCTGTGGGGATGTTTTCAGCAGCCAGGACTGGGAAATTGGTCAGAGTTGAGGGAAAGATGGATGGTGCTAAATACAGGGATATTCGTCAGCAAAACCTGTACCACTCTGTGCGTGATTTGAGGCTAGGACGGAGGTTCACTTTCCAGCAGGACGATGACCCCAAACTGCTTAAGCAACACTTGAGATGTTTAAGGGGAAACATGTAAATGTGTTGGAATGGCCTAGTCAAAGCCCAAACCTCAATCCAATATAAAATCTGTGATCAGACTTAAAGGTTGCTGTTCACAAGCTCAAACCATCCAACTTGAAGGAGCTGGAGCAGTTTTGCAAGGATGATTGGGCAAAAATCCCAGTGGTAAGATGTGGCAAGCTCATAGAGACTTATGCAAAGCGAGTTGGAGCTGTGATTGCCGCAAAAGGTGGCTCGACAAAGTATTGCCTTAAGGGGGGTAAATAGTTATGCACATTGACTTTTTCTGCTATTTTGTCCTATTTGTTGTCTGCTTCACAATAATAAAAAAAAAACATCTTCAAAGTTGTGGGCATGTTCTGTAAATTAAATGATGCAAATCCTCAAACAATTAATGTTAATTCCAGGTTTTGAGGCAACACAATACGAAAAATGCCAAGGTGGTGAATTTTTTTGTAAGGCACTGTAGCTCTTTACTTGTGTGGAAAATAAAACACTGTTCTTTCTGTAAGTTGGCTTGAGCACAATTGTTTTAAAAGTTCTTAATAACTTTGGAATCTTTTTCAAGAAAGTATTTTATATTATCCATTTCCTGGTCATTTTTACTTTTTACTTCCGGCAGAAATTCAGGATTATTTTTAATTGGAATTTGGTATGTAATTTTATCAATGCCAAAAATTGGAGAGTGGAGAGTCCTTCAAGTTTTTAATATAGGATACATTAATATATCTTCTCTAATCGCTTGAGGAATTTAAATTTTCAAATTATCTAAGAGATATGAGACTTTCTCATGATTTTTCAATGAGCATTCCCATTCAAAATTTCTATTTTTTCCCTTTAATTAGCCATTCTACTGCCATTTTGTATAGAATTAGAATTGACTAATTAGCCCATTCTATATTCGTTAAGTTATCTCCTCCTCTACTATTTGTTTGCAAAGTTTTTCAAGACTATCTTGCTCCTAATGGAGCCAGAGCATCTCAGATTTCTTAGTATCAATACTATATTCTTTAAAGAGTTTCATAATTATAGGTATATTGTCTTTGGGTTTGTCGACAAACAATAACAAATCATCTGCATATTGTGGTAACTTGTCTTCCTTGAATGGTAATTCAGGACTTCCTCAAACAGGCCTTTGTCGGAGGGCTGAGAATCTTTACTTCCCTCCCACAATTGCTAAAGGAAGTCATGCATGGACAGGATGTGATGTAAATTACATCATCTCAACTAAGGATATATCCAGGCAGGAAACTTGTGCTTGGGCCTGTTTTCTTCCTTGATGGTGATGGAGGTGATGTCAATGGTCTGACCGTGGGTAAGATCAAGCGTTTGGGGAAGGGAATTACTATATATATAGGTAGATAGATTTAAAAGGGGGTGTTGCTCCGTGGGTCTGGGCTGTTGTGTTTGTAATACATTTATAGTATTGTGTTATCTGCCTTTTAATAAATACCTTTTAATGTAGACGAACCTTGTGTAATATTAATTTGGTGATACACCACATTTGGCGACCACGAATTTTAGACTTCTACAAAGGTTATTTATGAGGTAATATCACATTAATAGATAGTCAGATTTATTTATTTTATTTTTATTTTATTTTATTTTTGTGGGGAAGGAAAAAAAGTACTTTGTCTAATTATCCTCTGCATAAGAAATCAAGTGCTGATTGTGTGTGGAGTCTAGGATAAGCCTCCATTTTTATATAAATATCGTACTAGCTTCTGAGTTGAGTTGTTGTGCTTTTGAGTACAGGTCTAGCCCTGCATTTGAATAGAATCCATGCGGCTTCTTTGTGTATTTAAATGCTAAATTAAGCCTCCATTTTTAATATATATCGTACTAGCTTCTGAGTTGAGTTTTGTTCGTACTAGCTTATTTTGATACATAAAACAAATATATCGTACTATATCGTACTAGCTTCTGAGTTGAGTTTTGTTCGTACTAGCTTATTTTGATACATAAAACAAATATATATCATACAGGTTCTTTTTGTGGGATTATCTGAGTTGTTGTGCTTTTGAGTACAGGCCTAGCCCTGCATTTGAATAGAATCCATGTGGCTTCTTTGTGTAATTAAATGCTAATTCAAGCCTCCATTTTAATATACAAGCTTGGGCACCAGGCCACAATTAGTTTGTTGTGTGTTTCAAATACCTGAGTTTGTTAATACTATTATTTTTGTTTTGTTTTTGGTTTTTTTTTCTCTTCTTTCTTTTTCTTTCTCTAGTCCTTTATCATAGTACAGGCCTGGAGAAAAATAATAAATAAACCATTTTAAATATTATATATATATATATATATATATATATATATATATATATATATATATATATATATATATATATTATTTCAGGCGTGCATTTTAATACACTATAGGCTTCCATACCTTATACATTTTGGGTGTCTTACATATCCTAGTTCGGGTTTATCTCCTACCCTGCAGGCCTTGCTATTATATTTTAAGTTAATTAGCAAGTATTACCTTCACCATACTAAGGTAAGTATAATTTGCATTGTGGGTACTAATCTATTTTTCTACATATTACACCTGGCCTACTGAATAGTCATCAACTATTGTTGGCTACTCAGAAGCATGCTACTTTAGTCGCAAATTGATTTGGATTCTTACTTGGGTGAGTAAAAGAGTAGGAATGTCTTTTCAAGGGGTCAAATACTTTCCCACAGAAGTGCGTGAGTACTTTAGGAAACATATTCAAAAACATGATGGTCCATATGAGCTGCCAGAGCCAGCAAACCCAGACAGTGAAAAAGAAAAGAGATTAATGGATGTTCTAACACAAATTGTAAATAACAAAAAGTATAGAACAAAGAAGAGAAAAAGTTTGGTCACACAAGCTGTTGTAGCCACAATAGGAGGCCTAATAGACTTAGTTGTAGAATTACGGCAGCATAATTTGGAAACAACAAATAAAATGGAGGAAGCAATGGACAAAAGGGATTGTTTAAAAATTGCAGCTTTGAGAACAACTACAATTGTTGGGGAACTAGAAAGGGAGTTAAGGGAAATAGAAAAGCAGAGGGATGTTTATGGAGTAAAAATAACAGAACTTCAAAACATAATAATGGACTATAAAAATAAAACAAAGTTAGAAGGGATAAAAGGAGTCAGAGACATTGCCAAAATATATCCAGATCTGGATATGTTCGTGGCACAAAATAAAGAACCAGTGCCGAAAATGAACCAAGATAGAAAAGATTTCTTATGTTATTCTGTTCCACAAGTAGATACCATACCACAAGCACCAGTTATTGTTTCAGAATTATTTAATGCAAGGCAAACACCTACAGGATTTTCTATGCAGACTCGACCGATGTCTATGGCAGATAAAGACAATTTCCAGAAATGGTGGGGAAGTATGCCAACTAACAACTTTAATACGTTTACACATTGGTTTATGAGGGGAGCAGATAGAGCTAAAAAAGGAGGTCTTAACTTAGAGGAATGGACAGAACTGTTAGAATACGCTATGGGTCCTTTGGCTAGTAGACTATTGGGATTTAATAACAGTGTGTCTGATCAGGCAGGAAGAATTGCTGCAACTAATTTCTATCTACTTAGCATAGAGAAAGAAATAGCAAATATTACCATGAGGCCAAAAGATGGTCCTAGAGAGGTAGCTCAAAGGATATTTTTTTGGTATACTCTACGACAACCTCAACAGCCTCTAGTGCTGGGCTCACCAGAACATATAGCAAAAGTAATGGAAGCCCTTCCCCGGGAGTGTCAAGAATTTATCAGGCTTTTTGATCCAACACCAACAGACTTGGAAATGGTACTAACTAGAGCGGATACGTGGTGGATCAAGCATCCTTTCACAGAACAGGCCTGCTCTGTTTCAGCTGTAAGAACATTTAAGGTCGAGTCTGGTAGAGATATAGATGGTAATTGGAGAAACCAGACGTGGGATGTACCCCAGAACAAGAAGGATGATCAAAACTGGAGACCAAAACAGAACTTTGACAAAAGATGGAGAGATCCACCTAGGGACTATAGGAATAGGGATGGCAGCAACTGGAGGGCTAATCAGGAGGGAGAGAGAAACGGTAACATGGGCTATTGGGAACTCAGGAGACAGAAGGATAGGATAGAAGAGGAAAATCACATACTTAAAAACAAGGTAGCTGAGTCAGAGAGGAAATTGAAGGAAAGTGAGGCAAAGATGCAATATAGTGTTATAAAAGAGGGACGGAGTAGAAGTGAGTCACAATGACAAATCCCAACCCCTGCGCCTCAGCATCTCATTCACTCAGCTAATTTAACCATGGATGAGGCAGGTCGGCCTACCAGTTATACAGTCATCGCAGGGGTAGGGAAAAATATGTTGGTAGATACAGGAGCAGCAGTTACAATGACCAACAGGGTCAAAAATGGGGATTCTTCAGTAAGTAGTATGGGAGTTACTGGGAATCCACAGGAGGTTAGAGCAGGTCCAATTGATGTAGCAGTTGGAGAAAAAACAATACAAGTAGAAGCAATAGTGGGTTGGCCAGAGGAAATATTGGGAATAGAAGTTTTAAAAAAAGGAAATTTCATTGTAGATCTTGCCAATTTTTGTTTGTGGAAGACAGAAAAGGTGAATCAGGTAAGTACAGAGTTGACGAAAGGGGTTGTGCTCCCAATGGCATATATTGTCTCTCCGATAAAAAGTCTGGAAAAAAACAAACTGAAACTAGACGGACAACCAGAATGGCTGCAGAAGCTAATCCAAGACATACCTGTTTGGGCTACAGATAAATTAGACTGTGGAAGAATGAAAGGAATGGTCTTTTTGGAAGGAGGAGACCCACAATGGCAAAAGCAATATCCAGTCCCAAGAGAATCAGTGGCATCAATCACCAAGATGATAGAAATACTGGAGAAAAGTGGAATAATTAAATCTGGAAATGGGTATGCATGTAACTCACCATGTTGGCCTGTGAGAAAAGCTGTGTTAAAAGGGAATAGAGATGAAAAAGCAGCCTCATCATGGAGACTTACCATTGATTACAGGGCTGTGAACAAACTTGCAAAAAGAATGGCCCCTGTTGTTTTTGTTATGTATATGTTTCTAATGATGGAATCTAGTGTTCCCACAGAGCACGGCTGTATAAGAATGAAGATGCGTGTCAACAGAAGATTGTGGTGAATCCTTGTTCCAGGATGGATAAGTATAAGCTGTATCACAGTAGGAATGGGGAGACAGGCAATAAGGCCAGAAGATACCGCAAATAAGGGAGAAAGTTTGAAAAGATTGGAGTTACATTATGTTCAAGCAGATAGATTTATTTGGCCCAGGGAATTGGAAGTAAAAGAGTGTGGAGGGTTACAAGTAAACATTATTTTGCCACATAATAGTACCAGGGGATTAGCTCTTAGAGCTCCAATACAAGGGAGGTTTACAAATATTACAGTAGTAGTGAGTAACTTAACATTAGAAGAAGGTGGAGAATGGGACGCTGCAGTTATAGCTGCCAAGCCTGACCTAGAGGAATTCTGCAATTTTGATACTGGAAAGGGGTGTGTTCTAACAATAGATGAAGTATTTGTCTCTGTAAAGGAGCTGCAACGTTGTAAAGATCAGAAGAAGGTACCATGGCCAATAGGCGGATTGGTGGTGGTACCAACACATGAAACAGTTGTGCAAGGGGTTGGGTGGACTTAATACCCAATAATTCTAAATTTTAATGATTTTTCTATTCCTCCAAAGTGCCCGGAATCACAGCGGCAGTGGTTTAAGCAAAGTATACAAGAGACCATCATTGAGTGGACCGGAGCAGGGAGTCGAGAAAAACGGGACACACTTGCAGCCCTTTTAGGAGGAGTCGGAACTGGATTGGGAGTATGGAATTCAGCAGACATCATTGGACTGAACAGCCGGATAAACTCCCTTACTGATGGCATGGGACATGCTATGAAAACAGGTGGAGTAGCTGACTCCCTTATAGTGAGTAGACTGACAGACAATGTTGATGACATACACACCATTGCCAACAACCTGCATCTAGGAAAATATTGCTTCCATTGCTAACAGCATTAAGAATGAAATATTGGGAACTGCCATTTTCTGTTCTATGATTGGAGGAAAGCTGTTGGCAGATTTAAAGGAAACTATTAAAGACATCCAGGAAAACAAGTGGGCAAGACAAATCAATGCAACAAGGATTATCACGTCATTGAAAAGAAAAGGAGTGGACATCACTGAGGACAATCTTAAATACAGCAATATTGAAGGCCCAGATCAATGGATGCCACATGGACTACAATCTGGGACAATAGGACTAATCCTGGCAATTCCCCGCTGGGAGGGGCAGGCGGAGCAACTGAACTTTATACATAGCATTGGCACGTTAAGTGATGGAATCTACAGGCAACACTTCCCATCAAAAAGACTGGCCACTATTACAGAATTGGAGATGGATGAAAGCTGTTGCAGGAAATCTCAACACCGATGGCTGTGCAGTTGTGTTTGGGAGAAAGGAGCTGAGGAGGATGGCTGGGTGCAGTTGATAAAAGAAAACCTGGTGCAAGAGGTGATCCGCATAGGGGACATTGCATGCTTTATCGGCCACTCTGAATATAGGACAGTTGATGAAATATGTTTGGTGGAAGAAGGGTCTTGTATCATGGTATTTCCATCAAGAAACCTTACCACTGAAATGATCAATTTTACTGCAAATGCAGATTGGACAAATTTGACAATGAAGCTTTTTACCTTGGAACTTCATGAGTCAGAGACACATCCAGTCCTACGAACACTGTCGCTGGTACTCATGTTCATTCAAGTATTAACGACAATTATAATAATATACTTTTGTGTGGCAATGAAACTTGCAAGGAGGATATATAATAATGTGTCTTTTTCCTCTTCTTTCTCTCTCTCATACATTCTTCAATAAAGTTTTACATTGCACATACATAAACATTTATCACACACTCTCACCTAAATTCTATAAATTCTGTTTTTTGTGTAATATGTGGATTGACAGCCATAGGAAAGTACAGGAGAACTTATGTCGCTGAGGGAACTATTCCGGAGGGACTGTGGGTTGAATTTCTCCTGTATATCAGGTTTTTGCTCCCACTAGGTTCTCCTGTACTAGAGGGATAACTAGAAAACTGAGCAACAAAGAAGAAGAAAAAGTGAGGGAATGTGGTAACTTGTCTTCCTTGAATGGTAATTCAGGACTTCCTCAAACAGGCCTTTGTAGGAGGGCTGAGAATCTTTACTTCCCTCCCACAATTGCTAAAGGAAGTCATGCATGGACAGGATGTGATGTAAATTACATCATCTCAACTAAGGATATATCCAGGCAGGAAACTTGTGCTTGGGCCTGTTTTCTTCCTTGATGGTGATGGAGGTGATGTCAATGGTCTGACCGTGGGTAAGATCAAGCGTTTGGGGAAGGGAATTACTATATATATAGGTAGATAGATTTAAAAGGGGGTGTTGCTCCGTGGGTCTGGGCTGTTGTGTTTGTAATACATTTATAGTATTGTGTTATCTGCCTTTTAATAAATACCTTTTAATGTAGACGAACCTTGTGTAATATTAATTTGGTGATACACCACACATATAATGCAATCTTTCATTGTTAACTGTTAAATTCCAATCACGCTATTAAATTGCAAAGAATTCACTGGCGTTTTAGCCCTTAACTCCCAAATGAAGCCAAAAATCCAAAAGGTGCTAGAGAGGAGTTAAAGTCCTATATGTCCTATACACTCACTACTGTACTCATAATTAAAGGAAACATTATGTTAGGTGTTAAAATGAATAGCTTGCAAATCTACAATAAAAATTACATTATTTTATGTTTAATTTCCATGTTTTATCGATCCCGGCAATCAATGTGTTAATACATATAATGGAACTCGCATGGACCTGAATATCATTTTTATTGATTTATAAATTTTGCATTATATCTGAAATGTGGGGCCGATCGAAACTCGTAATTGAAACCCGTAAGGCTTTGAAATCTAACCTCAATTTTTCAGTGACGTAATGATGCCGACCTCCGTTGCCATTGGCTCTGTCTAAACCCGTAACCACGGGTTTGACTAATTGATCATGTTCACAGCCGCACATCCAATGTGCAACAAATGATTTACGGGTTTGCGTCTCAGGCCCTGGTTTAATTTAATAGCTCTGTAATGCATCCGAATTTAAAACCCTTAGCCTTTGCATTCTTGCCAATGCCGCTACGGGCTTTAAATTTGATGGTGTGAAGAGAGGGGAGAGGATGGGAGAGACAGAGAGGGGAGAGGATGGGAGAGATAGAGAGAAGAGAGGGTGGGAGAGACAGAGAGAGAGGGGAAAGGGTGGGAGAGACAGAGGGGAGAGGATGGGAGAGACAGAGTGGGGACAGGATGGGAGAGACAGAGAGGGGAGAGTATGGGAGAGACAGAGCGGGAGAGGATGGCAGAGACATAGAGTGGAGAGGATGACAGAGAGAGAGGGGGCAGAGGATGACAGAAAAAGTGGGGGCAGGGGATGACAGAGACAGAGGGGGGAAAGGATGAGAAAGACGGGGCAGAGACAGGGGAGAGGATGAGACAGACAGGGGAAGAGGATGGGAGTGAAAGGGGGAAGAGGATGGGAGCGACGGGGAGAGGGTAGTAAAGACAGGAAGAGGGTGGGTGAGACAGTTGAGAGGATGGGAGAGACAGGGAGAGGGTGGGAGTGGGTGAGAGAGACAAGGGGAGAGAGAGGGGGGGAGGGAGGGAGGAGAGAGAACAGGGGTGAGATAGAATGGTGGGGGAGAGACAAGGGGAAAAGAGGAGAGATGAGGGGGAAGAGAGAGGCAAAAGGGAGAGACAGAAGGGGTGAGAGAGGGAGAAGGGAGGAGAGGGAGAAGGAAAATACAAAAGAGGGAGAGAAAGGAGAGGAAAAAAGGGAGAGTGTGAGACAGAAGGGGGAGAGATGGAGAGGCAGAAGGAAGAAAAGAGAGAAAGGAGGTAGAGAGAGAGACAGGGACATAGAGAGACAGGGAGGAAGTGGAAGGTAGGGAGAGAGAGAGAGTGAGGAAGGAAGGGAAAGAGGGAGAGAGATGGAGAGAGAGACAGGGAGGGGGAGAGAGAGGGAGGATGGAAGAGTGAGAGAGAAAAGGGGAGAGAGAAAGAAGGGTAGAGTGAGAGAAGGCGAGAGGTTATATATATATATATATATATATATATATATATTGTATATATATATATATATATATATATATATATATATATATATATATAAACGAAATGCCATTTTTATCTTTTGTGCTGGGCCCTCCTGGGCCCTCCTTTGGTGCAAACAGAAAAAAAAAATGGAGACTCCTTATATATATATATATATATATATATATATAATGTTTACCCTTGGGGGGGTGGGGGCGGCAAACTCTGGGATAGCCCTGGGCGGCAAAAGTTCTAGCTACACCACTGGGTGTAGCTACATTTTCCAGGGCACAGAGAGGAAAGAGTCCAATGTCTGGCACCCCTTATCACCCTTAGCAAGTCAAAACCCCAAGGATCATTTGCATACAGGCAAAAACAAAAGTCAAAGGCACCCATTTTGTGAATGTACTAACCTAAATGATAACCCACTCAGTATTTTGTGGCAGGAATACTTTTTTGAGTGAGACCTGATTGATGCTATAGGATATTTCTCCCCTGTGAAGGTCACAAATGAGCAAAACGTTGCTCTTTGAGTGGGTTATGACAAGCATAATTTAAAATATGAAAATAGCTTGTTGAATACTTTGCTCTTTAAACTGTGGTTATTTGTTTTTTTTATCTTCTTGTGTTTTTTGTTGTTGTTTTAAAACATTTAGTGGCACAGAAATAATGGAAACTGAAATGGGGCATAGATTAGCACTTGTGATAAATTGCTATCTTCCAAGCACAAGAAACATTGACCCTAATTCAATTAAGCAATAGTAAGTTACTGGAACCTGTAAGTGAGGCCGTAAGTTAATTTGCTATTCAATTGGTTTATTTTTGCGAGCTCCAAATGGTTTACGGTTACGGCCTTGAAAACCTTGAGTTTGTTAAACCCGAAACGTACAGCCTCCCGAAGCCTTTGATCTTTCTCGTCAAGCTTGCAAATCGGCAATAACTGTTTGTGTCATTTCGAGATTATATGGATCTCGGGAATCAATGAGTTAATACAGGCCACCCACATGGACTAGAACAGTATTGGCATTCATTTTAATTCATCGCATATCAGACCTCCAACCCTAATTGATTAACATGTAACCTCCATTTTTTACTGCCGTAATGATGGCGGTCTCATTTTCTATTGGCTGTTTCTAAATGGGTGGTTACGCCTTGAACTGCTACGCACGAGCGCATGCTTTACGGCTTTGGAGTTCAGCCCGTAACTTGCAGGCTGATATGAATAGCACTGGAATTGTAGCAGAGTTCAAGCCTGCAGCATGCCCGCAGACATACGGCCTGTATACAGCGAGATGCAGGCTTCCAATTGTATCAGGCTAATTTTTGCTACAAAAAGGGAAACAGATTTGGGGCCAGTGGGATCAACAAAACTTACAAAATCACAATAAAACAAAAGAATTGTCCCAGCACTCAACCTTTATGCATGAGGTGTTATCTATCAAGTTTTACTTACTATAATGTTAGTATGAAAAAAATGAACGTTTTTATGTAGGTTGTATTCCTTTCAAGATGCTGCATCTTACTAGAAGATCTTATACAAAATGTTTTGTATATAGTTAGATAAACATATGTTTATACATCTTTGGTTGAGGATGTTGCAAATTGTAAAAAGAAGCAACTGTTGCAAGTGGGAACACGCATATCTAAATCCTAAATCTGAAGTAGGTGATGGAAAATTGTTTCAAACTGCCACCCTCCATTATATCCACAAGTGATTATTTCAACAGATGATTTGAAAGTCACCACCTAAACAAAGATTTCACCAATATTGTTTTAAAAGCTAGTAATGATCCAATGTGAAATAACTTGCCAGAGTAAGAATCAAGTGAACTTGGTATCTTATCTTTGTGATATTTCTTGTTGCTTTGTTGGATTTGATCTCAGATATGACCCCTGCATTGGATTCTGGCCTTGTTATGCTGACTTTATTTAAATCCCCATTCAACAGTTAATCTATATATTTGTATCATGGCACAGCATTCTCAAGCCCGCAAATCGGCTCAGAACAAATACTTAATTTCATGTATATTTTTTGTTTTATATCAATCCTGGCAATCAATGTGTTAATATATATACTGTAACTCGCATGTGATAGAATAGAATATTTGCGGCTTTATTAATATTGCATTTTGACTGGAATGTGGGTTCGCTCGTAGCTTCTAATTGAACCCTGTAAGACTTTGAAATCCATCCTCCATTCTCTTGTGACGCAATGCTGACGGACTCTGTTTCCATTGACTCTATCTAAACACCTAACTATGGTCTTGCTTAATTGATTAAATTCTAGCCTTCAAATCTGAGGGGCGACAAATGGTTTACGGTTTTACGTCTTTAGCTCACAGCTCGCAGCCTTTCTATATTAATAACACCGTAACTCTGCCAAATTTTAAGCCAGCAGCTGTTACAAGCTTCACGTTAGAGTTACTGGCTTGGAATTTAATGTGGCTCATGGGCGGCATGAAACTAGTAATAATGTCACATGTTGCAGATCAGATGGATAACAAGATTTTGCATGGAGAAAAGTTTAGCTTTCAAAACGAAGTAATAAATAAAAGTGAACTTCAAGTTCAAATCAGTATGATTTAACCAGTCAATACAAGCCTGCCATGTTGATTTTGCCACCGACCAGACATGTATGAAATCATCAATACTGCAAAACAAAAAAGCAGAATGTGATGACAAAAAACATTATTATCTACAAAAATATAGGAGGCCTCGCACCACTCCATACAGACATTGGCATAGGATAGCATCTTTGTAGATACCGGCCATTGAACAATAAATAA
Source organism: Discoglossus pictus (assembly GCA_027410445.1). Lineage (NCBI taxonomy): Eukaryota > Metazoa > Chordata > Amphibia > Anura > Alytidae > Discoglossus > Discoglossus pictus. The sequence continues at coordinate 135,049,280 of CM050169.1, forward strand.
CTGTAAGTAAGCGGAAAAAAGTAAATAATTGGGACAAAAATAGCCAGTCAACCCTGAAGAAATTAGAGTATATTTTAAAACATATTTGAATGCAAATTAGGAAGTATACTGTAAGAGAGGGAGGTGTTATCAGTAGTCACCCAAGTAGATAATTCTGATAAAGAAATACTTGCTACTTAGATGTTCACTAAGAGCCCTATCCTCAAGGCAACTGGCCTACTGGTGACTTTAGATACATGATGGAAGATAGAGATTAGAGTGTCTTGGACAACCATGTAAACTCCTAGCTCTGAAGTCAAAATATCTAATGTAATCTAATGTAACATATATGTATGTTATGAATATATGACACATTAACCAATTTTGTAGGTATAATGACCCACTGGTGATGATGGGGTTGATATGCAATGAATGTCTTGCTGATAATCAAGATTACTCCCAACAAATGTAGATATCTAGGAGTTGTTTTCTATCACAAGGAACAATGGAAAGAGCATTTCCCACATGGCACCCCGTTGGTGATGAAATACCAAATGGTCTTTACCAAACAAGCCTCAGGGGTGGTCTTGCATTGTGGTAACAGTAACCAAAAGAAGGCTTGGGTTTAGAGCAAAGGGAAATTAATGATTTATTGGACTACAGTAACATCTAGAGGCTATTTACTGATAGAATGTACCCCCAGCTGCAAGATTCACTGGACATAAGCTTAAGATTTGATTGGCTGGGACAATCTTCAAGGTGTTGCTGAGATGTGTATAACACGACAACATGTACTGATCTAGAGCCTCATACAAATTATCCCTCATAGTTCCCTCGGTCCTCGCAATAGGCAGTCGTTTGCTGTTTCCGAGGACCGATTGCCCAATATGTCCCTCGCAGCCAGCTTTGCGAGATGACTCTGAAAAATGGCCAAGAATTGGCTACGAGAGAGCTACGGAGTAACACGCAGACTTAAATCTATGAGGTAAACCGTACCTCGGAAGAATCCCTACGGGCACACAAAAGTGCAAGCAAATGCTCCTAAACCACATAGGTGCTGCCTTGGAGCATCCTGAGACAGCCGTGTAATGCTCCCCCCTGCTTCCTAAACACATCCCCATGCTTAATTCAGACTCCCATAATCCCTAATTAACCCTGTCAGTCATGGGGGTCAATACAGACCCCCATAAGCCATTAATTGACCCTGTCACTCATGGAGGTCAATACAGACCCCCATGAGCCCTTAATTAACATTGTCACTCATGGAGGTCAATAGAGACTCCCAAAAGCCCTAATTAACCCTGTCACTCATGGGGGTCTATGCAGTGCCCCATGAGCACTTAAATGAACTCTATAATTAATTGGGCTCTATACAGGGGGTGTATCCTATTTTGATTGTCTGAAAGCAATAGTGCCTTCTGATTGGTTAAAAAAAGATGGACAATTCCTTCAGCCAACCAGAATGGGATATAGAGGTATATCCCATCCTGATTGACTCATACCTTGGTGCCTTCTGATTGGCTGAAATTTGATCAGAAGGCGCCATTTGCTATTTCCTTCTATAAAAGGCTCTAGGAGGCTCATTACCATCGGGGAGGTCCGAGAGTGCGGACATTTGTTAGTTTTTTTTCATTTTTTTTTAGAACTTGGATTCAGCAAGGCCCCAGCCGGGGCAGTAGAGAAGAAGGCCGGGGACATCGGGGACAGGTAAGTTTTCAATGTCTAATGTTTATATTTATTTATTTCTTTTGTTTATGTTTTGTGATGTTGTGTTTGTGAGACTAATGGTATGTATCTTTTTTCCAGGGGCCGAGCGAGAGAACAGATGATGATGGACGGGGACATGCTGGAAAGGTAAGTTTAATACTGTATTTGTAGTATTTATTTATTCTATGTAATGTTTATTGTTTTAATAATCTGATGTTTCTTTTTTTCCTAGGGGGTGCAATCAGAAGGGACATCTGCAAAGATAAGTGGTTTTATTTATTCTATTTTAGCTTCAATAGATAGGGGGGATGTTTAGATAGGGGGTTAGGTATAGATAGGGGGAATGTTTAGATTGGAGGTTAGGTATAGATAGGGGGAAATGTATTTATGACTGTAATGTTATGTGCATTTGTGTAAACCTTTTCCTTTTCAGGTGTGTAATTTGTTTTTTATTTTATGAAGTGAGGGCGGGGGCTTGGTTTTTTTATTTTATGTAGTGGCGGGGGGGGGGGGTGTTTGTGATGTGTTTTTTTTTTAATGTAGTGGCGGGGGGTTTTGATAGTTTTTTTTATTTTATGTAATGGTGGGGGGGTTTGTGATGTTTTTTTATATTTTGCAGTGGGGGGGTTTGTAATGTCCTTTTTTATTTTATGTAATTAGTAGGGTGGGGGGTTTAATAGGGGGTTAGGTAGGTAGTGTTAGGTAGGGTAGAGGAGGTTAGTTTAGATTTAGTGGTTAATTGGGGTGGAATAATGTAGTGTAGTGTTTTTACTGGAGGACCCTCATGTGGTTAATAATAGGCTTCTGATTGTCCTATGAGGGTCTTCATAGACCCTTATGGGACTGACTGGGTTAACTAGAGGCTTACGGGGGTCTGTATAGACCCTCATAAGTGATGAGGTTAAATAGGGCTAGATGGGGTTAAATAGGCCCAGTTAGTGTTAGTAGGTCCAGATAGGTTTAAATAGGCCCAATTAGGGTGATATTGGCCCAGTTAGGGTTAGATAGGGGTTAGTATAGGTTAATGGGGTACGGTTAGGGTTAATAGTATAGTGTAGTGCTTAGACTTTGTCATGAGGGTCCTGGAGGACCCTCATGGCACTTGTAGGGTTAACCTAGGGGATAATAGTGTCCTATAGGGGTCTATATAGACCCCTATTGGACTGAGGAGGGTAAACATAGTCTCATGGGGCTCTGTATAGAGCCCCATGAGTTATAGGGTTCATTTAAGTGCTCATGGGGCTCTGTATACCTTTAAGGACCCGCAAGTCAATAATTGTAAACTTTTAAATGCAGTGGGGACTTCCACTGCAAGCGGTTAATGTGGGGACACTTTGGGGGTCCCAATGGGGACCCCCAGCATAGAGGGGGGTTCATTTTAGGTGCCGGGGGGGTAGTTGGAGTACCTCCCACGGCAGGGCTTATATGTGGGACTGCCGCGGAGGTCCCGTTCAGGATCCCCGCAGCAATTGATGAGGTGTGGGAGCCTGCAAGATCGTCTCGCAGGCTGTCACTCCTCATGTACATTTTCTCCATGTTGATACGGACGGCCCTGCTGCGTAGCTGACGCGTTGCTCGCAGCAGGGCTTATTTTATAGCGTCATAAATTTCAAATTTTTAGGTAGAAGCCTCGTATCTACGGGGCTGGAATTTAATAAGGCTACTAGTTGGTAGAATCATTTGTAGCAAAGGAGCAGAGGCCAGGCAGAATACTCTACACTCTTACATGCACACACTCAGAGAAATTAGAATAATATGTGTCAAGCCTTGTATATCATACACTTATCTCACCACTAATTGTGGAATGTTAATACATCTTTGCATTTAGAAGTTTCTAGCATATTTGGAGTTTCTTATACCAGTCACATGATAACTGGTGGTCAGAATATATCATTATTATCCTAGTACATATTACTTTTTTTCAATCAACAAAAGCAGATCCCTCTAAAATCTGAGAGTTAGGTTTGATTAAATAATCTGGTTGGCATGCCTAATACTTTAATCTTTATGCTTTATTTAGGTATGCAGATTTGTTCATGGTCACTACTGAGCCCCCTTTACACCCACAAAATATAGCAATCGGACTATTTTTTATAAGCGTTAAGAGCCCTTGTTTCTTTATTACTCAAATTACTTTTATTAGACAAAGGATTTAGATGTATGATGTTTGTACCAATGTTCTCTGAAAAATATCCAGAGCCTCTCAAATTTACAAGGAACATTACAGTAAATAAATGACGTTATCATATAATTTTATCTTCAATTTTCTGTTCTGTCTATGTCTGTGCTGTCTCTCTCTCTCTCTCTCGGCTGTCTGTCTCTGTGCAGTCTCTCTCTCCGCATTCCCTCTCACTGTGCTCCCTCTCTGTGTGCACTCTCTCTCTGTGCACTTTCTATCTCTGTGCACTCTCTCTCTGTGCCATCTCTCTCTATATTTGGTCTCTCTCTCTCTCTCTCTCTCTCTCTCTCTCTCTGTACTCTCTCTCCTGTACCTCTCTCCTTTCTTTCTCTTTCTCATGACTCTCTTTCCTATCTCTTTCTCTCATGTCTCTCTCTATCCTGTTTCTGTCTCTATCTCCGCTCTCTCTCCTGTCCCTTTCTCTCCTGTCTCTGTCCCTCTCTCTATGTCCCGTCTCTCTCTCCTATCTCTTTCTCTCTGCTGCCTCTATCTCCTGTCTCTCTCCGACACTGGGTAATGCACAATGTTCGCTCTCTCTGATGCTCAGCAATACGAGGCACTCATTGTGTATGGCATTGTAATTACGCCAAGCATCGGAGATTACTATAATATTTAACAACAACGCCTGATGCCTGTGCAGTGGGCACTGCACAGACATTACAGAACTTTTTTAAAATATTATAGTGGATAAGGATATGTGTTCAGACTCACATATAATAAAAGTGGGGGGATGTAAGTTCAGAAAAAAACAAATTTGTAAATAAAATCAAACATGAGTGGACCACTAAAAGTATTAGATGGATGTGACACTGATATAATATTAGATGTGTCCTTATTGATCCCCTCTTCATAAAACAGATTAGAATGCAAAGTACATATGTTATACAGATTAAAGTGTGAAATTTTAACAAATCCCAGCCACTTCCCTATGGCCCATCAAAGCTCACTTAATAATAGGTGCCCCATTACCTGGTCCTGGAAACAGACAACCTTTATAGCCTGAACACTTGGATCGTAGCCACGGAAGCTAACTCCTATGATAGAAAAATCGTGCCCCAGGTATCTCTGCAATGATTTCACACTAGTACACTTTGGCTATTACCGAGACTTAGCACTTCAAAATGCAATTGCCATTAGTACATTTTAATTTTAGAAATGAGTGGGCCTTTATACAGGTCACTGCCATTAACACACTTTGCTACTTGCAAAGACCAAGAGCCTCATTCAATTGAGACAACGGGAGATCCGGGCTTCGGAAATGGAGGCCATAAGTTATTTTGCTATTCAATTGGCGTCTTTTTGCTGGCTCCAATCAGGTTACGTGCTCCGGCCTCCAATTCACTTTGATGGTTCAGATAGCAAGTGAAGGCCCCTCCAAGCCTTTGATCTTTCACTGCCGCAAAAGTTGAGAACGCTAAAATCGCTATGCAATTGCTCCGATTCCCCTTCGCCAAGCAAGTCGTCACAGCCCGCAAATGGTAAAAGTCGAACGACAAGTTAGGGATTCCAAGGAGGACTCGCAAAGGGTTTAAAGACATGTCCGGAGCACTTTAAATGCAAATAAAATATTAATACTATACTTCAAAATATGGAAAAAGTGATGACAGACATTAGAATTAATTGCTCAACAGTCTCAAGCCCGTAAATATGGAATATAAAATATTATTTTTTAAGGCCACCCACATGTACTATTAAATTGGCTTCATTCATATTTTATATTTACTGATTTGCGGGTCTGATTGCATATCAGACCCCAAATTGCTATTTGATTGACATGTTACCTCCACCAGCCCTATTAAATTCCAAGCCCGTAAGTGCAACGTGAAACCTGCAGCAGCTGCGGGCTTGAAATTTGGCCGAGATACAGAGCTGTTAAATTCAAGCTGGGAGCTCGCAACCTGTAAAGGGGACGGACTAGCCGCGATCGACAGTAACCATCCAATTGCGGAATAACGCAGTGCTACACAGGCCTCTCAGCAAATCACATGCGGCCTAGATGGATATGATTGACAGTGGGAGCTTATAAATTTGCATTCCACATGCCCATGCAGTGACTGTGTTGTAAATTTCATTAGAAGTAGCATGCAGGTCCTGGAGTTTGGAGGTTTTGTATCTGATTGACAGTAGGAGCTAGGGGAGAGAGGTAGATTGCATTTTTTGTTGATTTATATTCTATTTCAGATGGATTTACAATTTACACACATATTTGCAATACACATAGATTAAAGAACACATATAGAAACATATAGAGTTAGGACACATCACACACACACCACCTCCTCTGTGCTATCCATGGCCGCCCCGTCACTCTTGCAGGGGGAGGGAAGTTAAACCTGGGCCTAGGGCTCAGGCTTGGCAGGAGGTAGCGGATGAGGTTACTGCAGCGGGCAAAGCGCAAAAGGATGTGAGATCGGTGAAGCACTGCTTTGATGACATCAAGGCCAAGGTGAGGAGGATGATGTCCAATGAGGAGCAAGGCCATGTAGTGACCTATAATTAGGGGTAGAGGGTCACCAGGGACCTTCTGAGACCTTTGCCCGCTGCTGAAGCTTCAGGCCCGGTGGCCAAGCAGGTCCCAGCTTCCATGTCAAGTGAATATCACATACACCATTGTGCCACAACATGGGCATCACACACACTATACATGTACATGATGACCAACAAGGACATTGACATTTCAGCTCCATGGAATTAACAAGGGATAGATGGATGTGTCATTAAATCCATGAAGCTGACAAACCACTGTCGTTCCTGGGCACAACAGTAATCAAGCAACAGAGAGTCCATTTATTAGTGTACCCACTGCAGCCTATGCAGTTACATAATGCAGCCCGAAACAAGATAGGGTTCGGAGCCAAGAACGATCCAGACCAAAAAACAATGAATAGATCTGGCATATGATAGCTAATCTGAATTGCAATTAGAAGAATCATCCACTTTCAAGCTTAGATGTCAGATAGTTAGGATTGAACACATACCAATGTCTTATTCATCATTCTAATGACATAGACCTTTCTCTTCTATCTTTCAGCATCCAGGAGGAGGTCTGCGTTCAGTGGCGAGCCAGAGGCGGGTGCGTCAATTCCATCAGAGCAGGATGTGGAGGAGCAAACCCGGGCCCAGCAGGAATCTGCGCACGGGGAGGAGGAATGATGAGGATCAGATGGCTCTGGTTTAGAGGAGGGGGATGTCATTTGGGTGGTAGGGTCACCCACCGTAACTCAGGCCTCACCGCCACCGGGATTTTACCCCACTATCCCACTTGAAAGACTGCATATTAAGATATGCACATAAGACTGCATATTTCGCCGGGGCCCTCCAATGTGCCATACAGCCACTACCTCCGTCCCCACACAGCAGTGCGCTGACCTGGCCGCCACCAACACAGAGCACATCACCATCTGGCTCCAGCCGGGCTTCAGACCCTCCCCAATCCATCCCCGCTACCTCCTCACCCGGCCCTGCACCAAGGACCTCCATCCCCACCACCACCAAGCCAGGCTGTGCAGACAAAGATGCTAGTCCTCATGCACCAGCAACTGGACTGTCTTCTGGGGATCCAGGCCAGCATCTCTGCCAATCATGCAGAGGTAATCTGGCAAGGTGATTTAAGGAGGAGAGGAGGCATCAACATATGACTAAAAACTATCTGGCCGAGCGGCTATGAATTGGGCTGGTCCCAAGCCCTGCCTCCTCTACCCCAGATGCATTGCCAGCCCACCAGCAGCCTGGCCCCTCCGGCAATGGAAGATGTGGACCCTGGGGTTAGGCGGAAGAGGACATAGGGGCTGAGAACATGTTTGTGCCTTCTCAACAGCGCTCCTCAGTGACAATCTATTGGTCACAATGTTAACCTAATCTAGCCTGGCTGCGGAGTATTGGATCTTGGCCTATGTTATGGGGATATTTTGTACACAGATGGCTACCACTCATCACATGGTGCATGATCCTCTTCTCTGTGGACACATAGGGTCTGCTTAACATGATACCAATTGATGGTCACTGAGGAATGCTGTTGAGAAGAGATGTTGCAGCCCCTATGATTTTCCAGGCCTTAGTTTGTATTCTTTGTGTTGTTTTTTCTTTGTTTTTCTCTTTTTTTGTTTTAGTACAATTCAGGTCCATGAAGCATCTCCTGCATCTGCAAGCATTGTGGAGCAAATGTATGAGGTGTAACGTTTTCCCAGTGTCTCTCAGGTAGACATTTCTTCAATGACAGCCCCCTTAACATGTAGCTCCCACAATCCTAAAGCTATAATATAACCAGATATCTCAGACATGATTGTTGGTAGCTAAAATGTAGACTAATATCGCTATGGCGGTGGACTTGCAAATTCTCACCATGGCCTCAGGTAGACATTTCTTCAATGACAGCCCCCTTAACATGTAGCTCTCACAATCCTAAAGCTATAATATAACCAGATATCTCAGACATGATTGTTGGTAGCTAAAATGTAGACTAATATCGCTATGGCGGTGGACTTGCAAATTCTCACAATGGCCTGTTAATGACAGCCAGCGGTAATATGTGCACTAGTCATGCATGTGATCCTGACCTCAATAGCAGTCTGAGAACAGATCTTTGGGTCTGATGTAAGTAACAGTGAATCTGGCTGCTGACCTTTGTGTCCTCTCCATATTAATCAGTATTTTTAGTTAGTAATGTTTGCAGATGGGAATCAGGTGATTTGGTATATTGTTACAATTAAAGTAATTAGCACGGTATTGTGCATGTATTTTGATTCATTTTTTATCCTCCGACGACATTTTTGTTTTTTCTCTTTTTTTTGTCACCACACTGTATGTGTCAAACTGGATGGGATTACACAGTCCAGAGCTTGAATCGTCTGTTTCATTGAGCAGATCCAGAGTTGTAAGTGTTATGCACATTAATGATTTCTTCAATTAAATGAAGTGATTTGTGATGATCCTTTTTTTTCATCAGTCAGGTTGCAGAGGTGTAATGACCACATGTGACCCTGGTAGGTGCTATGCATCACGCTTATTCTAGACTATCACATTAGCCCCTGTAGGTATCCCCTTTTTTTCCAATAATAGCCCCTTGCTCTCTCGGGATCCGCCCACATCACACTCATGATATTAATGCACAGTCTTGACCACTGCTGATTGTGTGGTCTGTGTAAAAAATAAAGCATTTTTATACCATTCTAACCATGTCAGTGTGTTTTTAATGGTTGGGGTTATGGGACATCCACGTGCATAACATTAGTATCACATTCCTATATACGTAAACTAATGAGCCCTAGTTAACATGCAATAGATCACTACATATATAAAGGATAATAGTCATAATAGCATCATATATCATATAATACAGAATATCACATTTAATAATAATAAAGGGTGAATGCACAGGCCAACTCCAAGCATAATGTACTGAAGTCCATAGGGTCACAGAGAGTCGGGCATGACTGAAGGACAGAACAACAAATAATAAAATGTTCACCGGGTACTTGATATATGTTATATGGTGGTGAAATATGGCCACTATTTGTGTTCCCACATGTAGATATGATGAGCGAGATGTATATGCAATTATATTGATATTTTAGGGGTCACAATAGAGCCTCTGTGAGTGAGAAAGGGTTAACATGGCATGAGTTTCATGTTTTTGTGTTATTTAATCTGGTAGTGTGTATTTAAATGCTTTATGCATGTTGCAGCATGGCTTTTCATATTGGCATGTGCATGACCATTACAACATATGATAAATAAATAAAAAAAATTAAATGCATTTTTATTATTAAGGCATTATTGTGCAAGTAATTGTAATGCTTTCCCTGTATTTTAAAGTGCACTGGTCTGTTTATATTGCCCTTTACAGAGTATAAAATTTGTCTGTAAACCCTTTGGGGGTCCTATTCGGAGGCCGTAAGGTTTTTGCCTCCATTTGCAGGTTACGGGCTTGAACACCATGGTGTCTTTGCAAATTTGTTGCAATTTCATAGCAAAATTGGAACTTAGCAGTTACATGCTTGACAGAACAAAGGATTTGCGGCTGTGAAGTTCCAGTTCCAAGTCCAGTAGGCTTTTTTCAGTTTTAAGCCGCAAGTCGTGCGCGGCTTGCTTTACGGGTCTGATTTAATAGCTCTAAGAGCCACATTAAATTCCAACCCTGTATGTGCAACTTGAGACCCGCAATGGCTGTGGGATTGAAATTTGGCCGAGTTACAGAGCTATTAAATTAGAACATGCTGCAAGTTACAGGCTTGATACGTAAACCCATACCATTTGTTGGAGGTTAGATATGCGGCCATGAACGGCATCAATTAGTCAAACCCGTAGTCACGGGTTACGAGATCTTAAATAATTACGTCACTGAAAAATGGAGGTGGAATTTCAAAGTCTTATGGGTTTCAATTAAGAGTTATGATCGGACCCACATTTCAGATATAATGCAATATTGATAAAGCCGTAAATATGATATTGTATCACATGTGAGTTCCATTATATGTAGTAACACATTGATTGCCTGGATCGCTATAAAATGGAAATTAAACATGAAATAAAAAATGTTGTAGTCCCGATTTGCGAGCTTGAGAATGTTGTGCTAATAATTCTAAGACCCTACATCACTTTCCCTGTGATTAAAAGTACAGTAGTGTGTGTATATGTACATTTAAAGTGCTATAGGTTGGACTTTACCCCCCTTGCAGGTCCTCTCTATGACTCGTTGGCTTTTTGGTTCCATTTGCAGGTTACGGCCTTGAACGCCAGTGAATTTGTTGCAATTTAATAGCATGATTGGAAACTTAACAGTTACAGGCTTGACAGTTCAAAGAATTTTGGAGCGTGCAAGTCGAATTTTCATGTCCCATGGGGTTTTCTCGCCCCTACCCCGCAAGTCGTTAGCGGATAGCTTTACCAGGTAAATTTAATAGCCGTAAGTCTTGCGGGATACATTACGAGCTACGGTTTTACACGTTAGGAAAATTTAATGCGCATCTAAGTCTTGCAGGGTTCGTTACGGGCTACAGTTTTACATGTTAGGGGAATTTAATAGGGCTGCATGTTTTACAACCTTCATGATGACTCCGTTTCTATTGGCTGTTTGTAACTCGGGAGTTACGGGCTTGCTTAATTGATCATGTTCACACCCCCAAAATGCTACATACGGTAGCATGGTTTACGGTGTCTGCTATCGGGCTGGGACTTTTGAGCTTGGCCAATTGAATAGCACCGTAAGTCACAGACGCTGCTGACCCGCAGGAGGCCCACAGACATACGGCCTTCATCTCCTAACTTGCAGCCTCCGAATTGAATGAGGCTCCAAGTCCTTAAACATGTAACTACAATAAATAAACATTGACCTGTACAAGAGACTGAGCATTAAACATGTGATTACTATTGGTACGGCTCAGTTCCAGCAAATACTAAACCCTTAATGAGGTCACTGCCATTAGTCAACTTTGGTCCTTGCAGATACTGAGCTCTAAAACAACAAGAGTATTCATTGAAGCACTTTGGACAGATAAAATAGAAAATAAAAGATAGACATAATATCCAATATTGTATTGTTTCCCATTCTCTAAATTACAGATGGATTGTGCTTTTAATGGATTGTGCTTTTAAAAATGTCAGCGTTAGTTCATCAATCTACCTTTCTGGGTGAGGTGAGGGTGGAAACATGATGTAACAATTTGTTTTATATATATTCAATCCCCAATAAAAATGATGTAGTTAACATCTGTATCACCCACTCTGCTTTACAACTTCCTGCATTTCCTAAATATGTCTAATGAGACTTTTCTGTGTATTAGAGGCCAGAGTAGACACTCATTAAACCTCATCTATCCTCATATAAGCTATTTCCTGTTCTGAACTCCTCTCCTTTTCATTCTACACTTACCATCAATATTGCTTTACACTTCTTTTAAATAAAAAGGACAAGATAGCAGAACTCCTTAATACAAAGTAAAACAAATATAGATATAGGCACTCCTATAAAATAAGATGTATTCTATCTGCAAATATTAATGTTAAAAAATAACTATTTTGAAAATTGTTAAAAAAAAGGAAAATAGGATTAATTAAAATTGTCAATCCCTAGATGCTTGAAACAGGAGAAAGTAGAAAGGAGGTCTCTAAATAGTCAATATTGTGAAATGTTATCTAAGTATTAATAATGTTAGATCCCAAATGAATGCATTCTGTCTTCACACAGTATGGTCTGAAGAGTTCACAGGATATCATTCCCTAAATAAAGAGACAAAGATTCAATTTATCAATGAGGAAGTAATCAAAATACAATGGGTTTTTCATTTTTCTAAATTAAATCATGTCCATCCCTATCAAACAAATGTTAAAGCAAACCCACCCCTCAATTTACATATGGATTGCATTCAAATAATTATAAAAGAAGAAAAAAAACTAAGAGAATATATCAATTAACCAATTTGTCCATGAGCTCATAACAAAAAAACATTTATTCAAAGAAACCTACCAACTCACATTCTCTCAAGCCCCTGCTATGCTCAGATCCTGACTAGAGATAGCTGATAGCTGGGGCCTTAGACTCCTTGGCACCTAGCTGGGGAAATAGACAGGCTTGCACCAGGTCCTTGGAGACAGTACTAGCCCACGTGGGGGTAAATCAAAAGGGAAGGAAGGTAGGAAACGTTGCCCAAGGAAGTGGCCCACTGCTGATTGGGGCAAAACCTGTATAAAATTATGTATAAAAGTGTATGCTTTGTTTGGCACACATGTGTATGGTGTGTTTCATTTAGAGGGAATACTTTTATTATTTTTACTGGGCTATAATCACTTTGTGTCCGATGTAACCTATGCTTCTTTTCTATGAGAAGGGGCTTGAAGAACCAAATTAGATCTGTATTCTGAATTGATGTGACTATCCTAGAAAAAGGGGATAGATGAACCTGATGAGATCTGCAGGTAGGATCGGTCTCCCTAGCCATTTCAAACCCACTGCAGAGCAGATTGTACCAGTTATGCTGATCCTGGGACACTGTTTTCCTGATTCTCCTGCTGATGATCGTGGTATGATCGTCAGGCACAGAGAAGCTCTCCCCTCTCACAATCCTGAAGGAGAATTTTTGTAGCTGAAGGCAGGAGTTTGGGGTGAAGTAGAACCCCCATCCCTTGGTTGTGACAAGTGTCTCATAGAAATTAATCAAGCAACATTCTGCAACATTTTGCTGAGCGTTAGGAACAGATTGGCTGATTTGAAACACTGCACTTCTTTATAAGCTGCAGATGGCAGACCTAAGCAGATACTATTTGTATGATATTAGGCAGAAAACCCTTGTCTGGATTAATATCTTGTCATGGTGAAGTGGCTTGTGTACCTCAATGAAACTGTGAGCTATTACATGTAGGGTCACCCAAGATTTGTAGGTAATGGTAAAGAGGTCAGACAAATCACAGTCCACTGGAGAAGGAACTGTTAACCCACTACAGTATCTTTTCTAAGAACACCTTATGGACATAAAAATATGGCAACAGAAGATGAGCCACTAAGGTAAGAAGGTGCCTACCAAGTTATTGGGGAAGAGCAGAAAGCGAGTATGAGTAATATTAGATCTAATGAGGTGGTCAGGCTACAGTACCAAGGACACCCTGCTGAAGATGTGTCTGGAGAGAAAAGGAAAGAACAATTTAGGGTAGGAAACTGCAACATTAGTACTGGATGTGGTCAAGCATGAGATGATAAAATTAAACTTCGATATCTCCTGAGAATTGAACATTTCATATTAGATATCCAAAATTCTACTATGGTGAAGAATCCAGAATAAGAAATGGAATAGCAATCATATTCAATCAAAGAATGGCCAAAGCAGTACTTGGTTACAACCCAAAAAATGACACTTTGATTTCAGTTTGAATCCAGAGTCATTTTACATAGCAGTGATCCAAGTCTATGCTCCAACCATGGATACTGAAAAGGGTGATGTTGTCCAGTTATATGGGGATATTTGGCCTTGGTGTACAAAATGAAGCAGGTCAGATATTAGTTTCAATTTTAAAGTTCTGTCAAGATAATTATCTGGTCATAATAAACACTTTCTTCCAACAGCCTCAGAGACAACTCTACACATGGACATCACCATATGGATAATATAGAAATTGACTTTAAACTTGGCAGCCAAAGATAGAGGAGCTGTACACAGTGAGCAAAAACAAGACCTGAAACTGACTGTGGTTCAGATCATGAGCTTCTTGCAAAATAAATAATATACTATGTGAATATGCAGTGGAGGTAATAGGTAGGTAATAGCAAGTAAGAATATATTTAAGGAATTAGGCATGTTAGATAGAATGCATATAGAACTATGGACAGAAGTTTGTGACATAGAATATCCCTAAACAAACAAATAAACTAAACAAAAGAAAACTGTGATCCCTATTCTATTTGAGCAAGGCAATTAGCTTATATTAAATCTGCTGCATGAGCTTTTTCCTTATACCTTACACACCTATTTAAAGCTCCACACTGTGGATGTCGCGAACATCAAATTTTCGGTTCGTGAACCGCGGACGCGAATTTCATCAAATGTTCGTGAACGGGCGAACATCGGCAAACCGCCATAGACTTCAATGGGCAGGCGAATTTCAAAACCCACAGGGACTCTTTCTGGCCACAATAGTGATGGGAAAGTTGTTTCAAGGGGACTAACACCTGGACTGTGGCATGCCGGAGGGGGATCCATGGCAAAACTCCCACGGAAAATTACATAGTTGATGCAGAGTCTGGTTTTAAGCCATAAAGGGCATAAATCACCTAGCATTCCTAAATTGTTTGGGATAACATGCTTTAAAACATCAGGTATGATGTTGTATCGATCAGGTAGTGTAAGGGTTACACCCGCTTCACAGTAACAGACCAATCTCCCCGTTTCTAGCTTACTTTTTTAGTATATCCCCTTTTTAACTATTTTTTCTATTATTTTTCTGTTTTTTCTTTAATAAAGATTTATTGTTTTGTATATAATTTTGTATTTTCAGTTGCTACACATTTATTAAGTAGAGTCTTCTAGTTTCCTAAGTTGTGGTGGGGATAGATTTTCCAAACCCACCTACACTAGGTACTAATCTTCAAATCAATACCCATTTTACTCTATTTTACTTAGAGAATAGTTCCGTATTTTTATTATTAGTTTACCACTTGGGGTTATCCCCCTTTCTTGACTATATCACATAAGTTTCGCTAATGGAGGGCTTTTTGCACCTACACACAGACCCCAACCAATGGCTGGGCGAAGTGGGAAGTGTCTTTTCCTTGGAGGGGGAGGGGGCATCAGCCTCACTAAGTGAGTCCAAGAATATACATCAATTTTTCTTTACATTAACTAAAATTTATAAAAGCCAAACTAGGTCTTGGTGGGAAATTAAGAGTCTTCAAAATTACATAGAACAACACCTAATTCCAAGGGGATTAAGGGTCAATTTAAGCCCCGCCTCTCACTTGTGTAACGATAAGTTCATAGAATCGTGGGATAAAATACTCAATACATGCTCAGCAGATCTTATGAAGCTCATCATTTGTGAGGAAGAACGAATTCTGGAAGCAACGAAAGTTGAACTAGCACTACATCTAGTGGATATAGAATCCTTTCGGATTGTAGATAAATTCAAGGATTATGAACTGAAACTTCAGAATGAGATTGATAAGTTCAAAAATGTCTTAAAACAACGTAAACATCGGAAGTATATGAGAGACTCAAAGGATTTAACTCATAAACGAGTTTATCGTCATTCTCAGCGCCAAAAAACCCAACAAACAGAGCCCCAATCCTCTTCGGAATACGACACATCAGACGCTGAATTCCCAGATGACAGACGCAATCGATTTGTAAACAGGGGCAACATAAGATACCGAGGTCGCAGGGTAGAGGGCTCAACTACACCATCTAGCCCGTCTTTTTTAGACCAACGTCAACAACACCCGGAACAGAGACAGTTACGAGACCGAAACCAGAGAGCGCAACCCAGATACAAATGAGTACCTTGAACAGCAACAATCAAGTAATTAATTTATCTGACCTGATATTAACTAAAGATGAAGTCACGCTACTCAATAAAGGACTCTCATTCTCCCCCACCTATAACTTCAATCTCTTTGAGTGGGTAAAAGACATCCATCTCTTTGCCCGTAAACTAGTGTTAATGAAACATCACAACAAAACTACTGAGGCTGAGTTAGTCTCTTTAAAACTAAATGCCTCAGAAGAACTGGCCCTTAGAGAGATGTTTACCAACTGGAATATGGATCAAGAAGAACCCACTGTGGGCGAGGGACCTTATACAAATCTCAAACCTAAGAGTAAGTTTACACCGAACTTTGGTATAGCACCTGAAGTTCAAGTTTTTGTTAAATTAGTTACAAAGGATTTAGAAACCTTGGCAACCAATAATACAAAAGAGTCTAATCTCTCTTTCATGGAGCACAAATCATTGTTGAAACTACAAAAAAATAAACATATAGTAGTTAAACCTTCAGACAAAGGAGGTAATACAGTGATCCTACGTACTAATGACTATCACCAAGAAAACCTACGGATACTAAGCGACAAAAGCACTTACCTTCGCCTGTCAACAGACCCAACAGGAGACTATAAAAAGGAATTAGGAGCGATACTGTCAGAGGGCCTGTGGAATAACACCATTTCAAGACAGGAGTACAATTTCCTATTGAACAAACACCCTACCATTCCAACCTTCTACTCATTGCCGAAGGTACACAAGAACACCAAAACACCTCCAGGACGCCCTATAGTCTCCGGAAAAAACAGCCTGTCAGAACATGCTAGCACATACATCGACCAGATTTTGAGACCATTTGTGGCCACATTGGCATCATACGCACAGGACACCAAGAGCGTCTTACAAAGGCTCTACAACCTCCGATTGGAAGATGAAACATTACTAGTCTGTCTCGATGTAGAAGGCCTTTACACCTCAATTCCACACGAAGTAGGTGTACGAGCGGTAAGGAAATACCTGAAAACCCGGGGCATTCAGGATCAAAAACATAGTGAGTTTGTCATCAAGCTACTGGAATTTGTTCTGACCAAGAATTATTTTATTTATGACAACGTTTTCTACAAACAAATAAAAGGGACAGCAATGGGCACTCCTTGTGCACCCTCATATGCCAACCTCCACTTAGGTACATGGGAAGAAACTATTGTTTTTGGAGATGATTTGACCAACTATACCAATCAGGTGGGCCTCTGGATCAGATACATCGATGATGTATTTTTAACTTGGAATGGAAATGAATCCAGCCTTTTGAATTTCATTGCTGTCCTCAATATCAACTCCATTGGTCTTAAATTGACATATACTATCAACTCGAACCAAATAGAGTTTTTGGACTTACTCATTACCAAAACAGAGAAGAATCATATTGTAACATCAACTTATCGCAAGGATACCGCTACAAATAGTCTACTTTTGGCATCCAGCCACCACCCGAGTCACCTTATCCGGAGTATCCCATACGGCCAGTATCTCCGCATACGCCGAAATTGTACCACCGAAATGGACTTTGAACAACAAGCGAAAGATCTTTATGACCGCTTTAAATCAAGAGGTTACTCGCATAACACCTTGAAAAAGGCATATGCAAGAGCTAAAGAACACTCACAGTCAGATCTACTGTATAACTCTACTACTTTAAAGACACCGGAATCTCAACCTATAAGAATTATAGGCACCTACAATAAATTCGGAGAGAACATCCGATCAATATTACAAAAACATTGGCATATATTATTGGCTGACAATGAGCTTCAAACTAGATTGACGAACACAGCCGCGATTACCTATCGTCGAGCACCTAGCTTGAAGGACAAGCTAGTGCACAGTCACTATGAAGCACAAAAGAGTACAGGGAGCGACTGGCTTACTGAACGATTAGCTGGTTCCAAACCTTGTGGTAACTGCAAGGCTTGTAGCCACATACGCACAACGATAGAATTCACAAGTTCCTCTAATCAGAAGCAATTCAGAGTACGAGACCACATCAATTGCAGAACAACAGCAGTAATTTATCTCATTCACTGTAGATGTGGCCTACAGTACGTAGGAAAAACAACACGCCAACTTCGAAGACGTGTACTGGAACATGTGAATTCCATAATCAACAAAAACGACGTGGCAGTTGCAAGGCATGTCAATTCTATACATGATGGAAACATTATGTTTCTTCAGTTTATGGGCATAGAAAAGGTAAAAACAACCCCAAGAAGAGGCAATATGGAAAACAAGTTATTACAACGAGAAGCCTGGTGGATTTTTCATTTGAAAACTGTAACTCCGCATGGCCTTAATGAGGGCTTTACCTTCTCCCCTTTTATTTAGTCCTTAGTCTTTTCCTTTAGACTAGTATTCACTCACTCAGTCCTTCTGTATACTCACCACTTATTCAGTATGGTTCTCATACTCTATACATTATTCTAGACTTCAAACTCTTCTTCATAGTTGGCAATTCTTTTTCTCTAATTATAGTACAATATAGCCCACGTCTATCTCACTAATATTATCATTCTCCTTGTAGACATCAAAACTTTTTGCCCGTAGGGTCCTCTCGTTTTTTCTCAGTCCACCGCCTCTCTGTACTCTTTTCTCATTCTTATACAGTAAGATACACACTATTTTACCATCTTCAGCCATCAGGCTTTATCCCTTTCCAATATCTAGGTAGCTCTTCCCTCCCTCTCTTTTCATTATACACTTAATGATTTTTTTACCCTTCCAATATGGGCCCACTAACACATCTATATAGATTTAGTAGTCAATATTCGAAACCTAAGATTATTTTGGTAATACCACAGTACCCAGTGGTCATTTATTCTTTTGGTTGGGGCCTGTGACTTAGTTCTAGGTGCAAGGGGACCTCCCTCTTTTTCTACCACATTGGCCCTGTCTCCAGTATCATTAGACTTATTATTATAATTATATTTGTATCTAATTACAGAACACAGGATTTTTGGTAACTGTTAGCATTTTCTAAGTTATATCTTACTCATTACAAGAGTAAACTTATTACAACACAAATGTCACATTTTTGATACACAGAGTAAGTGCCTGACATATAGCGAACACTCTAACACACTAACACGTGTTAACAAGCAACTTACACCCCAAATCTCGCGACTAACGCGAGTTCGCGATCAGAGACAACTAATCTCGCGAGAAACGTGATTACGCGGCCCGCGATCGCATCGCGGCGCTAGCGTGAACGCGGTGACGTAATAGCGACCCGCGAAATCGCGGCACCCTTTAAAAAGACCGCGATTTTTCATAGAATCCGTCCCCTGATGAATCCGAAAACCAAATAGCGGGGAAACGCGCGTCGGGAACAATACCAACATTGCAGGCAGCGGGGGTAAGCGCTCCCAATGTGGAGTTTAACACCTACAGATACGTCGTAGCAGTACATTCTCAACACTGATAAGGTATGAGAACATTAGCCACTAAAAACGTTACTCACCTTATTACTACCATGAAGGTAAGACAGTTATTACCATAATCTTCCATTGGTCCAATTAGGACATTACTAGACTATCCACCCACCCCCCCATTTTTTGTAGACAGCAGCTTAGTGCTGTGGGTCACAACAATAAGGAGGAATTGTCCCTGCCAATTTTTCACACTTCTTGAAAAAATTGTACCAGAGTGTGATTAGATTAACTTCTGGGCATTTAAATACAGAGAGATTTCTCCTCTCTATCTTCCTCTTTTATTTTGAAAGCAATTACAGCAACTGTAAGCCGCCATCTGTCTTATAAACTTGACAGGTGGTGACTATATCCGTTATCTTATGCCATTTAGCCGCTTACCCCCCCCCTTTACTTACAAGAGCCGGCCTGCTTAAGACTTACTTTTTTAGTATATCCCCTTTTTAACTATTTTTTCTATTATTTTTCTGTTTTTTCTTTAATAAAGATTTATTGTTTTGTATATAATTTTGTATTTTCAGTTGCTACACATTTATTAAGTAGAGTCTTCTAGTTTCCTAAGTTGTGGTGGGGATAGATTTTCCAAACCCACCTACACTAGGTACTAATCTTCAAATCAATCTCCCCGTTTAATGCACCGCAAACAACCGCAAACAGTCCCTTTGCACAAACGCAAACTCTCCATTTGAACAAGGTTGGATACCAAGCTAGCCATGTCCCGTTCCTTGTCCTCACTGATGTCATTGAAGGTCTCTTCCTCCACCCAGCCACCAAGGGTCCCCGAAAGGTGACAACAAGCCCCCTGGGACGCCTGCTGTGTTTGGTCTTCCACCTCCTCAAAGCCACCTTCCTCCTCTGACTCCTCTTCTTCAGACTCCTCTCTCTGCGTTGCCTCTGTCTGCATTATTATAAGGTGTGTACTGTTAAGTAGTACTATTCCTATTGGTTTTATCCCTGTTCCGTCCACTATTAGGGGACGTGTATATGGCATGGATTTTTGGAAGCGGGTGATGGAAAATGATGCTTGGTCGGTCCTCCCACTTCAAATTTGGGGCACTGCGCGTGCAATGTAATGTGCCACCAGATAGGAGTGGTGTATTAAGTTGTACTATTCATTCCTATCAGTGTATTAACTGTTACGTCACCTATCAGGGGACGTGTATATGGCATGGATTTTTGAAACAGGGAGATAGAAAAAGATGCTTGGTCAGACCTCCTACTTCGAATTTGGGGCCTTGCACGTGCAATGTACTGTGCCACCAGATAGGAGTGGTGTATTAAGTTGTACTATTCATTCCTATCAGTTTAATACCTGTTATGTCACCTATCGGTGGACGTGTATATGGCATGGATTTTTGGAACAGGGAGATGGAAAAAGATGCTTGGTCGAACCTCAAGCGATGCTGATAAGGCTGTTTCTGGTGGTGATGGTGACCATAACTCTTCCTCTTCCTCTTCACGCTCATCTACGGCCTGATCCAGCACTCTTCACAGGAAAACAAATGGTATGATGTTGCTGATGGTGCCCTGGGTGCGACTGACCAGGTTTGTCACCTCCACAAAAGGACTCATAAGCCTACAGGCATTGCGCATGAGCATCCAGTAACGTGGCAAAAAAAAACCCAGCTCCGCAGAGGCTGTCCTAGCACCCCGGTCATACAAATACTCGTTAACGGCCTTTTCTTGGTGGAGCAGCCGATCGAACATTAGGAGTGTTGAATTCCAACCCTTAGATTGTAAGTTTGCGAGTTTTCAATTGTGTGTCCGTGTCTTGGAAACAAGCACTATGTAGATTTGATTACATGCTCAAAAACAGGGCCCTCCATTCTTTAAGGTGTTAAGTTTGTTTTTTGCCATGTACTAAACCCCTGTACAGCGCTACAGAATATGTTGGCGCGATATAAATAAAGATAATAATAATAATAATAATTCCAACGTGTTGGGCTGTCTAAAATCGCCTCGCTGGCATGTTGTTTCACCGTTGGATATCTGTAAAGTGCGCCATGGCCGTGTAGGAATGCCTGAAATGGCCACACACCTTCCTGGCCTGCTTCAGGACGTCCTGTAAGCCTGGGTGCTTATGCACAAAGCGTTGTACAATCAGATTACACACATGTGCCATGCACGGCACATGTGTCAACTTGCCCAAATTCAATGCCGCCAACAAATTTCTTCCGTTGCCACAAACCACTTTGCCGATCTCCAGTTGGTGTGGAGTCAGCCACTGATCCACCTGTGCGTTCAGGGCCGACAGGAGTGCTGGTCCGCTGTGACTCTCTGCTTTCAGGGAAGTATCCGGGATGTGGAATAGTACCTGTGGAGCTGGGGGGGTGCCGTTGATGTGGAGCAAGACATAGCAGTAGCAGAAGAGGACTCAGCCAAGGAGGTTATGGAAGAGGATGGAGTAGGAGGAGAAGAGGAGGTAGCAGCAGGCCTGCCTGCAAGTCATGGCGGTGTCACCAACTCCTCTGCAGAGCCACGTATTCCATGCTTGGCAGCCGTCACCAGGTTTACCCAATGCGCAGTGTAGGTGATATACCTGCCCTGACCATGCTTTGCAGACCAGGTATCAGTGGTCAGATGGACCCTTGCCCCAACACGGTGTGCCAGAGATGCCATTACTTACTTTTGCACAATCGAGTACAGGTTGGGATTGCCTTTTGTGCAAAGAAATTTCGGCTGTGTACCTTCCACTGCGGTGTCCCAATAGCTACAAAAATTTTTAACGCCTCCGACTTCACCAGCTTGTGTGGTAAAAGCTGGTGGGCTAAGAGTTCAGACAAGCCAGCTGTCAGTTGCCGGGCAAGGGGGTGACTTTGTGACATTGGCTTCTTACGCTCAAACATGTCCTTGACAGACACCTGACTGTGGGCAGATGAGCAGGGACTGTTAAGGGCGAGACACGGAGTGGCGGATGGTTGAGAGGGGGCAAGCAGGGCACCAGTGGTTGACGTGGCTGAAGATGCTGGACCAGAAGGAGGATGGCGGCTTTGACTTTGTGTGCTGCTTGTACTCATGTGTTGATCCCATAGGCGTTTGTGATGTGACATCATGTGCCTTCTCAAAGAAGTTGTACCTAGGTGGGTGTTGGACTTCCCATGACTCAGTTTCTTTTCGCACAGGTTGCAAATTGCATCACTGTTGTCACTGTTACGTCACCTATCAGGGGACGTGTATATGGCATGGATTTTTGAAACAGGGAGATAGAAAAAGATGCTTGGTCAGACCTCCTACTTCGAATTTGGGGCCTTGCACGTGCAATGTACTGTGCCACCAGATAGGAGTGGTGTATTAAGTTGTACTATTCATTCCTATCAGTTTAATACCTGTTATGTCACCTATCGGTGGACGTGTATATGGCATGGATTTTTGGAACAGGGAGATGGAAAAAGATGCTTGGTCGAACCTCAAGCGATGCTGATAAGGCTGTTTCTGGTGGTGATGGTGACCATAACTCTTCCTCTTCCTCTTCACGCTCATCTACGGCCTGATCCAGCACTCTTCACAGGAAAACAAATGGTATGATGTTGCTGATGGTGCCCTGGGTGCGACTGACCAGGTTTGTCACCTCCACAAAAGGACTCATAAGCCTACAGGCATTGCGCATGAGCATCCAGTAACGTGGCAAAAAAAAACCCAGCTCCGCAGAGGCTGTCCTAGCACCCCGGTCATACAAATACTCGTTAACGGCCTTTTCTTGGTGGAGCAGCCGATCGAACATTAGGAGTGTTGAATTCCAACCCTTAGATTGTAAGTTTGCGAGTTTTCAATTGTGTGTCCGTGTCTTGGAAACAAGCACTATGTAGATTTGATTACATGCTCAAAAACAGGGCCCTCCATTCTTTAAGGTGTTAAGTTTGTTTTTTGCCATGTACTAAACCCCTGTACAGCGCTACAGAATATGTTGGCGCGATATAAATAAAGATAATAATAATAATAATAATTCCAACGTGTTGGGCTGTCTAAAATCGCCTCGCTGGCATGTTGTTTCACCGTTGGATATCTGTAAAGTGCGCCATGGCCGTGTAGGAATGCCTGAAATGGCCACACACCTTCCTGGCCTGCTTCAGGACGTCCTGTAAGCCTGGGTGCTTATGCACAAAGCGTTGTACAATCAGATTACACACATGTGCCATGCACGGCACATGTGTCAACTTGCCCAAATTCAATGCCGCCAACAAATTTCTTCCGTTGCCACAAACCACTTTGCCGATCTCCAGTTGGTGTGGAGTCAGCCACTGATCCACCTGTGCGTTCAGGGCCGACAGGAGTGCTGGTCCGCTGTGACTCTCTGCTTTCAGGGAAGTATCCGGGATGTGGAATAGTACCTGTGGAGCTGGGGGGGTGCCGTTGATGTGGAGCAAGACATAGCAGTAGCAGAAGAGGACTCAGCCAAGGAGGTTATGGAAGAGGATGGAGTAGGAGGAGAAGAGGAGGTAGCAGCAGGCCTGCCTGCAAGTCATGGCGGTGTCACCAACTCCTCTGCAGAGCCACGTATTCCATGCTTGGCAGCCGTCACCAGGTTTACCCAATGCGCAGTGTAGGTGATATACCTGCCCTGACCATGCTTTGCAGACCAGGTATCAGTGGTCAGATGGACCCTTGCCCCAACACGGTGTGCCAGAGATGCCATTACTTACTTTTGCACAATCGAGTACAGGTTGGGATTGCCTTTTGTGCAAAGAAATTTCGGCTGTGTACCTTCCACTGCGGTGTCCCAATAGCTACAAAAATTTTTAACGCCTCCGACTTCACCAGCTTGTGTGGTAAAAGCTGGTGGGCTAAGAGTTCAGACAAGCCAGCTGTCAGTTGCCGGGCAAGGGGGTGACTTTGTGACATTGGCTTCTTACGCTCAAACATGTCCTTGACAGACACCTGACTGTGGGCAGATGAGCAGGGACTGTTAAGGGCGAGACACGGAGTGGCGGATGGTTGAGAGGGGGCAAGCAGGGCACCAGTGGTTGACGTGGCTGAAGATGCTGGACCAGAAGGAGGATGGCGGCTTTGACTTTGTGTGCTGCTTGTACTCATGTGTTGATCCCATAGGCGTTTGTGATGTGACATCATGTGCCTTCTCAAAGAAGTTGTACCTAGGTGGGTGTTGGACTTCCCATGACTCAGTTTCTTTTCGCACAGGTTGCAAATTGCATCACTGTTGTCACAGGCAGACACACCAAAAAATTTCCACACTGCTGAGCTCTGCAATGACGGCATTTTGGTGGTGGCAGCAGCATGCGTTGACTGGCGTGCTGTCTGGCTGACCCCAAGTGCCGATGCATGCTGTCTGACTGTGCCACTAGCTACTTTCGACTACCACCCCGTGCTTCCAACTCGTCTCCTCTCTGTCTCCCCATCTGAACTTTCCTCCTGTTCTTCTTCTCTTATAGCGGGCACCCACGTGACATCCACGGACGCATCGTCATCATCAACCACTTCACTTGTATCTGAAAACTCAACAAAGGAAGCAGCACCGGGTACAACATCATCATCATCATCATCAGACTGTACGTCCATGTGTGTAATGCTGCCTGACTGGGACATATCCCTGTTATCTACATCCTCTGGCACTAATGTTTGCGCATCACTCATTTCTTCCAACGGATCTGTAAATAACTCTGCTGACGGATCAAGGGAAGCGGCTGTGTTGCTAGTGTTGGTGGTGGCGGCAGGCGGGCGAGTGGTAAATGGAGAGGTGCCTGAAGCTAAGCTGGAGGAGGATGGTGCGTCTAGGTTCCGAGCGGAAGCTGTAGAAGATTGGGTGTCCTGTGTTAGCCAGTCAACCATGTCCTCAGAACTTTTCAAGTTCAGGGTACGTTGCCTCTGAAAACTGGGCATTATTCTAGGGCCAAAGGCAAACACAGCACAACGACCACGACGGCCCCTGCGGGGGTTTCTGCCTCTGCCTGTCATTTTTTTTTCGATTAGTGGTACTATGCGTACACTAGGTTGCACCAGATATGAGTGTCACTGTGCACTGGCAAAAGTTGGAAGAGTAGAGGCAATAGGCTTCACACACATGCCTGTAGGCTGGCAATTGATATTCAATCGATTACAGTCAAAAAAGGGTTGTTTTATGTCACTGTACACTAGGTTGCACCAGATATGAGTGTCACTGTGCACTGGCAAAAGTTGGAAGAGTAGATGCAATAGGCTTCACACACACGCCTGTAGGCTGGCAATTGATATTCAATCGATTACAGTCAAAAAAGGGTTGTTTTATGTCACTGTGCACTAGGTTGCACCAGATATGAGTGTCACTGTGCACTGGCAAAAGTTGGCAGAGTAGATGCAATAGGCTTCACACACACGCCTGTAGGCAGGTAACTGATATTCAATCGATTACAGTCAAAAAAAGGGTTGCTTTATGTCACTGTACACTAGGTTGCACCAGATATGAGTATCACAGTGCACTGGCAAAAGCTGGCAGAGTAGATGCAATAGGCTTCACACACATGCCTGTAGGCAGGCAACTGATATTCAATCGATTACAGTCAAAAAAGGATTGCTTTATGTCACTGTACACTAGGTTGCACCAGATATGAGTGTCACTGTGCACTGGCAAAAGTTGGCAGAGTAGATGCAATAGGCTTCACACACACGCCTGTAGGCAGGCAACTGATATTCAATCGATTACAGTCAAAAAAGGGTTCTTTTATGTCACTGTACACTTGGTTGCACCAGATATGAGTGTCACTGTGCACTGGTAAAAGTTGGCAGAGTAGATGCAATAGGCTTCACACACACGCCTGTAGGCAGGCAACTGATATTCAATCGATTACAGTCAAAAAAAGGGTTGTTTTATGTCACTGTACACTAGGTTGCACCAGATATGAGTGTCACTGTGCACTGGCAAAAGTTGGAAGAGTAGAGGCAATAGGCTTCACACACATGCCTGTAGGCTGGCAATTGATATTCAATCGATTACAGTCAAAAAAGGGTTGTTTTATGTCACTGTACACTAGGTTGCACCAGATATGAGTGTCACTGTGCACTGGCAAAAGTTAGCAGAGTAGATGCAATAGGCTTCACACACACGCCTGTAGGCAGGCCACTGATATTCAATCGATTACAGTCAAAAAAGGGTTGTTTTATGTCACTGTACACTAGGTTGCACCAGATATGAGTGTCACTGTGCACTGGCAAAAGTTGGCAGAATAGATGCAATAGGTTTCACACACACGCCTGTAGGCAGGCAATTGCTATTTAATCTATTACAGTCAAAAAGTGTTGTTTTATTTCACTGAGCACAATAGAAGCTGTTAGATGTTAGCCTGTCACACACACACGCTGGCAGGCAGGCATATGCAATTAGATTACACAGAAAAAAATAATAAAATAAAATGAATGATGTTCTAGCCCTAAAAAGAGCTTTTTGGGTTGCTGTCCTTGCAGCAGATATCAGATGAGTCCTTCAGATCTGTAGTGTAAGCTAAATGCACACGCTGGCTATCTATTTCCCTATTAAATCAGCATCAGCTCCAATATATGTTCTCTCTCAACGAATGTAGCTTCAGAATGACTCTAAAATGGATGCTGTCCTTCAGATGGAAGGCTCTGGAAGGGAGTGTATGCTGCTGATTGGCTGGAATGTGTCTGTTGACTGTGAGGTGCAGGGTCAAAGTTTCCTCAATGATAAAGAATAGGGGGCGGACCGAAAAGCGCATGTGTTCGCCATTCGCTGCGAACGCGAACATGCCAAAATCACCGCGATTAGTCCACGGGCGAACTGTTCGGGACATCACTACTTCACACCAGTAATATTACTGAGCACAGCCACATCTCATAAACCCAAGCACTGCAGTAAATTGCAAGGATCAGGTTTCCCTGGGAATTCCCTCAATTCAAACGTGTGGTGGAGGGAATACCCAGGAATCCCCTTCCCCACTCTCTTCCTGATTGCCCCCTTCCCGCACAAACCACATCCTCCTACCCAATCACCCCATCTACATAACCATGGGGGTCCATTGAGACCCCCATGGCAACAAAATAGTAAATTCCATGCAACAGGGGTCCTTAAAGGGCCCACATTGCACAGGGTTTACAATAGTTAACCCTTGCTGTGGGTCCTTTTTAGTGGTATTTAAATAATTAACTCCCTGCTGTGTTGGACCTCCTACACATTTAAAAGTTAACTCCTCCTGCCGCAAGGATACGCAGCATTTAAAGAATTAAACCCCTGCCATGGGGGTCCTATATTCACCCCCATGGCACCAAAACAATTAACCTCATATACAGACCCCAATGGTAGCCTAATTAAACCTCCTACCTACCTTAGAATTTTTTTCTAGACCCCCATGGTATATGATAGTAACACCTTACCTACCATGGGTGTCTATTCAGACCCCCATGGTTTACTAAATTAACACATGAAGTGCCACGGGGGTCCACCAAGACCAAGTTAAACACTACATTACACTATTAAAATTAACCCCACAAAATAACTAATAAAGAAAATAAATCTAAATTACAAAAACAAAAAACCTAAAATTATCAAAAATAAAAAAGGACAATTAAAATAAAATATAATTGCAATTTAAAATAAAAAAAACAATTAAAATAACAAAATTATTATAAAATGAGAAAAAAATATAACCTGTAAAATAAAGTAATCATATTTACCTAGGCCTCATGGTCATCCAGCGATTACCATGGACGCTCTGGTCCTCAATCTTCTGCCCTGGACTAGGAGGGCTATCTGACGTGATTGAAGAGGTTATGGTCATATTTATTTTTACATGCTCAAGGTATTCTCATACCAAAAGATTTAGAGTGGATAATATCTCAGTGGCCCTCCCACACTGGGGCATTAGTTTTTCAGTAAGCAGTGGATAATTATCTACCCCTAAATTGTTA
Organism: Discoglossus pictus; assembly: GCA_027410445.1. NCBI lineage: Eukaryota > Metazoa > Chordata > Amphibia > Anura > Alytidae > Discoglossus > Discoglossus pictus. Next base: position 135,077,441 of record CM050169.1, read on the forward strand.
CCAGGCTTGAGAATCCACATATATACTTGGGGCCATATTAAATTCAAGCCTCTTAAGCCCAAGGCATAGCTAGTAAGGGCTGCGTGCTTAAAATTTGGCAGTTTTACTTTGCCATTAAATTAGAAGTTCTGAGAGCTACAAGTGAGAGATGCTATGCTATTTCATAAACCAGAAATATATCTTCACTGTGCCAAACCTTTTGCATCTGGGCCGTGTGCCATTATATCGGTGGAGATACATAGTTACTCCATCATATGTTGAAATGGTCATTCATATGCCAATATGAAAAGCTATGCTGCAACATGCAGAAAGTAGTTAAAAAAACACTACCAGATTAAATGGAACACAAAAACATGAAACTGATGCCATATTAACCCTTCCTCACTCACAGAGTCTCTAATGTGGACCCTGTAATATATATATGATTGCATATACATCTCACTTATCACATCTACATTGGGAAAACAAATAGTGGCCAAATTACACCACCACATCACATAGATCAAGTACCAGGGGGCATTTAATAATTTGTTGTTCAGTCCTTCAGTTGTGTCCGACTCTCGGTAACCTTATGGACTGCGGCACATTTAGCAAGGTCTCTGAGTGTGCTGTTCCACAAGGTTTGCGTGCCAAAGATACTGGAGCGGGTTGACAGTTCCTTCTCTAGTGGACTGGGAGAAATTTGTCTGACCTCTCTGCTATCACCTGCCCATCTACATGGTATAGGTCACAGCTTCATTCAGGTACACAAGCGCCTTCACCTCCACAAGGCAGAAGGGGAACTGGGAAAAACACATCACACTAATCTACTCTAACCCATCAGGAAGGCCGCAAACAAGCATGTATGCTGTGCAAAGGCACGTGAAGCAACATCCAACTTGTCACAACCTACAATGATGATGGAGTATAGAGGATCCTAGTCCTCTTATCTCCTGTAGGTTTTAGACCTAAGATTTGGGTGACTCAGACCAATGGACCTTCCTTGCGGATGCAAGAGCATAAGTCCCAGCTTTTGGTAGTGTGCCTGGGAAAACCTGGAAGGGAGTCAGAAACGATCTCCTCTGCCAGCATATGACCCTGGGTCAATAATACACCTGCACACAAAGTCTTGATGAAAATTATGAACCATGTTTTATTTTAGAACAGCATATTTAACCACATCACACAAGAATGGGGGAAGTGGCTACCGTTATCCAGCCCCAAATGACGTCTGGCCAATCATGAAGGGGAACTGTGCGTGAACCAATAGTCCCCTCCCAGGTCCGCCCACTAGGCGGGGCCAACTAATTAATTTGGGCTTTGAATGTCCAGGGGAAAGCATGTCTTTGACTCTCCTGTGCCCATGCTATGAAGGCTGAGAAGCCTTCAGGCCATCCCATTGTTTCTGGGTGCCTGCCTGTCTGCTCTCCAGCTGTGTGCTTCCCATTGTTAGTTCTATGCTGGACACTTAGCTAATGGGATTAACAGGCCTTTGGGAACAAAGGAGGCTTGCCTGTATTCAACGGCTTCCCCTCTACAATATAATAACCTACTAATATAATAACATACATTCATATTTACAAATACAACACACAATGTTTCACACACATACAACCAACACATCCCACCAGCTCCCTCACATGACACCCATTACAATGAGCCTAAACATGGAAGGGATGGGGATATGCTAAGGGGTAAACTTATAATACTTTATCCCCTAGACCACAAAATAACAATATAACCTTATAACAGTATAACAGGGTGTCTGGGAGCCCCAAACCCCCAGGTATCGTCTCTTGTCAACAGTCTGTGACAGACATCTGTCCAAGTCCCAGATGACTGCCAAGTGAGCCATGACACAACTCTCCTCCATCTCTGCTACACCCATCCTCGAAAGTCCCACACCATTGCTGGTGGCCATGTGCCAAAATATATGTATAGCCATTATCATTGGCTGACCTCCCATTAAGTTTTTTGCTATCAATCAATTCACAATTTCAACTGTTATATTCCAATCAGGCCTTCAGGGGCATGTTGATACTCCACACTATCACAAATTGGAACTGTCATGTGTAGTAACCCTTTATTATCATATATGATATCTTATGATCATCTTGTTATTATTATTATTATCATTATTTGTATTAAACTAATGCATAGTAACTAGGGCTCATTACTTTACAGATATAGGAATGTGACACAAAAGGGATGTATGTGGATGTCCTATAACCAACACATTGAAAACGCATTGACATGGTGAGAACGGTATAACAAAGATTTATTTCATACACAGAGCACAATCAGAAATGGACAAAACTGTGCATCAATACCATGGGTGTGGTGTGGGCAGAAACCGGAAGGGCAAGAGGCTGTGGGCAATCAAAGGACACCTAAAGGGTTAACTGTTAGACAACATCATAAGGATAATGCATAGCATCTATTAGAGTCACATGTGGTCAAGACACCCCAGTAACCAGGAATCGGATGTGACATAGGAACAGCATATACCACTCCATGTCATAGAAATAAGCATTAATGTGCATACAGCAACCATATGGTCTCCATCTCTCATATTAAACAGATGCTAGAAAGCATGGATCATGTGATATTAATCAATTCCACACACAGTGTGTTTTCATAAATTACTGCTGATTTCCAAATAGATGATAGGAATCTGGAAAACATAAAGTGGAGGTGCTAGAATAAACATAAGCTGTTATTATTATTAATATTATTATTATAGTACATTGTTTTTGCTCTGAACACTACAATAAACCAATTAACATGAGTGTCATCTACGAGCAGTAATAACCATATTGATTCTGTCCTGTTCACTAGGTAATAAGCTGAAGGCAAGGACCTCCAAGGTACTATTTTCTGAGGTACTACCAGTGCCATGTGCTAGCCCAGGGAGGCAGAAGGAGCTTAGGGAGGTTAATGTATGGCTCAAGATGTGGTGCACTAAGGAGGGGTTTGGGTATTAAGAGCACTGGGCTGACTTTTCACATCAGTACAATCTCTACAGCAAGGATGGATTGCACCTTAATGATGAGGGAGCTTTTGTGCTAGGGGATAGGATGGTAGAAAGGCTGGAGGAGTTTTTAAACTAGTAGGTGGGAGTGAGGGACTAGCTATAAGTAATGGGGTAGAAAGTGTAGAGGGTATAAGGGATGAATTAACAACTTATAGGGGAGGAGATCGGGGAGGGGTAGTATAGTCAATAGGGAGGTATTACTAAGTAACTCAAGTATAGTGGCAGGCACCACCAAACTACAAACTCATAACATAAGGTTTATGCTTCCTAATGCCAGAAGCTTGCCAGGAAAAATGGGAGAGTTAGAATTATTAGCAATTAATGAAAAATGGGATTTAATAGGCATTACTGAAATGTGGTGGGATGAATCTCATGACTGGACTGTTAATCTGGATGGTTATAACCTATTTACGAAAGATAGGGGCAATGGCAAAAGAGGAGGAGGGATTTGTCTGTATGTTAAGCCTGAATTTAAGCCTATAGTCAGAGAAGATATTTATGGTGGAACTAGCTGTAATGTTGGATGTTTGTGGTTAGAGTTAAATAGCAGGGCAGCAAATTCCAAAAGAATATTAGTAGGAGTATGCTATAAACCCCCAAATATAGCTAATAGTGAGGAAATACAATTATTGTTACAGATTGGAAATGCAGCTAAGCATGGGCAAGTTCTAACAATGGGAGATTTTAATTACCCTGAAATAAACTGGGAAAATGAGACCAGCAGTTCATCTAAGGGGAGCAGGTTCTTGAGTACACTCAGGGATCATTATCTGGCCCAGGTTATACAAGAGCCTACTAGAAATGAGGCTATCTTGGATTTAGTTATCACAAATAATATCAATATAATATCAAATGTTGAAATAAGGCAATCCTTGGGAAACTGTGATCACAACACAGTTTCATTTGAGATTGAATTGAAAAAACTAAATTTTAGGGGCCAAAAAAACCTCTTAATTTTAAAAGGGCAGATTTTACCGGTCTATGGGCAGCAATACAAAGTATAGGCTGGGATAGTGAACTGACAGGTAAACATACTAAACATAAATGGACAACATTTAAATCCTTACTAAATATACTGTACATACTTATTACCATATACCAAGTGGGAATAGTAAAGTAAAGGGAGTAAATCACATCCAATTTGGCTTAACAATGATTTAAAGCTCAATATACGGAGTAAAAAACAGGCATTTAAATTATACAAAAAAGAGTGGACAGAGACTGCTTTACGTGAGTACAAGGAAATCAACAAGTCTTGCAAAAGGGCTATTAGACTGATTAAAATAGAAAAATAATTGCAAAAGAGAGTAAGACTAACCCTAAAACATTTTTTAAGTATATTAATAGGAAGAACGCCAGGAAGAAAGTTATAGGAACATTACAATGTGGCACAGGCAATCTGAAAATGAGTGACCAGGAAAAAGCAGATGAGCTAAATAGGTTCTTCTCTTAGGTATACACAAGGGAGGTACCATAATGGGGCTACACTACCTTCACCAAATAACTGGTTAACACAGGAAGAAATCCAAAGGGGTTGGAAAAAATAAATGTTAATAAAGCCCTGCGTCCTGATGGAATACATCCAAGGGTTCAAGATTCACTCAACACAGGGTCTCTACCAGAGGACTAGAGAAAAGCAGATGTGATACCTGTCACAACCTACTATGATGATGGGATCTAGAGTATCCTAGTACTCTTATTCCCAGTAGGTTTAGACCTAAGTTTGGGTGACTCTAGACCTATGGACATTCTTTGTTAAATGCAAATTCATAAGTCCCAGCTGCTTTGGTGGTGTACCTGGGAGCACCTTGGTAGGGAGTCAGAATGAGCTCCTCTACAAGCATATGCCTCTGGGTCAATAATACATGCTTAGTCAAAGTATGAAAATTAAGAACAACCTTTATTTGGAAAACACACGTATATAAACTCTTTACAACATAGTAGAGGGAGGGGCTACCTGAGGTCAGCCCCTAATGGTAGCGTTACACTGTGGGAAACATGAGACTCCTCACAGGTCTGCCCACTAGGTGTGGCTACCTAATTCACTTGGCTTCTAGCTCTCAGAAGAGACACGTGTCCTTTTGCTCTGCTCCCTGCTCTGATAGTTGGGAGGGGACCAGCTGTAGACCCACTGGAGTTATGGTGCCTCTGTGTCTGTGGAGATCCCATTGTGTATGGCTCCTATCCCTTAAGTGAGTGTACCCAAGGGATTGGCCTTTGTGGTCAACAGACAAGATGTATGTGTCATATGTACAATAGGGCTACACTCTACTATAATATACATTTATATATAAATTAAGAACAACCTTTATTTGGAAAACACACGTATATAAACTCTGTACAACATAGTAGAGGGAGGGGCTACCTGAGGTCAGCCCCTAAAGGCCTCTGGGGAAACATGAGACTCCTCCCAGGTCCGCCCACTAGTTGTGGCTACCTAATTCCCTTGGCTTCTAGCTCTCAGGAGAGACACGTGTCATTTTGCTCTGCTCCCTGCTCTGATAGTTGGGAGGGGACCAGCTGTAGACCCCCTGGAGTTATGGTGCCTCTGTGTCTTTGGAGATCCCATTGTGTATGGCTCCTATCCCTTAAGTGAGTGTACACAAGGGATTGGCCTTTGTGGTCAACAGACTCCTATGACTAGATGTATGTGTCATATGTACAATAGGGCTACACTCTACTATAATATACATTTATATATTTACAAATATAACACACAATGTTGCCCCCACGTATAGACAATATCTCCCATTAGCTCTCTCACAGGACACTCGTTACACTGAGCCTAAACATGGGAGTTATGGTGTTTAGGGTTGGGACAGGGCTTTCTCCATCAATCCATTTTATGCATTATGATGACTTTATTAATGGTGATGAGAAAACCCTGCTCCTCCCCCTAGCCCACAGCATAACAATATACCGTATAACAGTGGGTCTGTGAGCCCCAAACCCCCCAGTTATCATATACAAGATAACACATGGCTCTTAAATGTGACCATTGCGGCTAGTCACAACCTGGCTTTGCCAGTCACAACATGGCCACCGGCTATTCAGGCCAAATCCAATATGGCCACTGGCTGATTCATGACAGACCTTCCCCAAGCGTGGCAGGGAACATCCAAGATTTTCACAGCTACGCTGATAGTCATGAATCTGCTGGTTTGACCAGGCCCTCTGCATGCTAGGCAAGTTCTTGTCTGTGCGCACACAGTCCCAAGGGCAGAGTAAAAGCCTCCCCCAGCTCTTGGTCTGGTCTTTACTGTCCGGAGCAAATTGCTTCTCCCCTTCTGCTTGGGCAGCAGTAGGGCACTCACAGGGGACACAGGGGGTTGCACCCATACCCACTTCTGAGGCAAAATAGTATCTTGGGGAGCCCCACAAAACAACCCCTGTCTCAGGGCAACCCCTTTCCCCTCAGCCAGTCCCCACAGCTGGGCTGGGGTTTCTAAAACAGTCTATGGACCTATAGGACCACAAGGGGGAAGTCCAGTACCCCCCTCAAACAGCATATTACTGTTGGGAGGCCAACAACACACCCACTGCAGAAAGGTACATACCGGGCTGTGCTGACTTCCAGCATCTATGATGATGCTCAGACCTGGATGCTCCTTTCCTGCTGCCTCCTGAACGTCTGTAGCTTTGGACAGCTCCTCCTTGTTGTCCTCTATTGCCCTTGGTGGAGCAACTGTGCTCTGGCTCTCTGATGCAGGCTGGGGAATCTCGCATTTCCCACCAAGCCGGTTCTTTGGGGCCCTCGGCTGACCCCATTCTTCTATGGCCTTGGGTTGAACAACATTATCCCAGTCCTCCATGTTGAACTGGGTCTTTGGAGGGGTGTCTGTTCCAGTGGGCTCCTGGACACTGGTTATCCAGGGTATCTCCCCACTTGGTACACCCTCTATCATGGTGCCACTCTGCACCCATGGCTCTTTCTCCCAGGCAGGCATGCTTGCTGCCCCTGTGTGGCTCTTGGTGCCCCTGGCACTCTCTGGCTGTGTGAGATCCGGTTCCCTGTAGCTAGGGACCATCTTTGTTCCCTCCCCACAGTCTATTACATAGCCCTCCTGGGCTCTGTGCTTCACTAGCACCTTTTGTAGCAACTCTCCTGGGGTGTCAGGGTACAGATTTTGGTTATCTGTTGTAGGCTGGGGAATCTTATCCTTCCAACCCAACCTGACCTCTACGGCCTTCTCCCCAGAGTGCATTACATAGCCCTCCCCACAGTCTCTTGGGTGGCTATCCTGAGCCCCTGGCTCCATTAGCAGTTCTGGCCCATCCACATTGCCTAGAACTTTGGAGGGCAGACTTAATTCGTCTGGCCCTACCTGTTTAGCAGTTACTGGGGTTTCTGCCAGGATTTGTGCTGGAAGGTAGTACCCAGGTGAGGCTCTATCCACATCTGGCACCTCAGGCGTAACCAGTTTGGAGACACTGTGCTCAGCTAGCCCTTCCTCTGGGACTAAGCCTCTTGGGGTATCAGGGGACAAACATTGCTTATCTGACCCCACCCAGGGCACATTCCCCTGAGACCCTGGCTCCTGGAGCTGGTGATTTGGTCCCAAGCTGACTTTATTATCCCTGCTAGGCTCTGACACAGTTACTGCATTTTCTAGGGGAGAATATTCTCTATCTCTACAATTTTCTCCCCAGACCCCTTGAGCACAATCGCTCTGGTACATACCCTTTGTGTTGTATAGATCTGGTGAGCAGTCAGCCTGACTGGGTTCCCCCCATCTGGATAGGCAAAATGTGTCCCCGAATATTTCATCCCACATCTCAAAATATTCCTCTTCCAGCTGCAGTTCCTGCTCAACCAGGTGTGCCATCAAATTAGCCTCCATGGACCATGGTGCCAGTCCCAGATTATGACAGTGTTCCACAAACAGGTTATTGTGCCTCTTAAATGTCCCTATGCCCCCTTCAGGGTCACCATACACAATGTCTTGGAGGCCAGAATCTATCTCCAAGCGGAAATCAAACTCCTCTCCAATGCCACCAACTATTCTGGTGTGAAAAACATGATGTTGGTTCTCCAAGGCAACCTCTTTTCTTACTAGTACTTCCAGCCAGCCCATTAGCTCATCGTCCTGCCACAGATTCAGAATCGCCAGCCATTTCTCTAGACACAGTGTCTCTCTGTAGCCAAGTCTTTGTTGAGCTGGAGCTCTCTCTCCATTGCGCTCCTGCCAGATCCTCTGGCAATGTTGGTCTAGTAAGTTGGCCACCTCTTGTGCGGTCATCTTACTGGGGTATAAGTGCCTGGCTCCTTCATACTGCCTTGTTGCCTCTGTTATGATGTCCGTCTGTTCCATTCCTGGTCCTTGTAGAGTCGTCCCACCGCTGCCAGCCAATTGTCACAACCTTCTATGATGATGGGATCTAGAGTATCCTAGTACTCTTATTCCCAGTAGGTTTAGACCTAAGTTTGGGTGACTCTAGACCTATGGACAGTCTTTGTTAATTGCAAAGGCATAAGTCCCAGCTGCTTTGGTAGTGTACCTGGGAGCACCTTGGTAGGGAGTCAGAACGACCTCCTCTACAAGCATATGCCTCTGGGTCAATAATACATGCTTAGTCAAAGTATGAAAATTAAGAACAACCTTTATTTGGAAAACACACGTATATAAACTCTGTACAACATAGTAGAGGGAGGGGCTACCTGAGGTCAGCCCCTAAAGGCCTCTGGGGAAACATGAGACTCCTCCCAGGTCCGCCCACTAGTTGTGGCTACCTAATTCCCTTGGCTTCTAGCTCTCAGGAGAGACACGTGTCATTTTGCTCTGCTCCCTGCTCTGATAGTTGGGAGGGGACCAGCTGTAGACCCCCTGGAGTTATGGTGCCTCTGTGTCTTTGGAGATCCCATTGTGTATGGCTCCTATCCCTTAAGTGAGTGTACACAAGGGATTGGCCTTTGTGGTCAACAGACTCCTATGACTAGATGTATGTGTCATATGTACAATAGGGCTACACTCTACTATAATATACATTTATATATTTACAAATATAACACAAAATGTTGCCCCCACATATAGACAATATCTCCCATTAGCTCTCTCACAGGACACTCGTTACACTGAGCCTAAACATGGGAGTTATGGTATTTAGGGTTGGGACAGGGCTTTCTCCATCAATCCATTTTATGCATTATGATGACTTTATTAATGGTGATGAGAAAACCCTGCTCCTCCCCCTAGCCCACAGCATAACAATATACAGTATAACAGTGGTTCTGTGAGCCCCAAACCCCCCAGTTATCATATACAAGATAACACATGGCTCTTAAATGTGACCATTGCGGCTAGTCACAACCTGGCTTTGCCAGTCACAACATGGCCACCGGCTATTCAGGCCAAATCCAATATGGCCACTGGCTGATTGATGACAATACCTATATTTAAAGGGAGCAAAAGCAAATCCGGGGAATTTTAGACCAGTAAGCATCACTTCTGTAATGGACATGCTTTTAGAATGATTAATAAGGGATAATATACAAGAATATGTCTATTTAAACAGGATTATAAGTAGGAGTCAAAATGGATTTATGAGGGATAGCTCATGTCAAACAAACTCAGTGGTTATAGACTATTTGGATTTTGCAAAGGCTTTTGATACAGTGCCACATGGGAGACTATAGAGCAAACTAAATGGTACAGGAATTGCTGTAAATATCTGCTCATGGATTGAGAGCTGGCTAAAAAACAGGAAGCAAATGGTTGTTGTAAATGGAACATACTCCGATTGGACTAATGTGGTAAGTGGGGTTCCTCAGAGTTCAGTATTAGGTCCTCTCCTTTTTAACACATTTATTAATGACTTAGAGGTGGGATTGGAAAGTATTGTCTCCAATTTTTCTGATGACACTAAGTTGTACAAGGCAATTAACTCATATAATTATGTACTTTCCCTCCAAAGGGATTTGCATGAATTTAGAGAAATGGGCGACTAAATGGCAGGTGAGATTTAATTCGAATAAATGTAAAGTTATTCATCTGGGAAGGAAAAATAGCCATGCAAGGTAAATAAATCAGACAATGATCTGCTTTCCCTTCAAAGGGATTTACATACAATTGAGGAATGTGCATCTAAATGGCAGATGAGATTTAATATGAATAAATGTAAAGTTATGCATCTGGGAAGGAAAAATAGCCATGCAATTTATAATCTTAATGGAGCAAATATAGGGGTATCAGATATTGAAAGGGATTTGGGAGTGCTTGTGGACAACCACCTAGGGAACAGTGCTCAAAGCCAAGCAGCAGCTGAAAAAGCAAATAAAATATTAGCATGTATTAGGAAGGGTATAGAAGCAAGGGAAGCAAATATAATTCTGCCACCAAATCTCTAGTACTCCCTCATTTGGAATATGGAGTACTATTTTGGGCACCACTTCATAAAAGGACATTTTAGAGCTGTAAACGGTACAGTGGAGGGCAACAAAACTAATTAGGGGAATGAAGGGGCTAAATTATGAAGTAAGACTAACCAAATTAAACTTATTTTCTCTAGAAAAAAGGCGTCTAAGAGGAGATATGATTACATTATATAAATACATCGAGGGTCAGTATAAAGAACTGTCAAGGGAGATTTTTGTGCCAAGAGGTTTTCAACTGACAAGAGAACACCCCTTGAGATTAGAAGTAAAAAGATTCCACCTTAAAGAAAGAAAAGCGTTCTTCACAGTAAGAGTGGTGAATCTGTGGAATTCTCTACCACAGGAGGTGGTGACAGTGGATTCAATAGATAACTTTAAAAGGGGACTGGATGTATTTCTAATTAAGAAGGGAATTCAGGGTTATCCTGGATAATTAGAGAGAGTGTATTGATCCAGGGAGAAATCCGATCGCCAGTATCTGGGGTCAGGAAGGAATTCATTTTTTTTTTTCTTTGAGATGATTGACTAAGTTTCACTTGGGTTTTATTTCTGTTTGCCTTCCTCGGGATTAATTAATTAATAATAACAAATAAAAAAAATTGTTGATTAATATTTAATTAACAATAACAACTAATTAATTAATAACTAATCCTCATATTGCAGATCAGAGGAGATCTTAAAAGGTTGAACTTGATGGACTGAAAGTCTTTTTTCAACCTTAATTACTATGGCCCTCATTCAATTGCAATTCGGCCAATTGAATAGGGCTCTAAATAAGCACATAACATATATTTTTTAAATAAGTTTTTAGTTAGTAAACATCTATCTAATAACAATTTTTTCACTAACTAAAAACATATTTTAAAAAAATATGCTATGTGCTTATTTAGAGCCCTATTCGATTGGCCAAATCGCAATTGAATGAGGCCCTATGTAACTATGTAACTATGTAATAAGTTGAGGATGTGTAATACAACAAGGCATGCATTACTGTGAAAACAATTTTTCAGCAAAAAATACTTTCGTTATCTACATGGAGTAGTTGTGCCATACTGATATCACATCTCACTGGTATATGGGTGGTACCAAGGGCAGACAGATTACACTATTCACATTACCCCTAAACACATGCACATTGATCCTGATGTCAAACCAAGGAAATCATCCATTTTGTTTGGATGGCATGAAATACATTAATCTGCTTTCATACTGTTAACGGGATGAAATGCAATACAAATGCATGTATAACTACTGATTTGGATTAGCAGATCCTAATTGGTCCGTGCGGCTCTAAAGCCGGGACACTATTTATAATAATTGAAACTCACACCAGTCATGTTCTTCGGTGAAGACATATGTAGTCATGTATTGCATTTCAGATCCATCTGCAGTGGTGAATGACACTGACTGTATGCTTGTTGGGAACTAGGTTAAGTCTTCACTCACATAATGGTATTGTACTTCTCAAAGATGAAGAACATGCCTTCATGGTCATGAGATTAGGCTATTAACACCTACAGAGATAATTACAAGATATCAATCATAACAATATTCTGTTTAACTACAACACCTCATCTCAAGGTCAATCCACATTGAACATCAATTGTTGAAATGTGAAACATAACCAGACATGTACACACTCTGTAGCCAGCCAATAGTATGTCAACATCTATACCAATCAGTATTCCGTGAGAAGTGATCAAGAGGAGGACTTCCTGGATGGTCCTAAGACCTACTCTTCCGCAGCACTGGGACCCCAACTTCCGTGCCCGTGACCCATCTCACTTTTCCATGTCTTGGCGGTGTAAGAGAATGGGGTGCCACTACATTGGATGGCTGGGGATTAGGTTAAGATGGTGGTGAGGTCTGATATTAGGAGGCCGACGTCTTGGGTTGCAGTTGTGCAACCAAAGGCTTGAGAGGTATGAGCTGGTGTTCGGCTAATTTGAGGAGTTGCTGTCTGTCCCAAATCGCCCGTTCCTCATATCTCTCCATCCTTTGGTTGTGCCTCCTCACCTCAAAATTGAGCGATCTGGTGCTCCCCAGGAGGGTGTGTGTGAGCCTACACTGCCTTCTGAGCAACCGGAGCCTCTCATTCTGTTGCTTTTCTGTGGTTAAGCGGGCCAAGGTTTCTCTTAATGTCAGGGTTGGTGGTGTTGATGGCATTGTGGCTGATGTTGATGGCAATGGGGCTGGAGGTGTTGGCACTAGGGTCTAAGGAGTCGGCAGCAGGGCCAGAGGTGATGGCAGCAGGGCCTGAGGTGTCGGCAGCAGGGTCTGATGTGTTTGCAGGAGGGTTGGGGTGTTGGGGCATGTTGGGGGAGGCCATTGTGTGGGTGAACATGTTGGGGGAGCGGATTGTGTGGGTGGCCATGTTGGGGGAGTCCATTGTGTGGGTGGCCATGTTGGGGGAGCCCATTGTGTGGGAGTGGTTGTGGCCTGCCATGGCTGCAATGGTTTCCCTCAAAGTCAGGGCTCGTGGTGTTGATGGCATTCTTGGCTGATGTTGATGGCATTGGGGCTGGAGGTGTTGGCACTAGGGCTGAAGGAGTCGGCAGCAGGGCCCAAGGTGATGCCAGCAGGGCCTGAGGTGTCGGCAGCAGGGCCTGAGGTGTCAGCAGCAGGGTCTGGTGTGCTTGCAGGAGGGCTGGAGTGTTGGGTCATGTTGGGGGAGACCATTGTGTGGGTGACCATGTTGGGGGAGCCCATTGTTTGGGTGGCCATGTTGGGGGAGTCCATTGTGTGGGTGGCCATGTTGGGGGAGCCCATTGTGTGGGAGTTGTTGTGGCCTGCCATGGCTTCAATGTTGTATGAGCAGGTGGCAGCTTTGATAATGGCTGGGACAAGTACATGGCTGGAGGAAGGGGCTGGAACAGCTGTGCATGGCTGGATAATGCTGTTGAAAACCCAAACTCAACTACTGATATGCCAGTGAACATAACTGGCCAGCTTGTGTGGATGGTCCCGGGGGCTCTTGAATGTCCTGGCCTTCTTCCTCAACTAATCCCACCTGCAACGGAGCCTCCCCCTGTTCAACTGTGGTCGGCCTTGTCCTCCTGGGTTCTGAAATGTAAGAAAAAATATTTGAGTTGTTTTCCCTACACAGTTGACAGCTATGTGTTGCCATATCCTTGACATCATAGTCACCTGTAATTGACTGTGGTGCTTGTGTTACACAGATGAACCACGGCCTGCATAATGAGCATTGTGGATCATGGCTTATATAATTATGTGTACTGCAGAATACATGCTCTGCTGGATTTGCTCTGGAGTATGTGAGACTGACCAATCTGTGATATGTTTCCAGCAATGGTTGTTAACATGCAGCTGAGACATGGTCCAGGTTAGGAAAGTATATGATAGGCACATGCAGCCCTGGCCTCCCTGTCCTCTCCCTGGAGTCTATTCCTCATTCCCACTATTTCCCCCCCCTGGGATCAGGCTCAAGACCCTCCGGGCCTACTCCTTCTGTGCCTACATCTGGGGCGGCACATCACTTTCCCCCCTGCTGCTGCTGTCCTCCCCCTAACCTCCCTGACCTGGTTCTCCCTCTCTCCATAATTCTAGCTCTCCTTATTCTACTCCTTTAATCCTTTCCTAACTCTCCTTTTCCTCACTCTCCTCCTCTCCTCACTCTCCTCCTCCCCTCTCTCTCCTCCTTTTCTCTCTCTCCTCACTCTCCTCCTTTACTCCTTTGGTGTTCCCCTCTCTCTCCTCCTCTCCTCTCTCTTCTCGCTTTCCTTCTCCCCTCCTCGACCCTCCTATGATTTATGAAATAAAAATAAGGATAAATAAATATATTATATACGTGGATGTGTATGTGGTAAAACAAGAATGTGAGTATTATATATAGCATAGTAATTGTATGGGGGGGTAGGTGGGGATATGGGCTGTATGGGGTGGTGTAAATGTGCTGTGGCCTACCGCTATGTATAGCTATGTGTACGTATAAATCTATGTGTGTGAATTATGTGACATCAGCAGTTATGTGTGTTGTAAATTAAGGGTTAAAATATATTAGAGGTCAAAATATCAAACATTTACAAAGCTCCTTCTCTCTCTTTCTCTCTATCTCTCTTTTTCTCTCTATCTCTCTCTCTCCAATGCTAACAAACCCACCAACGACTACACCTGTGTGTTCACTTGCTCAGCTACAGCATAGTCAATGATTTACAGTTTTGGCATCCTTTAAAACCCCTTCCTGCGTTGTTAATTGTGGTTCCCCACTTTCTATTGGCTGTTAGGACTGCGTCAAACTACATGGTTACAGGCTTAGATCATTACGGCAGATCGCATCTCAGCCCGATCCTTAACAGCTTGCATGCGTGGATAGGGTTTACGGGTTTGCGTCTCCGGCCCGTAACTTGAAGCATGGTTCAATTTAATAGCTTTCTGCTGCTTAAATATGTTTTTTGAGCATTCTGATTGCCTGAAATAGATATCAATAATATTTCAGCCAATCTGTTTAAATACAGTGTCAATTTGTTATATGTTTATGGTAGGAGGCACAATGGATTTAATTAAGGCATTTTTGATAATACAATATTTACAGTATGTAATATATCATATATATAGTTTTCGTAATTGTGAGTTTGTCGGTAACGCTTGCAAAGTTGTGGGCTTCCACAAGCGCAATGAGCGCCGAAAGTGGTAGGATTTGCTGTTGCCTGCAATGAGCGGCAAAGCTAATTTTCAGGCTCGCAAGGTACAGGAGAGCGTTCATCGCGAGGCCCAGAGGGACAGGCAAAGGCCTCAATGGGTGCAGGGGGAGGTAGGGAGCCCATAAGTGAGTTGTAAACTAATTTGCTATTCAATTAGCATCTTTTTGCAGCCTCAGAACGGCTTCCGAGTTACGGCTTGAAAAATAATGGCAGCCATTTTTTTCAGGCTTGTAACTCGAATTTAACTACCGCCATTTTTTTTTTAAGCCTGCTAATCAGATGCCATTGGGAGGCTGCTAAAAGTTGCCAATTGAATAGCAAATTAGCTTGCAACCTCACTTACGGGCTCCCTGCCTCTTCTTGAGGCAGGGAGCCCCTAAGTGCAAACCGTTTTTGAAATAAAATAAAAAATGTACTGGGGGTGATGTTTACACCCCCAGCAGCTACTGCAAAGAGCGGTGATGTCAGCCGTGACGTTACCACTCCTTCCGCTTATCTCCTACCACAGTTCAAATGTTTTGGAAAGGATGAAGGAGGAAGAAGGGGGGGGGGGGGCAGCGGCGGACTGCGCACATTCAGTGTGAGTGAGTGAGTGTGTGAGTGAGTATATATGTCTGTGTGAGTGTCTAAGTGTGTGTGTCTGAGTGTGAGTTAGTGTGTATGTCTATGAGTGAGTGAGAATTTATGTATGTGTGAGTGTCTGTGTAAGTGAGCGTGTGTGTCTGTGTCAATGTGTTTGTGAGTGTGTCTGTGTGAGTGAGTGTCTGTGTGAATGAGTGTGTATGTCTGAGTGAGTGGCAGAGTATGTCTGTGTGAGTGTCTGTGTGAGTGTTTGTTTCTGTGTGAGTCTGTCTGTGTATGTGATTTTGTATGTCTGTGAGAGAGAGAGAGTTTACGTCTTAGGGTATGCGCGTCTGAGTGTGTGCATGTGTGAGTGAGTATGTGTATGTCTGTGTGAGTGAGTGTGTATGTCTGAGTGAGTAAGTGATACTGAGTGAGTGTTTGTGTCTGCCTGTGTGAATAAGTGTGTGTATCTGTGAGTGAGAGTGTATGTGTCTTAGTGTGTGCATGTCTTAGTGTTTGCTTGTCTTCGTGTGTGCGTGTCTGAGTGTGTGCTTGTCAGTGTTAGTGTCTGAGTGGGAGTGTCTGAGTGTGTGTGTGTGTCTGTGTGAGTGAGTGTGTGTGTGTCTGAGTGTGAGTGAGTGTGTATGTATGTGTGAGTGAGTGTGTCTGTTTGAGTTTGTGTGTCTGTGTGTGTGAGTGAGTGTGTCTGTCTGTGAGTGAGTGAGAGAGTGTGTCTGAGCGTGTTCTTGTCTGAGTGTGTGTGTGTCTGAGTGAGTGTGTGCATGCCTGAGTGTGAGTGTCTGAGTGTGAGTGTCTGAGTTTGTGTCTGTGTGAGTGAGAGGGTGTGTATGTCTGTGTGAGTGAGTATGTGTAAGTGTGTGTGTGTATGTCTGAGTGAGTATGGCTGTATGAATGTGTGATTAAGGGAGTGTGTCTGTGTGAGTGTATTTGTGAGTGAGTGAGTGTGACACTAAGTATAAACACTACACTGCACTATACTCACCAAATAAAACATTAAATATCAACTAAACACCCTCTACACAAACCTATTAACACCTACACTACCTACCTACACTACATAACTACCCCCAATAACCCCCCACCACTCTAGTTGCAGAAAACAAAAAGTCACCAAAAATAAAAAATGTACATTACATAAAATAAAAAATTCTAAATCTGAAAAAATAAAAAATCTACA
Source organism: Discoglossus pictus (assembly GCA_027410445.1). Lineage (NCBI taxonomy): Eukaryota > Metazoa > Chordata > Amphibia > Anura > Alytidae > Discoglossus > Discoglossus pictus. The sequence continues at coordinate 135,094,249 of CM050169.1, forward strand.
TTACAGAAAATAAAAAACAATACAATTCACCCATATCTAATATACAATACATCCTATCTATCTGATATACATCCCCCAATCTATCTAAATAAATACCACAATCTAATATACATCCTATCTATCTAATATACATCCCCCAATCTATCTAATATACAATAAATACTATCTATCTAATATACATCCCCCAATTTATATCTAATATACAATAAATACTATCTATCTAATATGCATCCTATCTATCTAATATACATCCCCCAATCTATCTAATATATAATAAATACTATCTATCTAATATACATACTATCTATCTAATATACATCCCCCAATCTATCTAAATAAATACCACAATCTAATATACAATACATCCTATCTATATAAAACACATACCCCTAGCCAACATACAATAAATGCTATCTATATATAAAAAATTCTAATTCTAAGCTAAAATAAAATAATTAAGACCACTTAACTTTGCAGATGTCCCTACAGATCAGCCACCTGGGAAAAAAAAATAGTGCAACACATTTACAGTAAATAAATAAACATTATAAACATTCAAAATATTCTACTCACCTTTCCAGCATGTCCCCGTCCTTCTTCTTTTCTTCTTCTCCGGTGTGGCCCCTGTTAAAAAAACACTTAACATTAGTACACATACATAAACATAAAACAAAGTAAAATAAACAGAATATATATTGTACTTACCTCCCCGAGATGTCTCTGGCCTCCTCCTCTTCTGCCACGCTCTGGAACCACGCTCTAAAATATATATATATATATATATATATATATATATATATATATATATAATGGAGATCCGCACTCGCGAACATCCCCGACGCTAATGAGCCTCACGGAGCCTTTTCCGGAGGAAAATAGGCAATCGCACCTTCTGATTGGTTCTGATTGATTCACCCAATCAGGAGGCGCCAATGTGTGAGCCAATCAGAAAGGGATACACCCTAAAATCCCACTATGATTGGATAATGCACCTGTCAATCTTTATTTAAACCAATCACAAGGCGCAGATGCCTTCAGCCAATCACAATGAAATACTGACAATGGTTGCACTGACAATAGCCAATAACAATGGGATACACCCCCACGTACTGATTGGCTGAAGGCATTTGTGCCTTCTCATTGGCTGTTGTCAATGTCAATCAGTATTACAGCCAATGGGAAGGCGCAGATGTCTTCAGCCAATCACCCCGTGGGGGTGTATCCCATTGTGATTCGCTGATGGCAATAAAGCCTTCTGATTGGTTCAAATAAAGATCGACAGGTGCGTTATTCAATCAGAGTGGGATTTTGGGGTGTATCCTTTTCTCACTGGCTCACAATTGGCGTCTTCTGCTTGGCTAAATTTGATAGACAGCGTTTTCAGCCAATCAGAAGCCGCCATTGCCAATTTTCTTCGAGAAAACTCTGTAGGATTCTCATTAGCATCGGGGTCATCCGTGACTGCGGATCTCTGTTATTTTATTTTTCTATTTTTTTTTCGGGGATGTAAGTACAATGTATAATATGTTTATTTTACTTTGTTTTATGTTTATGGATGTGTATTATTGTCATGTTTTTTTCTAACAGGGGCGCGCCGGAGAAGAGAAAAAGAAGAAGGACAGGGACATGCTGGAAAGGTGAGTAGAATTTTAGAATATGTACTATGTTTATTTATTTTATGTAAATGTTCTGTAGCAATTTTTTTTATATTTTTTACCCTAGGTTGCTGATCTGAAGGGACATCTGCAAAGGTAAGTGGTCTTAATTATTTTATTTTAGCTTAGAATTAGGGTTGCTATATAGAGATAGCATGTATTGTATATAAGATATATTGGGGGATGTATATTACATAGATAGTATTTATTGTATATTAGATAGATTGGGGGATGTATTTTAGACAGCTAGGCCCTCATTCTATTATCGGCCGTAAATCGTCCGCAACGCTGAGATTCCTTGCGGGGCTCCCGTTACCTTGCAATTCAAATAGACGGCGCCGCAAGGATATCCCCTTACGGCCGGCCGTATATTTTGCAACCGGCTGTAAGCTCAGAAAACTTTAAAAGCAAAAATAAATTCAAGACGGCACTGTAAAGCTCTGTAAATGCTAGGGATCATAATGGGGGACATGAGGATTAATAGCAACCCCCTCTCAAGCTTGCACATCAGCCCAAATCCAAGATTTAATTAACTGTTTATTTTCCGGCCGCAGGGTGGGCGGGTCTGAGGTGCTCCAAGCCCTCTGGACTTTTTACATGGATATGTGACATAAATTAAAAAAATATATATTTACGGATTTGAGTGTAGGGGAATGTTGTGCTATGAATTCTAACACCTACAATCACTTTATAGTCTCCTCAGAGTGCAGGATGGCTTTATTATGGCTTTGTTATGTGCATAATTGTGTGCCTGCGGGACCTTTTTGCTGCAAGTAAGCTGCGGCTCGGTTTTAGCGTTGCAGAGATGGTTCCCGGAGCAACCAGGTTTTTCTTGCGGCCGAAACTCTTGCGGCCATTTAAGGTCAAAGGCTTTCCTCCGGCGCCTGCGGCCGCAAGGGATAACAAGGCGCCGGCCGCAAGCCTGCCGGAGTCCCCGGCCGGAAGGGAATAGAATAGGCAAATAGCTTGCGGCCGGTCCATGCGGCCCCGCATTTCCTACGGCCGATAATAGAATGAGGCCCCTAGTATTTATTGTATATTATATAGATTGGGGGATGTATATTAGATAGATAGGATGTACATGCATTCATTAGTGTGTTAGAGGGGTCTATATAGTTGAGGCACCAAGTACACTCACATTGTGTGGCAAACAGCATTTCAAAACTTTCTTTTATTGACCGTAATTTTTTGACGGGCAAGTCGCTAGTTATATATATACGAGCGAATCGCCCTTCAAAAAATGATGGCAATAGAATTGTAAGTCAAGGAATGGTGTTTGGCACAGACATTATTTTTTGTGGTAGTCTGAGATCTCGGCGCTCATTGCGAGCCTCTTGGTTGTTGTATTTTTTTTTATCAGAGGCGCTTTTGCTGTCATAGTAAGGTTGGCGCTGATCTGCTTTTTGCGCTTATTGCAAGGTTGTCCCCTGGTGTAGTTTGTGTGGTATGAGCAGCGTTGGCGCAGTGAATGTCTTTTGCGTTTCTTGTGATGTTTTTTTTTTTTTTGTGTGTGTGTATATGTTTTTTGTGATGCTAATGAAATAATTAGTAAATGAATAAAGTAATATACTTTACCTATTTGTAAGTAATACATGCAGGAAGCATTGTGCTGAAGAGCTGACATTCTTTTTTCATGTTCCTGCAGCATACAATGTAGGTTTGCACTGTTGTGGAGCTGAGGCGTAAGTGTCAGCAATGTGTGCAGTGTGTAGTGTAAATAGGCTGAGTGCGCGAGGGGAAGCCGTTAGTGTAGCTGGGTACTTCCGCATTCTGTAAGTTAGTGTTGTAAAATGGCAGCGAATGTGTATGTGGTAGGCGGGTTTGTATGATTTAGCGTCCTTGCTAATGGTGTATGTTGTAGGTCGTACAGGTTTTTGTAAAAGCCGTATTTGCTTTGTGGTATTTAGCAGCTTTAGGGGTCGTGTAGCCTCATTTTCGTTTTTTTTGGTGCCCATTTTTCTCTCACTTAGGAGATTTTCGAGTGGCTAAACTTTGTAAAATTGACAAAATTCGAGGTTTAAGTGTTGCAGAGGTCCTTTGTGTGTCCCCTTGGTGTATGTAAGGTTTTTATTTATTTTTTGTGTGTATTTTTGTTTTTTAATGTTTGGCGCTGTGCGCGGGATGTCCGTTAAGGTCGTATTTTTGCAAGTCTGTAATGGATTTTTTCTAAGTCCCGCAGGTCGTAATTGTTTTTATGTAAGTCCGCAATTTATTTTTTTCTAAGTCCCGCGGCTGGTATATTTTAAGTCCGTAGTTAGTCATTGCGTGTTTATGTTTTTTTTTTCCAAGTCCTGCTTGTGTAGTGGTTTGTAACTGGTTGTGAGGCGCAGTAGAGCCTCCACCTCCGCAAATGCAGCCCCTCGCTTCACGAGGGTCTGCATTTGCGGCCTGCAATTGCATCCGACGTGGGAGCCTCCAACTCCGCATTGTTGACAACTATATATGGGATATATATATATATATATATATATATATATTTATTTTTTTATATATATATATATATATATATATATATATTTAAACACACATAAACTCATAAACTTATGATATGAGTTATAGAAATGGTAAAGGATGAGCTGCTGAGCTGCAAATGGGGCGTGGTGATGCATAAATATGAATTACCTGTCACTTACATTTATTTTTTATTTTTTGGGTATTATTTTTTTTTACTTATATTTTACAGCAAGATAACATTATATTTTTTCAATGTATACAAACATAAAATACATTTATGCATATATTTTAAAACATACTTAAAAATGTTTTCCCATTTTCCCCATTTCTTCAAGGATGTGTTATTTATGTTCTCTCGGTCTATATTAAGAATATCTCTTTCAATTAAGTATGATCTATCAATATTAATAACTATTTCTTTCCATGAAGGAAGATTTCACTGTTTCTAATACTTGGCTATTAATAACTTAATTATCAACAACATTTGAACAACCGAATATTTTTCACTTTCTCTGAAAGAGTCTGGGAAGATGTGGAACAGGACTAATCCTATATTCATTTGAGTTTCTCACAATAGATGTTATTTTATCCATACACTTAGCCCAAAAGTCTTCTACTATAAGACAATCCCACCATATGTGTTTGTGGGTTCCTTGACCTGTACATCCCTCCAGCATTTCCGATTAGAAGTTTTCGGATATATTTTCTGTAGAAAAGTTGGTACTCTGTACCATCTTTGTACCAATTTAAAATGTGTCTATCTCAGTGTTGTACAGCTTATGGCTTTGGCAGTTACAGCGAATGCATATTGAATAATCCCAATGCATATCCAAATCTTTTTTCCAACTTTCTACATAACAAGATTTCCCCAAATGGAAAATGTTTTTCTTGAAAAGTGTACAGTCTGATATGCTTATGTTTTTTCCTTTTTTATTTAAACATCTCTTCTCAAAATTGGTAATTGATTTTATACATATTATGTAAAAATTGGACCTTTTAATAATCTCTTTTAAGGTGTTAAATGCAAGCCATTTAAAGCTGGGTATGTTAAAGTTGGCACATAGACCTTCAAAAGATTTAAAACCATTTTTATCATAGAGATCATTCAGTTTTACTAATTCCCATTTGTCCAATAAATCACCTGGTTTTATCTTATTAATCTTCAAGATTAAACTAATCGGAGTTGCTGGAGAGGGAAACTCTATGAACCTGCATTTCTTGTTAATTTTAAGCCATGCTTTCAAATTCATTTTAGTGATCCAGGGGATTTTAGATAACTTTATTTGATCAGGGTTGTACCACACAAAATCCTTTATGTTTATCATTTGTGTGAGTGATATTTATATGTCTCTCCATTTAGCTGAATTATCACAAAACAATAGGTCTAATTTTTCTGCCATTTTAACTGCATCATAATAATCCTCTATAATTGGTGTTGCCAACCCACCCTTTCCCCTTCCTTTTTATAATGCTGATGTTTATTATAGTTTTTTTAATATATAAATATATAAATGTATCTATCTGTATTTGGAAAGAGCGTATAACAAACTTTGGGAAAACTAACGGGAGCATCCTCATCAGAAAGAAAATCTTAGGTAAAATTGTTATTTTCACTACCGCTATTCTGCCCAACCATGATAGTCTTATACTTTCCCAACCACACATATTTTTTTTGAATGAAACCAGTTTGGTCCGTATTAATTAGGTCCGGTAGTAGAATATTTAATCTGGAGGCTAACATTTTTTAATATAATTTAATATCTCTATTCAATAACGATTTGTTGTTGTTTAATCGTTTAGACTCTCCGTGACCACAGCATGCCAGGTGCATTTCTTAGTCACTGCCCCTCTGAGCTCCAGTTCATGTTCATTGCTTCAGTGACCTCATCTATCCACCTCCGCCTCTGTTGTCCCCTTCTTCTTGTGCCTTTAATTTGATTATATTTGAGCTTCAGCCTCATGATCATACTTTCTAGTGAACAGTTTGTCTTGATTTCCTGAAATATTGATTTATTGGATCAATAACAATATGGGCCTATAATTAGCACAACTAGATGGGTCCTTACTCATTTATAGTGGTTATAATAGCTTCAAGCATCTCTGGTAGTGCCAAGCCTCTAATTCATTAAAGATTTTACTCAATTTATTCATCAGAATAGGGGCAAAAAGCTTATCACATATTATAATTGTCCTGCTACGAGTCGTCGTCACGCTGTTTGCGTGGTCCGTACGAATAGCGGGCTTAGCGATGAGCGCCGCAGGCGCTCATCGCCTGGCGAGCCTCACGAAGCGAGGCGAGCCGTTAACCCGTAGAAATTTCGCGGGATTAGCGATGAGCGCCACAGGCGCTCATCGCCCGGCGAGCCTCGCGAAGCGAGGCGAGCCGTTAAACCGTTGCACTTTGGCAATGAGCGCCGCAGGCGCTCACTGCAGGCGAGCCTCGCGAAGCGAGGCGAGCCTTTAATACGGAGCACTTCACACTTTGGCAATGAGCGCCGCAGGCGCTCATTGCGGGCGAGCCTCGCATAGCGAGGCGAGCCGTTAAAACGTAGTAAAAAAATACGGCCGCAAACCGGTAAAACCGTTGCACTTTGGCAATGAGCGCCGCAGGCGCTCATTGCAGGCGAGCCTCGCGAAGCGAGGCGAGCCTTTAATACAGAGCACTTCGCACTTTGGCAATGAGCGCCGCAGGCGCTCATTGCAGGCGAGCCTCGCGTAGCGAGGCGAGCCGTTAAAACGTAGTAAAAAAATACGGCCGCAAACCGCCTATCTTAAAAATAAAAATTAACAATAACTACACACACCACATACATAAAAACCTAACCGATAGCAAGAGGGAGCATCCACGACCTGCAGAAAGCGAGTTACACATTGATTTACCTTAAAATACAAAAATGTAAACACTAAAAAAAAAATAAGCGACAGAAAAATGGCGGCCGAAAAAAATGAAAACGAGGCTACAGCACTCTGAGCACGAAAAAGACTTACGGTTAATCCCTGAAGGCGTAAGACACATTACGGATAATCCGTGACGGCGTATAAGACACATTACGACATCGCAAAAATCGGACGCAACCCGCGGACAAGAAAAAAGATAAAACACACTAAATACACAGAACACATAAATAAAAAGGTTACCGACAGCAAGAGGAAGCATCCTGGACCTCAAAACAAAAACTATCGCCTTCATTTAAAGCAAAATAAAAGAGTTTAGACACTTTAAAAAAAATAAGCGAGAGAAAAAATGGCGGCCGAACAAAACGAAAACGAGGCTACAGCACTATAGCCACGGAAAACACTTACGGAAAATCCGATAAGACGCACACCACACATTTCCAGATTAACACGGAGTTCCCGCCTTTGTCTCGCGTAGACTCCGATTTCCCGCCTTTGCCTCGCGCCGACTACGATTTCCCGCCTTTGCCTCGCGCCGACTACGATTTCCCGCCTTTGTCTCGCGCCAACTCCGATTTCCCGCCGAAAACAACACATTGGTCTCGAGCAACAGCGTATTTCCCGCCGAAAACAATGCATTTCGCTCGCGCACCCGTATTTCCCGCCGAAAACAATGCATTTGGCTCGCGCAAAAACCTATATATAGGGCACAATTGACACATTACTGACACCTTTTCCTGAGGTGATGACAGTGTGACTGGACATTTTCGGATGCTGGAAAATCGAAAGAGATTGATAGCTTTTCAGGATACTGATTCAGGAACATTGAATTACAAAAGGTACATTTTAAGAAGTATCATTAATTAATTACTATATTATTAGTTACTTAATAAGGACAATTATGTACATTAAATTAATAATTGGTTATGTATTGTGCATTAATTATTAATGTACATTACATTGAATTATTAATTAATAATGTACATTAAATTAATAATTAATTGATTATATATTGTGCTTAAATGTGTGAAACATTGTAAATAATATTCATAATGTATTTTATTTAATTAAGAATAAATAATCAATAAAATATAACCAATTAACTATTAAATTAATGTACATTATTTCATTAACAGAAATATAATATTGAGCTTAACTGTGTGAAACAATTGACAATACTATTGATAATGTACATTAAATAATTAATGAATTAAGCATTAATATAAAAGTGAGTTTGCGTTTAAGAATGTCCATAAAAAAGAAACACATTTATTCATGAATTAATAAATAATGTACATTAAATTTAATTATTAATTAATAATGTACATTCTATTACAAATTAATTGGTTATATATTGTGCATTAATTAATTGTAGATTACATTACTAATTAATTGGATATTGTAATTACCTGTGTAAAAGAATTGTAAATATCGTTTATAATGTACTTTCTACAATTAATTAATTATTACTAAACAGTAATATCAAAAATGTTAGCGTTTAAGAATGTGCAGAAAACAAACACATTGATTCATTAATTAAGAATGTACATGATTTTAATAATTTAATTCTCAGATAGACTCATGTTTATGTTTTCAGTTTAAATGTAATTAATAATGTACATTAAATTAATAATTGCTTATATATTCTGCATTAATTAATAATGTACATTAAATATAATTATTAATTAATAATGTATATTACATTAGTAATTAATTCGTTAGATATTGTGCTTACCTGTGTGAAAGAATTAAAAATAACATTCATAATGCACTTTATTTAATGAATTAATTATTAATAATGAGTAATATCAAAAACAGTTTTGTATTAGATTACTATAGGAACATATTAAAGAATTTGCTTTCAGGTTTTTAAGGAATAAAAATATATGTCTCTTGATTGATGTTTATTTCATGATATGGGTGAAGTGAAATAATACAAAGATTCTAAAATTTAAATTACAGATTATTGATCAAGGAAAGTGAATAAACACACAGTGTGACGTTTGCAGCCTTTGAACAACATCAAGACCGTCTTTGCAGGTAAATATTTAATTTGGTCCTGACACATCAAAACAGCATATGTTAAAAAAAATTATGGAAAGTTGAATAGACAATACGAAGCAATACAAACATTTAACAAAACGAAGAAGCACTTGCCAAAAAAAAATAAAAAATGTATGCAGTGAAGTGAATCAAGAAGGATTTAAAATGAATTGAAAGATGAATAATTGATATAATAAATATATATGTCCAGTTATTACCAATTTAATATATGTCAATAAAATACTTTGAAAAATGGTTTCATTTATTTCATTGGAAACAAGGATAACGTTTATTCATCAACTTTAATGTAACAGTCCAAAAAGTAAAAAGACATATGTACACAAAAATAAGAAGAAACACTAATTAATATTTATATTGACTATTACAGATTAAAAAATGGAAGATAATGGAGAAGACAAAATGGAACGCAAAAGAAGATTGGCAAGGGAAAGGAAGCAAAGGTGGAGAGATGCTCAGACACCGGAAACTTCACAACGCTTGAGAGAAGAAGATCAACAGAGACTTTTAAATAAAAGAAAGATTGCTAAGAAAGCCAAAAGTGAGTCTGTTGGGCCTTGCAAAAAAAGGAAAAGTAAAAAAAAACATCTATGTGAACCAGTGTCTAATGATTCTATTGTGCAGAATGACTTAAATGTAGACACACATGACAACAATGTACATATAGAAAGTGGGTTTGATATATATGTGGAAAAAATGCATGACAATGTGTTCAATACTGCAGTACATGTAGATACTCATTATTGTGGGTTACTTAATGTGCTTTGTCAGTTTTGTGGGGCCTATCATTTCATAAAGGAAAGACCTACTGATGGAAATTTCATTAGTTGCTGTCAGAAAGGAAAGGTGAAACTTCCACTAAGACATCCATTTCCATATTATTTAGAATGTATTATGAGTGATCCAACATTTCAAAATGATAATAATTTCAAACAAAACATCAGGTCTTATAACAGTGCAATTTCATTTGCTTCAATGGGTGCAACTTTAGCAGAAAATGTACCAGGACATGGTCCTTATTGTTTCAGAGTTCAAGGTCAAATATACCACCGAACTTCACATTTACACCCACAAGAAGGAGAGCCAAGGAAATTTGCACAGTTGTATGTCTTGGATACGATGGAAGCTGTGGAACAAAGAATGACACTACCAGAAAATAGACAGTGTTTGCGCATAGTCTTTGAACAGCTGGATAAAATTATGCAAAACAACCCATATAGTAAAGCATACAAACAATTAGCACAGCTGGAAAAAGAACAACAGGAACATGCTGAAAGACATCTATTGCCTATACCAAGAGTAAATATGGTGTTAAAAAGAGATCGCAACACTGATCAAAGAAGATATCATTTACCGACAGTAAATGAGGTTGCTATGGTGTTTAAAAATGAGGATGGTGAACCACCTTTTCAGCGTGATATTAGAATATATCCACGCAATGAAGAACAACCATTTATCAACATCAATATATTAAGTTGTAATTTAGATCCAATGACATATCCCATTTTCTTTCCAAATGGTGAACCTGGATGGGAACCAAAATTAAAATTGGAAACTTATCCCAATACTAAACTTCGAATTAGATCTAATATTTCAATGCTGGAATATAAAGTTGCACAAACTGCTATCCGTGACTGCTTTAATCCAATTTTACATGGAGGCAAACTCACTCAACAATGGATTATTGATTCATATCTACAAGTTGAAGCCAATAATTTAAATTTCATTAAATTTCAACAAAATAAATTACGAGTTGAACAGTATTGTGGATTAATGGATTATGTGGCTGAAATAGCTGCAAACAGAGACATTCCAGCTGGAAGAGCAATTATTTTGCCATCAACTTTCCAAGGATCTCCTCGCAATATGCAAGAAAGGTATAATGATGCCATGGCTATTGTCACAAAATTTGGAAAACCAGATTTATTTATTACATTCACATGTAATCCACAATGGCCAGAGATCAAGGAAAATTTGTATTTGGGACAAACTACATCTGACCGACCAGATTTAGTGGCAAGAGTATTTAAAATCAAACTGAATTCATTAATACATGATATCACTAAAGCAAAATTATTTGGACAATGTATGGCATTTGTTTACACTATTGAATTTCAATAGAGAGGACTGCCACATGCTCACATACTTTTAATACTGCAGGAAAAAGATAAGTTGAAAACTGCAGTCATTTCTGCCGAATTGCCAGACCAAGAAAAATATACAAAACTTTGGGAGATTGTTACACATAGAATGATTCATGGCCCATGTGGAGAGATGAATCCTAATTCACCATGTATGGAAAATAAAAAATGTACAAAAGAATTCCCAAAACAATTTCAAATGCAAACTTATGCTAATTGTGATGGATATCCTTTGTATAAAAGAACACAAGGAGAAACAGCTATTATCCGGGGCCAAAAGGTTGATAATAGATTTGTTGTTCCATACAATCCACATTTGCTCATCAAGTACAATGCACACATCAATGTAGAAGCTTGCACTTCGATTAAATCAATTAAGTATGTGTATAAATATATATACAAAGGATATGACGCAGCTACTGTTGTTGTACAAGGTGCTGTAAATGAAAACGAAAATCCAATTGTACACGATGAACTATCAAATTATTTAGATGCTCGCTATGTTAGTGCTCCTGAAGCAATGTGGCGCCTTTTGAAATTTGAGATGCATGATCGGTCACAAGCTATCTATCGTTTAGCTGTACATTTGCCTCAAAGTCAGTTGGTTTGCTTTACTCAAGGAAATGAAAGACTTGCATTATGTCAAAGTGAAGACAGAGATACCACACTTATAGCATGGTTTAAATCAGGATACGCAGGCCAGACAATTTTTATACATAGAGATACCATATTACTATGTATTTGTAAATGGTCAATGGAAAGAACGAAGAAGAGATGCACAAAAAATTATACCACGCATTTATACCGTCAGTCCAAGGGATATTGAACGTTTCAGCTTAAGATTACTTCTGCTACATGTTCCCGGTGCACAGAGTTTTGAGCATTTACGTACAGTCAATGACATAGTTTATGATACATTCCTATTAGCTGCAAGACAGCAAAATTTCATAGCTGATGATACAGAATGGGAGAGGTGTCTGGAAGAAGCAGCGCTATTTCAAATGCCAAAGCAAATGAGACAACAATTTGCATTCATATGCATATTTTGCAATGTACCTGATGCTTTCACTTTGTGGGAAACATTTAAATTAAACATGTCAGAAGACTTCTTGAAACGTTACAGAGAACCAATCGCTCTGTTAAAAACATTGTTGGAAATTCAAGAAATATTGTTTGCTCATGGATTAAATTGTTCAAGTTTTAATTTACCGGATCCAGGACTTATAGATGACATTAATTTTGATGATTATGACACTGAGCTACAAAAACAAAAAACACAAGAAAAACTGGCAACATTAAATACTAAACAGTTAGAAGCATTTAAGGCCATCACAAATGCTACAGATGATGAAATGGTCAAAGACCGGTATTTCTATCTAGACGGCCCAGGTGGATCTGGAAAAACTTATCTTTACAATTGTTTGATGAGTTATATTCGATCACACAGTCAGATAGCTATGCCATTTGCAACAACTGGAATTGCTGCACTTTTGTTAGATGGTGGTAGAACTGTTCATAGTGGATTTAAGCTGCCAGTTCCCATTTTGGAAACATCAGTGTCAGATATTCGACTCAATTCTATACAAGCAAAAAAAATTAAACTAACGAAACTAATTATCATAGATGAGGCAACAATGATGTCATGTCACGCACTGCAATGTATTGACAGATTCTTAAAAGAAGTGATGGATAATAAGTTGCCATTTGGTGGAAAGGTGATGCTGTTAGGAGGAGATTTTCGGCAAACATTACCTGTTGTGCCACACGGAAATAGAACAGAGATCATTGAAACATGTATCAAGACCAGTAAACTGTGGCAAATATTTACACATCTCAAATTAGAATTAAATATGAGATCTGAAGGCCAAAATGAATTCAATGATTGTCTTATTAAAATCGGAGAAGGAAAACATCCAGAAATACAGCATTTACCAAATGATACTATTGAAATTCCATCAGAAATGGTTTGCAACGAATCACTGATATCAGCCATATTTCTAAACACTCTTAATAACGAGGATTACTCAGACATTGCAAACAAAGTGATATTAACATCAAAAAATATCGATGCCTTGAATGTAAATAATGAAATTTTAAAATACATCAATGCACCACAAAATAATTATTACAGTGCAGATTCAGTTCTGGCTGATGATAAAGAGAGTGAATCGAATTTTAGTATAGAAATTAATTAATTCCTTAACACCATCTGGAATGCCACCACATATTTTACAATTGAAAAAAGGTGCAATTGTCATGTTATTGCGAAATATGAATCCAAAAAAAGGACTTTGTAATGGCACCAGATTAATTGTGCATGAGTTAAAAGATCATTTTATACATGCAGAAATTATAACTGGGACCCATAGAGGTGACCGAGTTTTTATACCAAGAATTGATTTAGCTCCAAGTGAGAGTGGTTTGCCTTTTGTCCTTCAAAGGAGACAGTTTCCAGTTATCATGGCATTTGCCATGACCATCAATAAATCACAAGGCCAAACTTTTAAGTCTGTTGGGATTTTTTTAAAGGAACCAGTTTTTGCACATGGACAACTCTATGTTGCTTTTTCAAGGTGCACCAATCCAAACGAAATTAAAGTGACTGTTGACGAAAATGAAAGTCTGGGTCATTTATTAGACGATGGATGCGTTTACACAAAAAACATTGTGTACTATGAGGTGTTGTAAACATAGAGTAGAGTAGTTTCATTTCTATGACAACATTTTAAGGTACTCAATATTATTGCACAAAAACAACATTTCAAGAACAAACTATATACAATGGACAAAAAAATCCATAGAGAACAATGGTTTGACTTCCAGTACAAAATGTAAGTACTCTGGGACTCTTTAAATAGGGGACCACTATTTCACTTTGGAAACTCTATGTGATATTTGCATAAAAGACAAACAGAAAATAAAAAAAAAACTTAAACATCCTTAAACATATTGAAATGGGTTACAAGTTTCATATTCATATGATTGGTCCCACAAAAAAAAAGTTTAAAAACTGTTTGTTAAAGAGATATGTTATAGGCAAACATATATTGTTACTATATAGTTGAACCATTTCATAAGATTTGGAAAAGTATTGATTCAGGGAGTAATCCGATCGCCAGTTAATGGGGTCAGGAAGGAATTAATTTTTTTCCCTTTAAGATACAATTGCAAAAGTTTGAATGGGGGGTTTTATTGTTTGCCTTCCTCTGAAATCAATGCTAATTTAGTTTAACGAGAGTTTAACAAAAATGTTACAAAAAAAAAAAAATGTTATTTGTAAAAAAATGTACTTACTCTAAGTTAATATAGTCTGCAGTTACTAAGTGATAAATATCTATTTAAAAGTGTTAGTATTGTTAAAAGAAGGTTGAAAGATTGTATAATATACAAGTTGCCTGTTACAAAATTTCATGTTACACTTTACAATATGTATGCATTAAAAAGTACAATATGTATGCATTAAAAGTAAGATATTATTATATTGTTTTAAAAAAAAAAAATGATTATGAAATATAAGTTGAAAGTTACAAAAAATAAAAAGTTAAAAAAAGAAATGTGTATTTCTTTTTAGAAACAAAAAAGGGACAAATGTAGTAGACTCATTTTGTGTTGCAAATAAATTTCACAACATTTAAATTTTATTGACCGTCATTTTTTGACGGGCAAGTTGCTAGTAGTATATATTAGCTATGCCATCTGGGCCTGGTGCTTTATCAGATTTTAAGTTTTTATTGTGGTTTCTATTTCAAACGTCTAGGTAATTTCATGGTTTCGAAGATTTTTTTTTATTTCTTCCCTATTTGGTTTAAAAAAATTGTTTGTTCTTCTAAGTTGTAACGCTGCTTTTAATATTCATAAAAAGTATTACCTGTATCCTTAGGTTTGTGATATGTTAACCCGTTTTTATCTTTTATTTTTTCAATTCTCTTCAGGGGGAGCATTTTTTTATTTTATTCACTAAATATTTTTCAGGCTTGTTCACAAAATGGTATTGTTCACTTTGGAATTTCCATAGTGCTCTAGCTACCACCTGTTGGTTGATTTTTCTTATTTGGGTCTGGATTTATGTAAATTCCCTTATATTAGCCTGATTTATGTTATTTTTATTAGATCTTTCCAGTTGCATTACTTTAATATTGAGATAGGCCCCTCTGATTTTTAAGGTTGATATTCCATGGGGTTAATAAGCCCCTAACAAAAACTTTTTGTGTGTTCCACACTACTATGTCAGATTTTACTGATCCTTCATTAACTTCAAAAAAATGATTTAGTTCTTGTTCCAATTTCTCTTTGTATAGCGGATTTTTAAGTATATATAAGTCTATTGATCTAGCATCTTTTATCTCTTTCTTCTCTAGATCTCCCAACTGCAAAATAACCGAAGCATAATCCAAATAGGGAGAGGGTTTAATTTCAATATGATTTATTTTTTCCATGGTTGGACTGTCCAAAAGGAAATAGTCCAGCCTAGAATACATTATATGTCTATTCGAATAGAATGTATAGTCTTTCTCACTATTGTGACATGCTCTCCATGTATCATAGAGATCAAAGTCTATCAAGCTCTTGTGGAATTTTTCAGCCCTTTTCTTCATTTGTGCATCAGGGGTATTTTTGGTTAAATACTTCATTCAAAATGTATGGTGACTATGATCTTAAAAAAAGAGATGTTTTTAATGTATCAAAAGTGCGTATGTACAGTATACAAAAAAATAAAATAAATCTTTATGATTTAATTTAATTGTCAGTCCATCTATTTCTAATCAGTTGTTATGGACAACACCCAGCTGTAGTATTATAAAATCAAGTTGTGTATTGTGTGTCCAAAATATATATTGTTTAATAATTTATTTTAGATAATTCCTTGTTAATTTATCCAATTTCTCCCATTTTAATTATTTAAGAGTTATCAAGTTTTTTCTTTTACACTTCTCAAAATATCTACAGCATAGAGAAAAAGTCTCTAAAAAAATAAAAATCACACATAGGGGTTGAGAACTAATTATGCATAACGTAAATCTCATGCCATCTCTAATAACTTAGAAACCACTAAGTTAGATTCCATTTTTTTATCTGTTTCTCAACTGCTCTGGGTGATTCAAAACTATGTCTTGTACCATTTTTGAATATTATCAACTTAGTGGGGATACCCCACCATTTTTGAAGGTTATTGATTCTCAGTATTTTTGCTACTTCCCTAAACTCCCTCCTTTGTTTTAGTGTATTAGCCGATAAATCAGAAAAAATAGAAATGTTATCGTATGGAGTCGCTAAACTTTTCCCAGAGATAGAGGCCTTAATAGTGCCCTTTAGTGCTGGCTACATTTATGGGCAAAACCTAGGGGAGTGCTATTTATTTAAGCACTCCTATTTAGATTTTGAATGGAGATATAGAGGGTCCTATTTATTTACTAGATTGAGTCTGTAACAATTTATATCACTGGTTCTGGGAGGTATACCCCAGTGCATCCCCATTGTGGGAATTGTTGTCCTTATTAAAGGGACATCAACAAGAAGGTCACTGGAGTTTCTTTACATCAGCCTATTTTTATCTATTTTCCTGGATTTTTAAATACATTTTTTTAAACACCGTTGTTAACCCTTGTCCTAATAAAAAATTATATTTTCTCATTTTGTATATGACTATTAGCCGATAAATCATTAACTGTTTATTACTATTTGCTGGCAACTGAACCCATTAGCAATTAATTTCCAAATTATGCTTTTATTGGTTTTGAAATCCCCGAGATTTTTGGGTTCATAGATGTTTTAAATTGTGAGAGTGCTTTTATCTTCTATTTTTAATTATATTTTGTATTCATTTTTTGTAATGTAATGTTGACTAGCATGGAAGAATCATTTTTCTTACTCATACACAAATCTGAATTTCTTTTTTAAGAATTAGAACAAATAAATATTGATGACTTCCATATCCATGCCAATTTTTGTTACTTTACAAAAGCAGCATTCCATTCCAATCAGTGTTAAAGAACCTCTGTAGCATGGGAAAAAAGGAATGCAATGTTAGTCCATTAATATTACTGTTGTAGCTAGAGGTGTTTGAGTTGAATATATATATATATATATATATATATATATATATATATATATATATATATATATATATATATCACATATATAGTTGTGAGCAGGCGAGCTTGCTTAAGCCGTTGCTCACGCTAGCGAAGCGAGGGTCGCAGTTGCTGGCAAGGAGCGCCGCAGGCGCTCCTTGCCAGCAACTGCAGCCCTCGCGAAGAGGGCTGCAGCCCTCGCAGCAACTGCAGCCCTTGCGCTCCTTGACAGCATTTGCGGCCTTTGCGAAGAGAGGGAGCTGTGCGTGCACGCCCCTGGAGAGAGGGAACTGTGCGTGCACGCCCCTGGAGAGAGGGAGCTGTGCATGCACGCTGCTGGAGAGAGGGAGCAGAACTCCATGCCCCATTAGACCCATCAGACTACTTACATTCATTGGAGCATTTCAATTCACCTCCGCCATGTCTCCCCTGCCTGCACATTTTCTGCAGAGGCAGGGAGTTTCAGAATTACGTCACATGCATGCAAAGTAATTCAGGAAGTCCCTGCCTCTGCAGAAAAACGTACAGGCAGGAGATGCATAGTGGTGGATAATTGAACAGCTTCGATGAATGTAAGTAGTCTGATGGGTCTGACTGATAGTGACAGATCTGACTGATCGGGACCATGAAGGCCTGGCCTTGGGGGACATGAAGGCTTAGCCTGGGGGGACATGAAGGCTTAGCCTGGGGGGACATGGCATCATGGGCTGGAGGCCATAAACTAATAAAAAAAAATACATATATACAACAAAATGTGCACTGGGACATTATTTATATATATATATAGATATAGATAGATATAGATAGATATATATATATATATATATATATATATACTGTATATATTATAAATATATTATAGATTTTATACACACTTATATTATACAGATTATAAGTATATAATATATTATATGTATTGTGTGTGTGTGTGTGTGAGGTGTGTGTGTAATGTGCAGTGTGTATATATATATATATATATATAATGATGTATTGTGTGTGTGTGTGTGTAATGTGCAGTGTGTATACATATATATATATAATGATGTATTGTGTGTGTGTGTGTGAGGTGTGTGTGTAATGTGCAGTGTGTATACATATATATATATAATGATGTATTGTGTGTGTGTGTGTAATGTGCAGTGTGTATACATATATATATATAATGATGTATTGTGTGTGTGTGTGTGTGAGGTGTGTGTGTAATGTGCAGTGTGTATACATATATATATATAATGATGTATTGTGTGTGAGGTGTGTGTGTAATGTGCAGTGTGTATACATATATATATATATAATGATGTATTGTGTGTGTGTGTGTGAGGTGTGTGTGTAATGTGCAGTGTGTATACATATATATATATAATGATGTATTGTGTGTGTGTGTGAGGTGTGTGTGTAATGTGCAGTGTGTATACATATATATATATATAATGATGTATTGTGTATGTCTGTGAGGTGTGTGTGTAATGTGCAGTGTGTATACATATATATATATATATATATATAATGATGTATTGTGTGTGTGTGTGTGAGGTGTGTGTGTAATGTGCAGTGTGTATACATATATATATATATAATGATGTATTGTATGTGTGTGTGTGAGGTGTGTGTGTAATGTGCAGTGTGTATACATATATATATATATAATGATGTATTGTGTGTGTGTGTAATGTGCAGTGTGTATACATATATATCACATATATAGTTGTGAGCGTACGAGTCGTTGCTCACGCTTGCGGGCTCGCGTAGCGAGCCCGCGGCCCTCGCGAAGCGAGCCGCGGCCCTCGCGTAGCGAGGTCACTGGGCAAGGGCCTCAGTTGCTGGCATGGAGCGCCGAAGGCGCTCCATGTCAGCAACTGAGGCCCCTCGCGAAGCGAGGGCCTCAGTTGCTGGCGAGGTCACTGGGCACGGGTCTCAGTTGCTGGCATGGAGCGCCGAAGGCGCTCCATGTCAGCAACTGAGGCCCCTCGCGAAGCGAGGGCCTCAGTTGCTGGCGAGGTCACTGGGCAAGGGCCTCAGTTGCTGGCATGGAGCGCCGAAGGCGCTCCATGCCAGCAACTGAGGCCCCTCGCGAAGCGAGGGACTCAGTTGCTGGCGAGGTCACTGGGCAAGGGCCTCAAACCCTCGCAAAATTCACGTCGCTACTCAAAAAACACGACACACAAATTACGACACTCGCTAAATTTTACGAGGCACGCAAACAACGTACGAAACACGTTACCACACATTACGACCTCGCAACACTCGGACGCAACACGCCGACATACAAACATTTAAAACACAATACATACACACAGCACATACATAAAAAACTTACCTACACCAAGAGGGAGCACCCAGGACCTCAAAAATGCAACTTACACCTCGATTTCACTCGAAATAAAACAGTTTAGAGACTAAAAAAAAAACGAAGCGAGAGAAAAAATGGCCGACGAACAAAACGAAAACGAGGCTACAGCACTCTAAACTCGCAAAACACCACAGGAAACTCGCAAAACACCACAAAACACCTACGGATATTCCGATACAGACCTATACCACACATTACTCGCCATTTTACACCAATGCGGAAGTACACGACTACGCTAACGGTTTGGTCTCGCGCACGCACACTATTACACTGCACACATTCAGCATGCTTACACAGCAGCTCCACACCACTAATGCTGCAGCAACATCAACACAGATTGCCAGCTCTTCATCACAATGCTTCAAAATAGGTACACTATATTCATTTACTAATTTAGCTACCTTACAATTTCATTGCCGTCATTTTTTGACGGGCAATTCGCTAGTATATATATAATTTCCATATAGATTATAGATTATTTATGCTAGAGTGGTCCTTTAAAAATAATGATGCATAATAAAACGAATAATTATTATAATAATAATAATAAAAAACATCATGCTCATCTGTGAACTCTGTATATATATATATATATATATATATATATATATATATATATATATATTTGTTTTGGTCAAAGGGGCACTGTGATCAGTTTTTTCTATATAATATTTCTATTTTTTTTCTCATTTACATGAAATAATTCCTTATTGCAGGTTTTCATTTCCTTTATTAGGCTTCTTGCAGCTTTTTCCTCAAAAGGGCATGTGCTTATAAACAAATTCGTCTTGTGTTATTCTTAAAGAGAGAATGTTACTGTATACTCTATATAAGTCTCCTATAACTGGAGGAAGTAGATCTTTGGAACTTAAAATGACGGCAATAACATTTGAAGCCTGGCAATCTTGTTTGCCACACATTGCGAGCCCCCCCCCAACCTACCTGCCTCGCAATGAGCACCTTTGGTGCTCATAGCAATGCCCCCTCCACCCACCCACTATACTGGCCTCACAATGAGCGCCTTCGGCACTCATCACAGGCCTTGCAATATGCACCTTCAGGGCTCTTTGCGAGCCTCTTCCCCCCTCTATCTCCCCCCCACTCTACTTGATGGGAGGTGCTCATTTCGAGCCTCACCCCCATCTACCTCGCCCCCCTCTACTAGATGAGAGGCACTCATTGCGAGCCTCCCCCCTCTACTTCCTCCGCTGTGTCTCTTTCCCCCCTCTCACCCCCCTGTGTCTCTTGTTTCACCCCTCTCCCTCCCTTGTGTCTCTTTCCCCCTCTCCCTCCCCTGTGTCTCTACCCCTGTCCCTCCCATGTGTCTCTTTGACCCTCTCCATCTCTTGTGTCTCTTTCCCCTCCTCTCCCTCCCCTGTGTCTCTTCCACCCTGTGTCTACAGTATCCCCCTTTTCTCCCTCCCCTGTATCTCTTCCACAATGTGTATATTCCCCCCTCCTCTCCCTCCCCTGTGTCTCCTACCCCCTCGTGTCTCTTACCCACCCCCACTGTTTTTCTCCTCCCCCTCTCCCTCCCCTGTGTCTCTTCCCCTCTGATCTGTGTCTCTTTCCTCCTCTCCTGTGTCTCTTTCCCCCCTCTCCGTTGTCTCTTTCCCCCTCCTCTCTGTCTCCTGTGTCTCTTCCCCCTCCTCTCCCTCCCCTGTGTCTCTCCCCCCCTCCCCATGTCTCTCCCCCTCTTCTCCCTCCCCTGTGTCTCTTCCCTCCCCTCTCCTCCTCTCTCTCCCCTGTGTCTCTTCCACCCTCCTTTCCCTCCCATGTGTCTCTTCCCTCCCCCTCCCCTATGTCTCTTCCCCTCCCTGTGTCTCTTCCCCCCTCCTCTCCCTCCCCTATGTCTCTTCCCCCCTGTGTCTCTTCCCCCTCCTCTCCCTCTGCTGTGTCTCTTCCCCTTCCTCTTTCTCCTCTATGTCTCTCTTCCCCCTCTTCTCCCTCCTCTGTGTCTCTCTTCCCACTCCCCTGTGTCTCTCCCTCCCTTCGCTCCCTCCCTTGTTTCCCCCCCCCCCCCTGTGTCTCTTCCCCCCATGTCTCTTCCCCCTCCTCTCCCTCTCCTGTGTCTCTTACCTCCCCTCCTCTCTCTCCCCTGTGTCTCTTCCACCCTCCTTTTCCTCCTGTGTGTCTTTTCCCTCCTCCCCTCCCTCCCCTGTGTCTCTTCCCCCCTGTGTCTCTTCCCCCCTCCTCTCCCTTCCCTATGTCTCTTCCCCCTTCCTCTTTCTCCTCTGTGTCTCTCTTCCCCCTCTTCTCCCTCCTCTGTGTCTCTCTTCCCCCTCTTCTCCCTCCTCTGTGTCTCTCTTCCCCCTCCTTTGCGTCTCTCCCTCCCTTCTCTCCCTCCCTTGTTTTCCCCCCACCCCTGTGTCTCTTCCCCCCATGTCTCTCCCCCTCTTCTCCCTCCCCTGTGTCTCTCCCTCCCTCTCCTCCTCTCTCTCCCCTGTGTCTCTTCCACCCTCCTTTCCCTCCCATGTGTCTCTTCCCTCCCCCTCTCCCTCCCCTATGTCTCTTCCCCCCTGTGTCTCTTCCCCCTCCTCTCCCTCTGCTGTGTCTCTTCCCCCTTCCTCTTTCTCCTCTGTGTCTCTCTTCCCCCTCTTCTCCCTCCTCTGTGTCTCTCTTCCCCCTCCCCTGTGTCTCTCCCTCCCTTCTCTCCCTCTCTTGTTTCCCCCCCACCCCTGTGTCTCTTCCCCCCATGTCTCTTCCCCCTCCTCTCCCTCCCCTGTGTCTCTTACGTCCCCTCCTCTCTCTCCCCTGTGTCTCTTCCACCCTCCTTTCCCTCCCATGTGTCTTTTCCTTCCTCCTCTCCCTCCCCTGTGTCTCTTCCCCCTATGTCTCTTCCCCCCTCCTCTCCCTCCCCTATGTCTTTTCCCCCCTGTGTCTCTTCCCCTCCTCTCCCTCCCCTGTGTCTCTTCCCCCCTCCTCTTCCTCCTCTGTGTCTCTCTTCCCCCTCCTCTGTGTCTCTCCCTCCCTTCTCTCCCTCCCTTGTCTCTCCCTCCTGTGTCTCTTCCTCTTGTGTCTCTCACCCTCTCTTTCCTCCCGTGTCTCTCACCCCCTCGCCTTAGCTTGTGCGCACGCGGGCCTACCCGCTCGTGTGTGCACCCCAGACGTAATGCACATACGCAGCGTGCAGCATAGTGCCGGAGTGACGGGGTCTCGCATCCAGTGCCTGTGGGACTCGCCTGCGGGTCTCACGATGAGTCCTGCAATGAACACCTTTGGCACTCATTGCAATCAATCACGTATATAGTTGTGGATCTAAACTGCAGGCCTCTTTTCACGACGCCTGCAGTTGCGTGACCAACATCGCAAACTTCACCAACATTCGTAAGATCCACAACTATATATGTGATACTGCCTATTTTGATGCTGTAAGACCTGTTTTTTTTCTGGCACGCATCCACATTGTCTCGTGTACTGCTGTAAAGTCTGCACACACAATAATCAATATATACATTATTATTATTATTATTACTTTTATTTGTAACGCGCCAACATATTCCGTAGCTCTATACAGAGGAAATGAACAAGGAAAAATATACATTTTAACAAACTGCAAAAAGTGGAGGGCCCTGTTTTGAGCTCAGAATCTTTGTAGAAAGTGCTTTTTCTACAAAGATTCAATCAATTTCAATAGATGCCAAGTGCCCAAAGTAATAAAGAATAAGAATATTATAGCATTCCATATAATTCCACAGTTCAACTAATTTAAAAAAAAGTTAACTCAGTTTAAGTTTGCTATGCTTGCTTTTTGTTTGTTGATGATAGTAATCGTACATCTGTATACAATTTAGGTTAATTATAGATGTTTTAACAAGGTTTTTATTGACCAATCAATGTCTTACAATATTGTCAAAGTTTACAAGTTGTTGAGACATGTCTGTGGTTTCATTGTTACCACGAAACATAAAGTGGCAATAATTTCTGCATACATTTATATGGTCACACTTTTATTAATCTCAGTATAAAATATTGTGATATATAAACGTATTCTTTTGTGAGGAAACTAACATTGAAGTTGCCCCGCATTTATGCTAGAACTATTTTCATCTGCTTAACTTTGGTGATAGGATATGCCACCGCTTTCTGGCAGCTGTTTCATTGCAGAACAGTGCAGCACAGTCAAAGCAAATTACGCTCGATCAATAAACCTAGCAGCTTGAGTCTAGCAGATTGGGAGAAGCTTGAGTCTAACAAATATTCCAACGTAAAATCAACTTGTTGAAGCAAGTTTTAATAGATGTATTTGATTTCTTTTTAATTAGTAAGTATCAAATACTTTTTTTCAGAACTAATACATTGATATATAATTTTCTACCACTCCTTAGGGTTTTTACTCTATAAGTAGACTTCTGATACTACTGTATCTCATTGGTCCATCAAGTTATGTCCCCTAAAGAAGTTGAATAAAGTTTGACCAGCCAGAAGACATTTTTAGTAATATTTACTAAAGCTGACTTTTAATACATATACCCTACAGGAAAATACGTTTATAGGTTCGCCAACACTTCATCTCTATGGTTCTAGTTCATCCCAACATATTCTTTATTTTCATTATATACTTCAGTAAAAAACTCCTCCTGAGTTTCTTGGACTTTGGATTTAATCTTCTGAGATTAACAATGTTATTCAGTTACCAATAGGCTTTCCTTGAAAATCATCTTGCTTTATATATAGTAACTAGAATATTGCCCGTTAAAAAATGATGGCAATGAAATTGTAAGTGAACTAATGCTGTTTGGTGTATGGTAATCAAATAAATAATACATTAATAAAGGAATATACTTTACCTATTTGCAGGAAGCATTGTGTTGAAGAGCTGGCAATCTGTTTTCAATGTGTGTTTTCAGTGCTGTGGAGATGCTGTGTAAGTGTCAGCAATGTGTGGTGTAAATAGTGTGCGTGCGCGAGGGAAATCTGTTAGGGTACTTGTGTACTTCCGCATTCAGGAAGTTAGTGTTGTAAAATGGCGGCTAATGTGTGGTACGCGGCTTGGGCTGCTTTTGCGTCCGTGTTCGTGGACCTCATCCGACTTTTTGGGAAAGTCTGTATGTGTTTCGTGGTGTTTTTCGTGTTTGGGGTCTTGTAGCCTCGTTTTCGTTTTTTTCGGCTGACATTTTTTCTGTTGCTTAGGTGATTTTCGGGTGTCTAAACTCTTGTATTTTGACTTTAATTGAGGTGTAACTTCATTTTCCGAGGTCTTGCTGTGGGTAAGCTTTTTATGTGTTTCTTGTGTGCATTTATTGTGTTTTTAATGTTTTCCTGTGTGCAGGTTTCGGGCGGTAAGGTTGTATTTTTGCAAGGTCCCACGTCACGTCTCGTCTTTGTTTCTCGTAAGTTCGTAAATTTTGCAAGGTCCGCAGTTGCTGGCAAGGAGCGCCTTTGGTGCTCCGTGCCAGCAACTGCGGCCCTTGCTTTGCAAACCTGTAGCGTTAGCAACAACCCGCATGTTCACAACTATATATGTGAATGCTTTCTGTTTCTGTCTCAACACAAACATTTTTATTTTCTGTTCACTAGAATCTGAAACCTCTCACAAACTAAAATGTCAGACAAGAATGAGCTCTTCTTTAACCAATGATATTTATTTAATAATATCTGGAACCCAGTTTACTGCAACACGACTCCTTATCAAAATGGAGAAGACTTTATCAAGTGTCTCCATGGGAAGAAGTTATTCCTAACAGGTGACACATTCAATTGCACGCCCGTGCATTGTCTGCGAGTGAGTTGCGGGCTCCAATCCCCTCCATTCGTGATGCTATTCAATTCTACAGGGGCGCGAGTTACAGTCCCAAAGCCGAAACCGTAAACCATGCACTGGTTCATAGCAGTTTAGGGCCGGAACATGATCAATTCAGCAAGCTCCTAACCTCCTATTCTGAATCAGCCAATAGAAAATGAGACTGTCATTATTACGGCAGTAAAACCTGCAGGAACCCCCGCAGGCTCACTAAAGTAAACCCTGCTGCGGGGTCCTTTCTCGGGACCCCAGCAGGGTCCCCACATTACCCCAGTGATGCAGGGGTCCCCATATTAACCCCATGGTGCAGGTGTCCCAATCGGAACCTCCACATGGTCCCCACATTAACCCTATGATGCAGGAGTACTGATCGGGACCCCCGCAGGATCCACACATTAACCCCCCGCAGCATTTAAAAATTAAAAATTCCTGCCGCAGGTCCTTAAATGCTTCTATGCGTTAATGGCTCACCTCGCTTTGGGAAGCTTGCAAGCGTGACGACGAATCGCAGTTTGACAACTATTATAGGTGATATATGTGATAATTCTATGTGTGCCAAGTTAAACAAGGAAACTATGGAAGGGAATAGTAAACAAGACCTAGTGGGTGTCTAAATTACGTTGTGACTTTAAACAGTAGGAGAACATATAAAAGTGTGAATTCAAACACTTTGAGGGTCTTCACTCTCCCCTGCCCTGAGTGGATTGCTGAAAGGTAGGGACTTACTATACTTCTCAGAAAATCTGGGGGGTAATAGCACACAACTGCTTCTATACACAAAAATCTGGGGGGTTTGTCTCCCGCACCCTCCCTCCCCCCAAGTTACTACACCCATGCTTCTCAGTTAGAAGATTTCTTCTGATCTTTCTGGCTGTCCCTGATGCTCTGACTGTGTCTCCCTCTAATACACTTACTCATCTGCACTAAAGTACTAAAACAGCACTAAAGCACTAAAACATTCACTCACCTGTACATACTAATGCAGGTATGCCATCTCACACACATACACGTAGACATACGGTGCACAAAGCATGCAGATATGGAAATTGCAGCTACTGAAAACAATTGCTTTTGATAAAATAAGTATTTCTCTGAGTTTATAGCAAAATAAAATATGTTTTTATTTATATATGGAAGCTGTTCACATTTATTTGTCTTTCTAACTTCCAACATTGTATAACAAAGAAAAAAAATATTTGACTTCTGGTCTAAATCATTTAGCACGACTGTGTTGTTTTATTGCACCACACTGCACCACATCACATAATAAAATGTATATATTTTTTATAAAAAATGCATAATTAAATCATATATGAATTGAAGCCATGGTATTACAGTGGTCCTTTTAGTCAACAGGTATATTTCATATATTTTTATTAAAAACATACTACTATTTCAATATAATTTACTACCAAACTAAACCGAAAAAACTATGGAGCAGTATGTCTTTCCAATGAAAGCATTGACCCATAATTTATCTTAAATATATTTATCTTATTTATATATATATATATATAAATATATATTTCATTGGCGTCTTTTTGCGGGCTCCAAACGCGTTACGAGTTACGGCCTTGAAAAAATGTGGATGGTTAAACCTGTAACTTACAGCCTCCAGAAGCCTTTGTTCTTTCACTTTCACAAGACTTACGATGGCTAAATTTGCTCAATTTCTCCAAGCCGTCAAATGTTTTCACACCCGTAAATGGCAAAAGAAGGAGAAAATCCTATTAGTGCTGGAGAGTACCCGCTAGGGGGTTAAACACCTATTAGTAGCACTGTAAATGCAAATAAAAAAATCAATACTGCACTGTAAATAACGGGGAAAGCGATGATAGACATTAGAATTAATTGCACAATAGTCTCAAGCTCGCAAATCGAGTCATGTCAGGGTTACATCGATCTTTAGAAAAAATTAGTTAATACATATCAGGCCACCCACATGGACTAGAACAGTATTGGTATTCATTTTCATAATTCTTTATTTTGCGGGTTTGTGAGTCTGATTGAGTGACATGTAACCTTCATATTTTACTGCCGTAATAATGACAGTCATATTTTCTATTGGCTGATTCGAAATGGGAGATTACGAGCTTGCTTAATTGATCATGTTCCCACCCTGAACTGCTACCAACCAGTGTATGGTTTACAGTTTCGGCTTTGGGACAGCAACTTGTCTGCTTGAGCAATTGAATAGCATCGTAATCGGAGCCCGCAGCAAACCCACACACATACGGCCTACAACGATCGAGTTGGGGGCTGGCAATTGAATCAGGCCCCTAGTTAATTAGGAGAGAGAAGCAGATAATTATTTTATTGAAAGATGATCTGATCACCTACCTACAATATTTGACTTTTTACTGGACCTACCTTGTACAAAGTTGCAGTGGGGCCTAAAATATTAGATAATCAACCAGTTTCAATGTTTGTGCAGACCATCTAAAAATTAAAACAAGTTTCAATTATAATTTTTCACATAACATAACAAGCCAATGCTGAAATAAAACCAGTGTGAATAGATTCCAGGAGGCCATGAGGCTGACTAAAAATAAAACAACCTATTTAATCACTATGAATATATAAAAATGTAGGGTCTGGGGAAGGGATGGCTTTGGTTCTGACACCCCCACAGTGTTCGGTCACTGCACATGTGACTGGAGATACAAGAAAACAGAGTACTCTGTATTTGGTACCTCTGCTATGCTGTAATAGAAATAGAACTTTAGTGCAACTCCTATCCTATTTTTTATTGGTAAAATCTAAAACAAAATAATACGGTCCGGCTACCCACTTGCACAGAAGGACAGCAAAGGGACCCCTGCAATAGGGGCCCTGGTGCAGTGCACAGCTGCACCACCTGTAGCTCAGCCCATATTGTACACTCCTAGGGACAAGCTTCTTATCCTCCCTTGGGTGCAAAGGTTCATGTGGATCTTTGTTTCCCTACAACCATGTTACCAGGGCTAGATTTACAGATCAGGTACCCCTAAGCACAAACCCCTAAACTGCCCCATGGGTACACATTTGTTCCACCAGCAGCAGTAGGTCTAACAAAGCAATTGCACTACACTAATTCTAATTATATATTAGCACTAAAGTCGTTTTATTTATATATAAAGCACTTTGAAATAGATCATTTGCCTATTAATAAGGGGGAGAAATACACATGCATGAGATTGTCTATGCATATGTTAAATAAATGTATGCCATATATATATATATATATATATATATATATATATATATATGTTTAATCCAACCTTGGCTTTGCATTAAAGCTGTGTAATAAAGTATACATAAGCTTAAAGGAAGCCATGTTTGATAATGGCTACACATTGAAGAGCAAGACATTTGTGGGCACATTTGCACATTCCAGCTCAGCTTCCCAGAATGCAGTGTAATAACTGTTTTTCTCTGGGCTCTGAGCTGGAAGCAGGTTTTTTAATTTGCTTTAGACATTCAAATGTGAACACAGATGTACTATTTAGTTACTGTACTACTCTACGGTGGAGGGCTTCTATCGCTCTTTTGCCCACCATATTATAAATGATTGTGTCTGTGAACTATATATATACATATATATATATATATATATATATATATATATATATATCTTGACACATACATTGTAACATAGGAACCTGATCAGAATATAATTTATAATAGCGATGACTAGAGTAATAGGTAGCATGTTGCATGTACTGTATACTTATACTATTTCTTTGTTTAAGAGCTTTAACAATTCCATCTTTTTTTTGTTTTGTTTTGTTTTATTTTATTGTTTTTAAAGGAAGTAGTGTGACAGCCTTTAGTAAAGTTAGATATGTAAAGAACTAAATAGCACTCAAAATGTACACTCGCTTTGATGGAAAGGAAACCAGTGGACTGAATGGGAGAATAGGAATATTTAGAGTCACATGCACAAATAAAACATCATAATATATAAAAAAAAACGTTCTTGCTTATTCAACTCACAATATAAAGCATCATTTCTCTTACAGGTAAGAGAAAGGCACACTTTTTTTTCTTACTAAGCAGATATGAGATGGTGGGATCCTAGTTGGTCATTTTGTGGAACCATAAATAAGAGGAGCATGTTGTGTGGAAGCCGGAGGGGCTGACTTGCTGTGTTCCTTTTGGAAGCTTGTATCTTACAACAGAGCACAGACACATGATCATTACTTCATGATTAAATCTTCACACTACACCCATTTAACTATACTTTTGTTGTCTATACAGTGGTTTCAAATTACTTCATTCACAATCCGAGTCATATTAATGCATGAATGAGACATCAGAAAATGATCATGGAAGACGGTAGAAGCAGGCACACTGCCATCAAGAGGTCCTATCTTGTACAGTTTAAACTGTAAAGACAAGACAGTAGTGGTGTCTATCCATTCATAAGAACAGCCATTATACCTAAACTCCCGAGACAGTTTATCCAATTATGAAATCTGATAAAGTTGACGAGTAGGCTCCACAGAAAGAATGATCCACAAGAATGATTCACTCTACTTCTTTTTCCCAATGTTTACACCACACTACCAGATTTGAACAGCATATAAAACATTTTAAACATATTGTACAGAAACAGTGGTATAAACTTAGTTCGTCAAATTTTAATAATAATGTATGTCAGTCCTATAATAGTTTAACAAAAACAGAGGCGCTCAATCAGAGTACAAACCAACCTTAATAGGTTTAGTTCTATGGACATTAAAATTCACCATGACAGCAAACTTAACACACTTGTGAGCTTCACAGGGAGAAATATACTGTAGTATATCAGTCTGGTCCCACTCGCTAGATTGATCCAGCCCCGAAATACCAGGCAATTGGTAGTGGATAGCCCTTACCTAGATGTTTCCGATGGAAGTACAGGAATATATAGGAATATGTACCTACATATACATGTATATGCTTTATATATATATCACATATTATATTTGTCCTGCTACGAGTCGTCGTCACGCTGTTTGCGTGGTCCATACGATTTAGCAGGCTTAGCGCAGTGAGGCGAGGCGAGCGGTTAAACCGTAGTACTTTAGCGGGCTTAGCGATGAGCGCCGCAGGCGCTCATAGCCCAGCGAGGAGAGCCGTTACACTGTAGCACTTTGGCAATGAGCGCCGCAGGTGCTCATTGCAGGCGAGCCTCGCGTAGTGAGGCGAGCCATTAATACGGAGCACTTTGGCAATGAGCGCCACAGGTGCTCATTGCAGGTGAGACTCGCATAGCGAGACGAGCCGTTAAACCGTAGCAAAAAAAAACGTCTGCAACTCCCGAACAGGAAAAAAAATACAAACACAATAAATACACACAGCACATACATAAACAGCTTACCGACAGCAAGAGGGAGCATCCACGACCTCAAAAAAGAAAGTTACACCTTCATTTAGCTCAAAATAAAAGAGTTTAGACACTAAAAAATTATCGAAGCGAGAGAAAAAATGGCGACCAAACAAAACGAAAACGAGGCTACAGCACTATAGCCACGGAAAACACATACGGATAATCCGATAAGACGCATACCACACATTACGACATCGCAAAAATCGGACGCAACACGCAGACAGGAATAAAGCAAAAACACAATAAATACACACAGCACATACAGAAAAAGCTTACCGACAGCAAGAGGGAGCATCCACGACCTCAAAAAAACAAGTTACACCTTCATTTAGCTCAAAATAAAACAGTTTAGACACTAAAAAATTCTCAAAGCGAGAGAAAAAATAACGGCCGAACAAAACGAAAACGAGGCTACAGCACTGTAGCCACGGAAAACACGTACGGATAATCCGCTAAGACGCATACCACACATTACCCGCCATCTTACGATAATGCGGACGTAAACAACTACGCTAACGGTTTCGGCTCGCGCACGCACTTTATTACACTGCACACGTTCATCACGCTTACACATCACCTCCACACCACTAATGCTGCAGCAACATCAAACAGGGTTCACAGCTCTTCAACACAATGCTTCAAAATAGGTAAAGTACATTAATTTCTTAATTTGTATTATATATTTCAGTAGTACACACAAAACAACATCAGCTACCTTACAATTCCATATGTATATTAATAACTACTTTCCAAACATACACATCTCATTGCCGTCATTTTTTGACGGGCAATACGCTAGTATATATATATATATATATATATATATATATATATATATATACAATATTTTTGTAAATATTTTATTATATCTTTTCATGTGACAAAACTGAAGACATGACACTCTGCTACAATGTAAAGTAGTAAGTGTACACCCTGTATAACAGTGTAAATGTGCTGTCCCCTCAAAATAACTCAACACACAGCCAATAATGTCTAAACCATTGGCAACAAAAGTGAGTACACCCCTAAGTGGAAATGTCCAAATTGGGCCCAAAGTGTCATTTTGTGTGGCCACCATTATTTTCCAGCACTGTAATAACCCTCATGGGCATTGAGTTCACCAGAGCTTCACCAGGGCTATATATATACTAGAATATTGCCCGTCAAAAAATGACGGCAATGAAATTGTAAGGTAGCTAATGCTGTTTAGTGTGTAATAATGAAATATATAATACATTAATAAATGAATATACTTTACCTATTTTAAAGCATTGTGTGGAAGAGCTGTGAATGTGTTTTGATGTTGCTGCAGCATTAGTGGTGTGGATCTGCTGTGTAAGCGTGCTGAATGTGTGCAGTGTAACACTGTGCGTGCGCGAGCCCAAACCGTTGTCGTGTACTTCCGCATTGGCGTGAAATGGCGAGTAATGTGTGTTATACGTTTGTATCGGAATATCCGTAGGTGTTTTGTGGTGTTTTGCGAGTTTCTTGTGGTGTTTTGCGAGTTTAGAGTGCTGTAGCCTCGTTTTCGTTTTGTTCGGCGGCCATTTTTTCTCTCGCTTCGTTTTTTTTTTAGTCTCTAAACTGTTTTATTTGAAGTAAAATTGAGATGTAAGTTGTATTTTTGAGGTGCTGGGTGCTCCCTCTTGGTGTAGGTAAGTTTTTTATGTATGTGGTGTGTGTATGTATTGTGTTTTACATTTTGTAATGTTCGCGAGTTGCGTCCGAGTGTTGCGAGTCCGTAATGTGTGTGAACGTGTGTCGTATGTTGTTTGCGAGTGTCGTAATGTGTGTGTCGTAGTGTTTGGGTTGCGACGTGAAGTTTGCGAGGGTCGCAGTTGCTGGCAAGGAGCGCCTTCGGCGCTCCATGCCAGCAACTGCGGCCCTCGCTTTGCGAGGTCCTCAGGTGCTGGCATGGAGCGCCTACGGCGCTCCATGCCAGCAACTGAGGCCCTCGCTTCGCGAGGGTCCTCAGTTGCTGGCATGGAGCGCCTTCGGCGCTCCATGCCAGCAACTGAGACCCTCGGGCAGTGCCCTCGCTTCGCGAGGGCCGCGACTCGCGTAGCGAGCCCGCAGCGTTAGCAACAACTCGTACGCTCACAACTATATATGTGATATATATATATATATATATATATATATATATATATAAAACATATACATGAATATGTAGGTACATATGCCTATATATATATATATCACATATATAGTTATGAGCATGCGGGTTGTTGCTAACGCATGCCACCGCAACTGTTGCCCTAGCGAAGCAAGGGCCGCAGTTGCTGGCAAGGCGCTCATCCCTACGACGCCCTACAACTTTCAGACCGCAAATGCGGCCCCTCGCGAAGTGAGGGGCCGCATTTGTGGAGGTGGAGGCTCCCACGTCGGCTGCAATGAGACAGAAAATTCACGGACTTAGCATAAAAAAATACGACACGCGGGACTTAGAAAAAAAAATACGAGGGCCACAGCTGCTGGCAAGGAGCCCCGAAGGCGCTCCTTGCGCTGGTAGACATGAGCGCCGTATGTGCTCATCCCTACGATCCCGTACAACTTCCGGACCACAAATGCGGACCCTCGCAAAGCAAGGGGCCACATTTGCCAAGGTGGAGGCTCACCACGTCGGCTGCAATGAGCCGCAGGCGGGACATACAACAGAAAATGTACAGACTTAGTATGAAAAAATACAACATGCGGGACCTGGCAAAAATACGACCTTAACGCCCGAACAGCTTGCACATGAAAACATTAAAAACACAATAAATACACACAACAAATACATAAAAAGCTTACCCACAGGGGGGGGGGGGCACCCAGTACCTCTGCAAGTGAAGTTACATTTCAATTTAGGTCCAAATTCCAGAGTTTAGACACCCGAAACTCCCCTAAGCAAGAGAAAAAATGGACGCCGGAAAAAACGAAAACGAGGCTACAGGACCCTAAACACGCAAAACACCACCAAACACATGCAGGACGCTACATCATACACAGCCGCGTACCACATACACATTAGCCGCCATTTTACAACACTAACTTACACAATGCGGAAGTACACAGCTACCCTAACGGCTTCCCCTCGCGCATGCAGCCTATTTACACTACACACTGCACACATTGCTGACACTTACACCTCAGCTCCATAACAGTGAAAACCGATATTGTATGCTGCAGGAACATCAAAACAGATTGTCAGCTCTTCAGCACAATGCTTCCTGCATATATTACTTCCAAATAGGTAAAGTATATTAATTTGTAAAATGTATTAATTATTTCATTAGCATACAAAAAAAAATATACACAAAAACAAAATAAAAACTCTCACAATAAACACAAAACCCATTCACCGCTTGACTCACAACGAGCGGCAATGCTGCTCATAGCACACAAAGCCTTGCAATAAGCGCAAAAAGCAGATCAACACCGACAAAAAAATAACAGCAAAAGCGCCTATCAAAAAAAAAATACAATGGCCTCGCAATGAGCGCCGAAGGATCTCGGACCACCAACAAAATTAATGTCTCCACCAAACAGCATTAGCTGCCTTACAATTTTATTGCCGTCATTTTTTGACGGTCAAGTCGCTGGTATATATTGTATATATATATATATCACATAAATAGTTGTGGTACTGCTAGTTTGTGTGTAACTCTCGCAAAAGTGCAGCCTTAAAAATTGCAACAGTTGCAGAGTGATTAAAAGCAAGTACAAGGCAGAAAGCCAAAATCGTAATTCCTGTTTAGTTACAATGCCTTAGGCTGTAAATCTGCAGGCTTCAAAATTGCAACAGTTACAGAAAGATTAAATTGTATCAAACTAGGAAGTACATGGCAGATTGCCAAAATCATAAATCATGTTCCTATATGTAGCATTTTAGGGCTTGATCATGATCAAGTAAGGAAGACACAAATAAGAAATGTGAGGAGATGGAGGGAGAGAGGGAGTATGAGAGGGAGGGGTATGAGAGAAGAAGAGAGAAGAAAGAAGGGGGAGAGAGAGAAGGAGGGAGAGCGAGAGAAGGAGAGGGAGAGAGTGAGCAGGAGAGAGAAAGGGCGCAGAGAGAGAAAGTGAGCACAAAGAGGGAGACAGGGTACACACAGTGAGGGCACACAAAGAGACAGAACACGCAATATTATACCGTCATTTTGATGGGCAATTGACTAGTATATATATCACCTATTATAATTGTCTAACTGCGAGTTGTCGTCATGCTTGCGAGCCTTGCAAAGCAAGGCGAGCCGTTGAGGCATGGAAGCCTTCCGAGCTCGCACTTAGGCCCGCAGTTGCGTGAGGACAACTGTCAGTTTGACAACTTCCTTCCTCCTTCCCCTCATCCTCCCTCCTGCCCCTCATTCTCCCTCTGCCCCTCATTCTCCTTCCTTCTCATCCTCCCTCTTCATCTTCCCTCCTGCCCCTCCTCCTCCCGTTCCCCCTCTCCGCTAACCTCCAGTGTTGGATGACCGCCTGCTGTTCCCTCCCCAGCAGGCCTCTTCTTGCTGTGTCTGGCATATTCTCTCCCTCAGTACGCTACCTCCTCCCACCACTAGGGGGCGCTGTCACAGAGCAGGAACATACCATGGATAGAGCATGGAGGCCACAAGCACAATCTAGCAGCACAATGGTGACATATACAAGAGTGCACACACTACTACGAGAGAGACAGCAGGGAAAGAGGGGAGAGTGACAGCAGGGGAAGAGGGGGGAAAGAGAGAGACAGCAGGGAAAGAGGGGAGAGTGACAGCAGGGGAAGAGGGGGGAAAGAGAGAGACAGCAGGGAAAGAGGGGGAGAGAGTGACAGCAGGGAAGAGGGGGAGAGAGTGACAGCAGGGGAAGAGGGGGGAAGAAAGAGAGAGACAGCAGGGAAAGAGAGTGACAGCAGGGAAGAGGGGGGAGATAGTGACAGCAGGGGAAGAGGGGGGGATGAAAGAGAGAGACAGCAGGGAAAGAGGGGGAGAGAGTGACAGCAGGGGAAGAGGGGGGAAGAAAGAGAGTGACAGCAGGGAAAGAGGGGGAGAGAGTGACAGCAGGGAAGAGGGGGGAGAGAGTGACAGCAGAGGAAGAAGGGGGAAGAAAGAGAGAGACAGCAGGGAAACAGGGGGAGAGAGTGACAGCAGGGGAAGAGGGGGGAAGAAAGAGAGAGACAGCAGGCAAAGAGAGTGACAGCAGGGAAGAGGGGGAGAGAGTGACAGCAGGGGAAGAGGGGGGAAGAAAGAGAGAGACAGCAGGGAAAGAGAGTGACAGCAGGGAAGAGGGGGGAGATAGTGACAGCAGGGGAAGAGGGGGGGATGAAAGAGAGAGACAGCAGGGAAAGAGGGGGAGAGAGTGACAGCAGGGGAAGAGGGGGGAAGAAAGAGAGTGACAGCAGGGAAAGAGGGGGAGAGAGTGACAGCAGGGAAAAAGGGGGGAGAGAGTGACAGCAGGGAAAAAGGGGGGAGAGAGACACAGCAGGGGAAGAGGGGGGAGAGAGTGACAGCAGGGGAATAAAGAGAGAGACAGCAGAGGGAAGCAAGAGAGAGACAGCAGGGGAAGAGGGGGGAGAGAGAGACAGCAGGGCGATGGTGCTTATCTTGCCGTCATTTTTGACGGGCAAGTAGCTAGTATATATATATATATATAATTCACATAATTATGATATGAATGCCTGCCAGCAATGGGCCCCTCACAAGGGTAACCACTGTTAGCGACCCTGCATACAGTTGTTTATTTCAATGAAACCCACCTTTGGGAAGTTTCCCTGTATAGCCTTAAATGTCTGGTAATACAAGTGAATAATAGCGTATTCCAGTCTCTGTAGGTTGGAATGTATCCTTGCTCTTCCAGTTCAGGATACTGTGTGTTACGTGGTATTACAGCTGTGACTGCTAAAGCATTACTTCAAACAGGTTGCAACCAGACAAAGTTTTCCAAGCTGATCTGTCCACTTCAGATACAACTCAGCCCTAATTTGCAGCAGCTCCCAGGCAGAGAACTAGGACTCCCTGCATGTAAAAGAATTACATGGGAATAAACAATAAGGATTTTCATGAAGATTCAAAATAATTATAGAAGGAGGTGAAATCAAACACTGGATGTGAAGGTTTGTGTGTTTGATTTATGTGTTTAGAAAATTATCAGAATGTTTTTCTGTGCCAGAACATATAATCGAAAAATCTTTAGAAAGTGTGAATTAGTGTTAGTATTGGGACTTATAATATTTCTGAAACAAAATACTACATCATTTACAGCCTTATTAAATTGCGATTCAGCAAATTCTTAAGGGCTCTATATAAGCACATAGCATTTTTTTTTTTACACACATTTTTATTTAGTGAACACCTTGCTTTTAAATAGAAGTTCACTAACTAAAAACTTTTGTAAAATAAAAGTGCTCTGTGCTTATATAAAACCCTTTGCGAATCGCGATTGAATATGGCTTTTAGTATATAATATATTTATTAGAGGACTAACAGTGTATTTTAATAGATTTCATTACATACCTGCACACTTAATTAAATCTTAAGCCATAGATAGATAGACAGACAGACAGACAGACAGACAGACAGACAGACAGACAGACAGACAGATAGATAGATAGATAGATAGATAGATAGATAGATAGATAGATAGATAGATAGATAGATAGATGTGGGTAAAGAAATAATGAGACATAAACATTATAATAAAACAAAGATTTCAAAATAGATTTAAAAAAAAAAATCCTAGCACCCAGGTCACCATAGGAAATACACACTAATCAATCTCTAATCAGTTGTGTATGGGATGTGTTCCAGCTTGCCGTGAGAGAATATTATTCCTGCAACGTTGTATGAATTCTCTCTACACGAAATATTCCACCCTGTGGTCTCAAACAGGTTACTTTCCAGCCGCAAGTCAGCTCATTAGCTCCCTCTTATGTCAAGGCTCTCCCACCATCATCAGTATATAACATAGATCCTAGGGTTGTTGAACATAGGGTTGTCTGCATGAAATAAAACCAAAGAGTAAACTCTCAGGATATTTTACATTTTTATCACACCATGGCAGGGTATTTATCCCTGGTCTGCCATATTGTGGTAATAATACAAAATATCCTGAGAGCTTGCATTTCCATCTATTTTATAAAGGTAATCTATTTTATATTATGTAGACCATGCTAACAGCTTGCAGCTATTTAATTCTTGATTATTGGTAAAAAATTTAAAAAAAGCCTGTGCCCTGTTATTGTAGTTCTCATTAAACAATCAGATCTATGAATTAGCACTGTGTGCATTAAAGGGTTAATAATGTCATTTAAGGACCTTTCCTGTTTTGTTACCACCAGTAGTGGTGTGCAGTAGCCACTAGGTGTTACAACAGTGCCTTTGTTCTATTTTTTAAAGTTAGGGGTTAGCTTTAGGGTTTAGGATTATCAAATCATGCCTCTAGTTTACTATGTAAAGTTTATAATCTGCCACTACCCTAGCCCTAAACCTTAAGTCTAGCCCTCAATCGAACAGCAAATTGAACAAAGTCGCAACGCTGCAAAACACAAGGAGTTACATATCACAGGTTCTAAAAGTTGCTTAAATAATCGTGCATTTCATCATAATCCTAATAAATCTTTTGTAAACATTTCAGCCTTTAAAGATATGTTTATGCTTCTTAGCCAATTACCAAGGGTGTTGGTATTTTTCTGTATATAATTAGAAAGCTTTTCCTTTACAACAAAAAGTATATTGATCTTTTAACCTAGATCATTTTTAATGACCAATGTTAACATATTAGTTTAATTTCTATGACTCATGTGATGCCCAACAAGTTATGCATGTTTTACTGCAAATACTATAATTAAACATTTTAAGTCATTCAGTTTGCCAGGTGCATAAACTGGTTGCTCTCTGGAATCAGCCCTTTAAAGGACCACTGTAAAATGGAAAAAAAAATGATATACTGTATGTTTGACAACCTTGTGACTAAGAACATAATTAGGCAAAAAAAAAGTCCTAAAACTAGCTTTTAATTAGAAAAATAAAAATAAAGTGCCATGCCTCTGTTGGATCCTTTTGGTGGAACTGATATAGGACCAGAACATTATCATCCAGCTTTCAGGAAGTGGATTCCTGCACTCATAGTCAAGTCTGATTTTCTCTACAAATATTTTTATGTCTATGGCTTACACAGCTGCTAAGTTAAGTTTAAAGCGATATACTATATATATATATATATATATATATATATATATATATATATATATATATATAGTGTAGCATGGAGGAGCTACAAATCATGCAGTTCATGTGAAACATATTTTTATAGAATGAAAAAAATATATAAAAAGCATAGAAATCGTATTTTAGTTAAAATTTGCAAGAATACCTCCCGATTCACAGAAAACAAATTCCCTGTAAAGTTGCCTATTATAATTGGTAAATTAAATGGATACTTCCCACTGTCTCCCCTGGATAATTAGAGGATATCTGTTAATTAGCTATTTAGATACCCACCTCATGACAAAGAAAATCTCTGCAAGTGTGGAAGTGATATTATTATTATTATTTTTATTATTATTATTATTATTATTAATAATAATAATAATAATAATAATAATAATAAAAAATATACAAGCACTCCAGCTGCAAATTGTACCATTTTGTACTTAAAAACTGTACGTAGCAAACTAAAAATGATAACACTGTAAGAGATATAATTTGTAGAGCAGTTGGTATAAGGTTGGTAAAGAAATCTGGAATCAACAGCCTTATTACATTGTGATTTGGCCAATTGAATAGGGCACTATATAAGCACACAGCATATTTTTTTACAGAAGTTTTTAGTTAGTGAACTTCTATCCAAAAGCAAGGTCTTCACTAACTAAAAACTTATGTAAAAAAATATGCTATGTGCTTATATAGAGCCCTATTCAATTGGCCAAATCACAACTATTTTTTTGTAATAATATTACAAATAAAACACAAGACATTAAACATGTTCTAGCAGTAACAAAATGAAGACATAGCATGCATCAGATAACATTTATTTTTCTACATGTGGTTTAGTTCCTTTTGCCCCCTGAGGCTTTTGTTCAAAGACCATTTAACCCGTCCTTGGTAAAGCGATCCAATGTCTTTGAAATCTGAGCTGGCTGACATCTTCCATGGTTTCTGTGAATTGGGAGACCATTCAGTGTCTTCCTGATGTAAATCTCTCACACAGCGGTGGAGCTAATGAATGGGGGGCTGTAGTGCAAAATAATTAAGGCCTCTCCTCTCTGCAACTTTTCTGTGCAAAGTAGATGCTTGTAGTGGTCAATAAAAGGCCAAATGTATGTATGTGGTCAGATCACCCTTCTATAAATATAATTATCTACCCGTCTACCAAAATACATTAAAAATACTCTTTCCTCCAGACCTTTGCTGGTTGCAGTGCAGTAACCTAAGGCATAAGAGTTCAAATGTTTACTACACGCTAATAATAGAGAGAGTTGCTTCTATAGGGTTATAAACGTGATAAACTGAAGGCTGTAAAATGTTATCACTTTAAAGAGCAAAGTTATGCCTTATTACGTGCATTGGAGACAGTAAACAGTTTGAGTACAATGTCCAAATGCTTTTAATGTAGTTTCCTGGAACGTATATTTTTTTCAAGCGCAAAGCATATGAACATTTAGTTTAGGTGATTTAGGGCTCTACTCCGTATCTAGGGGTTAGGGTTTAGGGTTACAGTAGTGGCAGATGATAATGTGCTAATGTGCTAATCTTAACCCCTAAATCTAACCCTGACCCTACCCCTAACCCTATGAATAAATTAAAGAAAGTCTTGGCAAACAACCGTCACTCCACCTAGTGGCCGCAGGGCACCATTGCTAGCAGGGAGATTATAGGAAAGGACCTCACTCTGCATTTATGCATTCATACAGCTCTCACACAAAAGCTAATATGTTGCACACACACAAGTATACATGTAACACAGACATGAAATACAAAAAAACTTAAAAACAGGAACTTTATTATAAATTCTTAATATATATATATATATATATATATATATATATATATATATATATATATATATATAAATATATATACACACAATAAAGACCCTCAAAAGGGTGCCAACAACTGAAATGGTCAATCCTAAAATGTAAATATGGTGCAACAACCAAGAAAAAAATAATATATAATTGTATTAATAAATGGTAGATTAATACAAAGCAGTCCCTGTGTGTTTCATTACAGAGACCTCCTATCTTGGGGCTGTGGAGTGCCCCACAAGCTGGCTAGTTGCCCTGCAATATAGGAGTATAGACTGGATATAATAAATCACATTAAAAAAAATGATATATACAGAGTGAGTCTATACAAAGCAATCCCTGTGTCTCATTACAGAGACCTCCTAGCTAGGGGCTATGGTGTGCCCCGCAAGCTGGCTAGTTGCCCTGCAATACAGCAGTATAGATTAGATATAAAGATCACATACCAAACCAGAAGTGTGAACGTAAAAAAAAACTCATACACACTAATAAAAGCAACAACTGAACCTATTGTAATCCACATTGGGACAGAACCAAAATCTACCAGTGCAATGTGGGTATAACACAAACATCCATCATATAACTTCCTAACTGGGTAAAGAAACTGCTGAATATATCAACACTGATAGAAAGAAATAGCTGCCTGATGGGTTACTCCCCCGTTTCCCCAAATTGACTTTTTCAAAGGCTATAATGTGCAAAGATAGCAGGCACTACTATATGAGGGTTATAAATACCTTGAAGGAGTTTGCAAATGCTGCCAAATCAATCAACACAGATGTGCATGAAAATGTGATGACATCATTGTCAAACTTTATGGCACTGACTAACAACAGAAGGGAACAAGTATATACAACAGACATACAGCTCTCACACAAAAGCTGATATGTTGCACAAATACTGCACAGACAGACAGTTCATGCACACAATCACACATATAGCACTAACACATCACATACACACAGTTCTCGTACCTATGCACATGTTTAGCACAATCGCAACCCACGCACTTCACATACACACAGCTCACATGCACAAGTACACATATAGCACACAATGAATAATTAATAAAATAAGAAATTAATATACTTTACCTATTGTGAAGTAATATTTGCAGGAAGCATTGTGTTGAAGAGCTGACAATCTGTTTTCATGTTGCTGCAGCATCAGTGCTGTGGAGCTGCTGTGTAAGCGTCATGAATGTGTGCAGTGTGTAGTGTAATAATGTGCGTGCGCGAGGCAAATCCGTTAGGGTAGCTGTGTACTTCCGGATTGTATAAGTTAGTGTTCTAAAATGGCGCCTAATGTGTGGTATGCGGCTGTGGCTGATTTAGCTTTCTTGTTTTCGGATGTCGTCCGACTTTTTCGGAAAATCTGTATGTGTTTGGTGTGTTTAGGGTCCTTTAGCCTCGTTTTCGTTTTGTTTGGCGGCCATTTTTTCTCTCGCTTAGGTGATTTTCTGGTGTCTAAACTACGAAATTTG
Organism: Discoglossus pictus; assembly: GCA_027410445.1. NCBI lineage: Eukaryota > Metazoa > Chordata > Amphibia > Anura > Alytidae > Discoglossus > Discoglossus pictus. Next base: position 135,136,440 of record CM050169.1, read on the forward strand.
GACTTAAATAGAGGTGTAACTTTATTTGCAGAGGTCCTTGGTGACCCCCCTTGCTGTGGGTAAGCTTTTTATCTGTTTGTTGTGGATCTCGTACTTTTTTTCCCCCGGAAAATCCGTAGGTGTTTGGTGGTGTTTTGCATCTTTAGAGTGCTTTAGCCTTGTTTTCGTTTTTTTCGGCGCCCATTTTTTCTCTCGATTGGGGGATTTTCGGGTGTCTAAACTCTTTTTTGAGAGGTCGTAATGGGTCGTAAATCGTCTTGTATTTTTGTTTCGTAACTCCGTAAGTTTTGCAAGGTCTGCAGTTGCTGGCACGGAGCGCCTTACGCAAGCCCGCAGCGTTAGCAACAGCCCGCATGCTCACTGTATTTTTGTGTAACATTGTAAAATATAGATTTGCCTCAAAGAGGAAAATGCACAGAGAACTGGACATAGCACATACTACACAGAACCAGAACCAATGTGTCCATATCCACACTGAAGCTCATTAATACAAACACTAAGTTTAACAGAGCTGGTTTAAAAAATTAGCTGTTGTACCTCAATAAGTATTTAAAACATGCATGTTGTAAACTGTTGCTCCTGATGAGAGGAAATAGAGTACTGTGTCTCAGTAATTTGACAATTAGCTTGCTTTATTTTGCCTAATTGCACCATTTATTACATTTCACATAACAAAACTAGAATTTAGGTTATGATAAGCTGAATAACAACTGGGAGCTAACACAGATCTGATTAAATACATCAACATAAATCTATACTATAAACCTTTTCTCTGCAAAATTTAACTTACCAGTTTAATTTGTAAGAGGAAAATATATGTTATTTAGTCTGAAGCTAAAACTGCTGATTATGTAAGACTATATGGAGACCAGACTGACAACTGGAGCTGACATGTCACGAGCCTGCTAAGACCTGCCTTCCATGGCTCAGGTAAGAATTGCAGCTATGGGAGATTTAGAAGCTGGTAAGAAGGGGGATCCCCTGGCTTATATGGGTAGCGATTATTGAAGGGGGATCCCCTGGCTTCTATGCGTAGCGATTATTGAAGGGGGATCCCCTGGCTGATATGGGTAGCGATTATTAAAGGGGGATCCCCTGGCTTATATGGGTAGCGATTATTGAAGGGGGATCCCCTGGCTTATATGGGTAGCGATTATTGAAGGGGGATCCCCTGGCTTATATGGGTAGCGATTATTGAAGGGGGATCCCCTGGTTCACATGACATAGAAGTATTAACAGTTTAATGTTGTTATATTTGATTGCTCAGACCCAACAAAATAAGGTGTTGGCGTCTTAATAGTGACATATTTGTAGGCATCCAGGCTTCTCTAAGGCATTATTCTGTATTTACATGGGGTTGAAAGTACCCATAGAATTTTTTTCATTTTGTCCACTTAGAAAGACTTAAGAACAAACTTCAGTGGGATTGGATATAGTTACACAGGGGGCATGTGATAGCGACTTTTTAAAATAATTATGGGAAAGGTACTGGGGGCTTAGTTTATTAGGGATGTTTTAAACATGTGGCCATATTAAATTCCAGCCCCGTAAGTTCAACGTGAAGCACGTAACAGCTGCGATCTCGAAATTTGGCAGAGTTATGGTGCTATTAAATTAGAATGGCTTTGAGCTACGAGTTGAGACGCTAAATCATAAACCAGTTGTCAGACGTCGGATTTGCGGGCTAGAAATTAAAGAATTAGTCAAGCCCATAGGTATGGGTTTAGATGGAGCCAATGAAAACAGAGATTGTCATCATTGCGTCGCAAGAAAATGGAAGATGGATTTCAAAGTCTTACGGGATTCAATTACGAGCTACAAGCGAACCCACATTCCAGTCATAATGTAATATTAATAAAGCCGCAAATTGGATTTTCTATCACATGCAAGTTACAGTATATGTATTAACACATTGATTGCCGGGATCGATATAACACAAAAAAGATACATGAAATGAAGTATTTCTCTCAGGCTTGAGAATGTGGTGCTATTAATTCTAAGACCTAACGTCACTTTCCCTTTTAATTTTAGTACAGTAGTGTGTTTTTATTTGCATTACAAGTCCTACGTATTGGACTTTACCCCTTGCAAGTCCTCTCGAGCACTTGTTTGGCTTTGGGCTCTATTTGCATGTTACGGGCTTGCTCGCAAGTGACTCTTTGCAATTAAATAGCTGAATTGGAAACGTAGCAGTTACGGGTTTGACGGATTTAAGGATTTACGGCCGTGAAGTTCAACGTTGCTCAACCCGTAGGATTTTTTGGCAGCTAAGTCGTTTGCAGCCTGCATTAATTTAATAGGGCTGTTGGATGGCATTTCTCTCAGGTTAAATTTGTTAAATGTGATAGTTTGGTAGCAATTTACAAGTGAACTGCACTTGGTTCAGTTCTAACTGGAGCCATGAAATAATAGCCTAAAGGACTACAGTTCATTAAAACTAAAAAATCTGTATTTATAAACATACAAGCAGATATTTGTACTACTAGCTTACAAAGACTTTACACCAGCATTTTACTTGCTTTGGTTGATTTTCAAAAAATAGAAGAAAAAAAACTTGCAATAGGCTTAGTAATAAAGCCAAATAGATACAACAGTGAATTTACATATGTGCTACTCACACTTAATTCAATAACCATCTTATATTTAGGATTTTAACTCATTGGCTAAAGTAAATATTAATTCCAAAAGATATACAGTAAATGTGTATGCATGTATAAATAGTTATTCTCAACTTGATTCTAGTGAATTAAAATCCTAAAGGACTGAACAAAAGAAAATTCAATAAAAATGAATACATACAATAAAAAGGAGGTCTAAAGCAGATGAACCAGTTCAAAATAATTCTACAAATTGTTGGAAAGAATTTGGCCATGTTAAATTATAGTGACCTATTGTTATAAATATTATTTAATTTATTGCATAAACTGCCAAAAAACGAATATATTAGTTTAAATATTGATAAACCTCCACTAAAATTCTAATGTATTTTTCCTATAACTTTGTCAAAGAAAAAAAAGTGCCTTCTAATCAATGTTGTAGTTTTAAAGGGCTAACCTACCAATTACCTGAAATTTTATAAATCTTCATCATCATAGATCATATGTGGTGTGTGCTTATTCAATATAAACATGTATTCTAGTAAAAACGTATTTATTTCAAATAGCCACATAGGTGTATGATAACTGTCAGTAAACAATTGTGAAAGTATTGAATATAAAAAAATCCCAGTATGGAGTTAGTATAAGTCTCATAAACATGGGATAAAGATTAAAGAGACAAAAATCCTGTGACCCTGAGGGGTTTAATTCAACCTTACTCTCAAGACAGACAGCCTCCATGGGAAGAAATGGCAGGCCAACCAACAAGTATAAAGCAAACATATAATGGTGGCACACTACACAATATAAACTAAATGTGTTACAATATCAAAAGAATGGTACCTATCCACCACCAATGGAAGCAGTGATCTGAAGCAATACAGATTCTCCCTCAGTTTGAATGCTATTAGTCCTGGTCCAATATGGACAAATGATGAACTGCTATACTGAAGATTTTGAGAAACCATGCTGCAGAGTAATTTAGCTTGATAAAAAAAGATTTTGGAGAAGAGGGCCAAAAAAACAGAAAAAATATATGAAATAAGTTTGGATTATTGTAATACATGCATACATATTGTGCTTACAAAACATAAAAAAATGGTTATCTACTTAATACTAAAAAAGTAAATTATTTGGCAAAAACATACGTAGAACATATTTTTTGTGAACCTATTATTGCAGATTATTTACACTTTTGTGACTTTTAAATTTAAAAAAAGAGGTTCTACATGTGTATTATATCAGATAATTGACTTTTTTTTAGTATTAAGTAGATAACATTTGATTAATTTCATACCCTGTAGCTATAAGGTCTGTTTATCTTAACAAGATTTTGTGGACATGTTTCTGCAGTTTTTATGATTTGTAGGTACAATCTTTCATAACTTGAATTTATGCCACCATATATTTTTGATGTTTTCACCTTTTTTTGTGCTCTCAGAATTCTTTTTTTAATAAACTAGTAAAAAAAAAAGGCAAATATAATGTTTTGAGAATCTGCAGAGAGCAGAGATAACATAAGGAAGAGAGAGAAATAGAGTAGAGAAAGAAAGGTAGAAATGGGAGAGAAAAAGAAAAGAAAGTAGTACTTTACAGAAAGAGTAATAGATAACTGGAATAGCCTTGCAGTGGAATTTGTAGAGTCAAACACAGTTAAGGAAGCGAAGCATGTCTGAGATAAGCATAAGACCACCTTAGTGCTTAGTAAGCCAGCCTTTTTGGGTAATTTAATTGCCAAGCTAGGATGGCCTTTTTAGTTATTTGTCATCAAATCAATGTTTCTATGTTTAAGACAAAAGAGAATGAAATCGACAGACAAGGGAGAGAGAAAGAGAATGGAGAGAGCAAAAGACAATGGAAATAACAGAAAGAGACAATGAAGAGCGATAGAAAGGGTAAGACAGGGGTAAGGCAGGGGAGAGAAAATAGGGAGAATTGGGAAAGCAGAAACAAAAATGTGAGGGAGCAAGAGAAAATAAAAAAGGATGAGATGATGGTAGGGAGAAGATGAAGAAGAGGGAGAGGAGAAGACAGAAAAGAGCCAAGAGTGGAGCGAAAGAAATGGAGAAGGGAAAGAAAAAGAAAGGAAAAAAGATCTAGCGAGCTAGAGAAAGGTTTAGGGAGAGAGAGAGAACAGGAGATTCTAGAGGGAGGGAGACAGAAGGGATGAGAATCAGAGATGGGAGCAAGAGATGTTACATAAGGGTTTATGCTGCTAGACACGTCAGATTGTTCCCCTTGTTATTATACGCATACAACTATAACAAAACAACATGGGCCTCATTCAAATGCGATTTGGCCAATTGAATAGGGCTCTATATAAGCACATAGCATATTGTTTTTACAGACGTTTTTATTTAGTGAACTTCTATCCAAAAGCAAGGTCTTCAGAAACTAAAAACGTCTGTAAAATAAAAAATATGCTATGTGCCTATATAGAGCCCTATTCAATTGGCCAAATCGCATTTGAATGATGCCCCATGTATGCAAAGCAGGAAAAAAAACAGTTTCACAGGAAGACACAGAAATGTATTTGTGCTGTAGTCATGGAATCTTAAAATCTACTGTCAAGTTTTGCTAATGTATTAGTTCACTATCATATCACTGCATATCACTGTATAATACAGGTTTCCTCCCACCTTACTATCAAATCACTGCATAACACAAGCTTTCTCCCACCTCGCCTCCCCCCAATTTTAATCCTTCTCGATACTTTCCAAGGTGAAAACAGTGTGTGTGAGGGTAGGAGGATGTGGGTGATGAGGAAAAAGAAGGGTAAGGGAAGATGAATTAGAGAAGAGCAAGAAGCAGAAGGTAGAAAGCGAGATGAGGGAAGAGCAAAGACTGGAAAAAAACAAATATAGAACAAATACTAGAACTGAGTTGGAAAGACATGAATCAACTAAATATATTGCAAGAGTAAAAAAATAAATATAGTCAGGTTGTGGTGCAAACAAATGCCAGAAAAGACTAGCAATTTGTAATAACAATGTTGTGTGTACATTTGTGCGAATACTGTTTCTGCTACTTCTGTCCAGGTAGCCTTCTGAATCCTGGCTGCTCATTTCCTCTTTTTAGTGTTGTTAAAAAGGGGACAGACTCAAAAGCTTTCCACCTCTACTGGCCAGATGCAGTAACGCATAATTTAATTTAATTTTGCTATTTTGTGTGTCCCCTACTCATATAATCTGGGGGGATTTGACCAGCCCATCTCCCTCAGTTCCTATGCCCCTGATTATTCTACCCTTTCAAACAGAAATAAATATTTGCATGTTCCCAGTAAATATAGAATAAATATAAACTACAAGAACTAAACTTTAGTTTTTCTCCCCTATTTAAGGCAAACGTATCATATTAGTACTCAAAATACAATACTACTTACAATCACAAAAAAAGCCATCCCTGTCAAACCACCCTTAAAAATAATAACACATAACATGATCAATACAGTACCTTGGGTGTTTCCCATTGCCTTGCTTTGGTTGATTGCAGCAATTGTCAATTTTTGTCAATGATAGGTTTTTGTCAACAATATTATAGGTAAATACGTTATGTATACAGGCCTGATTCTCTGTTCTATGAGCTTTTATGATCTTTGGAATTGTCCAAATATCTTTTATTTATGTCAAATTATATCTGCAAAATTGTATCTGATATTTGAAATTTTTAAATTAAACCAAACCCATTTCATTGTCGATTAGGTCTTTCATATAATCTCCCAGTGCAATGTATGATTGTTGCTTCAAGATAGAAACTCTCAAATGTTCCTTTTCTCCTCTTTTTTTATGCTAAACCAAGAAATTAATCATATTGTTACAATGGAGAAAGTCCACAAAAAATGAATCACCAAAATGTCTATCACAGTGCGGACCATGTGAAAAAGCGCGACGCATGCATGCAGCACGGCACCAGCCGTGCATGTGCGAGCCACCAGAGGTGGGAAAGAGACAGAGGGGGAAAGTGGAAAATTTGGAACGATACGCAGGGGAGGGAGAAGGGGGAAAAAGACACAGGGAAGGGAGGAGGGGGAAAGAGACAGAGGGGAAAGGGGGAAAAAGACACAGGGGAGGGAGGAGGGGGGAAAGAGACAGGGGAAAGGGGGAAAGAGACAGAGGGGGAAAGAGACACAGGGGAGGGAGGGGGGAAGAGACACAGGGGAGGGAGAGGTGGAAGAGACACAGGGAAGGGAGATGAGGACAAGAGACAAAGAGGAGGGAGAGGGGGGAAAGAGACATAGGGGAGGGAGAGGGAGAGGCACAGGGGAGGGAGGAGGATTAAAAGAGACACATGGGAGGGAGGGGGAGAAAGAGACACAGGGGAGGGATGGGGTGGAAGAGACACATGTAATATTATACCGGCATTTATGATGGGTAAATGACTAGTAGTAAGATACTCAAGTACTACAGTGTATTGCCATCACACATCTCTTGTTTTCTGTGTTCTTCAGCTCTACTGATAATTACTGCAATTTTTGTATAGGTATGCCTAATTTATGAAAACATGCTAAAAGGGGATATAGTTAGCCTTGCTTTACACTCTTGGTGGGCAATATTGTTATTTGTGGTGGGAATTAACAATATAAATCTCTCCATATACTTTAAGTTTCTCATTCAAGGATATTGCTTTAGTGATAATAAACTGGTGTTGAAGTGTTATATGCTAGTGGAAAAAATCTAGCTGATACTTTATAGAGATTATTACAGAGATTACAACACATCTATTTGTTTTAACATATTGCTAAGGATTGGCAGAAAATAATTTAGAACAGAGTATCATAAATTTTCTCTGTTATACTATTTAATTAATACTCTATAATTCCAAGCACAGGGGATTTCTGCTAAATTTTTGTGTCACATTAACTTGATGTTCCAGCTGTGCTAAAAAAATGCCTCATATTTATGCCAGTTGGCATAGTAAAGCATCAGACATACATCATTATACACTTATTGCCTATTGTGCTATGAAGAAATGTGAATACTATCTGCTTTCTCAAACCAAATTATTATTATCGTTTATTTATAACGCACCAACATATCCCATAGCGCTATACATGGGTTACAATCAAGGCAAAAACAATAGCAGCATTAATACATTGCAAAGGATGGAGGGCCCTGTCTTTGAGCTTAGAATCCTGTGTCCAAAGTGCTTTCCCCAAAGCACCTTGCAAGATTGGAAACTCGCAAACTTACAATCTAAAGAAAATGTTTTCTTCTATACTCTCTCTGTAGTATTTTTGTCTCACGTTATCCTGAGTGTTATTTTATTTTCACACTTGCTATGATATTTCACAGCAACATTAATTGTAGAAAGCAATAATTTATCTATGGTTGCCTTTAAGGTAATTTGTTGTAGGGTCTGATAAATATTACTGATCATTGGTCGTAAATAATGCAAAATTTATGTTAAACTAATTCATACATGTTAAGCAATTTTCCTATATCACACAGTTATTTAACTAAGGGTTAATACGTTATGTTGTTAAAGGTATGCTTTTTCTATAAAAATAAAATGGAGTAAGTAACTAGTAATTTAGATAAAATGGACAATATTAAGAACATTTGGTCCCCATGGTTAAATTCAAATTCTTTCTAATAATTATTTTGAAGAATTATATATTAGATTCATTAATAATTATTTAATTTTCTTTTTAAAAAATCACTTTTTATATAAAAACAAAACTGCACTATTTAAATGTATATTTGCATACATGTATAAATATTTATATACTAGGAAATCGCCCGTCAAAAATGACGGGATTAAAATTGTAAGTCTGGTAATGCTGTTTGCCACACAATGTGAGGCTTTTGCTCCTCTGAGCACCTTCGGCGCTCATTGCGAGGCCCGCGCTGAGAGCCTTTGGCGCTCATCGCATGGCACGCAATGAGCGCTTTTGGCGTTCATTGGGAGCCTCTCCCCTGTGTACTTAAACTTACCTGCTTTGCACTGATCACCTTCAGCATTCATCGTTAGCCCCACGCTGAGCGCCTTTGGCCTTGGGCGCTCATTGCAAGCCTCTCCCGCTCGCGGTGCTCATCGTGAAATCCGCGATCAGCGCCTTCAGCGCTCATCTCGTGGCTCACAATGAGTGCCTTTGCTGCTCATTGCGAGCCTTTCCTCCCGTCTACTGTACGTGCCGATCATTGCAGGTTTCGTTGACCTGCAAGTTTTGTGCTTGGGAATGCCATGTGTCTTTCCACCATCTCCCCCCTGTCCCTTCCCTGTGTGTTTCTCCTCTGTGTTTCTGCTGAATGTTTGCGTGTTAGGCGCTGAAGGTCGTTTGTTTTATTTTCAAAGTCCCGCATGCCTGGCATTGTTGGTGTAAGTGTTACTGTCTTTACCGTCCTGTGTGCCTGGCTTTCCTGAGCCTTGTTTTCATCCAGTTTCAATTTTTTAAAAGTTTTTCGTCCACCATTTTTTTCCTTGCTTAGCCGATTTTGGATTTGCGAAAACCCCCAAATATGGCTTGTGCTGTCTGGGAGTGTGTTATTATATTTGTTAATAGAGATGTCGCGAATAGTTCGCCGGCGGACTGTTCCCGGCGAACATAGCATGTTCGCGTTCGCGGCGAACTGCGAACATATGCGATGTTTGACCCGCCCCCTATACTTTATCATTGAGCAAACTTTGACCCTGCATCTCACAGTCAGCAGACACATTCCAGACAATCAGCAGCATACACTCCCTTCCAGACCCTTCTACCTCATGGACAGCAGCCATTTTGGAATCATAACTAACTTGCAGTCTTACTGAGAGGAGGGAGAGTGTAGGTGATGCTGATTGAAAAGGGAAATCAATAGCTAGGCAAGTTTATTCAGTGTCCAGTGCAGTGCTGAAGGACTCATCAGATCTCTGCTGTAAACACAGCACCCCAAAAGCCCTTTTTAAGGACTATAACATCATTTTTTTTCTTTTTTCTGTCTAATCTAACTTCATTTGCCTGTCTCCCTGCTAGCCCCTGCTAGCAAGTGTGTGTGTCAGGCTCACAGCTTATACTGTGTGTGCACAGTGAAACCAATACAATCTTTTTTACTAGTTGTCTACTTTTAAAAAACCAAAACTTTTATATTGTTAAATCTAGTTCATTTGCCTGACCGCCAATCTAAGTTCATTTGCCTGACCGCTAGCCAGTGTGTGTGTCAGGCTTACAAGTATTGTGCCAAGTTCAACCAATCCAATCTAGTTGGGGGTACCAGCAGTCTACATTTAAAAAAACAATAATTTTATTTTCTTAAATCTAAGTTAATTTGCCTGACCGCCAATCTAAGTTCATTTACCTAACCACTCGCCAGTGTGTGTGTGTCAGGCTTACAAGTACTGTGCCAAGCTCAACCAATCCAATCTAGTTGGTGTACCAGCAGTCTACATTTAAAAAACCAATAATTTTATTTTCTTAAATCTAAGTTCATTTGCCTGACCGCCAATCTAAGTTCATTTGCCTGACCGCTAGCCAGTGTGTGTGTCAGGCTTACAAGTACTGTGCCAAGTTCAACCAATCCAATCTAGTTGGGGTACCAGCAGTCTACATTTAAAAAAACAATAATTTTATTTTCTTAAATCTAAATTCATTTGCCTGACCGCCAATCTAAGTTCATTTGCCTGACCGCTAGCCAGTGTGTGTGTCAGGCTTACAAGTACTGTGCCAAGTTCAACCAATCCAATCTAGATGGGGTACCAGCAGTATACATTTAAAAAACCAATAATTTTATTTTCTTAAATCTAAGTTCAATAGCCTGACCGCCAATCTAAGTTCATTTGCCTGACCGCTAGCCAGTGTGTGTGTCAGGCTTACAAGTATTGTGCCAAGTTCAACCAATCCAATCTAGTGGTGTACTCCCTGATAGGTGCTGTAACAGGTATTAAACTGATAAGAGTAGTACTTACAAACACGCCACTCCTATCTGGTAGCACCTTTGATTGCACGTGCCGTGCCCCAAAATTGAAGTGATACGACCAACCAAGCATCTTTTTCCATGTCCCGGTTCTAAAAATCCAGGCCTTATACACGCCCCCTGCTAGGTGACGTAACAAGTATTAAACTGATAAGAGTAGTACTTACAAACACGCCAATCCTATATGGTGGCACCTTTGATTGCACGTGCCGTGCCCCAAATTTGAAGTGATACGACCAACCAAGCATCTTTTTCCATCTCCCGGTTCTAAAAATCCAGGCCTTATACACGCCCCCTGATAGGTGAAGTAACAGGTATTAAACTGATAAGAGTAGTACTACTTAACACACCTTATACTAATGCAGAGAGAGGCAACGCAGTGAGAGGAGTCTGAAGAAGAGGAGTCAGAGGAGGAAGGTGGCTTTGAGGAGGTGGAAGACCAAACACAGCAGGCGTCCCAGGGGGCTTGTTGTCACCTTTCGGGGACCCTTGGTGGCTGGGTGGAGGAAGAGACCTTCAATGACATCAGTGAGGACAAGGAACGGGACATGGCTAGCTTGGTATCCAACCTTGTGCAAATGGGGAGTTTGTGGTTGTGCAAAGGGACTGTTTGCGGTTGTTTGCGGTGCGTTAAACGGGGAGATTGGTCTGTCACTGTGAAGCGGGTGTAACGCTTACACTACCTGATCGATACAACATCACACCTGATGTTTTAAAGCACGTTATTCCAAACAATTTAGGAATGTTAGGTAATTTATGCCCTTTATGGCTTAAAACCAGACTCTGCATCAACTATGTAATTTTACGTGGGAGTTTTGCCATGGATCCCCCTCCGGCATGCCACAGTCCAGGTGTTAGTCCCGTTGAAACAACTTTCCCATCACTATTGTGGCCAGAAAGAGTCCCTGTGGGTTTTAAAATCTGCCTGCCCATTGAAGTCTATGGCGGTTCGCCGGGTTCGCCGGTTCACAAACATTTGCGGCGGTTTGTGTTCGCGGTTCGCAAACCGAAAATTTTATGTTCGCGACATCACTATTTTTAACTTTTTTGTTTTTTAGGGTTTTTAGATTTACGCGCTTGGTTCGCAGTTGCGATTCTCACAATGCAGCCTAAGTCCTGTGCCGTACATGTCTTGCCTTGCGTTAAGTACATGGCTCGCCTCGCTTATCGAGGCTTCACAGAGCCTTAGTCCTGCGCCGTACACAGTTGGCCTCGCTTCGCAGACGAGTGCCAATGGTGCTCATCAAGCCTAAGTCCTGCTCTGTACACGGCTCACCTCGCTTCATGAGGCTTCGAAAATTAACGCTTTCGGCGTCCATCCATCGTAAGTGGTGCATCTTACACGAAGTCCTGCACGCGGCTTCGCAGATGAGCACCTTCGGCGCTCATCCAGCATAGGTCTTGCTTTGCGATGCTTCGCAGATGAACGCCTTCGGCGCTCATCCAGCCTAAGTGGTGCGTCGTACACGGCTCAACTCCCTTTGCAAGGCTCGCAAAGCGTCACCAACATCATAAGCATTTCCAACACTGACAACTATATATGTGATATATAGATTTGTATATATATACAGGCTGAGATCCCGCTTCATGCTGATGATAGCCAGTAAGCTTGAAACAGCTGTACATGGATTGGATACTCAGCCTGTGTTTATTCCAACCTTGGCTTTGCATTAAAGCTGTGTAATACAGCATGCATAAGCTTAAAGGAAGCCATGATTGATAATGGCTACGGAATGAAGAGCGAGGCATTTGTGGCCATATTTGTGTGTCCCAGCTCAACTTCCCAGAATGCAGTGTAATAACTGTTTTTCTCGGAACTCTGAGCTGGAAGCAGGTTTTTTAACTTGCTTTAGACATTCAAGTGTGAACACAGATGTACTTTTAATTTACTGTACTACTGTACGGTGGAGGGCTTCTATCGCTCTTTTGCCCACCATATTATAAATGATTGTTGTGGTGAACTACCTACTCATAATTTCCACAACACAGGCTGAGATCCCGCTCCATGCTGATGATAGCCAGTAAGCTTGAAACAGCTGTACATGGATTGGATACTCAGCCTGTGTTTATTCCAACCTTGGCTTTGCATTAAAGCTGTGTAATACAGCATGCATAAGCTTAAAGGAAGCCATGATTGATAATGGCTACGGAATGAAGAGTGAGGCATTTGTGGCCATATTTGTGTGTCCCAGCTCAACTTCCCAGAATGCAGTGTAATAACTGTTTTTCTCGGAACTCTGAGCTGGAAGCAGGTTTTTTAACTTGCTTTAGACATTCAAGTGTGAACACAGATGTACTTTTAATTTACTATATATATATATATATATATATTTATATAAACGTTTTATTGTACCAAATGCTCTACCCCTCTCCTTCCTTCACTTTTTTTTATTTTTACTTTTTCTAGCTTTATCACAGTTACAATAAAATACATCTGTGATAAATGTAGCAAAGTGCTGTATAATACAGATTTATAGCTTATAAATATTTTGGTGCATTTACATACCAAGATCTAGTCATGCATATTTTTCTTTTGCAGTAATTATGTGGATGTGTGGTGTTCAGAGTCAGCTGGAGAAAGATTTGTGACAGTCAATACATGGGCCATAAGAAAAAACAGGACCTTACAGGTTAGTGAAGCAGTAAGTCATGTGGGGGAGGAATCTTAATGTATCGAACATAGACAATATGCCAAAAAAACAAGAAGAGGGGTGGGAGGGACAAGCGCAAAGCCAAACCAATCATGAAGTATGTACATCAAGGTTTATTATAGCAAATAATTAAAACCATTACACTCACATTCAATATGATATCAATTCACGTTATATATGGGATGTCACAGATATTGTCCTGTCGTCCTTATGTTGCTTGGTGTTTTTAATCCAGATGGCTTGATGTTCAGTGCCAATATCCAAAAAACCAACTGTTACAGGGATACAGACGCGTATCGGCCAAGTCTTGGGCTTTCTTAATGGTAAACATGAATAAAAATTTACCCCTGATATTTGGGCTCAGACAATGTGCCACCAGAATATTCACCCTCAATAAATACAATAAATATACATGAGATCTTGAGATTTGGGTTTGTATTTAAATTTTTGTAGGTGCAATCTACTACACAAGCTAGGAACCAGTCCCACATGGATGAGAGGCAGTAACCTCGAAACAGTGCTGTCTGAGGGTAGGTTTCCTGGCTTGTAAATAATCGATCCTGGGCTTTGCTTCAAGCTGTGTACTACAGCAGGCATATGCTTTAAAGGAGCTATGTTTGAAATGGTATTTGGATTAAACAGCAAAGCCTTTACGGACACATTTGCATGTCCTTGCCCAGGAACCCAGAATGCAGTGCAATAACTGTATTTCTCAGAATTGTGTATATATATCGATCATGATAACCTATTTCCAGCTCAAAATCATAAGTTGTTTCTACTGCAATCTAAGAATTTGATGTGGACATGCAAATATGATAATTCTGGCCTACTCCTCACTCTCTCCCTGGCTCAAGGCTGCTAACAACATCATCTTTAAAGCAGATAATTCTGGCCTACTCCTCACTCTCTCCCTGGCTCAAGGCTGCTAACAACATCATCTTTAAAGCAGATAATTCTGGCCTACTCCTCACTCTCTCCCTGGCTCAAGGCTGCTAACAACATCATCTTTAAAGCAGATAATTCTGGCCTACTCCTCACTCTCTCCCTGGCTCAAGGCTGCTAACAACATCATCTTTAAAGCAGATAATTCTGGCCTACTCCTCACTCTCTCCCTGGCTCAAGGCTGCTAACAACATCATCTTTAAAGCAGGTATCTGGACTTCTGAGGATTCTCTACAATTGTTCCTGATTATGTATAAATTTTGTGATTAATATCTGTTTATTATATCTACTGACATAGCCACTTTCATCTAGCTATAATTGTGTTTCCTCTGTACCATCCCCCACCATTTGCATTGTTTAAGCCATGTGTTGTGGGCAGTAACTTACACCCCAACCTAAATTGCCTCCCATTTGCTTTCAGATAATTCTGGCCTACTCCTCACTCTCTCCCTGGCTCAAGGCTGCTAACAACATCATCTTTAAAGCAGATAATTCTGGCCTACTCCTCACTCTCTCCCTGGCTCAAGGCTGCTAACAACATCATCTTTAAAGCAGATAATTCTGGCCTACTCCTCACTCTCTCCCTGGCTCAAGGCTGCTAACAACATCATCTTTAAAGCAGGTATCTGGACTTCTGAGGATTCTCTACAATTGTTCCTGATTATGTATAAATTTTGTGATTAATATCTGTTTATTATATCTACTGACATAGCCACTTTCATCTAGCTATAATTGTGTTTCCTCTGTACCATCCCCCACCATTTGCATTGTTTAAGCCATGTGTTGTGGGCAGTAACTTACACCCCAACCTAAATTGCCTCCCATTTGCTTTCAGATAATTCTGGCCTACTCCTCACTCTCTCCCTGGCTCAATTCCCTCCCTCCCTGCCCCTTACCCAACCCACCCCTTGTTAGCTTTAATTTATTGAGTCACACTAATCTTCTACACCTGACCAATTAGCAGCTTCTGCTACCTATTCCTCTTAACTCTTTACACTATGTTTCCGCTCACCTGCTTCTTCCTCATATCCCCCTGCATTTTCCTCAGTCTCTTCTTAACTTCTGCACCTTTTGTCTCCAACACAACCATCTCACCTCTCATGCCTTCCTCTCCTCTTTTACTCACACATGAACTCCTTCTACTTAAGCTGTGGTTAAACTATGTGCCTCCTGACATTCCCATCTGTAGCTTACATTATCTGACCACTAGGGGCAGATACCATATTACATAATAGTGCCACTCACTTTATATCACATCTTTTCCCTCTCTAACTAATGGGTAACCTAACCTTTATTGTCACAACTTCCTTCCTATATACCTGACTTCCTTCCTAACCTTGCTACTCTTCCCAGGTCTCTGCCTCTTCCATTACCTTTAGATTGTAAGTGGCGAGTGTCTAATCTTGTGGGGTGCTTTTGGTAAAAAAGCATTTCTTACAAGTCTTGCAGCTCAAAACAGGGCCCTCCATTTTCAGCTTGTTGTCATTATTGTATATTTCCTTGTTCTTCTCCCCTGTACAGCGCTACGGAATATGTTGGCGCAATACAAATAAAAGTTAATAATAATAATAATAATAATAATATCACACTGTGCTATCATTCTGATAATGCAAATACAAATGTAACATTTTTCTTTTATAGATAGTACCTACAATTATAACACAGATATTGACTCACATGGATGTACTAAAGCTCATTTAATGATGTTTTCATCAGATTGGTATCTCAAACTGCTAATCATCTCCATTAACTACATTGGAAAGAGGATGAGAAGTTGTTTAATTAATGCAATAGCATGATGAACAATAACATTTAGCACATCTGTATATGTAACCTGTGCTATGTTTAAAAAACATGTTATAATCGTCGGCATATATTTCAAAAGGACCATTTTGAAATGTTCTTGGGATTAAATAATGAGAAATGAAAACTCATTGTGAGCTCATTTGTATGACTAGTGTGTGTGTATGTAGGACACTCCAGTCCCAAAATGCCAAGTAAAATCAGAAAATTCAAAAAACATTTCTGTCTTCACTGCTGCTCTCAATTTTCCAGTGTTCATTTGCATCTGTCAGTCTGAGCAGGCCATGCACCTTTTTGAGTACATGACATAATTGAGCTGTTTATGTCATTTAAAAGTCTCTGATATATTTTATTTAAATAACTATTAAATTGTCTTCCTGTGGGGCAAAGGCTAACTGAGATATGGACTCATTGTTGAATATCTAGCTAAACTGCTCAAGAGAAAAAGGCAGCAATGTACACCAGCATCTGCATCTATATTAGTTTTTGGCAAGCATTTCAGGGCAAGACTGTCCTTGTGGATGGGATTAGGCTAGCATACCAAACAATATCCTTCCATTGAGTATGAGCTAAAAGAGATGGCGCACTTGATCCATTTTAATCTGCTAAAATACACATTATCCCTAAAAACTAACAAACACTCTTCATCCTTAACTTCACATTCAAAATGATCTGTTAACAGAGGCTCTCACTAGCAGGGCGTTGTTATGTCGGGATTTATGGCTAAAATCAACCAGGATGGGTAAGAAAGATGTTTGTCTCCTTAGCAATATGAAGTACTAGCGAATTGCCCGTCAAAAAATGACGGCAATGAAATTGTAAGGTAGCTAAATTAGTAAATGAATATAGTGTACCTATTTTGAAGCATTGTGATGAAGAGCTGGCAATCTGTGTTGATGTTGCTGCAGCATTAGTGGTGTGGAGCTGCTGTATAAGCATGCTGAATGTGTGCAGTGTAACACTGTGCGTGCGCGAGACCAAACCGTTAGCGTAGTCGTGTACTTCCGCATTGGTGTAAAATGGCGAGTAATGTGTGGTATAGGTCTGTATCGGAATATCCGTAGGTGTTTTGTGGTGTTTTGCAAGTTTAGAGTGCTGTAGCCTCGTTTTCGTTTTGTTCGGCGGCCATTTTTTCTGTCGCTTAGATTTTTTTTTAGTCTCTAAACTGTTTTATTTCGAGTAAAATCGAGGTGTAAGTTGCATTTTTGAGGTCCTGGGTGCTCCCTCTTGGTGTAGGTAAGTTTTTTATGTATGTGCTGTGTGTATGTATTGTGTTTTAAATGTTTGTATGTCGGCGTGTTGCGTCCGATGTTTGCGAGGTCGTAATGTGTGGTAACGTGTTTCGTACGTTGTTTGCGTGCCTCGTAAAATTTAGCGAGTGTCGTAATTTGTGTGTCGTGTTTTTTGAGTAGCGACGTGAATTTTGCGAGGGTTTGAGGCCCTTGCCCAGTGACCTCGCCAGCAACTGAGTCCCTCGCTTCGCGAGGGGCCTCAGTTGCTGGCATGGAGCGCCTTCGGCGCTCCATGCCAGCAACTGAGGCCCTTGCCCAGTGACCTCGCCAGCAACTGAGGCCCTCGCTTCGCGAGGGGCCTCAGTTGCTGACATGGAGCGCCTTCGGCGCTCCATGCCAGCAACTGAGACCCGTGCCCAGTGACCTCGCCAGCAACTGAGGCCCTCGCTTCGCGAGGGGCCTCAGTTGCTGGCATGGAGCGCCTTCGGCGCTCCATGCCAGCAACTGAGGCCCTTGCCCAGTGACCTCGCTTCGCGAGGCCCGCGGCTCGCTACGCGAGGGCCGCGGGCTCGCTACGCGAGCCCGCAAGCGTGAGCAACGACTCGTACGCTCACAACTATATATGTGATTATTATTACTTCCTTTATTTGTAGCACATTAACATATTCCATAGTGCTAAACAGGGGAAAGTTCAAGTGAAAACAATGCAAAAAATGGAGTGCTCTATCTTTGAGTTTAAAATCAAATGTACGAGGTGCTTTCACTAAAGCACCTAGCAAGATTAAAAACTTGCATACTTGCAATCTAAAGAATATGTGTGAGGTTTAGAAGGGTGATAGATGTGATGTGTATATTATGGCTGAAGGTGATACACTTTTTTAAACAGATGATTTTTTTAGTGAGGTTTTGAAGGTTTTGAGGCAGGAGGAAAGTCTAGTGGAGCGAGTCAAGGAGTTCCAAAGTGTAGAGGCAGCACAAGAAATATCCTAAAGGTGGGAGTCAGAGGAGTTGATTAGAGAAGAAGTAGGTCATTACCAGAGTGAAGAGGACGTTTGGGGAAATATTTAGAGATGAGAGCAGAGATATAAGGGGTGCACTATTGTTCAGTAGGTTCTCTGAATTAATCTTATAATGAAATCCCTTGGAGATTATTGGGTTTAGACATTATTAGGCTAATCCATAAACCGAGCGCTGAATAAATACAATTAACAAGACCCATTACCTTTACTAGTTCCAAAGACTTATTTATGAGCCTTGTTAACAAGACAACACTTTCTATGTACTAACTGGATATGTACTATTTAGAAAGCGATATCTTGATTTATACTAACTACACAGTTGGCAATTTGTTTTTCTCTGTTGAGTGACATGTTAATTAGAAATTCCATAAGAAAATATTATTTATTAAAGTATTGCCCTTGCTTTTATCCTCTCCAGCATGCTAAGAATATCTGCACTACTCAGAATGAAGGTTTCTCTGAGGCTCGTGGTGGCTGTTACAGGGGTAGCATGTGCTGTTTTTCTCTTATTTCATCAGAACAAAGTGCAGGTAATCTACAAAGTCATCAACTTGTTTTATACAGGAGAGTCTTCATGGCTTATTTATATCCCTCCTTCTTTCTCTCTCCCATCATTCCCTTTCCTCTACCCCTATCTCTCTCAGTCCCTTTCTCACTCTTTTCACTTTCTATCTTAACACTGTCCCATCATTGACTTTTTCACCTCTATCTTCCTCATCTCACTCTGCCCCTCCCCCTCTCTCTCTTTAAAAAGTTTATATCATAAACATACAAAATTGGGAGGAACTGTAAACACATGGAGCCTGCTAGTTGATCTGCATTCAATTTAATTCTGTTACTGTAGATTACATCAGAACTACTTATTTTCCATACAAAAATGCATTTTGTATTGTTTATAATTTGTTCTATGCATAATACAGTAGCCCTTTAACTCTTTTTCTTTATATCTATCTTCTTTTTAACTTTCTCTCCCTCTCCCCTCCAACTTTATTCTTTATTTCTCTCTCCCCTTGTTGTTGTTTAGTCATTCAGTTGTGTTCGACTATCCATGACCCTATTGATAGTTTCCTGTAGTGTTGACTGATCTTCTTACAGTGCAAAGGACTCAGCCTTCATTATGGTCCAGCTCTCACATCCATGTGTTACTACTGTAACTACCCTTAGCGCTTACTATGCAGACCTTTCTTAATAGTGTAATATCTTTACTTTTTAACATCTTGTCCAGACTTGCCATTGCTTTCATCCCCAGAGGAAAATTACTTTTAATTTCATGGCATCTGCAGAGATCTTAGAGCCCAGGAAAATAAAATCTGTCACTGCCTCCACTTCTTCCATTCCAGTCCATTTGTGTTCATTAATTCCCAGGATATCAATAACAACATTGTTTCCCCCCCCCCACACACACACACACACTTTTCTCTATCATCCTTCCCACTTTATCTCTTGCATTCTACTCCATAACCTTTCACTTTAAACATTTGGCCATTCGTACTCACGTCTTTACTGCTATCCATTTTTTCTCTCCCTCTCTTCCTCTCCTTATTTCTCTCTCGTCTCTTTTTCTCTTTCTTCAATTCTCTTCTCCTTGCTTTGTCTCACTTCCCTCTTTCTAACTCTCCAGCTCTTTCTGCTATTTTTCTTTTTCTTTGCCCTATTTATTTAGGTTGGTTTTCTATAAAATGTGCAGAGAAAAAAATAGTAGGTAGAGATGGTGTAAAACTACTCTCCATGTTTTTCTGCATTATGATAGGAAACTCAATTAACTTAGATTTGAGAAGCTGTTATCATAATCCAATAAGAAAATTACAAACTTATTAGCCCATCTGTATTTGATTATTTTGGTCATGTGCTGAAGTATACTGTTTTTATTTCAGATTAAAAAAATCAGCTACTATATATGTAATGGCCAATCACATGAAGATACACATAGCTCAAACAATGGGCTACAACCATTGGAAATGGATCAAAAAATTGATGAAACATTCAACATGATTGACAATATCATGCCCAAGGTCACAGCAGAGGACATGGACAAAACAACCAGTGCTGAAGACAGCAAGGCCACCATTGTTACTCCAAAAGACAAATATTGTGTAGGGGATCAGTTGAATGTTAGAGTTGAGGCTTTTAATTATCTAGGATACATGAAGATTTATGGTGGAGATTACATAAGGGGAAGAATCTATTCTCCTGACACAAACAGTAGTGCAAGTGGGAGCATCACAGATTTTGGTAATGGTACCTATTTAGTAACTTTTCATTTATTTTGGGAAGGCAAAGTTCACATTTCAATTTTGTTAATGCACCCAAGTGAAGCTGCTTCTGCTTTGTGGAGAGCAAGAAATCAGGGATATGACAATATCCAATACACTGGCAATTTTACCAGTGCCACTGAATACGTCAACAGTGAGTGTGGCTTACAGCTCGATACAGAAAAGGAGATTTGTCAATATGTAGACAGGAGAGATCATGAAGCTTTTTACTGCATCAAACCTCCAAATTTCCCTTGTGAGGCTTTGACCCATATGAACTCTGTGAATCGAAACCATTCGTACCTTTCAGAACTGGAGCAACGTCTTATTAACAGGTAGAGCATCAGGTTCATAATCGGAAATAGAAAGAAATATGAGTCTACTCTAGATGAATAATAGTCTCTTTAAATGTGCCATAAAAAGTCATCTTTACATGGGTATACTGAAATAAATCTTATGGAGAAATGATGTCCCCATGTTTTAGGAGAAATGATGTCCCATGTTCTGCTGTGATAGCCGTACTTAGTTTTGATAGAGTTATTACAAAGCATGAGAAACAAGGCTTGTAAGTATACTAGCGGGCTGTCTTTACTGAGCCAATTGGAGGGTGGGGTAATGTGTCCTGTGCTGAAATTTTATTTGAATCCACCAATTAATCAACACATTCCTTTACCTCCACCCTCCTTTCTTGCTTGAAAAGATAATAAAATTACTAGAAAACCTCCTACTCAAAGCAGAATAAAGTGTCGAAGACACAAATATGGCATCTGTTAGGCACAAGGCCTCCCACTCACATGTTAATGTTAATTTGTTACAAACTTTACAAACATAAGTTTTTAAAAGCCTACAGTTGTCCTTTACATAATAATAATCTCTTTCCTAATAACTATACTTTTGGTATTTTCCCCCTGAAGTCAAGGTGACCTCTTTTGAGGGCTTTTCCAGACAAGTCGATCTAATTGTCACCCCTTATGTCTGTATTTTCAGATCGAACATCGGTGTGGAGATTTCACAGATATATCCCATCCACGTTCTAAGATGTGGAAGTAAGTTTTTAGCTAGGAATGTTTCATCAATATAGTTCGTGAAAAAAAATAATAATCTAGAAATACATGAAGCTAAAAATGTCTTCCTCTTACAGTGTCTACATTTCAAGTGTGAAGACACTGATAGAAGAGATTAGAAATCTCACTACCTTATATATGGAGACCAGTTGGGGCCTTTTTGCTCACCAGTAAATACAACTAAAATACATATATACACAGCAGCAATGATAGGCTTTACCAAGAAACAATATTTTGAAAATATAGGGCTCTATTTCGTTAAGTTACATAACTAAAAAGTGGTAAGTAACTTTCCCAAGTTATTCTATTCACCCCTCGCAACATGATTGCAAGTGAGCTACTTGCAATGCCTGTGATTAACCCAACTTCCCTATTGATTTTCACACATTTGCAATATTACTAGTTGTTTTTACTCAAAAAAGTTTATATCAAAAAAGTTGCTATCATAAAAATGCCTTTGCAACTGCTTTGCCCTTCTATACTCAGTCCTGACTGCTCCCTACCCACTCACAGACGATTCCCAGTTCCCCCATGAACCCCTATCCCTGGTCTACATAACCATTGAGGCCTATTGAGACCCCCATGACACCTAAACTATGAAACCAATCAATGGTGTGGGGTTCATTTTTAGATGCCTCAAATGTCCTTAAATGATCTTGGTAGCGGGGCTTAATATTTTGTAACTCAGATGTCCTTTCAGGACCTCTGTGCCATTGATGTTTTTATTGGGGCTGATCAGGCCACAGATGTTAACTATTTGTGCCACAGAGATGTGTTAGGGGCCACCATGGGGGGGTTAACAGTTAGGTGCCACTGGAGGTCCTTTTAGGTCACCCTTGATACTGTGTAAAAATGTAGCTTCCCAAATCTTGGACTGAAGTTTATGCATATGAATCAACATAACGTTTTGCTCATAGTGATATAAGAAATTGCAGTGGCTGTGTTCTCCAATTGTTTAAAGGGAAGTGGATTTTGCAGCTCTACATTATCAAAGAGAACTCACTGAAAAACAAGTGAATACATATGTTTTACATTTCACTGTCCAATAAGATTTTTCTCTGTAACCAGTTAATCCTCAAACAGTTCACTCTGTTACTTTTCAGATTTGCAGGTTCTAAAAGGACATTTTGACCTGAAAGGCAGTGGCGGTTTGGGAACTTTTAAGCTGGTGTGGTGGAAGACTCTTACCTGCTGCCTCCACTTTAATTGAGTCCCCCAATAGTACAAGCATCTCCCGTTGCAGCAATACACACCTGTATATTGACCTTAATATGGCCCTGCCCATATGAGCCTCGAGAAACCCTTAGGTCTCCATGAATTTTCCTTTAAAACTGTGGATTGCTGGGTCTCCTGCAGTTGGGGACCACCAATAGGCCTGCAGGGCCCATCAAGACCTCTAGGGATCCTAAGTAGGGCCCATTAAGACCCCCTGGGATCCCGATAGTCTTGACGGTCCCATCAGGACCCCCCAGGAGCAATACTGTAAAATAAAAATAAAAAATTAATGGTGAAGCAGTCCATATTTTGGGAGTTTGGCAGTACATTTGCTCAAATGAGAAAAATGTATTATTGCAATGCAGAGAGCATAGAGTAAGCTTTAGAGTGAGCTTGTAATTTATGGCTCTTTCAGGACTTGAGAGCTTATCCCCATAAGCTCAATTAAATCTTGCTTAACTCCCAATGACTCAGGGTAAATAGTTGGATGGCTGTAAAGCTAGCACTGCACATCTAAAATCAATTACATAAATACATTTTCTATGCGATTTAGAATTATCTGCATGAAACTGTAGAGCAATATCCCTGAGTTCAGAAAGCGATGATTATGCTCACATATATATGATCACATATATAGATTATGATCACATACATAGTTGTAAGTTCAAGGACGTTGGTCACGTTGCGGCCCAGAGGCTGCAATGAGAGCCAAAGGAGTTCATTGTACTGCGAGCTTCGCAAAGCGAGGTAAGCAGTTGAAGCACCTGGGACTTAGGCCACAATGAGAGCCAAAGGCGGTAATTGCACTGCGAGCCTTGCGAAGCGAGACGAGCAGTTGAGGCACATAGGACTTACGACCAGTACGACTTAGGACTGAAAACCAGTACATGCACTGTGTGCCTCGCAAAATTACGACTTTAACAGCCGAACCACGAAACTGAAAAGACATGAAAAACAAAAACAAATATGCCTTAAATTAAATCACACACACAGCACAGTGGTAGAGGCAGGGAGAGAGAGTTAATTTGATGCATATTTGCCATTTTTTCACGATCGAAAATCACCTACGCGTAAAAAAAAGGGCTGCCGAAAAAACGCAAAACAACGAAACTGAGGCCCAATGACGTAAAACTACCCCGAAGGAAGTAAAAATACCCTGCAGGACATAAAAAATAGTCCTAAGCAGTAACACTTAACGAGAGCCAGTAACACTTAATCCAAGCCACTAACATTTAACACAAGGTAGTAACACAACCCAAGACAGTAACACTCAAGTATGAGGCCTATAAACTACACAAGGGGAGAGGCTTGCGATGTGCGCTGAATCTGCTCAGAGGGCCAATAGCCTCGCATTGTGTGGCAAACAGCATTGCTAGCCTTACAATGTTACTCCAGTCATTTCTGACGGGCAATTTCCTAGTCGGTAATAAAGAACATGCAGAGGCAGGAGGATCAGTAAGACTGAAACAGCATTTTCAGTCTAAGTGTTGGCCAGCTAAATTATTTTAATATCATTCAACTGTAAAAATATTTACTTCTAACATAGTTTTCAGTGAGACTACACTTGTGACGTTTTCTGTGTCACTTTAAGTACAATGATTTTTTTCTGCAGATTTATAACTGTTGTTTTTTATGCCAATACATTGTAAAAATCTATTTTTATTCCTTTCCTTAGATGAACTGGTCCCACCTAAAGCAACATGTGGCAGAGCTTCCTACTACCCCATCCCAAGTGGATTTTTCTCACATAATGTGTGGAATCCAATAAACTGCAAAATGACAATATTTAATAAAAATGAACAACTAAAACTTTTTCTTAAGGGCAAGAAAGTTTTCCTCATTGGTGACTCCACAGTACGACAATATATAAGGCACTTTGCTGAGGTCATAAAGAGTGAGTATTTAAAGATAGACCATTACAAATCAGAGGGTCTCTGAAATGCCATACTTGCACACATATTCTTTTTACAAACTTGAAATATGGAAATAGCTTTAAACATAATTACCCAATTATGTACATCTGTACAGGGCCATCATCAGAAAACTTAGGCCTGGTACCTATGTATAATGCGGGACCCCCAAATACACATTTTCATGTTTAATGTATATTAAACGGTCTTGTAAACAGAGGATAATATATATAAAAGTGACTAATGGTCATGAAAGTCCCAAACAGTTAAATTATAATAAATCATTAAAAATATTGCGAAATCTTCAAGGTTTTGATGATCCTCTTCCAACAAGCAGCTGTTGCAACCATGATCTTGTGTCATGTGCAAGGAGTGCATGCTAAAACAGGTTCATGATGGAAGAGGGAGGTGTCAAATTAATAAATTAACAAATTTGTATCTCAGAAATTGCAGGAAGCTAATTCATGCATATTGAGGTATATTACTTGTGTGTATTGAGTTTAATCAACAGTGCTTGAAACAAATCATGAGTCCTTGGGGTCCTCCTTTTATGGGTCCCCCTATATTAGTACCCCATGTATACCCCTGATGATAGCCCATAGGGCCGCAACTGCAAGCCTCGCCAAGCGAGAAGAGCCATCAACCATGCAGAACTTAGGCTGCAATGAGAGCCAAAGGAGTTAATTGCACTGTGAGCTTCGCAAAGCGAGGTAAGCAGTTGAGGCACGTGGGACGTAGGCTGCAATGAGAGCCAAAGGCACTAATTGCACTGCGAGCCTCGCGAAGCGAGACGAGCAGTTGAGGCACGTAGGACTTACGACCTGTACGACTTATATTCATCCACCAACAGACTTTTCCATAGGAATGTTTTGAAGTGGTTTGTATTTAACTATGTAGTTACACCAGATATCATAGTCCACCAATACACAAATAAAGCCTGATTGTAATAAATATAGAAATACAAGACAGCTGAAAACACTCATAAACAAATGGCTATGGGTGGGGAAACATACAGTAACAAGCTACCATGTACTAGATATAATAAATAATAAATTAATGGTTATCTATTGAACCTAGAGCACAAACCCCAATGCAGAATAGATATTGATGGGTATTTTGACATCTACAACAGAACAGGAAATGCCCCCCTATAGATCTTTAGTTAAAGCATGTCTAGAATTCTTTAAACAGTTCTGGAGACACAGCCAAAAGGGTATTAACAAATTAAGACAAATAAAGGGAGGGCAACAACAATGTTGCATGTCTAAGCAAGAAACATATCATGAACATTATATTTATAGCTTAGAACAGAAGGAAGAGAAGAAATGTAATACAAACCTTTGAATAAATTAAATGATTTAATGAATTAGGGTAAATTATCTTCCAGAAAAAGAGGAATGCAAATACAAGAGGTCATAAATTGAGGTTGTAGTATGAGTGATTTAGTAGTAATGTAAGCAAGTACATACACCATCTGAATTTCTTATAGCAAGCTTTTAAGTTCAATTGAATGGGCAGACTACAATGGTAATAGCTATTCATTGGTATTTACAGTGCCTTGCAAAAGTATTCACCCCCCCCCCTGGCATTTTTCGTGTTTTGTTGCCTTAAAACCTGGAGTTATAATGGATTGTTTGAGGATTTGCATCATTTAATTTACAGAACATGCCCACAACTTTTTTTTTCTTTTTTTTTGTTATTGAGAAGCAAACAACAAATAGGACAAAATAACAGAAAAAGTCAATGTGCATAACTATTCACCCCACTAAAGGCAATACTTTGTAGAGCCACCTTTTGCAGCAATCACAGCTCCAAGTCGCTTTGGATAAGTCTCTATGAGCTTGCCATATCTTACCACTGGGATTTTTGCCCATTCCTCCTTGCAAAACTGCTCCAGCTACTTCAAGTTGGATGGTTTGCGCTTGTGAACAGCAATCTTTAAGTCTGACCACAGATTTTCTATTGGATTGAGGTCTGGGCTTTGACTAGGCCATTCCTACACATTTACATATTTCCCCTTAAACCACCGAAGTGTTGGTTTAGCAGTGTGTTTGGAGTCATTGTCCTTCTGAAAGGTGAACCTCCGTCCTAGCCTCAAATCACGCACAGAGTGGTACAGGTTTTGCTCAAGAATATCCCTGTATTTAGCACCATCCATCTTTCCCTCAACTCTGACCAGATTCCCAGTCCTGGCTGCTGAAAAACCTCCCCACAGCATGATGCTGCCACCACCATGTTTCACT
This sequence comes from Discoglossus pictus, assembly GCA_027410445.1. Taxonomy (NCBI): domain Eukaryota; kingdom Metazoa; phylum Chordata; class Amphibia; order Anura; family Alytidae; genus Discoglossus; species Discoglossus pictus. Next base: position 135,163,257 of record CM050169.1, read on the forward strand.
GTGGGGATGTGATGGGTTGGGTTTGCGCCAGACATAGCGTTTTCTTTAATGGCCGAAAAGTTCAATTTTAGTCTCATCCCATTCCCAGAAAAAGTGCCATTTTGTTTTTTTCTGAAAGTAATGGCTTTCTTCTGGCCACTCTGCCATAAAGCCCAACTCTATGGATCGTACGGCTTATTGTCGTCCAATGCACAGATACACCAGTCTCTGCTGTGGAACTCTGCAGCTCCTCCAGGGTTACCTTAGATCTCTGTGCTGCCTCTCTAAATAAACAACCTTTTTGCCCTGTCCTTGAGTTTTGGTGGGCGGCCGTCTCATGCTGTTGTGCCATGATTTTTCCATTTGGTTATGATAGATTTAATGGTGCTCCTGGGCATCATCAAATATTTGGATATTTTTTATAACCTAACACTTGTGCTTCTCAACAACATTGTCCCTTGCTTGTTTGGATAGTTCCTTGGTCTCCATGGCAGTGTTTGGTTAGTGGTGCCTCTTGCTTAGGCGTTTCAGCCTCTGGGGTCTTTCAAAAAAGGTGTGTATATGTAATGACAGATCATGTGGCACTTAGATTGCACACAGGTGGACATCATTTCACTAATTATGGGACTTCTGAAGGTAATCGGTTGCACCAGAGCTTTTTATGGGCTTTATAACAAAGAGGGTGAATACATACGCACATGCCAATATTCTGTTTTCTATTTCTAAAAAATAGTTTTATGTATATATTTTTCTCATTTCACTTCACCAACTTAGACTATTGTGTTCTGATCCATTACATAGAATTCAGATTAACAAAACATTGAACTTAAGGCTGTAATATAACAAAATAGGTAAAAAGTCAAGAGGGGTAAATACTTTTGCAAGGCACTGTATATAGTTATTTTTTTTTGGAAGAGCTTAGCAGCATTAAACAGAACTACAAACAGTAAGTGGAGTAATCAATAGAAGTAATGTTTCATGGCCTTGAGTTCCTCTGAATAACGCAGACTTCAGGGACCGTGTTGGGTCCTCAACGTGTTGTTTATAGCTTGATTTCCTCAGAATAAAATACATCAGGGTCCTCAGTAAATATAATACTATGTAGCTGTGAGTGCCTCACAATATCAGATTTAAAGGATTGATTTGGATCCTCAACAGCTGTGGTATAGTATTAGCAATTTATGTAGTGCAAAATCACAAGGTATTTTTGTTCAGATTTTGTGGAATGTTATGGATTTCTTCAATCTTCTATATAAGCCTTCTTCTGCATAGTTGTATAGGTTACAATTCTGCACCTTTACTTTGTGTCACAATATGAGTTGACTTCACTCCAATAACAATATAAAGGCAAGTGATTGCTATCCCTTGTTAACACTATTACTTATAAAAAAAAACTACAAAACAAACAACTAAAGGCGTAGATAATAAAGCAAGGGAACTATCACAAACATACAATACATAAATGTAAAGCTTGGGTAAAGTGTTACTTACCTTTTGAAACCACATGGTGCTTAGTTAAAATACTCCAGGATAGATTAATGTAAATATGTCCTTTTCATGTCCCTTTAAGGCTTGTAACACATACTTAAAACAAAAGACATTTCCTAGAAACTGACATGACAGTCCCGTTCTGTTTTTTAAACATCTCTTCTTGTTTTTCTTCTTACAGTTGTAGATTATTTCAACCACACAGAAGATGAGATGCAATCTTGGCAGAAGACACTCCTAGCTCTCAACCAAGAGAATTTTATCTACATTCAGTGGAAAAAGCACACATTTCCCTTTATCAGTAAAACTTTTTACTCAATCAAAGAAGATACCTATATGGCTCGTCAGATTGATCAGATTGGTGGGGGAGTAAACACAATCATTATTCTCACTATGGGACAGCATTTTAGACCTTTCCCTTTACGGGTTTTTATCAAGTCTGTCATCAATGTCCGTCGTGCTATCGAGAGACTCTTCTATAGAAGTCCAAACACCAAAGTCATCATTAAAGAAGAGAATGCCAGGGACATGGACAATGACACTGAGAGATTTAGTGACTTTCATGGCTATGTCCAGTATCTGGCACTTAGGCATATTTTTAATGGGTTGAACATTGGGTTTGTAGATGCATTAGACATGACTATAGCCTACTCATGCAATGTCATCCATCCTCCAGTTGAGGTTCTTGAGAACATTATCAGTATGTCTTTTACACAGGCATTATAGCTAGGTCTGGGATATACATGGAACAAAATGCACATCTGTGAGATAAACATTCAGACAATAGATTACCTACATTTTTCCCATCTATGGAATGTTCATTGCCTCAGAATCAATGAGAAATAAACACAAATGATCTGTTCAAGCTTTAGCAAAAATGTTAAATGTGTGTATCAAAATAGGGCACTAGAGACTCTAAAATCAAGGTATGTTACAACCAAACTGTTGGGACAACACTCAGTGGTGTAGCTAGAACTTTTGCCGCCCAGGGCTACCCCTGAGTTTGCCGCCCCCCTCCCTGGCAAGAAATTTAGAAATACATTATACAAGATCCTGATAATGAAATCAAAATGGGCTTCATTTTATATATCAGGTAGTACAACTTCTTTCTTTAGTAATTATATTATCTGTGACACTCATCTTTATTTCAGTATCTTCTACAGGCCGACTGAATCATGTCTGTATTTTTGTACCGTAACTCTAATACACTGTTAGTTCTCATCGCTCTTCTCTACCTATTTTTATAGCCCCAACATCTTATCTTTCCTGCTCCTTGCATTAGTCCTCCCTCTAGTATAATACAAAATTATTTCTGCTTGTAAAATTAAAGATCTTATATTAATATATTGTTATATCTACACAAAGCCCAGACAGTCAATAACTGAACTACCTAGTCACAAAGTGAGTCAGCTTCTATGACCCCGAAGGGTTGCTCCTTGCTGGAAGGTGCAGAAATAGCTGATGCTCCAAATCTGGCTCATCCCTGTAACTTATAATACATCATATCCAACGAAACAGAAAGTTTTACTTATATTTTTATCCTGGTATTTACTAAGAACGAATGTATACTGTAAAGGTGTCACAGCTGTATTTTACTCCTGATTGCTGCAAAATTACCAAAAGCTGATACCCAATATGAGCTTCCTTAAGCTCCACAGTGAGAATAAACAACCTAGTCAACCAAACTAGATATTTTATATATATAATAAATTAGCCATAGGTGTAACAACAGTATTTTAGTCATACATGGTACTAATAGGGTCAGATGCCAAAAAAGGCTTTTGTGATAAAAAAGGAAGTTTAACAATACCCACCAAATTTTTTGTAACTTGTATCTCAGAACAGTACTTGATATCACATCTTGCAAATGCTAGCATACCACTGTAATCACAGCTTAATGCCCCCCATTATGGATTTCTGAGAGAGTAATTCTATAAAAAATAACTTGAGCCTAAGGAATGCTTTGAACATAGATTCTGGTACAATATTATTAGATATTGCAGCATTCCACTAATTATATGCAGCCATCAAGTTGATACAGTGTGCAGTTACTAAGTTAAAAAAAATTAACAGTTTCTACATGTGGGCCGAATGAGGGTCAGTGTTAGCGGCTAACGTCAGACGCTACACCTAAAGTGCGTACACCGCTGAGACGTATCATTTTCAAAAGGAGGGACCAAATTACATAGTAATGTTTTTACTCTCAGGATAGATCTCTGATTGTAGGCAAGTATAAAGTCATAAATGAATGCATTGGAGATCTATTAGTATGTTTATTATCTGATCCAGGATGGTGAACAGGTTTACAGCTCGTTATATGAAGGAAATCAGCTTGAAAGGTAAAATAAGAATTATTCAATGGTAATAAATCCATAAGTGGATTGACCATATAAAGCATTTATTGTATCCTATATTTATAGCTGTAATTTATACTTGTTCAGAAATTGCCATTGTTAAAACCAATTAATGTTTGCTTTAAATGTGGTTGCTGTAACTTTTGTCTGTACATAAGCCGAAAAAGTAATTTTTCCATTGAGATACAGCTGAAAAGTTTCCCATATGAACCAATACAACTACAGCACTATAGGTGCAATCTATGTCGCCACATGTACATGGCAGGGTGACCTATTAGGCAAACTAGGCAGCTGCCTAGTGGCGCTTCCTTCCCTTTGGGCTTAAAAATGAAATGATGCAGTTCACACACTGGAACCCGCCTGGAACTACAATGTTCCCTTCCCAGAGTTTCCTGCTGTAGTGTAGAAGAAGGAACTGCACCAGAGGGGCAGGTTTGGAAACTGGCAATCTATGCATTATGTAAAGTGTGAACAATTTAAATTTGTTATGAAGCTTAGCAACACAAAGAGAATTTAATGTGAGCATGTAACTGAAGACTCAGTAGTATGTAATATTGGTGATTATACTGCCATTCTGACTTAACTTCAAGATCATTGAGTATTAACCCATATCAGATCCAGTACAAAGATTTATAGAGGAATGGACAACATGGCCAAATATGTATGCATTAATATAATAATTGACAACTGAGGTTGAATATTTATATTATAATGGTCCCTGGCTTATGCCCCTTATATGTCTAAAGGAGACCTCTGCTGAATATGTGAGGACCTTCGGCGCTCATTCCAAGGCTTTTGCTAAGCGCCTTCGGTGCTCATCGCATGCCTCGCAATGAGCGCTCATCTGATGTTTTTTTTTGTTATTACAGGGGCTCTTGCTGTCATTGTAAGTTCGGGGGTCATGTGTTTTTTGCGCTTATTGCAAGGCTGTCCCCTGGTGCATTTTGTGTGGTATGAGCAGCGTTTGCATCGGTTGTGAGACCCCCGGTGAATGTCTTATGTGTTTATTGCGGTAATTTATTTTTTTCACATTTTTGGTGTATATGTATTCTTGTATGCCAATGAAATAATTAATACATTAATAAATTAATATACTTTACCTATTTGTAAGTAATATATGCAGGAAGCATTGTGCTGAAGAGCTGACAATCTGTTTTCGTGTTCCTGCAGCATCCAATGTAGGTTTGCACGGTTCTGGAGCTGAGGTGTAAGTGTCAGCAATGTGTGCAGTGTGTAGTGTAAATATGCTGCATGCGCGAGGGGAAGCCGTTAGTGTAGCTGTGTACTTCCGCATTATGTAAGTTAGTGTTGTAAAATGGCGGCGAATGTGTATGTGGTACGCTGGTGTGTATGATTTAGCGTCCTTAGTAAAAGTGTATCTTTAGCTCGTACGACTTTTTTGAAAATCTGTATGTGCTTGGTGGTGTTTTGCGGCTTTAGGGTTGCGTAGCCTCGTTTTCATTTCTTCCGGCGACCATTTTTTCTCTCGCTTAGGGGATTTTCGTGTGTGTAAACTCGTGAATTTGGACTTAAATTGAGGTGTAACTTCACTTGCAGAGGTCCTGGGTGCCCTCCCTTGCTGTGGGTAAGCTTTTTATTAATTTTTTGTGTGTATGTAAAATGGCGGCGAATGTGTATGTGGTACACGGCTGTGGATGATGTTGCGTCCTTGGTATGAGTGTATCTTTACCTCGTATGGCTTTTTTGAAAAGCCGTATGTGCTTGGTGGTGTTTAGCGTCTTTAGGGTCCTGTAACCTTGTTTTCATTTTTTTTTTTTTTCAGCGGCCATTTTTTCTCTTGCTTAGTGAATTTTCGTGTGTCTAAACTCTGGAATTTTGACTTTGCTGTGGGTAAGCTTTGTATGTATTTTTTGTGTGTATTTATTGTGTTTTTAATGTTTTCAGGTGCTCACGGTTCGGCCGTTAAGGTCGTATTTTTGCGAGGCTGTAATGTTTTTTTTCTAAGTCCCGCGTCTCATAGTTTTGTCTGCTAAGTCCGAAAATTTTCCATTCTAAGTCCCGCGGTTTGTATTTTTGTGTGTAAGTCCGTATATAGTGATTGCGTGTTAGATGTATTTTGGTAAAGTGCCGGGTGTTTGTAACCCGGTGTGAGGCAGCGTAGAGCCTCCACCTCCGCAAATGCTGCCCCGCGCTTTGCGAGGGTCCGCATTTGCGGACCAAACTGCGTCCCCCACTTCGCGAGGGAAGCAGTTCTTGCGCGCTTGCTTTGTGAGCTCGCAAAGCGTGATGACGATTCGTAGTTTGACAACTATTATATGTGATAATGATTCCAGATGACCCCCTCTGGATATTTATATATTAATATGATTATAGGAGACCCTGGATGAATATGTGTACTTATATAGTACAAGAGGGGTCCTAAATATGTAAATATGTACATATTTATTTGATTGCACAGAACAATGCCTGACTATGTGTATACTTAGTTTAATGTAGGGGACCCTAGCTGATTATGTATGTATTTGTATTATAATTATGATGAGCTCTAATGAATGCTGATATAATATTAAGAGGCCCTGGTCTAATATATTTAAATTGTTTGAGTAATAGTGATCCTGACCGAATATGACATTAAAATAAACATTTATATGTCTGTAACCCACAAATTACATGTTGAACTGGGATGGCAGTAGACTTTAGAATTTTATATATATAGACATGGTATATATACCGTATATATATATAGGATTCACAGATGGTGTATAATCCAACCCTGGCTTTGCATAAAAGCTGTGTAATACAGCAGACATAAGCTTAAAGGAAGCCATGTTCAGAATTGTTTATGGATTGAAGAGCAAGGCATTTGTGGGCACATTTGCATGTCCCTGCTCTGCTTCCCAGAATGCAGTGCAATAATTGTATTTCTCTGAATTCTGAGCTGGAAACAGGTTTTTAGACATTCAACTGTGAACACAGATGTACTATTTATTTACTATATATATATATATATATATATATATATATATATATATATATATATATATAAAGAGTGAGGTAGCTGTGAATGTCCAGTAATCCAGATGAATAATCAGAGTATTGCAGTATATAGTGATACCCTTTTTTATTGGACAAACATATTCATAGGTTTCATGACAAGCTTCTGACTCAACAAAGAGAGGAACGCTCTTGAAAGCTCATCATACTGCAATACTCTGATTATTTATATATATATATATATATATATATATATATATATATATATATAATCTTGTAAAGAAAAAGAAAAAAAATATGTAAAAAATGGCGCCTAACACCTATATTCAATAAATATTAAAAAAAAGAATAAAAGAAAAAGCATTCCTTATAGCAGGAGTCTCTAGGGGATCATAAAAATTACTTAAAGGGATAAGTCTCTATTTACTGATTGTAAACATATTAGTATAAGGATTCCAGGTAAGTAACGCTCAGCATTACTCATACACCCTTATATCCTTTTAATAAAGTCCTCATGCATTTTTTAGGACAATCATAGGACTGTATCTCTATCAAAAATTTATCAAAAAAAGTAGGTGAGTGAAAAAAAATAGAATAAATAAGAAAACACTCTATATATACAATAATATTAATAAATAGAAAAAATATAGGCTATAGACATCTTGTAAAGTACTGAAGTGCATAAGGTAAGCATAAAAAAGAAATGGTGAACAGTACCCCAATGCATAGCGTGAAATACGCTTGCTAGCTCATAGAAGGAGTCATTCCTGCTCTCCAAACTCTTACCTTATAGCTCCTAGTACATACCAGTGTGCTCCATACGCTCCACAAAATAGAGAAGAAGGATAGGAGGGTAACAAGATATATCTAATGCCTTCTAAATATAAGGAAAAATAAAGAAAAATAGCCGACCGGTTTCGATAGTTACTGCACTATCTTTTTCAAGGCACATAGAGTGTGTAGGTGTTTTTGTATTTCGCGGGTCTTTTTATAGTAGTCCAACTCCACCCATTTGGGCGTTTCTCGATCGTTGGTTCACGCCCCTAATGGGCGTATTTGCTATTACTCACTTAAACTTGTTTCTATTACTTCCTGGTTTGGCGTCTTGCGTGATGACCTTCATTCTTTGTCATACAAAGTCTTTTCTAGGTATGCCAGAACCAACGCGAGATTTCTATAAAGACCTGAACACGTTTTTTTTCCCTTATTTTCACAAAACTTTATTGTTCCTTATTCAAACAGCGCTATTTATTGCTGAATGGAATGTATCTTTTTGTTACTTCTGCTGCTATTTTATTAGAAGGAACAATACCCTACTCGGCTCCTGCTTTAGAAAGAAACATAAACCACTCCACTTCTAAAGAAATAAAAATGAGATATTGTATTCTTAATTATGTACAATATATACAGTAAAGAGATAAGTATTGTATTATTTTGTATTTATATCTTGATATTTAGTTAATGTATTTTGTATTTTTGTATTCTTGGAGCAATTAATATTGTTTCTTGAAGGTTAACTCCTTTGATGTATATCTTTGCTAAATTAAATTAAATCAATAGACAGAAAGTGAACGTATTATTTTGTACTTATATGTATTTTGTATTCTTATCTTCTTAAAGAAATTAATATTGTTGCTTGAAGATTAACTCCTTTGATGTATATCTTTGCTAAATTAGTTTAAATGAATGGACTGAAAGTGAACCCTTCATTGAGACCCCATGGGCCCTGGGCTCCCATTAAGTAGATCCATTTGCACTCCTCTTGCATCAGTCTTTGATCCATATTTCCTCCTCTTATGGATGTTTTTATATCATTGATGATATGGAACTCCAGGCATTTAGTGTCCCCTTGATGGTAAAGCCTAATATATCTCGAGATTGGTGTATCCAGTTTATTAGTTATGGAGGACACATGTTCCAGTATTCTTTTCCTTATTTGTCTTATAGTTTTACCTACATATAATTTTTTACATTTGCATACTATTATGTATATAACATGTGTAGATAAACAGTTGTAAAATGAATTTAATGGGAATATTTTATTCGTACAAGGATGGTGGAAGGATTTTTCTGGTTTTATGTATTCACATGCTTTACGGTTTCTGCATCTATAGAGGCCTTTAGTCTTTGCAAGCCAATTCTTGTTTTCTTCTTTTTTGTTCTTGAAAAAGCTTTTTACCAGTTTGTCTCCTAAGTTAGTTCCTCTTCTGTATGTAATTTTAGGGTAATCTGATAGGACGTTTTTTAATGCTTCATCCTCATTTACAAGATGCCAATGTTTCTTAATTATATCTTTGACTTGTTCACTATCTGTTCCGTAGGACAGGATACATCTCATATTCAGAGGCTTTTATTTTAAATTCATCCAATGTATCACAATTTCGGCGAAGTCTTAAGTATTGACCAATCGGTATGCTCGATTTTTGTGATATTGGGTGTTGGCTTGTCCATGCCAGTATCGTATTAGTCGATGTTTCTTTCCTAAATAAGGTGGTATGAAGTTTACCTTTATCAGACTTCATGATACTTAAATCTAGAAAGTTAATTTCCTTTTCGTCTGTTTCCCATGTCAATTTAATATTCATACTATTTTTATTTAATTCAATCACAAAGGCTTCTAGTTCCTTTATACTTCCTTCCCAACATATTAGGACGTCGTCGATATCTCTCTTCCATAGCAGGATTTTGTCTGTATCCACTTCATCACAGAAGACTCTTGTACTTTCCCACATACCCAAAAAGAGGTTTGCATAGCTTGGTGCACAAATTGTGCCCATTGCTGTACCCCTTATTTGATGGTACCATTTACCATGAAAGATGAAGAAGTTCTTTGTAAGAACAAACTCCAAAAGGTTTAAGATACATTTATTTTTTGTCTTATTTTTTGAGCTTCTCATATCGAGATAGTATTTGACAGCTCTTAAGCCTTGATCGTTTGGAATACTAGAGTAGAGTTGCTCAACGTCAACTGTCCCTAATATAGAAGTAGGGGGTAGTTCTAATCCTTCTATATTTTTCAATGTATCCATTGCATCTTTAATGTAGGAAGGTAAGCTTTTCACTATTTCTTTAAGTTCTTGGTCTATGAACTGACTGACTTTTTCTTTTAACAGTTCGTACTTGAAACGATTGGTCTACCTGGGATCGGAGTACGTTTTTAATGCACTTTCGGAAGCGCATAGAAAGTAGCCGCCGTTGGGTCTTTCGGGAGAAGATATTCATAATTCGCTCTGGTGATAATTCCATCTTACATCGCTTATCATCTTTCTTCATTAATACTATGTTACCCCCTTATCTGCTTTTTTAATTTCGATATCCAGTTTTTTAATTTCTTCAATCGCTTTTCTTTCTTCTTTCGTAATATTATTTTTTAATTCATTTGAGGCATTGATCTTATTAATTTGATCCAAATTCTCGAGGTCTTAGAGAGTAAATCAGTAAATAGAGACTTATCCCTTTAAGTAATTTTTATGATCCCCTAGAGACTCCTGCTATAAGGAATGATTTTTCTTTTTTTCTTTATAAATATATATATATATATATATATATATATATATATATATATAAAATCATAGATTTCACCACGGCCGAGCAGAGGCATCCACAATTATTTTATCTAATTAAAAACTAGCTGTATGCCTTTTTTTCCTGATTATTTATGCTCTTATTCAGAATCATTTTTTTTCAAACAATTTCTGTTTTCATTGTGCACTGGTCCTTTAACTCTCAAATACTCAATTTTTATATGTGATACAAGTGATCGTGATATGTGTTTGTGTAAAATATGCTGCACTCCCATAGAATAATATAAATAATATGTCCCACCATCAAATGCATTTAATAAGCAAGTAATAGCTATGTGTGTGTATGAGTAGTTGTGCTGTCAAAATGGCTGTTATGGGGAAATGTCTGTGATTTGCTCACACAGCAAGATATCAATAAACAAGCACAGAAAAGGGAAAAACGGGTACGCCAAGACCTTTTGCATGCACTCGCCGGGGCTCCTTCACTTTACTGCCCAGGGGTTCCAAAAAGGTACATCTGTAATAATCTATATGTGGGCAACACCAGCAGACAGTTTAGGCATAGAATTGGTGAAAAGGTCTGCTATGTGATCAGTGACTATAATATACCAATACCACAATATCTTAAGTTCTACCATGACAAAGACACACATTTCTTGAAATTCTGTGCTACAGGTGGGGCCAATTTGGGCCCAAGAAAAAGAGATATTGGCCAGCTTCTACTTAAGAAATAATGCAAGTGTATATATAAGTTGCATGCCCAAGTGCCTAGAGAACTTAACAACGTTTTTTCATTCAATGCTTTTCTCTAACCTAACTTGTGCCCCATGCTAATCGAGCTGTTTAATTTGCGGTATACCCATAAATCTACTGCAGGAACTTTTTTTTCCCTACATTATGTGTTTATGTCAATCTTTTCATTCTCAATACTACAGGACTCAGCCCACATCCGTAAATAAAGATAAAAGTGTTACAGTGTTGCGAAGCGAGGGGCGCCATTGAGGCACGCTGTGGGACTTAGGCTGCAATGAGTGCCAAAGGCGCTCATTGCTCTGCGAGCCTCGTGAAGTGAGGCAAGCAGTTGAGGCATGCAGAATGTAGGCAGCAATGAGCGCCAAAAGAGCATCAAAGCGACGCGAGCAGTTGAGGCACGAGGGACTTAGGCTGAAATGAGCACCAAAGGCGCTCATTGCATTTAGAGCCTCGTAAAGTTAGGCGAGCAGTTGAAGCACGGGGGACTTAGGCTGCAATGAGCACCGAAGGCGCTCATTGCAGGGGTGGGCACGCACTCATCCCGAGAAATGCAGGACTTGGCCAAAATTATGGGCCGTATGACTTAGGATGTAGATGGACTGCGGACTTGCAAAAATACCACTTTAACGGCCCAAACCTCCGAACTGGAAAAACATGCAAAAACAAACAAATATGCCTGAAATTCACTGACACACTCACACACAGCACAGGGGGAGAGCCAGGGACCCGCTGAGTGAGGTTGCAAGTTAATTTGAGTCATATTTTTTAAAGCGAGAAAAACATTGGCTGCCGAAAAAAACGTAAACACGCCGGAAACGAGGCGGAAGGACGTAAAACAAGGCCGAAGGACGTAAGTACGAGCCCTAAGCACTAAGACTTAACACAAACCAGTAACACTTAATACAAGGCAGTAACATTTAACTCAAGCCAGTAACACTGAACGCAAGGCAGAAACACTTAACCCAAGGGGGAGAGGCTCGCAAGGAGCACCGAAGACGCTCATTGCGAGACACGCGATGAGCGCCGAAGGCAATAATTGGGGGGGTCGCAATGATCGCCAAAGGGGATCATTGCAAAGCAGAAAAGGTGCGGCTTGGCAAAAAAGGCAATTATCGGCAAAGCCGCTCATTGCAGGGCACGCGATGAGTGCCAAAGGTGCTCATCGCAGGGACTGTAAAGTAGACGGGGAAGAGGCTCACAATGAGCACCAAAGGCGCTCAGCACAGGGTTCGCGATGAGTGCCGAAGTTGCTCAGAGGGGCCATAACCTAGCGTTTTGTGGCAAACAGCTTTGCCAGGCTTTAAATGTTATTGCCGTCATTTTTGATAGTTAAATATATTGATCATTTGCTAGGCGTGCTGCTTCTTTTAAAACACAGTTTACTGTTGTGTCTAAATAGTATGCAAAAAAAAAAGGGTGGGGGTGAGATAGCACACCAGATCCTAGTGCAGATAACCAAGGTGTAACAATCCCAAACTTTTATTTATTTATTTATTTTAAATATACTGTATAAGGTTTGACTCTCACCTTCCATAACCTCAATTCATAAGGTATATCAAGGGCTTCCCTCTCGGTTGGTACGTCTTCAACTTATAAACATCTTGTCTTATGCTCCATATATTGCAATGTAGGTATCAGCATAACAAATAATATATTGCTTTATCCAAAAGCACAGCACAGAGCTTCTGTATTATCTTTGTTTGCAAACACAGATAAGACAAAAGCACTGTGTTGGGCTTTTAGAAAAAAAAGCCAGATCTAGACTATAAAGTCATAAAGCTATATAATATTTTCCTTTCATTGGAAACTTACACATATGATAGGCTATCATATGGCGTATAGGACAAGATGTTCATAAGTTGAACTACCAACCGAGAGGTCATCACATGTTGGGAAGTCCTTGATATACCTCATGAATTGAGGTTATAGAAGGGAGTCAAACCTTATATATTTAAAAAAACAAAAACCAACTTGGTTATCTGCATTAGGATCTGGTGCGCTATCTCTCCCTCACCATTCTTCTTTTATATATATATACTAGCGACTTGCCCGTCAAAAAATGACGGCAATGTGATGAATATGTTTGTCAAGTTGTTTAGTTATTAACATATATTTTTGACACTTGTAAGTATTTTAATATGAACGTGTATTTTTGTAAAATGTTGATGTAATGGTTTTTTAAAATGTAATTAGTATCTGAAGAATTGTTAACTTTAATATACATTGAATGAATAGGAAAGCAAAAAGTAAAAAGCCTTCTTTAAACGTCGCAAATTTTAACATGAAGTTTAAAATATATGTAAGCAATAACCATCAAAGTATATATTTTTAAACTTGAACTTTATTTTTTATGTAAGTTTAGAAGTTGACAAAACATTGGTATCATTTTGAACATTATAAACAGGAACATAGTGAATACATTTTGTAACCTAATTTTTTATTAAAAGTATTAACATTTGAATGTAAAAACAATTGACATTTAAATTAATCAGTATTAAAATGCAATTTCTATCACAATAATTGTTAACTTGAATATACATTGAATGTAGAGGAAGGCATACAGTAAAACTCTTCTTAAAACGTACGTAATTAAAGTAATTTATTACTGAGCACATAAACTGGCGATAAACATTAATGTAGGTAGTAATCTTAAGATAACAGACAATATTTAAATTGTGACTTAAAAGGTGCTTGACCTCTTAACATCCACTTTGTAATCTGTTGAATGAAATAACTTGAAAATATATTTTTTAAACTTGTAACATTAGAAACATTAACATAGTGACTTAACATTTTAACATAATTTTTACTAACAATGCAAGGCAAGTATTTTGTGAGGCGAATCATTCATAAACATGACTTCCATTAATTATGACTGAATTAAACAACCAATTGTTATGTATTTTGCAATGCTTTTAAAAAATCTTGGCACCTTTAATTAGTATCCTTCAAAGTTATAGTACTTCATAGTAGACAATGTTTTTAGTAAAAATACGTCCATCTTCTAATAAATCACCTTGACTTTCATTGTTTTCAATGTAAACTTTAATTGCCTGTGGATTTTTGCACCTTGACAACGCAACGTACAATTGACCATGTGCAAAAACTGGTTCTTCCAAGAAAATACCCACAGATTTGAAAGTTTGACCTTGTGATTTATTAATGGTCATGGCAAATGCCATAATAATGGGAAATTGTCTTCTTTGAAGTATAAAAGGGAGACTACTTTCACTTGGTGCTAAATCTATTCTTGGTATGAAAACTCTCTCTCCTCTATGGGTCCCAGTTAAAATTTCAGCATCTATAAAATGGTCCTTTAATTGTTGAACAATTAATCTTGTGCCATTGCATAGGCCTTTTTTGGGGTTCATATTTCGCAGTAACATGATAATTGCACCTTTCTTTAGCTGCAAAATATGTGGTGGCATTCCAGAAGGAGTTAAAGAGTTTATGAATTCAGTGGAAAAGTTAGCCTGACTTTCATTGTCATCAGCAAGTACAGAATCAGCACTGTGATAATTTCTTTGTGGTGCATAAATTTTTTTTAAGATTTTATTATTGAGTATTAATGCATCTTTATTTTTACACGTCAGTATGACTTGGTTGGCAAGCTCGGAATATTCTTCGTTATTTATGCTCCCTTCAAATATAGCCGATATAATATCTTGTTGACAAATCATATGAGGTGGGATCTCTACAGTGTCGTCAGGTAAATTTAGTATTTTTTCTGTTCTGCCTTCTCCAATTTTAATAAGCCAATCATTGAAATCAGTTTGGCCTTCTGATCTCATATTTTGTTGCAGTTGAAGATGGGTAAAATGTTTCCATACTGTACTTGACTTTATACATGTTTCGATAATGTCAGTTCGATTTCCATGTACAACAACAGGTAATGTTTGTCTAAAATCGCCACCCAACAACATTACCTTTCCACCAAATGGAAAAATATTATCCATGACTTCACGAAGCAAACGGTCAATACATTGGAGGGCATAGCATGACATCATTGTGGCCTCATCTATTATAATTAATTTACATTTCTTCAATTTCTTTGCTTGTAAGGATGTCATGCGAATATCTGACACAGAATTTTCTAAAATAGGCACTGGCAGTTTAAATCCACTATGAACAGTTCTTCCACCTTCTAATAAAAGTGCAGCAATTCCAGTAGTGGCAAACGCCATTGCTATTTTTCCTTGTGCTCGTACTGAACTCATTAATAAATTGTACAAATATGTTTTTCCTGATCCGCCAGGTCCATCAAGATAGAAATAACGCTCTGTCACCATGTCATCATCTATAGCATTTTTAATGGCATGAAATGCTTGCAATTGTAGTGTATTTAAAGTTGCAAGTCTTTCTTCTGTTCTTTCTGCTTGTAGTTGAATGTCATAGTCTTCAAAGTTAATGTCATCTATAAGACCTGGATCAGGCAAATTAAAACTTGCACAACTTAATCCATGAGTTAAAAAGACTTCTTGGATTTCCATTAACGCTTTTAAGTGTGCAATGGGTTCATTGTATCGTCGCATAAAGTCTTCAGCCATATTACTTTTAAAAGTCTCCCACAAAGCTAATGCATTTGGAGCATTTGAGAAGATACAAATAAAAGCAAATTGTTCTCTCATCTGTCGTGGCATTTGACATTGTGCTGCTTCTTCTAAGCATCTTTCCCACTCTGTATCATCAGCGAGTAAGTTTCTATGTCTTGCAGCTAAATGGAAGGATTCATATACAATGTCATTAACAGTTCTTAAGTGTTCAAAACTTTGTGCTCCAGGAACATTTAAAAGTAATATCCGTAAGCAAAAACGTTCAACATCTCTTGGACTGACTGTGTAAATTCTTGGAATAATTTTATTGCCTCTGGTTTTTCTTGGTCTCCATAATCCATTCACAAAAACATAGTGATATGGAATTTCAATATATAAGTATTGTGTTGCTTCAGCATCAGTGGAATTTAATGCAAACCATGCAGTTAGTGTAGTGTGACGATCTTCACTTTGGGCCAATGCATTCATTTCATTTCCAGCATGGAAATAGACTAAATGTCGTTGTGGCAAATGTACTGCTAACCTATATACTGCATGTGATCTATCATGCATTTCAAATTTTAAAAGCCGCCACATAGCTTCTGGCGCACTGACATAGCGAGCATCTACATGAGATGCAAGTTCATCATGTACTAACTCACTACTTTCAGGGTTGTCTGCACTTTTGACGACTACAGTAGCTGCATCGTAACCTTTGTAAATATATTTATAGACATATTTAATTGATTTGATGGAAGTGCAGGCTTCTACGTTGATGTGGGCGTTGTACTTCATGAGTAAATGTGGATTGTAGGGTACTACATATCTATTGTCCACTTTTTTCCCACGAATAATGGCACTATCTCCTTCTCTTCTTTTATAAAGTGGATATCCATCACAATTGGCATAGGTTTTGTCTCTATAATCTTTGGGAAATTCTTTGGAACATTTATTATTTTCCATACATGGTGATTGTGGATTAAGGTCACCACAGGGTCCATGAATCATGCGATGAGTAACAATCTCATATAGTCTACCATATAGTTCTGGATCTGGTAGTTCAGCAACAATGACTGCATCCACTTTGTCTGAAGTATCTAATTTATCTTTTTCTTGAAGTATTATTAGAAGATGTGCATGTGGAAGGCCTCTTTTTTGAAATTCAATGGTATATACATAAGCAAGACATTTGCCAAATAACTGATTTATAGTGAAGTCACGTATTAATTCATTTAATTTAATCTTAAAAACTCTGGCTACTAAATCTGGTCGATCTGAAGCAGTTTGTCCAAGAAGTAGATTTAGTGTAATTTCTGGCCATTGTGGATTACATGTAAATGTCACAAATAAATCGGGTTTGCCAAATTTTGTCACAATAGCCATAGCATCATTGTATCTTTCTCTCATATTCCGAGGAGATCCTTGAAAGGAAGATGGTAAAATGATGGCTTTGCCAGCTGTCATGTCTCTGCTTGTAGCCACGTCAGCAACATAGTCCATGAGTCCAGAATATTGTTCTACACGGAGTTTATCTTGTTGATATTTGATAAAGTTTAAATTATTTGCCTCAACTTGCAAATATGAATCAATAATCCATTGTTGTGTTAGTTTCCCACCACATAAAATTGGATTAAATACATTGCGAATGGCAATTTGAGCTACTTTAAATTCAAGCATAGAAACATTATTTCGGATTCTGGCTTTAGCATTTGGGTAACTGGGAAGAGTTAATTTTGGTTGCCAACCTGCTTCTCCGTGTGGGAAAAAGATGGGATATGTCATTGGATCTAAATTTGGACTTAAGATACTCATATTAATAAACGGTTGGTCCTCATTTCTAGGATATATTCGTATGTCTCTTTGAAATGGTGGTTCTCCTTCATCATTGTGAAACACCATTGCAACCTCATTTGTTGTTGGCAAGTTATAACGACGTTTATCAGTATGTCTGTCTCTTTTAAGCACCATATTAACCTTCGGCATTGGTAATTGATGTGTTTGTGAATGAAGTAGTTGTTCATTTTCTACTTCTGCCAATTTTTTATAAGCTTTACTGTAGGGATTGTTGTCCATAATGTTATTTAGCTCTATGAAAACAGTGGGTAAGCATTTTTTATTTTCTTCCATCTGCATACGTTGGTCAACAGCTTCCATTGTATCTAGGACATATAGTTGAGCGAATTTTCTTTTATTTCCTTCCTCTGGATGTAAATGGGAAGTGCGATGATAAATTTGTCCTTGGACTTTAAAACAGTAAGGACCATGTCCTGGTACATTAGCAGCTAATGTTGCCCCCATGGATGCAAAGGATATGGCACTATTGTAGGATCTTATGTTTGTCTTAAAATTTTTGTAGTTTGGAAAAGTAGGTTCAGTCATAATATTTTGTAAATAAATTGGAAATTCTTTCCTTTCTGGAAGTTTGAACTTGCCTTTTTGACAACAACTAATAAATTGTCCATCTCTGGGTCTCTCCTGTTTAAAATAATAAGCCTCACAAAACTGACATTGAGTAGTCATGTCCCCACAACTATGAACCTCTACTGCTAAAGACTTGAGTAGAGGACAATTTGCAAAGCATATAGGATTTTGCCTTTCATATTCATCAGGTGAAATGTCATATAATGTTTCAACAACAGGTTCTAAATGTTTTGTTTTTTTCGTTGCTTTTCTTGGTATATGTTGTATTGTTTGAGGTAAAATGTCATCTAATGTTTCATGAAACGGTTCTAAATGCTTTGTTTTCTTTGTTGCTTTTTTTGGTATCTCTTGTCTTTTTTCTGGCAAAATGTCATCTGATGTTTGAGCAACAGGTTGTAAATGCTTTATTTTCTTTGTAGTTTTTTTTGACATATCTTTAATTTGTGCAAGTGACAGTCTTTTGCTTGCAATTCTTTTGCGTTCTTTTTCTCGTCGAATTTCCTTCTTCTCCGGTGTCTGCTGGCTGTCTGCTCTCTGTCGTCGTTCTCTAGCTTGGCGTCTTTTCTTTTCTTGTTTACTCTCATTATCAGCCATGTTAATCTGTAAAAATAAAATAATGTACCATTAGTTTATTTTGAGATGTTAAGTTGTTTTTCATGACATATAGTTATCAATAGTGTGTTAACATTTTATAGTTAATCAATTTCAATGCGTTCAATTGAATAAAAGTCTAAATAAGGGCATGAGATAATTATTTAAAGACATTTTTATTTATTAAACATGTATCCAAAAGCAAGTGTTTCAGTAACTAAAAAGGTATTTTAAAAAAGATGTTATGTCCTTATTTACAGCACTATTCAATTTGTCAAATGGCAATTAAATTAGGGTTTAGGACTGGAATGTTACAATGACAAATTATATAGATTCTGTGTTTTTAGACTTTTTTGGACTATGGCAATTTATTTTTTAAGTTGACATTGAAGTTTGTATTTACTGTTAAAGATTATTGGCCCTAAAAGGCAAATAAGAGATAGATGATAGATATTACTTTTTATACTGTACCTTGGTTGAAGTTTGATTTCAAGCAAAATTCTTTGTTGGTCCTGTGTTGAAAGCCTTCGTCCGATGGTCTGGTCCTGTGTTGAAAGTCCTCGTCCGATGGTGTAGTCCTCTGTTGAAAGTCCTCGTCCTCTGGTGTGGTCCTCAGTTCCAACTCCTGTTCCGATGTTCTTGACGCAGTATCTGTTATAAAATAAAAATGAAAATGTTATGTTATTTGAATGTCTTTGTATGAATGAAAAAATGGCATTATTTCTGTGTTTTTCTACAATCCTTTTTGGTGCGCCACAATTTTGGTATGCTTCTGTAGGCTATTTTCTAAGGCTTATAGGTGGTTAAACATTAAAGAAGAATATAAATTAATTTTTCTCTTTTTTTACTTGTTATACTGTACCTTGGTTGAAGTTTGATTTGAAGCAGAATCTTTGTTGGTCCTGTGTTGAAAGCCTTCGTCTGATGGTCTGGTCCTGTGTTGAAAGTCCTCGTCCAATCGTCTGGTCCTCTGTTGAAAGTCCTCGTCCGATGGTGTAGTCCTCTGTTGAAACTCCTCGTCCAATGGTCTGGTCCTCTGTTGAAAGTCCTCGTCCGCTGGTGTGGTCCTCAGTTGAAACTCCTGGTCCGATGTTCTTGACGCAGTATCTGATATAAAATAAAAATGAAAATGTAATATTATTTTAATGTATTTGTATGAAGTAAAAAATGACATTATTTCTTTGTTTTTCTACAATCCCGTTTGGTGTCCACCACTTTTGGTATGCTTATTTAGGCCTTTTTCTAAGGCTTATAGATTGTTAAACATAAAATAAGTATCTAAATGTACTTTGGTATGTGTTTGTGTGAGTTTTCATACAATCCTGTTTGGTGCGCACCACTGTTGGTATGCTTATTTAGGCTTCTTTCTAAGGCTTATAGGTTGTTAAACATAAAATAAGAATGTAAAAGTAGTTTGCTATGTGTTTGTGTGAGTTTTCATACAATCCTGTTTGGTGCGCACCACTGTTGGTATGCTTATTTAGGCTTCTTTGTAAGGCTTATAGGTTGTTAAACATTAAATAAGAATCTAAATGTAGTTTGCTATGTGTTTGTGTGAGTTTTCATACAATCCTGTTTGGTGCGCACCACTGTTGGTATGCTTATTTAGGCTTCTTTCTAAGGCTTATAGGTTGTTAAACATAAAATAAGAATGTAAAAGTAGTTTGCTATGTGTTTGTGTGAGTTTTCATACAATCCTGTTTGATGCGCACCGCTGATGGTATGCTTATTAATGTTGTTTTGTAATGCTAATAGGTTGTTAAACATAAAATAAGAATCAAAATGTAGTTTGCTATGTGTTTGTGTGAGTTTTCATACAATCCTGTTTGGTGGGCACCAATGTTGGTATGCTTATTTAGGCTTCTTTCTAAGGCTTATAGGTTGTTAAACATTAAATAAGAATGTAAATGTAGTTTGCTATGTGTTTGTCTGAGTTTTCATACAATCCTGTTTGATGCGCACCACTGTTGGTATGCTTATTAATGTAGTTTTGTAATGCTAATAGGTTGTTAAACATAAAATAAGAATCTAAATGTAGTTTGCTATGTGTTTGTGTGAGTTTTCATACAATCCTGTTTGGTGGGCACCAATGTTGGTATGCTTATTTATGTTTCTTTCTAAGGCTTATAGGTTGTTAAACATTAAATAAACATCTAAATGTAGTTTGCTATGTGTTTGTGTGAGTTTTCATACAATCCTGTTTGGTGGGCACCAATGTTGGTATGCTTATTTAGGCTTCTTTCTAAGGCTTATAGGTTGTTAAACATTAAATAAGAATCTAAATGTAGTTTGCTATGTGTTTGTGTGAGTTTTCATACAATCCTGTTTGTTGGGCACCAATGTTGGTATGCTTATTTAGGCTTCTTTCTAAGGCTTATAGGTTGTTAAACATTAAATAAGAATCTAAATGTAGTTTGCTATGTGTTTGTGTGAGTTTTCATACAATCCTGTTTGATGCGCACCACTGTTGGTATGCTTATTAATGTAGTTTTGTAATGCTAATAGGTTGTTAAACATAAAATAAGAATGTAAATGTAGTTTGTTATGTGTTTGTGTGAGTTTTCATACAATCCTGTTTGGTGGGCACCAATGTTGGTATGCTTATTTAGGCTTCTTTCTAAGGCTTATAGATTGTTAAACATTAAAATAAGAATGTAAATGTAAATCCTGTTTGATGGGCACCACTTTTGTTATACTTATGTAGTGTTTTTTCTAATGGTTATACATTGTTAAACAATCACATTTGAATGAGGCCCTCGGCCATTAAACATATTTAGGTCCTGAATCAATTGCGTTTTGACCAATTGAATAGGGCTCTATATAAGCACATAAAATATTTTTTGACAGAAGTTTTTAGTTAGTGAAGACCTATTATGTGCTTATATAAAGCCCTATTCAATTAGCCAACTCACAATTGAATAAGGCTCATGGTTCGGTTCTTTTTTATACTTAAATACTTTACCTTGATTGAAGTGTGGAATGACAG
Organism: Discoglossus pictus; assembly: GCA_027410445.1. Classification (NCBI taxonomy): domain Eukaryota; kingdom Metazoa; phylum Chordata; class Amphibia; order Anura; family Alytidae; genus Discoglossus; species Discoglossus pictus. The sequence goes on from CM050169.1 coordinate 135,184,840, forward strand.
AGGGTCCCCTCCTGCCAATCTTAATCCGCCGGTCTTCTTGTAGTGTCTGTTTGAAAAATAAAGTGAAATAGTGAATTATAGAATTTTTTATTAGTATTTAACAAACCATGGCCTTTTCAGCATTTAAAGTATTTTTGTATCTTACCTCTTGTTCTTTGTTGGTGTTCTTTAAAAGGGATTGTGCTTCACAGTGTACGGTGCAAATTGTTGAAAGACGCTGTTGATGCAGAGTCTGTTTGAATATTTAAAAAAGTAGAAAGATTGAGTTTTAGGTGATCTATTGAATTGCAGTAAATTAATTTCATTGAATTATACTTCTGTAATTAATTTTAATTAACATTATTTTTTGGTGGGTGCTACACACATATGTCACATACATGAAGCACATTTCCATAGTTGAAAGTAATTTTTTTGTGTGCGTGTGACATATCAGTATACATGATTCATATTTTAATTGTTAAATTAACCTTATTTTTATTTTTGGCCAACATACATAAATGTGTGTGTGACATGTGACTATAGATGATACACATATATGTGCGTGTCACATATCAGTATACATGACTCATATTTTAATAGTATTTTAATAGTTCCAACTTATTTTTTTGTAATGTAATTTAAATGTAGTTGTTTAATTAGTTTGTTGCAGGGGCAATACACATAAATGTGCATGTCACATGTCACTATACATTATACGCATAAATGTGCGTGTCACTTGTCACTATACATTATACACATAAATGTGCGTGTCACTTGTCAGTATACATTATACGCCTAAATGTGCGTGTCACTTGTCAGTATACATTATACGCATAAATGTGCGTGTCACATGTCAGTATACATTATACGCATATATGTGCGTGTCACTTGTCAGTATACATTATACACATAAATGTGCGTGTCACTTGTCAGTATACATTATACGCCTAAATGTGCGTGTCACTTGTCAGTATACATTATACGCATAAATGTGCGTGTCACATGTCAGTATACATTATACGCATATATGTGCGTGTCACTTGTCAGTATACATTATACGCATAAATGTGCGTGTCACTTGTCAGTATACATTATACGCATAAATGTGCGTGTCACTTGTCAGTATACATTATACGCATATATGTGCGTGTCACTTGTCAGTATACATAAACCTCTTTGTCTTCTTTAATTTTTTTTTTTGATGTCCTGTCTTGAAAATAAGTAATATATTATAGCTTACCTCTCAGTTGTAATTTGCACAATGTAAAGTAGTAAATTAGGAAAGAATTATCTTCTCAAGTTTGAGCAGCAGTTATGTCTGAAGTCACTCTGTTCATCACCTGAGGAGAAATGTATTTTTCTCTGTCAAATAGACAGTATTTATAAACTTGTAGAACATTCTGGAAAGTTAGACCGTTAGAACGTAATACGCATGCGCTATTTGCGTTCCAGCTTACAATTTGCGTTCCATCCGCCATTTTGTGCGTAGTAGTGTTTAAAATGGTGTTTAATATGAGTGTGATCCGTTCCGCATAGTATGTGTTTCATTATTGCGAGTAAGTGTAGTGTAGTTACGTCTGGAGCCTCGTTTTCGTTTTGTTCGGCGGCCATTTTTTCTCTCGCTTAGCCGATTTTCGGTCGTTTAAACTGTTTGTTTTCACTTAAATGGACGTGTAAATGAACTTTTGGAGGTGCCGGATGCCCCCCCGTGCTGTAAGTAAGCTTTTTATGTGTTTGTTGTGTTTATTTCTTGTGTTTGTGATGTTTTGATGCGCGGCGGTTGGAATGGGTCTTTCGCGGCCGTATTTTTTTCCGATGCGACCGTATTTTGTTGCGATATACGCAGTTAGCTTTTACGTGTACGACGCAGTGTATTTGTTTCTAAGTCGTGCGTATGTGTGTTAAGAGCGTGTGAGGGGCCTTTTTTACTGTTTTTTTGTTAAGTCTTGCGTCTGTGTGTCTGGGTGTAAGCGGGTGTGAGGCGACTTTGAGTTTTTTTTTGTTATGAAGTTGTGTGTGTGTGTATGTGTGTGTTAACACAGCCGATGTTGGGATGCTCCCACCACCGCAAATGCGGACCCTCGCTTCGCGAGGATCCGCATTTGCGGGGACGTTGTTTGTTTTTTGTTGGCTGGGCGGTTGGGTTTATTCTGTTAAAAAAGTCGTGTGTGTGTATGTGTGTGTTAACACAGCCGACGTTGAGCCTCCACAACCGCAAATGCGGGCCCTCGCTTCGCGAGGACCCGCATTTGCGGCGAACTGCGTCCCTCGCTTCGCGAGGGACGCAGTTTCTTGCGGGCTCGCTACGCGAGCCCGCAAGCGTGAGCAACGACTTGGGTTTTTGTTGGCTGGGGGGTTGGGTTTATTCTGTTAAAAAAGTCGTGTGTGTGTATGTGTGTGTTAACACAGCCGACGTTGAGCCTCGACAACCGCAAATGCGGGCCCTCGCTTCGCGAGGACCCGCATTTGCGGCGAACTGCGTCCCTCGCTTCGCGAGGGACGCAGTTCTTGCGGGCTCGCTACGCGAGCCCGCAAGCGTGAGCAACGACTCGTACGCTCACAACTATATATGTGATATATATATAAATCTCAACCCATTGAGCACTGGGTTGTGTTTTATCCTTGATGTTGTATAATGAGACGGACATATTAAAATATCATATTTTTTTTACTTACACATGTTTATATTGGACTGTTAAGTATCAAATAATGTGAAAATATAATCATTTTTTGTGCTATACTGTCTGTTTAACTGCTGCTGCTGGACTGGTTTTAAACCATTTGCGAGTGGTCTCTGGTACACGTAATATTTTCTTACACTTTTTGTAGTTATGGCAATGCATTGATTTGCACATTATCTGTAAAATCTTATTAGTCTACGGTTTTGGTTTAAAAGTGTAACAGAGTAACTCATAATCTTTTGTCAGTGCAAAAATCAGCCGAACCGTTTGTCATTTTTGGCTCTGGCTTGCTGCAGCCACTTGTAGCAGTTCTCTCCCAATGTTTCAGGGATGGGCGATTAACATAGCTAGGGAGATTTACTTTGTTCTTAAACCTGCTGTAATTTTGTCATTTCTGCTCCATATTTACGTGTTACGGCTATAAAATTAGCCCTGTAACGTTGCTCGCAGCGGACTTGCGTGTTAACATGCAGGACGTCCAAGAATAGGCTACGTGCTGAGCAACGTTATACTTCGCACATGTAAACCGTTTAAACTATCATGCCCATAACCGCTTCTTGTTCAATTCAGCTATTAAATTGCAACGTGGTCACTCGTGAGTAAGCACGTATAACGCAAATGAAGCCCAAAGGATAACGTGTGCTCGAGAGCACCCACAAGTCCAATATGTAACACTTGTAATGCAAATATTAACACACTACTGTACATTTATTATTAGGGAAAGTGATGTTATTTCTTAGAATTAATAGCACAACATTCTCAAGCCTGCAAATCGGCCCCGAATACTTTATTTCATATTTATATTTAGTGTTATATCGATCCTGCAATCAATGTGTTACGACTTATACTGTAACTCACATGTAAAAGAATATCATATTTACAGCTTTATTCATATTGCATCATATCTGGACTGTGGTTCCGATCGCAAACTGTAATTGAACATGTAGGACTTCAAAATCTACCCTCCCCCTTTTCAATGACGTAACAATCTCTGTTTCCATTGGCTGCATTTGAACCCGTAACTATGTGATTGCTTAATTGTTTGCAATCGAGCACACAAAACCAACAGCCGAGAACTGGTTTATGAAATAGCATCTCTCGCTTGTAGCTCTTTCTAATTTAATAGCAATGTAAAAAGGCCTAATTTGAAGCACGCAGCCCTTACGTGCTACACGTTGGACTTATGAGGCTGGAATTTAATGATGCTGTACATTAGGAATCTGTCAGTGACATAAGCCTCAAGAATAAAAATGTATGTGGCAGGTAATTAGCACAGTTATTTACAAAGTACATTACATCAAAGGTGCTGCATCTATCTCTGAAGATATATATGTACAGGCAATTCTGACCATTTATTTTTAAACACACTAATGGTAGATCTCTAGTCCCAGTGGAATGGAAGACTTCCATTGTTTCAAATTGGACTTTATTTAATCATCTCACATACAGTATGTGTTGATTTTAAGCACAATTGAGAGTAGGTGTACATGTCCAACACCTCACCACAATGTTTGGACTTGGCTTCTTTTAAATAGAAAAAAGATTATGATTAATATATACATTTAAGCAAACCTATACATGTGTATAAAATCATACACTGTACAATTCAGGTCTAACAGAGTAGACATGGAAGAATTGTATTGATCCAAATTGGACTTTGTTCCGTCGTTCTGCATTCAGTATGTGTTCATTCTAAGATCAACATGTTAAATTTTTGGTTGTGTCATTCAGTCATGTCTGATTCTCTGTGACCCTGTGACGGACAGCAGTATGCCAGACACAATTCTCTGGTTTTGCTTATCCATAAGGTTTTCTTGGCAAAGATGCCGGAGTGGGTTGCCAGTTCCTTCTCCAGTGAACCATGATTTGTCTGACCTCTCTGCTATGACCTGCCCATCTTGGGTGACTGACTGTACATGATATAAGTCATTGAGGTAGACAAGGACCTTCAACATGACAAAGTAGTGATCCAGAAGGAGACATGTCCAATACTTTTATATAATATTTTGAATTTACATCTCTGAAATACAAAGAAAATAATTTAGGTTTACTTATTGGTCATATTTATATAGATTTTCCTTAATGATATAAATCTATGGTTTATACTATAGTCCAGTTAGTTGGATTACATATTTTATTCAGAGCCTTAGGGCAGCGTATATGTATCTACTCTAGTATACCAAATGGTTTAAGCATATAACTTTACACATATATGGTCCAGTGTGTTCGCTATTTGTTTATAGCTTTTTTTGGGAGTGGGGGACCATATAAGATGGTATGTTCACAATCTAGCACAATTACGTTTTTCTCTTTTATTGCATTTCACACATATTCCCGATCTTAGGTCAAGGCACATCCAATGGGGAAAAATAAGTTTGATTTTATGTCTATCAATGAACACATTGCCCATAGATAAATTTTTTCTTTTTCACCCATGATCATCTCAGTATTTCCAACTTAACTTTATTTGTGTTAGTATTATTATAATGTTTATACAAGCACTAATTTATATGTTGTTTTGACTACACAGTTCTCACTGATTTAGTACGTTTCATAATTAGGAAATATCATGATAGTTTATGTTTTGATACAGTAAGATTTCTATTTAATTGTGAGCCGAGTTCATGTCATTATTAAGCCGGTAGGAATTACTAGCTACAATCTGAGGGCCCTATTAAATTCCAGCCTCGTAAATAAGAGGCTTCTACTTAAGCCCTACGTACTGCAAAGTTTCTCTAACTTACAATGCTATTAAATTAGCCCTGCTGCGAGCAACGTATGAGCTACGCAGCAGGGCCGTACGTATCTACACTGCGTAAATGTACATGAGGAGTGACAGCCTGCGAGATGATATCGCAGGCTCCCACTTCTCATCAATTGCTGCGGGGGTCCTAAAAGGGACCTCCGCGGCAGTCCCCCACATAAGCCCTGCCGTGGGGGTACTCCGAATACCCCCCCCCCGGCACCTAAAATTAACCCCCCCTCAATGCGGGGGTCCCCGTCGGGACCCCTGAAGTGTCCTCACATGAACACCTTGCTGCAGGGGTCCTCGATCGGCACCGATCAGGCCCCCCGCTGCATTTAAAACTTTTAAATTCCCCGCCGCGGCTCCTTAAAGGGGCCGCGGCACACTATTACCCAATCCCGGCCGCGGCACTTAAAATTAATCCCCCTCTATGCTGGGGGTCCCCATCGGGACCCCCGAAGTGTCCCCACATAAACCCCCTGCAGCGGGGGGCCACGATCGGCACCGATCGTGACCCTGCTGCAATTCAATTTTAAATTTCCCGCCTCGCGGGTCCTCAAAGGACCGTAAAGGTCCTGAAAGGACAAAAAACCAAAAATATTAACCCCAGCCAACTATAATTACCCCATTAACTCATGGTGGTCAATCCAGACCACCATAAGGCCTAAATTAACCCATTAACTCATGGTGGTCAATCCAGACCACCATAAGGCCTAAATTAACCCATTAACTCATGATGGTCAATCCAGACCACCATAAGGCCTAAATTAACCCATTAACTCATGATGGTCAATCCAGACCACCATAAGGCCTAAATTACCCCATTAACTCATGATGGTCAATCCAGACCACCATAAGGCCTAAATTAACCCATTAACTCATGATGGTCAATCCAGACCACCATAAGGCCTAAATTACCCCATTAACTCATGATGGTCAATCCAGACCACCATAAGGCCTAAATTAACCCATTAACTCATGATGGTCAATACAGACCACCATAAGGCTCTATTTAACCCCATCAGTCCCATAAGGGTATATTATTACCATTATGGGCCTGTTACAACCCAACATTAACCACTCAAGGACCATCATGACACTAACTACAAACACTACACTATAACCCCCAATAAACCATTTAATCTAAACTAACCCCCCTCTACACTAATCTATTAACACTTACACTACCTACCTACACTACCTACCCCCTAATAAACCTCCCCAACACTCTAATTACAAAAAACAAAAAACCTACAGCACAGAAAACAAAAAAACCTACAGTACAAAAAACAAAAAAACCTACAGTACAGAAAAAAAAAAATTACAACCCCACCCCCACTACAGAAAACAAAAAAATACATTACAACCCCACCCCCCACTACAGAAAATAAAAAAATTACACACCTGAAAAGGAAAGACAGATAAACACAATACAATACATACATATAATACATTACATACATTACATACAATACATGACATTACATACATTACATATAATATATTACATATAATATATTACATATAATATATTACATATAGTCCTAATCAAATACCCCCTATCTATCTAACATACAATCTATTTAATTTAAAATAAATCCTAACTATATCAAATACATCCCCCTATCTATCTAATATACAAAAAAACCTAACTACATACACAGACCCTTATTCTAAACTAAAATAAAATAATTACAGTCCTAACTACATACACAGACCCTTATTCTAAACTAAAATAAAATAATTACAGTCCTAACTACATACACAGACCCTAATTCTAAGCTAAAATCAATAAATTAAGACCACTTACCTTTAAGATGTTGCTTCAGATCACTAACCTATGGGTCAAAAAAACACAATACATGAATACATGAATACAATATATAAACAATAAATAAAGTACACAAATAAACATCTAAATATACGATGTCCCCGGCCTTCTCTCCTTCAGCCCCGGCTGGGCCGCGGAACCATCCGCGCTCTAAAAAAAAAAAAAAAAAAAAACTAACAGAGGTCTGCACTGGCAGACCTCCCCGACGCTACTGAACCTCCCGGAGTCGTTTCCGGGAGGAAATTGGCATTGGCGGCTTGTGATTGGCTGAAAAAGCTGTCAGCCAATCAAAAGTCGTCAATGTAGGAGCCAATCAGGATGCGCAGATGTCTTCTACCAATCACTCCGTGGGGGTGTATCCCATAGTGATTGGCTGAAGGCATCTGAGCGTTGTGATTGGTTCCCAGAAAGATAGACAAGTGTTTTAGCCAATCAGGGTGGGATATTAGGGTGTATCCCATCCTGATTGGCTCACACATTGACGACTTTTGATTGGCTGAAATTGATAGACAGCTTTTTCAGGCAATCACAAGCCGCCAATGCCAATTTCCTCCCGGAAACGACTCCGGGAGGTTCATTAGCGTCGGGGAGGTCTGCCAGTTTTTTTTTTTTTTTTTTTTTAGAGCGCGGATAGTTCCGCGGCCCAGCCGGGGCTGAAGGAGAGAAGGCCAGGGACATCGCTGGGAGGTAAGTTAAATGTATCTTTAGATGTTTATTTGTGTATTTTATTTATTGTTTATATATTGTATTCATGTATTCATGTATTGTGTTTTTTTTTTTTAACAGGGCCGCGCCGGAAGAGCTAAACAGTGACTGGACATGCTGTAAAGGTGAGTTGAATATTTAGAATGTATAGAATGTTTATTTATTTGATGTTAATGTTTTGTACTAATTTTTATTTTTTGTTTGACCCATAGGTTAGTGATCTGAAGCAACATCTTAAAGGTAAGTGGTCTTAATTTATTGATTTTAGCTTAGAATTAGGGTCTGTGTATGTAGTTAGGACTGTAATTATTTTATATTATTTTAGAATTAGGGTCTGTGTATGTAGTTAGGATTTTTTGTATATTAGATAGATAGGGGGATGTATTTGATATAGTTAGGATTTATTTTAAATTAAATAGATTGTATGTTAGATAGATAGGGGGTATTTGATTAGGACTATATGTAATATATTATATGTAATATATTATATGTAATATATTATATGTAATGTCATGTATTGTATGTAATGTATTATATGTAATATATTATATGTAATATATTATATGTAATATATTATATGTAATGTCATGTATTGTATGTAATGTATGTAATGTATTATATGTATGTATTGCATTGTGTTTATCTGTCTTTCCTTTTCAGGTGTGTAATTTTTTTATTTTCTGTAGTGGGGGGTGGGGTTGTAATGTATTTTTTTGTTTTCTGTAGTGGGGGGTGGGGTTGTAATTGTTGTTTTTTTCTGTACTGTAGGTTTTTTTGTTTTTTGTACTGTAGGTTTTTTGTTTTCTGTACTGTAGGTTTTTGTTTTTTGTAATTAGAGTGTTGGGGAGGTTTATTAGGGGGTAGGTAGTGTAGGTAGGTAGTGTAAGTGTTAATAGATTAGTGTAGAGGGGGATTAGTTTAGATTAAATGGTTTATTGGGGGTTATAGTGTAGTGTTTGTAGTTAGTGTCATGATGGTCCTTGAGGAAATGGGTTAATTTAGGCCTTATGGTGGTCTGTATTGACCATCATGAGTTAATGGGTTAATTTAGACCTTATGGTGGTCTGTATTGACCACCATGAGTTAATGGGTTAATTTAGGCCTTATGGTGGTCTGGATTGACCACCATGAGTTAATGGGTTAATTTAGGCCTTATGGTGGTCTGGATTGACCATCATGAGTTAATGGGTTAATTTAGGCCTTATGGTGGTCTGGATTGACCACCATGAGTTAATGGGTTAATTTAGGCCTTATGGTGGTCTGGATTGACCATCATGAGTTAATGGGTTAATTTAGGCCTTATGGTGGTCTGGATTGACCACCATGAGTTAATGGGTTAATTTAGGCCTTATGGTGGTCTGGATTGACCACCATGAGTTAATGGGTTAATTTAGGCCTTATGGTGGTCTGGATTGACCATCATGAGTTAATGGGGTAATTATAGTTGCCTGGGGTTAATATTTTTAGTGCGAGTCCTTTCAGGACCTTTACGGACCTTTGAGGACCCGCGAGGCTGGAAATTTAAAATTGAATTGCAGCAGGGTCACGATCGGTGCCGATCGGGGCCCCCCGCTGCAGGGGGTTTATGTGGGGACACTTCGGGGGTCCCGATGGGGACCCCCAGCATAGAGGGGGGTTAATTTTAAGTGCCGCGGCCGGGATTGGGTAATAGTGTGCCGCGGTCCCTTTAAGGAGCCGCGGCGGGGAATTTAAAAGTTTTAAATGCAGCGGGGGGCCTGATCTATACAGATCGGGGCCCCCCCCTGCAATGGGTTTATGTGGGGACACTTCGGGGGTCCCGATGGGGACCCCCAGCATAGAGGGGGGTTAATTTTAAGTGCCGCGGCCGGGATTGGGTAATAGTGTGCCGCGGTCCCTTTAAGGAGCCGCGGCGGGGAATTTAAAAGTTTTAAATGCAGCGGGGGGCCTGATCTATGCAGATCGGGGACCCCCGCTGCAAGGGGTTAATGTGGGGGTGCTGCAGGGGTCCTGATAGAGACCCCTGCAGCATGGGGATGTGTATAGGGTGCAGGGGGGAGCCTCACACTGCTGTCTCGGGCTGTTCCGAGGCAGCACGTAGAGGCTTTCGGATCCCTTGCGTGGACTTTTTGTCCACGTAGGGATTCTTACGATATGCGAGACTCGTGCATAGATTTAAGGCTACGTAGCTCTCTCGGAGCCTATTCTCGGCCATTTTCTCGCAGTCATATCGTAAGGCAGGCTGCGAGAGATTCGGTTCTCGCAAACAGCAGGAAAACTGCCTTTTGCGAGCACCGAGAGAACTACGAGGGAGAATTTAATAGGGCCCTGAATTTCTAGGTATGGATTGTTCTTATTCATATCATGGGAGATCCCACACAATGTAAGTGAGATAGACACTGTGAGATTGACACTTTTTACTTTACTGTATAATGCACAATTATTTACCTTGGCATTTTGTATACAGTCAGGTTAATATTATCTCTCTAGTTCTAACTCATGTATCATTAATGGAGAATTGTTGGAGCACACTGCTATCTCTAAGACTTCTGACTTGTCTATTATATAAAGTCTAGCAACTTGAACGTCAAAAATTACGGCAATAAGATTTGAATCCTGGCAATGCTGTTTGCCACACAGTGCAAGGCTCTCCCCCCTCTAACTTGCGGGCCTTGTGATGAGTGCCTCTACTTTATGGGGCTCGTGATTTGCGCCTTTGATGCTCATCTCGAGCCCCGCAATCAGCGGCTTCGCCACTCATTGTTGGCATCGGCCAACCCACAACTTTCTCAGCCCTGTGTCTCTTTCCCCCCCTCTCCCCCCCCCTGTGTGTGTTTCCCCCTCTCTCCCTCGCATGTTTCTTTGCCCCTCCCCTGGCTTTTTTTCCCTTATCTCACTCCTATGTGTCTCTTTCCCCCCTCTCTGTACGGGCCTCGCGATGAGCGTCTTCGGAGCTCATTGCCCATGCGCAACCTGTAAATTTAACATAGCGTTACAGACAGGGGCGGCCCGTCCATTGGGGCGTCAGGGCAAACGCCCCCCCAAATATTTTCTTCACCCTGCAATAAAAAAAACACAACAATGTATTAGTATAACCCAAAAACAAATAAATATAAGGTGTACATCATCATTTCAAGTCTAAATAGTATTAAAAATGAAGTAAAGTTAGTAAAGGGACACTGTCACTTTAAAATAACCCTTGCGCTACATTAACTAATGCTGTGTATCTATATAGCCCCCTGCCTGCACCCTGTGTGATCAAATTACAATAGTTATACACTGTGTACACTAACCTTTAGACTCTTCTCTCTCTTCAATGAGTCCTGGCCTGGCCCCCTGACCGTTAATGCATGCCGCCCACCATCACAGTGGCGATATGCATGGGCGGTCATAAATGTATCAATTAATAACTGACAGTCTTCCATCATTGACCAATCAATGATGGAAGGCTGTCCAGTTACTAAGTGATCAATCTAAACCCACCCAGACCGTTAGCCCTGAGCGCCCGCCAGCAAATAGGGCCTCGAGTTATCATTTTGATTGACTGATACAGTCAATAAAACCACCAGTTCCCTGTCCCTTCCCCCTTTCTGTTTCCTGACCCTGGTCACGCTGAGACTGAGAGACCTCCCTGGCTGAATCTACTCATCTGCTCTGCCTGCCTAACACAGTAAGTCTACACCTGCCTCTGCCTGGCACCTGCCCTGCCCCTGGCCAAACCAAAACCCCTAGTAGCCCCTAATAAAAGTTAGGGGTGACCAGTTACCCCCAGTCCCCCACTATGCCTGCCTGGCCTGCCAGTGCCACCTACCCAGCCACCCACCAACTACCACCGACGACCCCAGCCATCACCCCCATGTGGCCTGTGCCACCCCCGATCAGGCCTGCCCTATGCTAGCCTAGCTATGCCATCATGCCACCGCCGGATTACCCCGATCACGGGATCGGGGTAGTCGGGTGGTGAGCGGGGTGGCACAGGCCCACATGGGGGTGATCGGATCACCCCCTTGATGAGGCCTGTGCCACCCCTGATGACCTCCATGTTGCCGCCCTATGCCACCCCCGAGGCCCGATCACCACCGGGCCCCCGGCACCACCCCGATGCGGCCTATGCTATCCCGGGTATTCGGGCAGTGAGCGGGGTTGACCAGGCCACATGAGGGTGGATGTTCACCCCCATGAGGCCTGTGCCACCCCTGATCGTGGCCTATGGGCGACCGATGGGCGCCTGACCGTGACCGACCCCACCCTGGATGAACCAACTACCTACCCCCCCCCCCCCCCCCTATTTTTATTCCATTTTTAGAAGTAACAGGCATGTATATGTGCCTGTCACTTCTAAAGATAAAATAAAAATAAGGGAAGGGGGAAAAAAATACAGTAAAAACATTATTACAATTAAACAGTAAGCTAACACATTGTTAGTACAGTTAGTAACACATTTTATACAAAAATAAACAGCTTTAAACAAACATTAATAAAAAATAAAATAAACAACAGCACATACTTACCTGTAAAATTGACCCCTCCAGCGTTGGCCTTCTGTCCTCTCTGGATATAGTCATGAAAAATAAATAATCCATGTTGATTGAAGCCAATGGTCAAATAAAATAATCCATGTTGATTGAAGCCAATGGTCAAATAAAATAATCCATGTTGATTGAAGCCAATGGTCAAATAAAATAATCCATGTTGATTGAAGCCAATGGTCAAAATAAAATAATCCATGTTGATTGAAGCCAATGGTCAAAAATAATCCAATCTTGATTGAAGCCAATGGTCAAAAATAATCCAATCTTGATTGAAGCCATTGTCCATCCATCCATTCTGGCCCATTGAAAGAGGCCTCCACAAAAAAAAACCGACGCTCTAAAAAAAAAAAAACAACACACTAAAAGAGCTCCTCCTACAAGGAGCCCCTCCCGCGATTAATTGTTTTTTTCCCACGGTCTGCTATATATACTAATTTTTGAAGGACTCTGATTGGCTGAAATTTTTGATTGACATCGATTTCAACCAATGAGAGTCTTCAAAAAATTAGCAAATCAGCAAGCAGGTATGGAAGCCTGTAAGGGTAAAAAAGGTTAGTGTGAACTTGTTTGACCCTGTATGTATTATACATATTACAGTGCTATTTTATGTGATATACATGTTACAGGATAATATCCTGTAACATGTATAGCCAAAAAATAGCACTGTAATATGTATAACAAATAAAGTGTAATAGAAATGCATGAACAATATAATATACCAAGTAATAAAGAACATCAATTAATCAAATAATAAATATCAATTAATATATATTGTTGTATGTATATGTTTATGTATATTTATGTGTATTTTTTATGCGTATATATATATATATATGGATATTTGGATATATATATATATATATATATATATATATATATATATATATAAAAATTAATATCAATATATCACAATAAATAAATATATATATATATATATCAATTTGATATATATATATATATATATTTATTTATTTATTGTGATATATTGATATCAATTTTTATATATATATATATATATATTTATTTATTGTGATATATTGATATAAATTTTTATATATATCTATCAATATATATATATATATATATATATATATATATATATCAATATATATGGTCAAAATTGGTTATTTAAGGTTTTTAAGGGGCGGTTGGGGCCTATATGGTCCCAATTTGTTATTTAAGGTTTTTAAGGTGCGGTTGGGGCCTATATGGTCAAAATTGGTTATTTAAGGTTTTTAAGGTGCGGTTGGGGCCTATATGGTCAAAATTGGTTATTTAAGGTTTTTAAGGTGCGGTTGGGGCCTATATGGTCAAAATTGGTTATTTAAGGTTTTTAAGGTGCGGTTGGGGCCTATATGGTCAAAATTGGTTATTTAAGGTTTTTAAGGGGCGGTTGGGGCCTATATGGTCAAAATTAGTTATTTAAGGTTTTTAAGGTGCGGTTGGGGCCTATATGGTCAAAATTGGTTATTTAAGGTTTTTAAGGGGCGGTTGGGGCCTATATGGTCCCAATTTGTTATTTAAGGTTTTTAAGGTACGGTTGGGGCCTATATGGTCCCAATTTGTTATTTAAGGTTTTTAAGGTGCGGTTGGGGCCTATATGGTCACACTTGCTCTTTTAAGGTTTTAAACGTTACGGTTTGGGTCTTAAACGTTCTAATGTTTTTTTTTTGTTTTCTATAACTTCCCAGGTGCAAACTATCTGTGGAATCAGATTTGTTTGGACTCGTTGGTTGACTTACTGGACGTGAATACCCCGAGAAGGAGAGTCAACTGTTGGTGAGTATATGGTCACACTTGGACTTTTAAGGTTTTTAAGGTGCAGTTGGGGCCTATATGGTCACACTTGGTCTTTTAAGGTTTTACTGGAGTGACTGACGTCAAACATCTAGCTGACAAATTGGCAAAACACAAAAGTTCTAAAGCTCACTTGGATAACAGGATCAAGTTTGAGATGCTTGGACAGGCGAACATTGCTGTTCAACTGGACCAAGGATACCAAGTCAGCATTCAAAAACACAACGAAGAAGTGGCTAAGAACCGGTACATCCTTTCGAAGATAATTGATTGTGTTCGCTTTTGTGGCGCTTTTGAACTGGCATTAAGAGGACACGACGAGAGTGAAACATCGCTAAATCCAGGAGTGTTTAGAGGCCTGGTGGATTTGGTTGGCAGTATCGATAGTGCAATGGAACAGCATTTGAAGACTGCAACTGTGTTTAAGGGCACTTCCAAAACCGTGCAGAATGAGCTACTGGACTGCATGCATGAAGTTATAAAGGAAGTGATTCACCAAGAGCTTAAGGAAGCCCAGTTTGTGGCAATCCAAGCGGATGAAACAACCGATATTTCCGCTAGGACACAGTGCGTTGTAGTCTATCGCTACATTGACAAGAAGCATCAAGTGGTGGAAAGATTTGATGGCTTCACGGAAATGAAATCAACGGATGCAGACTCCATTGCTGCTGTTGTGCTGGAAACACTGAATACTGTTCTCCCAGAGCCAGAAGACAAGAAGAAACTCATAGCTCAAAGCTACGATGGTGCCAGTGTGATGCGTGGAGATCAAGGAGGAGTTCAAAGAAAAATAAAAGACGTGTACCCGAACGCACACTACGTCCATTGCTATGCTCACCAACTGAACCTAATAATGGAGAAAGCAGTTTCAAGGATTGGAAGAGTTAGAGTTTTTTTTTTCAAACATAGGCGGCATACCATCTTTTTTTTCACGCTCTCCAAAAAGGACTGGAGTTCTGGATGAGGTAGTTGGTAGAAGACTTCCAAGAGGTGCACCGACACGATGGAACTTCAACGTTAGGACCGTGAACGTGATCTACGAGAACAGAGATGCGCTACTTGAGTGTTTCCAGACAATTGAAGCATGTCTAAACTTTGATCCAACATCTATAGGGGAAGCCGCAGGTTTCATTGGAATGCTGGAAGACAGGGAGTTCCTTTACTTCCTTAAATTATTTCATTTAATAATGCCACATGTAGACATCCTCTATAGTCAGCTTCAGAAGCGAGACACGGATACTGTTTATATCAAAAAAGTCACAGAAGACTTTGTCGCCAGCATCCAGAAAATCCGTAATTCTGTGGAAGAGATAGAAGCAAGTTTGCCGAGCGATCTAACAGTCAACAGACGGAGTGCGGAGATCTCAACCTTGAGACAACTTTCAAGAGAGGTATGTGACATAGTGGTGGTTCATGCAAAAGAACGTTTTTCATTTTCAAATCACCTAGTCAGTGCCAAACTTGTTCAAAGTGACTTGTATAAAACCCATGACACTTGCTTTCCAACCCAAGCTCTGGAAGACACCGTGCAAGCATATCCAATACTGAAGAAGGAACAATTACGCACTGAGCTGTCACTTCTGTATGGGAAGACAGAGTTTCATACTTGTACAAGTGCTGTTGCTCTGCACAAACTTTTCCATCAATTTAATCTGCAGAATGATTTCACAGAGACAGTAAAATTATTAAGAATCCTGATTACAACACCAATGACTACTGCAGAATCAGAAAGATGTTTCTCAACATTGAAGAGGATAAAAACCTTTTTAAGAAGCACCATGTCCCTGGAGCGGTTGAATGCATTGGCGATGCTCTCAATGGAAAAGCAACTGATTTCCGAGATTACAGACTTCAATGAAAAAACCATTGAGAAGTTTTCTTCTTTGAAAGATCGCCGTGCAAAATTAAAATACAAGTGATTGAAGCAAAGAAGAATGCATACCCCCAAGGTGTGCAAAGATAAACTGCGTTAAGCAGCACCACCTCACACTACCAAACATAACTAGTGGTAAGTAAAGTATGAACGGTGTGTGGGTGTGCATATGGAAGGAGCTATGAAAGGTGTGTGCATGGTCAGTAACAATTGTTGAAGCCTTGGCGTGGTTTGAAGGAATTGGAGGCACTTCCAAGGGTAGCTGTCACTTGTGTACAGGAAGCAAGAATTCCATGTCTGTACAAGTGCTGTTGC
Organism: Discoglossus pictus; assembly: GCA_027410445.1. Taxonomy (NCBI): domain Eukaryota; kingdom Metazoa; phylum Chordata; class Amphibia; order Anura; family Alytidae; genus Discoglossus; species Discoglossus pictus. The sequence goes on from CM050169.1 coordinate 135,201,278, forward strand.
TCTGCAGCAACTTTAGCATCAATTTAATCTACATAATTTAACAGAGTGAGTGAAGCTATAAGGAATCCTGCTTACAACAACGAAGACTACTAAAGAACCAGAAAGATGCTTCTCCACATTGAAGATGATCAAAAAAGTAATTAAAAAGCACCATGGCCCTGTAGCGGTTAAATGCATTGGTTTGAAGGAATTGGAGGCACCTTCAAGGGTACGTAAAGTTCTCAGAAATGGCACCACCTCACTACCAAAAATAACTAGTGGTAAGTAAAGTATGAATGGTGTGTGGGTGTGCATATTGAAGGAGCTATGAAAGGTGTGTGAATGGTCAGTAACAATTGTTGAAGCCTTGGCGTGGCGTTACTGCTCATATGGTTATCCATATGCTAATTCAACGTGTTTGTTTGACATTGATTATTGTGTTGTCTAAACAGAAGTGAAATGTTGTTGTTTTCTTGAATCCCAAGATCCACTGGTTTGGGCCTATGCAGTGCTGATTGGTCTTCTAAGGTATGTTTTGAGGCCTATATGGTCCCACTTGGTCTTCTAAGGTATGTTTGGGGCCTATGGTCACACTTGGTCTTCTAAGGTATGTTTGAGGCCTATATGGTCACACTTGGTCTTCTAAGGTATGTTTGGGGCCTATATAGTTCCACTTGGTCTTCTAAGGTATGTTTGGGGCCTATGGTCACACTTGGTCTTCTAAGGTATGTTTGGGGCCTATATAGTTCCACTTGGTCTTCTAAGGTATGTTTGAGGCCTATATGGTCACACTTGGTCTTCTAAGGTATGTTTGGGGCCTATATAGTTCCACTTGGTCTTCTAAGGTATGTTTGGGGCCTATGGTCACACTTGGTCTTCTAAGGTATGTTTGGGGCTTATATAGTCACACTTGGTCTTCTAAGGTATGTTTGGGGCCTATATAGTCACACTTGGTCTTCTAAGGTATGTTTGGGGCCTATATAGTCACACTTGGTCTTCTAAGGTATGTTTGGGGCCTATAGTCCCACTTGGTCTTCTAAGGTATGTTTGGGGCCTATATAGTCACACTTGGTCTTCTAAGGTATGTTTGGGGCCTATATAGTCACACTTGGTCTTCTAAGGTATGTTTGGGGCCTATATGGTTCCACTTGGTCGTTTAATGTTTTTTAAGTATGGTTTTGTTCTTGAATGGTATGATTGATTTGCTTGTTTTCTTTCAACCCCAGGTGCAAACCCTATGTGGCTGCAGATTTGTTTCTACTCATTGGTCAACTTAATGAACGTGAATACCCTGAGAAGAAGAGCCGACTAATGGTAGGTGTCACTCCTTTAATTTTTCTGTTAATACGTATAGGTGCAATTATGATATTGCTGTAGTCTTGTCACATGAGTTTTTTCAATCTATATTGTATACCAATGAATTTAACACATTGTTACTTTACTTCTTGACATTTCTGCATTGCAGATTATGTATTTCAATGGGCTTTACAAGCATAAGGTCATTGGGCGGGGCTTATAAAGGTCATTATGACGTCAGGGGGAGGAGTTATAAAATGGGTGTGGTTTGAAAAAGGGGGAGTGGCTATGTTTCGCCCTGTCGCCCCTCCAACTTGAAAAGTCACCAGCCGCCACTGGTTACAGACAAACTCGCAATTATCACAATTATTATATGTGATGGGTTACTGTCTGTGACTCTTAGTTACTCACAGTGAACTATATAAAAATGGGATGCTGTTTGCTACTTATAGAAAACTACAATTTGCACACTTTATTTAACACCGTATAATGACTGACAGCCCGTCATTTTGGTTCAAGTACAGTCACAATGACTATTATTTTCATTGTTTTGGAATTTCTAAATTTATATGTGACTGTTTATATAGTGTGCATTAAGAGGTTATGATTCAACATGCCATTTTCTAATCAAGTATAAATTACAGATATACAGTATAACACAAAAGTAGGTACACCCCTCACATTTTTGTAAATATTTTATTATATCTTTTTATGTGGCAGCACTGAAGTAATGACACTCTGATACAATGTAAAGTAGTAAGTGTACAGCCTGTATAACAGTGTAGATTTGCTGTCCCCTCAAAATAACTCAACACACAGCCATTAGTGTCTAAACCATTGGCAACAAAAGTGAGTACACCCCTAAGTGGAAATGTCCAAATTGGGCCCAAAGTGTCAATATTTTTCCAGCACTGCCTTAACCCTCATGGGCATGGAGTTCACCAGAGCTTCAGAGGTTGCCACTGGAGTACTCCTTCCCTCCTCCATGATGACATCACGGAGCTGGTGGATGTTAGAGACCTTGCACTCCCCCACCTTCCATTTGAGGATGCCACACAGATTGCTCAATAGGGTTTAGGTCTGGTCACATGCTTGGCCAGTCCATCACCTTTACCTTCAGCTTCATTAGCAAGGCAGTGGTCTTCTTGGAGGTGTGTTTGGGGTTGTTATCAGGTTGGAATACTGCCCTGTGGCCCAGTCTCCAAAGGGAGGGGATCATGCTCTGCTTCAGTATGTCACAGTACATATTGGCATTCATGGTTCCTTCAATGAACTCTAGCTCCCCAGTGCCAGCAGCACTCATGCAGGCCCAGACCATGACACTTACACCACCATGCTTGCTGTAGGCAAGACACACTTGTCTTTGTACTCCTCACCTAGTTGCTGCCATACACACTTGACATCATCTGAACCAAAAAAGTTTATATTGGTCTCATCAGACCACAGGACATGGTTCGAGTAATCAATGTCCTTAGTCTGCTTGTCTTCAGCAAACTGTTTGCGGGCTTTCTTGTGCATCACCTTCTGGGACAACAGCCATGCAGACCAATTTGATGCAGTGTGCAGCATATGGTCTGAACACTGATAGGCTAACCCCCCACCCCTTCAACTTCTGCAGTAATGCTGGCAGCACACATACATCTATTACCCAAAGACAACTCTGGATATGACGCTGAGCTTGTGCACTCAACTTCTTTGGTCGACCATGGCGAGGCCTGTTCGGAGTGGAACCTGTCCTGTGAAACCACTGTATGGTCTTGCCCACCATGCTGCAGCTAAGTTTCAGGGTCTTAGCAATCTTCTTATAGCCTAGGCCATCTTCATGTAGAGCAACAATACTTTTTTTCAGATCCTCAGAGAGTTCTTTGTCATGAAGTGCCATGTTGAACTTCCAGTGATCAGTATGAGAGAGTGTGAAAGAGATAAAACCAAATTTAACACACCTGCTCCCACTGGAGACCTTGTAACACTAACGAGTCACATGACACTGGGGAGGGAAAATGGCTAATTGGACCCAATTTTGACATTTCCCCTTAGGGGTATACTCACTTTTGTTGCCAACGGTTGAGACATTTATGGTTGTGTGTTGAGCTATTTTGAGGGGGCAGCAAATTTACATGTTTATACAGGCAGTACACTTATTTATTTACATTGTAGCAGAATGTAATTTCTTCAGTGTTGGCACATGAAAAGATATAATAAAATATATACAAAAATGTAAGGGGTGTACTCACTTTTGTGAGATACTGTATATTGAGGGTTTGAGGGGTTTGGGTCACGTACTTTTCAAAGCTCTTTTCCCCCAGGAGGTCTGGATGAGTTAAACTGAAGCAGTTGATTAACTGCACTTGATATAGCGAATTAAGAGCTTGAGAGTGTCTCTCATTTGGAAAGCATGCTGGCATGTCTCTGCTGTAAAAAAATAACTGTGTGTACCATTTATTTGAAGCTGCTGGATGAACTGAGTGGTCTGAGTTGAAGAGAGACAAACACACAGACATTGAACAGTTTTGTTTTTGCTGCATCCAGGGTTAGCTGGATGAAAGCCTGGATAGCAATGGAACTGTCCAATAAGTAAAGGCACTTCAATGGAAGATAGGCTTGTGTACTTCTTTGATTTCTTTTCATTTGTATATTTTTGTAACACTGACTAAGAATATTGTGGAAACTGAAAAAGTATTAAAGCCTCCTGTAGTTACATTCCTCCATAAAAGTGGCAGAAACCTACTAATACTATGTTACTATGTAACCTTGGAAAATTCAGTGGGGACTGGTAACTTGTCATAGTATATTTATATAAAAACATTTTATAATTACAAGATTTCAAGAGTAGTATCCATCTTTACAGTCAGAAGCAATACTGAATAAAACATGCAAGCAAGAGCATAGGAAAACAGAGAGGATATTCAGAGTGGGGCACAGACAGGCATCATAAATTATGCTCTGATATCAGTTATGCAAATCTATATACAAGGTTAACGATAAGGAAAAAGAATAATAATATAAGTTAGGGGAGTAAATATCCCTGCAGATTTAGAAAAACAAAAGTAAAACGGGAAGGAATGTGGCAGGGTCACAAGTAGTTTTGATAATATGATAACAAATTTTAGTCAATATTAAGTCTGGTTTCTTTTGTATAAAATAATTAATTTGATCATCTTAATTTCAGATCTTTTCCTCCCATGGATGTGTTTGGAATTCCCTCTTTTCAGGTTTTGAATGGAGTGATCATTCTTGGTACAATGGTGTCCAACTGGGGTATAGTAACTGCCTTCATTGTGATTTTGTATGGAAAGTCTGTGGAGATTCATCCTCAGGTGTAATGTTTCCCCGATGTAACAGCCCCTTTCACATAAAGTACATTGTATTATGTAAACCACATTGGATGATGTACATGAATATGACCCCTTGACGTTATAGGTTTTGTTGTTATGAGTAGCTGTATCATCTGTACAGATGTGTTGACATTGTTATTTTGCTATTCAATTGGCAACTGTTTACGGGCTCCGATCGATTTACGGGCTTCGGGCTTCGATTCATTGCGATGGTTCAAATCGCAAGGTAATGTCCAGCCAAGCCTTTGATATTTCACTTTCGAAAGAGTTTTGAACGCTAAAATCGCAAATAGCTATTCAATTGCTCCAATTACCCCTCGCTAACCACTCCGTCAAGTCCGCAAATGGCAAAAGTTGAACCACAAGTTACTGGTACCAAGGAGGTCTCACAAAGAGCTTAATGACATGTTTGGAGCACTTTAAAGCAAATACAAAATCAATACTGTACTTTTATTAAAAGTGAAAGTGATGTTAGGTCTTAGAATTAAGAGCACAACATTCTCAAGCTCGCAAATCGGCCCAACAAAATACTTGATTTCATGTTTAATTTCCGTGTTATATTGATCCTGGCAATCAATGTGTTAATACATATAATCGAACTTGCATGTAATAGAATATCATATTTACAGTTTTATCAATATTTCATATCTGGAATGTGGGTCCAATTGTAACTCATAATTCAAGCCTGTAGGACTTTGAAATACAACCTCCATTTTTCATTGAAGTCCTACGGGCTTGAACATGATTGCTGACGCAAGGCCGTAACTCGCGGTTAGAAACAGCCAATGGAATGTGGGTTTGATCGTGACTTGCGGTTCAAGCCCATAGGACTTCAATGAAAAATGGAGAGTGGATTTCAAAGCCATACGAGCTTGAACTATGAGTCACGATCGGACCGCAAGAGTTACGATCGCAAAAAATTGCAATTCGCTATCCAATTGCTACAATTCCCTCTCACTAACCACGCCTCCAAGGCCACAAATGCCAAAAGTCGGACCACAAGTTACGGGTACCAAAGAGGACTCACAAAGGGCTTACAGACTAATCTGTAACACTGTAAAACAATAAAAACACAACAAGGGACTTTAGAATTACTCCACAATGATCAAATATGTAAATAATAAAATATTTTTATTGTCTTATGTTGGAATGGTCATGCATATGCAAATATGAAAAGTCATGCAGCAAGATGCTGAAAGCAAGTCAAGACACACTACCTCATTAAATTGCAACACACATACATCAAAATGGTTGCCATGTTAACCCTTTCTCACTCACAGAGGCTATAATGTGGCCCCTAAACATCATCTGATATACATCTCACTCATCACATCTACATTGGGAAAACAAATAGTGAACAAATTACAGCACCACATCACATATATAAAGTACCAGGGGAACAAATTAAAAAGTGGGCAAAAACATTAAGGGGTACACAAAGGACTTGCAAAAAGCATTACAAAAGCAGGGAAGTCCATCAGATTATCCTGCTCAAGATTCCCATAGCCTTAACCTAAATCAGCTGTAATGCCAGATAAGTCTCAAATAGACAAGTAAGCAATTCCAAACCTGAAATCCACCTGGATATTAACAGGTGCTGTAATTAACAAGCTATATAACCCAGCAACAACAAGGCATTAGCAAGCATCATGGATTGCTGCCATTCACATGAGGTCTATATGCATGTGAGGAGAGAGTGTTGCAGAGTGGAGATCCGGATGTAAGGCATGCAGCTGAGAAGTGGCTAAGGAGTGACAGAGAGGCGCGGCAGGAGTAAATGTGGGTGAGCTTGCTGATGTGATCCATCCTTTACATATGGGAAGAGTAACTCAAGGCTTTGAACATAACTGTAAATGAGATTACGGTAGTCTTCAGTTATGCATATGCAACAACAGATTGCCTGGTTTGTTGTGAGTGAATCTCTCAAATAAGTTAGATCAGACCGATATGGTACTGGTAAGGTCCCCATCTGTTTGTCCAAGGTTATGTATGGAGAGGCTGCTCTCATAGTTGATTATTATTGCCAAAGAACTGACCTAATGGGGTCATAACATTCACTGATTTAGCACCTATACTTCTGAAGTTGCATAGGAGTGTCTGTTGGACATAAGCCTACATGTTGCTTCTCCCCATAAGTATATCTCCTTATTCTGTATTATTGTGGTGTTTGCAAAAATGAAAAAAAGTTAAGCCTGGCAATGCTGTTTGCCACACAATGGGAGCCTCCCACTCTACTTTACTGGCTTCACGATGAGCGCCTTTGGGGCTCATCACGGGCCTCGCACTGAGCGTCTTCAGAGCTCATTGTGAGCTTTCCCTTATCTACCTCTTCCCCCCCTCTACTTTATTGGCTTCGCAGTGAGCGCCTTTGGCGCTCATCCCGGGCCGTGCTTATTGCAAGTCTCTCCCCGGTCTACTTCCTCCTTTGTGTCTCATTTCCCCCCTCCTCTCCCTCCCTTGTGTTTCCTCCCCCCCCTGTGTTTTTAACCCCCCTCCCTCCTATGTGTCTTATTCCCCCTCCCTCTTGTCTCCCTTGTTTCCCCCCATTTCCCTCTCCTGTGTATCTTCCCCCTCCTCTCCCTCCCCTGTCTCTTCCCCCCACCTCTCACTCCCCTCTGTCTTTCCCCTTCCCGTGTCTCTTCCCCACCTCTCCCTCCCATGTGTCTCTTCCCCCCTCCCTCCCCTGTGTCTCTTCCCCACCTCTCCCTCCCCTGTGTCTCTTCCCCACCTCTCCCTCCCCTGTGTCTCTTCCCCCCTCCCCTGTGTCTCTTCCCCCCTCCCCTGTGTCTCTTCCCCCCTCCCCTGTGTCTCTTCTCCACCTCTCCCTCCCGTGTCTCTTTCCCCCTCCCCTGCATCTGTTTCCTCCTCCCCCCTCTGTGTCTCTTACACCCTCTACTTCCTCTGTGTCTTCCCCCCCCCCCCCGTTTCTCTTTCCTCCCTGTCGGGGGGGTGTCTCTTTCGCCTCCCTTGTGTCTCCCCCCCCCCATTTCCCTCCCCTGTGTCTTTTCCCTCTTCCTCTCCCTCCCCTGTACTTCCTTCCCCTCCTCTCACTCCTCTGTGTCTAAGGGTTGATGTGGCTTTAAGGACCCGTAACGCAGGAATTTAGAATTTTCATTGCAGCGGGGGTCCCCGATCGCGTGCGATCGGAACCTCCACTGTGATGGTTAATGTGGGGTTAATGCGGGTCTCCGAGCTTATCTCAGAACCCACAGGGTTAATGCGGATTATCGAGCTTATCTCGGATCCCTTCTTGGGTAAGTTGTACGTGGCTGGGCAGTCCGGGGTCGTGGAGCCTCGTTTTAGCTTTTTTTCGGCTGCCATTTTTTCTCTCACTTAGTGGATTTTCGTGTGTCTGAACTCAGGAATTTGGACTTAAATTGAGGTGTAACTTCACTTGCAGAGGTCCCCCCCCCCCCCTTGCTGTGGGTAAGCTTTTTATGTATTTATTTGTGGGTATTTATTGTGTTTTGACTGTTTTTAGGTGCGCGCAGTTCGGCTGTTAAGGTCGTATATTTCCGAGGCTCGCTGGCAATGAGCGCCTTTGGCGCTCATTGCCTAAGTGCTACGGGTTTAACGGCTCTCATCGCTAAGTCGTATGGACTCCGCAAACAGCGTGACGACGACTCGCAGTTGGACTATTATATGTGATTATACATATATCCTTATTGATGAGTCATAGTTTTGAGCCGCCTGCCTGCCATGTTCATCTTATTAGCAAGGTCCCTATTTATTATGAATCACATATATAGTTGTGAGCATGCGGGCTGTTGCTAACGCTGCGCCCTCGCAAAGCGAGGGCCGCAGTTGTTGTCATGGAGTGCCGAAGGCGCTCCTTGCCAGCAACTGCGGACCTCGCACAATTTATGGAGTTACGAAACAAAAATACGAGCCATTACGACCTCGCAAAAAACGCCCGAAACCTGCGCACATGAAAACATGAAAAAAAACAATAAATACACACAACAAATACATAAAAAGCTTACCTACAGTAAGGGGGGGGGCACCCAGGACCTCGAAAACTGAAGTTACACCTCAATTTCACTCGAAATACAAGAGTTTAGACACCAGAAAATCCCCTAAGCGAGAGAAAAAATGGCCGCCGAAAAAAACGAAAACGAGGCTACAGCACTCTAAAGACGCAAAACACCACCAAACCGAAAAACAAGGACACAAAATCAGCCACAGCCGCATACCACACATTAGGCGCCATTTTAGAACAATAACTTATACAATCCGGAAGTACACAGCTACCCTAACGGATTTGCCTTGCGCACGCACACTATTTACACTGCACACATTCATGACGCTTACACAGCAGCTCCACAGCACTGATGCTGCAGCAACATGAAAACAGATTGCCAGCTCTTCAATACAATGCTTCCTGCATATATTACTTCACAATAGGTAAAGTATATTGATTTCTTATTTTATTAATTATTCATTGCCATACCCAAAAAAAAAACACCAACGCTGCTCATAGCACACAAACAACCAAGAGCCTAGCAATGAGCGCCTTTGGTGCTCATTGCGAGCCATGCGACTAGTGACAGAGCTATTACCTCAACCATACATTAACACAATATGGGTATATTGAAGGAAGCTCTATGTACAAATACAATAATGTTGTTTTGGAACATTAATCTGGCGTTTCACAATCATAATACAGTACAAACCAAAGGAAACATTGATAACAATATTAATTGATCATTCTTTATTTGATTCAAAGTGCACATGTTGCTCTGCATACTACTGATTATTCATATCATGGCCGGGTGTCTTAGCAATTAAGACCTAGAGGCAAGAACAAGATATCAATTAGAATATTTGCATTGACTGCAACACCTTATCTCAACGGTAATATATATTGTACATCAATTGCATATATATTCAACATAACCATATGGGTACAAACTCTGTAGCCAGCTAATAATGTCTACATTAATAGGAAAAAATATTAATTACAGTGAGTGGATGAGGAGGACTTAGGGCAGTGGTTCTCAATCTTATCCTCGGGAGCCATCAGACAGGGCATGACATATATTGAACTCGGGCACACAAAGTGAGGCAACAATTATTCAACCTCAAATCGCTTCACCTGTGTATTTACAAAGTTTTTCACCTACATCATGGTCTGTCTGGTGGGTCCTGATGAGAGGTTTGTCAACAACTGACTAAGGGCCAGTTCTCATCCACCTCCTCTTGCAGAGCACTGGGCCCCCACCCTCCGTGGCTGGGCGCTTCCTCCCTCGACCACAGGCACGAGGTGTTGGAGTGATAGGTGCGCCCAAGATGGGTGGCTGTTCAGCAGCAGACGTTGGGGTTAAGGGGTGAGTGGTGGAGGCGGAAGACTCTCGTTGCGGTGGTGGTGGGGAAGCCTGTGCAACCGATGGCTGAATGGTATCCACCAGGACCAATCCCGACACAGACTTCGCCTGCTGCTCGGCTCTATCTGACTGGCCTAGATTGGCCCTATGAGCCATGCACCAATAGCGCTCCCTGACCCTGTTATGCCTCATTGTCTCCTGATAGAGAAGCCGGATGTTGATTGCGTGTGCGCTTGCTATCTGGAGTGCCCTTTCATGTTGGTCCCTGCTCTGCTGCATGAACATGACATTGCGCGTATCCTCTGTCTTAACGTGCATGAAAAAGTCCCTCCAGGGTCTTTGTGTCGAGGTGTGTGTTCGGACACTGGACTCACTATGAGCTATGGTGTGGCCAGAGGTCCTGTAATTGGCGATGGTGTAGGGTGGTACAGTGGGGTGGACCTTTGCAACGGTGTGGACCTCTGCGACGGTGGGGCCTGCTGGAATGGTGTTGTCACGGTCTATTGTGGCCACATCTGCTGGGGCACCATCTGTTGTGACCCCATCTGCTGGGGCCCAGTCAGTAGTGTATTCTCATGGGGCTACTGAAAACCCATCATTCGCATGTCAGGTGGCATGGGTGGACCTGTTGAGCGCGGTCTCCAGGACATGGCGCTGAGGTCAAAGGGCTGGGCGAGTGCCCACTGTGCGTGTGAGGGTCTGGGGGGGGGGGGGGGGAGGTCCCCCAATCTTCTCCCTCCTGATGGGCCAGTGTCTTATGTTGGTGCAGGGCCCTCAGATTCCTGCACCTGCTATGGTGAAGATTCCCCATCGTACTGGGTAGCCACCGCCTGAACCTCTGAGGCTGGGGTATGCCTGCTTGGTACTGAAATTAGAGAACAATTGTGCTTGAGTATTGTTGTTCTAAATTGTTTGCTGTGTGTTTCCATATCCCTGACATCATAGTGACTTTTAATTGGCTGCGATTGTTCTACACAGATAAGGATTGATCTGCATCATGAGTATTGTGGATCATGGCTCATATCAATATATGTAATGGTGGTGCAGTGTGCCATTTGTAGTTCATTAGGACACGTGCTCAGCAGAATCTGCTGGGCAGTGTGTGAGACTGACCAATCGGTGACCAATGTGTGTTAACATTCTAATGACATGGTCCAGGTAAGGCTAGCACACAAAACACACTTGCAGTCCATCGGAGTCTGTATCTGCATATGCTGCAGTGTACACACCCATACATATAGTCTCATGGGGATGTAGAATCAATCTGGATCTACAGCGATTCCTAGTTTAAAGATGTATATGGTTTCAAAACAGTTATGAACAGGGTAGTTTAACATGGGGTAGAGAGGGTTAGGGGAACTCATGACACTAAATACACAATTGCAATGGAGATTTAATAATTTATGCTTTATATGCACTCTGAAAAACAGTGAACATAACACAAACATAATTTATTTGCCAAACGCTATTCACAATCAGTTGTAACTGATGATATTGTACATACATTTCATTGATAACAATTCTGACAACTATATTTAGACAGTCTGGTTTTACATGGTTATTGCTGCCCCATATATCTGTAGTCACAACCAGAGATCTTACAGTGCCATTTAATGTCAGTTATCTATGTGTGTGGGGTTCATGTGTGTGCATATGAGGGTGTGAAGGTGTATATGGTACTCACATTGCAGGCTTTCTGTAAACCCCAAGTCCAGCTGTCCAGGAAGACCCACTACTGCCGCCAGGTCTATCCATTCCTTCAGAGTGCGCTCCCATCCACAGTAGGTTATACAAGTAGGTTATATGGCATGGCAGCCTACCACCAGTTGCACGTGCTGCTCTTACCTCCTCTGCCATCTTTCTCTTGACCTTCATTCAGCAGGCATCACTTCCGCAGCAACCGCACTCCAGGCACTTGTCTTCTGGCTGGGCCTTACATCCCTCCCGCCATGGATGATCGTATAGAGTGAACGGACTTCCCTTAGGAGGACGTCTATATCCTCTGGGCTGTAATTATGTGCCCTGGTTTTGGCCACAGCTCCTTGAGGTCCAGCCTGTGCCTGGGGTTCCTGGCCTCCCTGTCCTCTCCGTGACCTGCCACCTCCTCTCCCTCTCTCCATGCCTCTTCTCCTCCGGTGTTTCTCTAGCTCTCAGTCGCTCTATATATCTCACTGTCTCACTCTCTCTGTCTCTCTATCTCTTTAAAGCTCACGAACCCATCACCACCTATACCTGTGTGTTTACTTTCAAGGTTACAGCACAGTCAGGGACTTACATTTTTCTCTGCCTTTCGAAGATATTGTCGCAGCTTGATCTGCGTTATCCAGTTCTTATTGGTTAATTGATCTGTGTTTGGCTCACAACTTACATATGAAACCAAGGTTTACGGGCTTGAGTCTGTGGTCCGTAACTTGCATTCAAGCCAAATTGAATAGCACAGTAACTGGAGAGCACTGCAGGCCCGCAGACATACAGCCTAGATCCTGGGACTTACGACCTCCGAACTGAATGAGGCCAATATTGTCTATACAATTAGTAGCCAAAGAAAGAGGAGTTCATGAGCTTCTTATTGCAAAGTTCAGAAATAAACTGAGGAAAAGAGGAAAAATGGACCAAACAGATATGATATAAATAATATGCATTTGCAATAGAGGTAAATAATATAATTAAGGGAGCAGAGATGGTAGACAGAATGCCTGAAGAACTTTGGGCAGACGTTTGTGATGTTGTCCAGAAAACAGAAACAAAAAAAAAAAAGGCAAACTGATTGTCTGATGAGGATTTTTTTTACAAGTGGCCCAGGGAAAAAAGAAAGTTAAAGGTAATGGAGACAGGAAAAGATTTGTCCAACTGAATGCAGAATTCCAGGAGACAGCAAGAATAAACAAGGATATCACATATTATAACTGTCGAACTACGAGACGTTGTGACGCTTTTCGGGGTGCGTACGACTTAGGCTTCGTAAAGCGAGGCGAGCTGTTAACTCGCAGCACTTCGGTGATGAAGAAAAGAAAATACAACAAAAACATCACACACAGCACGGGGAAACAACAGGGACGTCTGGTAGTGAAGTTGAATGTGAATTTAAGTCGATTATGCAGAGTTTCGGCACTCGAAAATCAGCTAAGCAAGAAAAAAAAATGGCGGCCAAACAAAATGAAAACGTGACTACACGACCCTGGACCTCGCAAAACCCCGCCAACCGCATACACAGGAACGTACAAGGTATAAAATACAAAGGACGGCAAAAGCTTGCGAACCGCGTAGCACATAGACAAACTACGCTATTTTACAATTCTAACGTGCCACTAACAACATTACGAGTCTAAGTAGCGTTTTACACAAATAAACAAACGGTTTGCCCTCGCGCACGCAGCCGATTTCTAATGCACAGTTGGGACATTCATAAAACTATCTCCTCAAACCAGCAACAGTCTAACTGGACATTATATGATGCAGGACAAGAAAAAGAGATTGCTACATATATTAATTAGAAAAAGGTAAACTATATTAATTCATTATTCAATGAATTCATTAATTAGTATTTAAAAAAAATATAGAGAGGAGCCAAAGGACATGCGAGAGGCTCGCAATGAGCACCAAAGGCACTCCTTGCAAGCCACGCGATGAGCGCCGAAAGTTTCTGAATTTACTAGGTATATAATACAACTTAATTTTATGTATGTTGCTTTATTAAGAAACACTTAAAAGCTCTGTTTTACTGCCTAAAATCAATACAAATATTGTAGGCTTGGGTCTGCCCCCGGCAGCTCATGGAATCAGACTCTGTAGTACTTCCTGTACTGTGTATCATACTAAAAAATCAGTGACGATCTCTCAGCAACATTCTGCAACATGCTGCTGAGATGTGGCTCCTGATAGGCTAGGACACTACACTGCACATGAAGCCCTAGTATCTTGCTGAATATTTTGCTAATTATTTCAGACGGTAAAAACAGAGCTTATATGACATTCTTAATAAAAGTAAATAGATATACACATATATTACAGTGGATTTAAAAAGTCTACACACCCCTGTTAAAATGTCAGGTTTCTGTGCTGTAAAAAAATGAGACAAAGATAAATCATTTCAGAACTTTTTCCACCTTTAATGTGACCTATAAACTGTACAACTCAATTGAAAAACCAACTGAAATATTTTAGGTGGAGGGAAGAAAAATAAAAATAATGTGGTTGCATAAGTCTGCACACCCTCTTATAACTGGGGATGTAGCTGTGTTCAGAATTAAGCAATCACATTCCAAATCGTGTTAAATAGGAGTCAGCATACACCTGCCATCATTTAAAGTGCCTCTGATTAACCCCAAATAAAGTTCAGCTGCTCTAGTTGGTCTTTCCTGAAATGTTCTTAATCGCATCCCACAGCAAAAGCCATTGTCCACAGAGAGATTCCAAAGTATCAGAGGGATCTCTTTGTTAAAAGGTATCAGTCAGGAGAGGGGTACAAAAGAATTAGATATACAATGGAACACAGTGAAGATAGTCATGATCAAGTGGAGAAAATATGGCACAACAGTGACATTACAAAGAACTGGAGCTCCCTCCAAAATTGATGAAAAGACGAGAAGAAAACTGGTCTGGGAGGCTACCAAGAGGCCTACAGCAACATTAAAGGAGCTGCAGGAATATCTGGCAAGTGCTGGCTGTGTGTTACATGGGACAACAATCTCCCGTATTCTTCATATGTCTGGCCTATAGGGTAGAGTGGCAAGACGAAAGCCTTTTCTTACGAAGAAAAACATTCAAGCCAGGCTACATTTTGCAAAAACACATCTGAAGTCTCCCAAAAGCATGTGGGAAAAGGTGTTATGGTCTGATGAAACCAAAAAGGTTGAACTTTTTGGCCATAATTCCAAAACATATGTTTGGCGCAAAAACACCACCTAAAGAACACCATAGCCACAGTGCAGCATGGTGGTGGCAGCATCATGATTTGGGGCTGTTTTTCTTCAGCTGGAACTGGGGCCTTAGTTAAGATAGAGGGAATTATGAACAGTTCCAAATACCAGTCAATATTGGCACAAAACCAAAGCATACATTCCATCAAATCAACAAAGGAATGGCTTGACCAGAAAAAGATTAAAGTTTTGGAATGGCCCAGCCAGAGCCCAGACCTGAATCCGATTGAAAATCTGTGGGGTGATCTGAAGAGGGCTGTGCACAGGCGATGCCCTTGCAATCTGACAGATTTGGAGTGTTTTTGCAAAGAAGAGTGGGCAAATCTTGTCAAGTCAAAATGTGCCACGCTGATAGACTCATACCCAAAAAGACTGAGTGCTGTAATAAAATCAAAAGGTGCTTCAACAAAGTATTCGTTTCTTCCCTCCAGCTAAAAGAGTTCAGTTTGTTTTTGAATTGAGTTGTACAGTTTATAGGTCACATTAAAGGTGGAAACATTTCTGAAATAATTTATCTTTGTCTCATTTTTTTACAGCACAGAAACCTGACATTTTAACAGGAGTGTGTAGACTTTTTATATCCACTGTATATATCTAGGAACATTCAGAAAACATCCATAACCCTTTAAGGTTTCCACGCATTGTGTCAGAGCATGTAAAGGAGATGTACAAACTATGGGCCATATTCTATTAGCTGCTCACAATAGAACATGGAATTTATACATAATCTGCAATCGGAGGCTACAAATTAATTAGTGATAATAAGTAATATTTGCTGATCAGGATTGCAATGAATCACTCTATAAAATGCATTAGATCATTTGTTATAGTCCATGTGGGTTTTATGATAAGTATTAACCCCTTGAGGCCAAGGATTGATATAACTTTATTATAATAAAATATTTTTAAATTGCATATTTGTGGGTTTGAGACTGTTTTGCAATTAATTATTATATCTTTCCATGCCTACCTAGGCTTTTAAAGTACAGTATTGTGTGTTCAGTTGCTGCTACGGCTTTACTAAGTGTTTGAAAAAGCCCTTGTGAGTTCTATTTAGTACTCGTAATACTTTTGATAGAAACGTGATACTTTTTTCAGTTGCGGTTTAGACTTTATTTGCAATCTAGCTCTACGGTTCGGATAGAATAAAAATCGATTTTGTGTAACTAATTAGAGCTTGTAATATTCAAACTGTGCTAAAAACAATGGAGTTCTAAAGGTAGAATTTGCGGGTTTGGCTGGCCTGTAGTGATTGTGGGCAGTTAACTCATAATTGGATTGCGAGTAGCTAATAGAATCTGTGGCAATTTTAAGAGTGATTTTAAGTGTGTATAAATTGGCCAATAGAAAAGTCTTATGCATTTAGGTGATCCAATCCCAGTCTTTACACTCATCAATCTACTGAGAGAATACAATATGATAAATACATTAACATTGTAATTTTCACAAAATCGCTGAAACTAGTGTATGGCAGTGTAAATTTTGAACTGAAAAACCATGTTGTTATATTGCTTGTAAAAGTTAATTTAGTTAACAGATCATGCACAGTAAACAAATTGTCAAATAAAACGCATACTGAAGCTCCAGAAGGTGTGAAGTTTCTCTGCCAAAAGTAATGAAATAGTTTTATAGTGTGGACAACTGAACACTCCTTCAAAATATAATCTTATCTACTAAAATGATATAAAAAGTAATCAAACACACCTGTCCATACTGATAACGCATTTTATAAGTATCCTGTCCTGTTTGAAACTAAAACTTTCCCATTTCTATTGGGTATTTAAGAAAGAGTAAAAAGATTCACAATAATAATAAAAAATAAATTAATAAAAGTTGATGTTTACAAAAACATTAAGGAGGTATGAATTCCTCTCAACAAGGGAAACTGATCCAGGTGCATTACCCACCCTTGAATGTCCTTTACAGTAAGTGGAAGCAGAGCTGGATGAGGAGGGGAAAACACATCACATATATAGTTGTGAGCGTACGGGTCGTTGCTCACGCTTGCGGGCTCGCGCAGCGAGCCGCGGCCCTTGCGTAGCGAGGTCACTGGGCAAGGGCCTCAGTTGCTGGCATGGAGCGCCGAAGGCGCTCCATGCCAGCAACTGAGGCCTCTCGCGAAGCGAGGGCCTCAGTTGCTGGCGAGGTCACTGGGCACGGGCCTCAGTTGCTGGCATGGAGCGCCGAAGGCGCTCCATGTCAGCAACTGAGGCCCCTCGCGAAGCGAGGGCCTCAGTTGCTGGCGAGGTCACTGGGCAAGGGCCTCAGTTGCTGGCATGGAGCGCCAAAGGCGCTCCATGCCAGCAACTGAGGCCCCTCGCGAAGCGAGGGACTCAGTTGCTGGCGAGGTCACTGGGCAAGGGCCTCAAACCCTCGCAAACTTCACGTCGCTACTCAAAAAACACGACACACAAATTACGACACTCGCTAAATTTTACGAGGAACGCAAACAACCTACGAAACACGTTACCACACATTACGACCTCGCAAACATCGGACGCAACACGCCGACATACAAACATTTAAAACACAATACATACACACAGCACATACATAAAAACCTTACCTACACCAAGAGGGAGCACCCAGGACCTCAAAAATGCAACTTACACCTCGATTTTACTCGAAATAAAAGACTTTTGAGACTAACAAAAAATCTAAGCGACAGAAAAAATGGCTGCCGAACAAAACGAAAACGAGGCTACAGCACTCTAAACTCGCAAAACACCACAACAAACTCGCAAAACACCACAAGAAACTCGCAAAACGCCACAAACCACCTACGGATATTCATACCACACAGTGCACACATTCAGCATGCTTACACAGCAGCTCCACACCACTAATGCTGCAGCAACATCAACACAGATTGCCAGCTCTTCATCACAATGCTTCAAAATAGGTACAATATATTCATTTACTAATTTAGCTACCTTACAATTTCATTGCCGTCATTTTTTGACGGGCAATTCGCTAGTAATTAATATTTGTTAGATAATTGGATACAACTTAAATCAACACAAATCCCTTCCTCCCTCACACATCCAGGAGGGGGCAGCTTGCATTAATAGATGCAAGTTCTGCTCTCAGAAAGTGATTAAAGGGAAATTACAAATTCAAAGCAAAAATGACGCATCATAGCAATGCATAGGATTTGTTTTTTATTTCCATGACCAACAATAAAAATGACATTTGCTGCTTAAAGGATAAGTCATCGCCCAGAACTGCAATCACCAAAAAGAAAACTTTGGCAGATCCGATTAGACAATTGCATTGAGTAAAATCTTCAAGTTGTTCCTGCCACCTGGAGGTGAAAACTGTAAGAGTTTAAAAATGGACAGTGAAGTTAAAAATCTATATCATGAATATAAAACAGTTCGTAGTGCATTACAAGTGCCTTTTTGGCATAACTTAAAAATCTTACACTGTGTACTAAATTAAAAATGATACATGGGGATTGTTCATCGCATGTAGAGGCTGTGGAAAAGTGCTCTGAATTGTTCCATCCTGCAGGTTGGTTAAGGCAACTTAATTTTACGGGTCTTCAGTAGACCTTTAATACATATCCTATGTATCACAGACAGATCCACTGATTCACCAACTACACACAAGCAATGGCTTTTTACCAACGCATCCACTGTGGGCAATCTCCTCTCAAACTTTTCCTATTAAAAAAGTCTAAAAACGTATCTACATTCAGATCCGTTGCCATAGTCCATCTCAGCCACTCCGGATTCCTTTGCGGATGCAGATGAGGGAATGTGGAGACAAACATGTTTAATACATTGTAATAAGAGGCCACTATTGGTCACATAAAAATGCCTAGTGTATGTGCCAGATAGAAGATAAGAAATGTGTTTATAAAGTCAACAATAAAGCCATATGTGAATAAAACAATTTTAAATGTAATTAAAGTTACCTCAAGTGCACTGGGTCTGTCTCCACCTCCTTCCTGTCACACGACTCAGTTTGTCTGGAAGCAACTTAATTAATCAGTATTTCCCTATGATATGTGGCCATGCTCTCTTGATTTAGGTATTGTGTGCCTGATTTTCTAAACATTGAAAAAAAAAAAAAAGGTAAAAAAAGTAAAAAGTAAACAGAGGAAAACAATTGGAATAATGAATAATTGAACAGCTGCCAAATAACTTCATTGGCTTCCAGACAGACACCGTGAATCATGTTATATCAGCGAAGTGGAGACAGATTAAGCACATTAGCTAGAATAATATCATTTTAAAATAATTTAAATATACAGATGGTTTTATTGTCGACTTTATAAAAATCAAATCTCCTAAACAAGTTGTGGACAAGTAACTCGCAGACCCTTACCGGACACACTGACCATTTAATTATCCTACTCCTTTCTCAATGTGTTAACAGTTTTATTTTGTGAAAGAAGTTATGCAAACGATGGCTTACTGAGAATAAACCAATATGGATCATGTACAAACATATCTTGCAAACCGATACTGGAATTTTCTTCTTCAACAGTTACAAACTTTGCTGCAACGATACCTCAATTTTCATAGCTTGAGTTACTAGAAACAAGGTTTAGAGCTGATTTTCTAACTCAATAAATTAAATAAGCATGACTGAGCTTGAACGATACAACCAGCAACATCTTAAAAGTCAAAATTTAAAAATGTGTCTTCACAAACGTTTGGAGCCAAATAGATTTGGGATCTATAACAATTACAGATAGGCTCTGGTTTGATTAGATTAAAGAATGTAAAAATGTCTAGAGCAGATTGCTGGAAGGGTCTCTAGAATGTCCCAATTATCTTTTTTTTGTATGAAACCAGTTTGGAGTCAATTTTGCCCAACACCTAAGTCAGATTGACTTCAAAACATTAAGCCAAGCATTTTTAGGTGTCATCTTTATTGTCCTTTATATTGGTAAATAAAGCAGAGGTTTAAATAATAGTTTAAATAATCCTGTAAAATCTGGTCTATTTGACAAAACTAAGTCCACTGTAGTGCTTATACAAGAGGGACTGAATTATTTACTTCTCAATAAGTCTTATTTGGAGAAAAAAAAAAAAATCAATGCTGCTGTCAAATATACTTGGAAGTTTAGTTCTTAAATTTCAGCAGATATGCTTCCCTTCACCCCCTATCATATGTCCAGGGGGAGGGAGAGGACCTACTTACCAGCACTGCCTAGACAGGAGACCTGTTTTATCTGCCTCCTTCCCTGCAGTGGCTATTGTAGGTAAACCTACACTGGTCAGAAAAAAATTAGGACAGATACTTCACCTTATGGACACCTAATAGAGGGGTAGAGAGAGTCACATCAACTGAATGATTTTTTTTTTCTTTACACAGTGTTTTTTTTGTTTGTTAATTGGTAACTAAATAAACAAATGCCACCATATTGGACGACGGCTACAGTGACAATTTAACACAGTGAGATTATTCATGTCATGGGAAGGACAACAGTTGCCCATAAGCTTTCATGGCTACACAGTACAATTAAACTTTTGGCCAAAAATACTGCAGGAGGGAAGTAAAAAGCAAAAGCAGAATAGAAAGTAAGGTGAATAGCTTTATGGGAAGAGAGAAATTATTATGCCAGTTTTAGATGAAAAAGGGAATGTGTGTTGTGTAAGGTGGACATGAGGGGGCCACAATGGAAAACATGACGGCTGCAGATTGCACAACACCACCTAAATGTATGGTTCACCCAACATGTCCCTTTATGATCCATTCAGATAAAGGGGTCTTCTACCATAACATGACTGACACCAGCAGCATAGTCATAGTTACCTCCTGCAACAGAAATATATTTTTACAAATAAGTATGGTAAACTTGAGTGTAAATGGTAAGCAATAAAATAAAATACAGGCACTAAAACACACACACACATATATATATATATATATATATATATATATATATATATATATATATATATATATATATATATATATATATATATATATATATATATATATATATATATATATATATATATATATATATATATATATATGGAGAGGTCGTTGTCTTCTGAATGATAAAGGGGGCTCTTATTCAGACATTGGTAAAGTATTTTTAGTGTGACCTTAGAGCAGAGTTTCCTAGAAATCCTGCTACCGTAATGGTCCCACATGTCAGTCCATTGCATATATTGCTCTAAGATGGACAGTAAGTTCTGGACATTAAGTGCTGGTCACAGGTTCTCCCTTGGAGGACTCCGCATTTTCTAACATCTTTCTTTTCTTTTCATCTGTCTTCTTGAAAATATTTTCCCTATAGAATTGAAGCTCCTTGATGCTCTCTCGGATGTCATCCAGCGCTCTGAAAGAAGGAGATAATTCTTAGTACCATTAACAAAAGGGAAGGCCCTTCAAAAAACACCTCCTTTTGAAAATACAAGCTCAACAGAAGAACAGGACGTTTATTTTATTTCAAAGAGCATTAAAAACGGACTATACATTGTACTAGCTGTTTTTCTCTATAGTAAAGTTCTGAAATATTTAGAATTAATTTGTTATATCCTGTATGCTATTGTGAACTCAGAGTATTGGTAAGGGTGGTAGAAGGGTCCAGCAAGCAAACTATAATCCTAATTAGCACTTCTAAGCGGATAATATGTATGAGCTGCTTATTTACATATAAATACAGCAAAAACATGGAATTCCCCAGGATTGATTCAATTTAGAAAAAAAAAAAAAAAAAAATCTTCTAGAATAAGCTAAAGGATGAATTCCATAAATTATATAAGTTTAATAAGTACTTTTACCCATGGGACTTCAATAATTGCTATTGAAATGTAAGGGTTAATCACAAATTAGATAACAGCTATTTGTGGAGACTAAGCAGATGACATGGATGAGAATTAAACAATGGGATTAAGAAAAATAAAGAATAATTATTTAAGAATAATGGTCCTTATATGAAGAATAGATGCTACTTGGTTGTGTGATCTGAGTTGGTTATCACCATAGATAGTGTGATAAAAAATATTTTAGCAGAAAATATATTCATTAATGTTCATCATGATGTACGTTATCAATAACATGAGGGAAAAAAAACACATTGTAAAAGGGTAAATTACAAAAATATAGTAAAAACATAATTGCAGCATTTCAGAATATATACTCACAAACATTTGAACTATTTTGGTGCCAGCAAAGACTTCAAATCTTTCAGTAATTGCTTTGGCAGAGATATGGTGAAGAGGCAATCCGTATCTTATTAAAAAAGGTATATATAAGTTTCCTGGGTTTCAAATGTTTGATAAGAAACTGGCAGTGATTATCAGAAAATTGTGTTATATAGATAAGTTCAGTGTACTTACAAATTTATAGGCAGGAAAGTAAAATCCAGCTTTGCACACCAACAGGAAACTTACATAACCAAATACACTTAGGAAAGCAACCAGGTACAGAGTTTGACCTTTCAAAGGAAGTACTTGCTGCAGGATGGAATCACATGGTTGGTTGGGTCTTAGCTCACAGCTGAATCAGAGCACAAGGATATAGAGAGAAATTGACTACATATCCCAGGCTGTTTTGCAATACAGGAACCCTACAGTATGATACAAATAAATCAACAAACCTCTGTTTTCTCCTGATTGGACAATGCGAATTATGAATTTTATGCTAATCTTAGCAGGAATTTTCAGCCTCAGCTGGCAAACAAAGGATTTAGCAAACGTCAGGGTGAGTTTGTAAATGTTTATTTTGGTATTTTTTCATGCAAAAAAAATGCATACACTACTGATTCTCCTCTATCAGATGCATTCATAATCCAGGACACTTAGATATGCCTTTAATATCTTATTGGAGTGATGCAAGGACTCTACAGCTTTCCTCCTTCCATCTTCTCATTACTCCTATCTAATGCTAACCTTAGATACTCTTCCCACCAACCTGAATGGGACTCTTCCACATGAAAAGTCTCAAATCTGTGACCCCCCTAGAAAACCCAGTTACTAAACTGAGACTAACGCATTTGGAAGGCTGGTAGTTGTTCTTTTGCCTATAGCCTAAAATCAAAAGAAACCAAACTCCCTGCATCCAATACAGAGGAAGTGGCAGCACAATTTAGCCATTAAGGAGATTTGCTATTCCCATTCAAAGACACTCAGTACTTAGATTATAACACTATTTAAGGCACTGAAGCCAAACAAGTGTTTAATAATTCTCAGTGCACACTTAGCAGCCCCTACAGGAAGATGCCCTATGCAACTGTCTACTCTGTTGAATGGGAAATCTGGCACAGATTAAACTTAACTTACCTATGAGAAGAGGCTTTCTTTGGAGCAAACTCATATTCCTCAGGATGCCAGCGTCTAAACAGAGGAAATTAATTAGTTACACAATGGGTAAAAATGACAAATCACACGTCCATTCATAAGAATTTAACAGCAAACAGAAGCTGATGTCCTACATCAGTCTAGCTGATAACTAATCAAATATGCCATGAAATCATTTACATGTCAGGTGTATCTTTTTTTTTTTTTTTTTAAGTATTATTGGTTACAAAGTTCTTTCAAATTCTTAGCAAAATCAGTTACAAGATCCAATAGAAACAAAATATATAAATTACTACGTTTTTGTTATGGGTCATTGTGATCCTATTAAAATGGCCATAAGAGACCTCAAATAATAAGAATAAACATGTCTATATAATCATACACTACTACACAGTGTTATAAACAAAGTAACATAGAGGTAACTAGAAATGGCTTTTCAACAGGACTTGCCCTGACTTGTGTTACACAAGATGTTCTTGTAACTTCTGTGCATGGAAACATTTATCTAAAGATATACATTGCTAATTATAGGGGACATTCCATCTAAAAATAAGATTATTTTAGATGTCAGATTATGCTTCTCGGCATATAACTATGTATGTTGTTATGGTATGTATGAGGAGATGGGAACATAACATAAAACATATAACATAAAATTATATATATATATATATCTGTGTTATTGGTGCCGCCAACACAGATTATTTTAAAGTGACATGGAAGCTTTATGGATTTCGCTAGGGACATAAAATTCCTATGCATCTTTTTACTTGTGTGTACTTCTATCTTATTAAATGTGCTTAAAAGCGGTTTGTGTTGCCTAAAATCTTGCAATTATTCCCTCATTGGTTTCTCCCCTCTGCAGCTCATGAAGACAGTAAAAAGGGTTGCACTGACCCATAGTAACCAATCAATGGCAATATTCTGAAACATGCTACTTGAGACAGATCACAGACAGGCTAATTTGCACTTCACAGAAGGCAGACCCAAACAGCTACAAATATTAATGCTTTTAGGCAGAAAAAAATGCATTTGTTAATAAAAATGAAGTACCTAAATGTATATGGATACAGAGGTATATTATATTCCTAGTGAAATCTGGAAACCTTCCATGCCCCTTTAAAAGAATAAGATTACAATCTTAGACCTGACTGGTTCCAAAACGAAGGGCCAATATGACTACAAACAAGATTTCTAGTGTGACAGTGGGACCAACTCCACACAGATATACATGGTAAATCCCTGTCTCCACAAACAATTGGCAAATAGTGTTAGTTACCAGAACATTACCTTTTTTTTTTTTTTTAATGCTTTATTGGATCAGTTGACTCACAGTGACCCCTGGGGGTGACACATCTCAATGCATTCTAGGGCTAAATATATTTTTTCCCCAATTCAACTACCACTATGATCCAATTTTTTTTTCTAGATGTTATTTTGAATAACTAAACTTGATAATGAGCAAAAATTATTTTATCCGAGAAAATAAAGAAGTAAAATTTTTTAAAGGCAATTTATTTTCTTGGATGTTCACTTATTCTTTACTTCAGGGTTCCATTTACTTTACATAGCCTTTTCGGTCTACTGCGGTCTCAAGAGGATGTTCTTTTAAACTAATGAGTCTTCCATTAAGCCTAATGAAAAGCACTGGCAGTTGTAGCTGCCACTTTTCCATGGTGCAGATAGTAATTTCTTGTGCATTCAAAAGTCCTCCCACCTCAGTAGGCTGATCAACAGAAACCATATTGGTAGACTGCATATTAAAGTAAAAAAAATAAAAAAAAATAAAGGCTGCGCTATGATTACATTCTATGAACATTTAACCTGTATGTCTACCTCTCCAAAGGGTACATTTTAAATATGGCTCTATAGTAGCTCTATAAATAATACATAAATAATAACTTCCCATCTCCTCAAACACAGCAGTTACAAAGCAAATTAGATAAAAGTCGCACAAGTTCTTCATTTATAAATAAACATTGTAAATTTTGAGTTAAAGCGTGTTAATCTGTTTTGGTAGAGTTTTCCACTTAAGTAATGCATATTTTGAAAAATCCCAAGCACATAAGTTATGAATTAATACAATTGTGATGGTGACTGGGCAGATCATTTTAGTTACATTAACAGATTATGTTTGAGCTTCAAATCAGTTTCCTTATATTCTCCAGGATTACAGAGGCCAAGAATGAAATGTTTCTCCGGGTGTCTACTATTTCACTCTGATCCTGGAGAATATCGGGAAACTTATTAGAAGACTCTTAAACATGTGGTGGCAAAATATTCCCCGGCAACGCATGGCTTCTCCTTACAGTTTTTATTTATTTAAATTCCTGTATGTATGATATTTCAAAGAAGACTGAAATAGTTTTAGCTAAAAAAAATACAGATTTATAGCAAATATAGTAATTTATGTTTAGCCATCCCCATATCAGCCTCCCTTGATATCCTGCTAAGTCCACCTATTTCTCTACTGCTTTGTTTCCTTCTCTCTCACATCTCATCCATTTTCCTCTTAAAGGTAGTGTTTAAATTTTAATGACTGACTTCTCTGGTCCTGGAGAACAGAAGGAAACAGGAACATCATCCAGCCACCATCCCTGCTCCTCTCATACCAACTTCAGATTACTCTATCTCAATGAAGCTGTGAGCTATACCATGCACGATAAGATGGGCAGGTCATAACAAAGAGTTCAGACAAATTGCAGTCTACTGGAGAAGAAACTGTCAATCCATCCCAGTATCTTTGCCAAGAAAACCATATGGATAAGCACAAACACAGACAGATGTGCCTGGGTGCTGCAGTCGATATGGTCACCAAGAGTCGGACTGAAGGACTGAACAACAACATAGACATATGACACACCTACAAATCTAAACCCTAAACTTGGATGGTTCACAACCCGCCCACCATGTTCATTCAACCCAACACTGACCCATTGCACCAATTTAGCGTGAATATCTGAGACATCACAGACTAACAACAAAGTATTTACAGCCTTATTAAATTGGCCAATTGAAAACGGCTTTATATAAGCACAGAGCATATTTTTTTTACAGAAGTTTTTAGTTAGTGAGCTTCTAATATATATATATATATATATATATATATATATATATATATATATATATATATATATATATATATATATATATTTATTATGTATATATCTATATATATATCTATATACACACATATACATACACACACACTCTGTGCTTATATAGAGGCCTTTTCAATTGGCCGAATCACAATTTAATAAGGCTGATAGTATTCTTTACTATCCTAGATAATTTAAATTGTCACTGTAGTGACGATAGAATATGATTTAATTTATTGTGTTACTACTTAGAAAGGAAATCCATATTTGAAGAAAAAAATGCAATGTAGTCTCCTAGCTAATGGCCACTTGATGGGTGGTAGAAAGCTACATATCTGCTTAAGATTATATATATATATATATATATATATATATATATATATATATATATATATATATATTTTTTTTTTTATAAATACTTATTTGATCTTTAATCAGTAAGTAAATAAACAAAGTGTAACGTATTGTACCATTAAAGTTATACTGTGACTTAAAATGTTTTTATTGAGTGTCACAAACACAAAAAAAAAAAAAAAGATATTAAACAGAATTGACGTCCAGGTTTTCAAAACACTCAGTTTTACAGTTAAAGGAAACCAGTAAGAAGTGTGAGTAAGAAAAAGTAGACCGTTTGATGCCTTGCTTGTATAGCTATGAGCAAAAAATGGTCAGTGCAATCAATCTAGTAGGTATTGTAGAAGACATTAATGACCAGGCATTCACTGTCCTGTTGCTTTTGCAAGGCTGTATTTGCATTGTATGTGGAGATAAACTCTGCATCACGCCCCGTAATGTCACTAATTAGCTAATCCTGTCAAAGATTAATCAAAACTCTGCCACAGGAACAAATGTTTGTAAAAGTATTTTGCAATCACAATTTCATAAAGTTTCACCTTCACTGTACTTTACACTTATGTGTTTGCACATTTATAACAAGTCAGAAAACTTGTTTCCATCTCAAAATACAAAAACGGTGTTATAATCCTGCATTCGCTATAAAATGGAACATGAACACATGATTAATAAAGCACAGCATAGAGATTCCTGAGTATTTATTCATTTAAATAAAAAAGGTGCACTGTGTGCATATAAAATTTGTTGCATGCAACATGCATGTTGAAGAGGCTGGACTTTAGATAATTGGTCCCTCCTTTTCGTAGAAGCTTTTACCAATTATAAAAATGGTAAAAGCATTACAGAAAGCATTTTTTAGAATGCTTCATTTTAAAAAAATGTATAAAAAATATGTTTTTAATTAAGTAGAACATTGCAAAATGGATTTGTCCTGTTGTCATACATGATCTCTGTATTGCTTTTCCAGTGATCACAGCCAACCATCCACATTTCTTACTAGTCCCTCTTGCACCACCAAGTGGATTGTCCCAATCCACTAACTAAATAGCCCTATTAAATTTGGGCTACGCCATAACACGTAGCCCGTAACGGTCATCTTAGGGCTATTTGCGTGCCAAGATGCCTCGTAAACATTGCTCGCAGCAAATGGCCGAGAATAGGCTACGTGGAGAGCAACGTTGAACTTCGCGCACGTAAGTCCTTTTATCTGTCGTGCCCGTAACTACTAACAGCCTTACTAAATCGCAATTCGGCAAATTCTAAAGGGCTCTATATAAGCACAGAGCATTTTTTTTTTTTTTTACAGAAGTTTTTAGTTAGTGAACTTCTATCCAAAAACAAGGACTTCACAAACTAAAAACTTCTGTAAAAAAAAATATGCTCTGTGCTTATTTAAAGCCCTTTAGAATTTGCCGAATCGCAATTTAATAAGGCTGCAATTGTTTAACTTGGCTATTAAATTAAAACGTGGTCACTCGCGAGCAAGCATGTAACACGCAAATGGAGCCCAAAGGCCAACATGTGCTCTAGAGCACCCGCAAGGTGGGTTAAGTACAATCTGTAGCATTTGTAATATAAATAACCCTCTACTGTACATCAGTGGTCACGTTTGCGATGTTGGACACACAATGTTAAATAATTGCACAACGCAAAGCGAGCAGTTGAGGCCTACAACGGCGAGGCCCGTGGGACTTTTAGGCTGCAATGAGCGCCGAAGGCACGCAGGACTTTAAAAACACCATAGAAATGAGCACAGAAGGCGCTCATGTCGATGGCCACAATATCTGGTGAAAAAGGTAGCACTTTGATCGTGAGGCACAAAGTTGCCAAATTTAAAAAGGCTAAATAGTTTCAAGCGCGTAACTCAAAACCCCCCCCAAAACACCAAACTAATAAAAAAAAAAAAAAAAAAAAAAAAAAAAAGATATATACAACACACTCACAGACAGCACAGGGGGTAAGCCAGGAAGCCTGAGTGAGGTTGCAAGCGAATTTTAGCCATATTTGGTGTTTTTCGTCCCTCAAAAATTGGCTAAGCCAGGAAATAAATGGCGGACGAAAAAATAAACATTTTGAAACAGGTTCAAAACAAGGCCAAGAACGAGGGACTTTGAAAATAAAACCAACAGCAGTCGACGCGCCAACACACAAATATTCAGCAGACACACAGAGGAGAAAGATACAGGTAAGGGACAGGGGGGGAGATGGTGGAAAGAGACGCATGGCATTTCCAAGCACAAAAGTTGCAGGTTAACGAGGCCTGCAATGACGTACAATAGACGGGAGGAGAGGCTTGGGATGAGCGCCGAAGGTGATCATTGCAAAGCAAGAAAGTTGTGGGTTGACAAGGCCTGCAAAAAGCAGTATACAATATACGGATGGAGAGACTCGCAATGCATGGTGAAGGCGCTCATTGCGAGCCACGTGATGAACGGCGAAGGAGCTCAGCACTGGGCTCGCAATGAAGGTACAGCATTCCCAGCCTAAAAATTTGATTCCCGTCATTTTTGACGGGCAAGTAGCTAGTTTATTGTAAGGGAAAGTGATGTTAGGTCTTAGAATTAATAGCACAACATTCTCAAGCCTGCAAATTGGCCCAGAAAAATACTTTATTTCATAATTATTTTTTGTGTTCTATCAATCCCTGCAATCAATATGTTACGACATATAATGTAACTCTCATGTAATAGAATATCAGATTTACTGCTTTATTAATATTTCATTATATCTGGCCTGTGGGACCGATCAATAACGAATTAAAGGCCCCTAGGACTTTGAAATCTACCCTCCACTTTTTCAGTGACGTAACACTTACAATCTCTTTTTCCTCTGGCTCCATCTGAACCCGTAACTACGAGATTGCTTAATTGTTTGAGATCGAACACGCAACCGACGGACGAGAACTGGTTTGCCAGATAGAAAAAGCTACAAGCAACATAAGTAGGGCAAATTTAAAGCACGCAGCCCTTACGAGGCTGGAATTTAATATTGCCCTAAATGATTAATTTGGTTACCTGCAGAGTTCTTTGATTGTGCTGACATCAATTATTCTGTAATGCAGATGCCTCATAAACTGGGGCATATATTTGTCCAGGAACTTCTTATCTGCGTGCACAGAATTCCCTGCCGGAAAAAAAATAAAATAAATTAGAAAATTCAAATTTAGGGTAAATTGCAAAATTAGATCTAGAACATTATGTCAGACATATCTCTACGTTATTTCCTGTAAACTGAATAACATTTATCAGCCAGTTCTTACGAAGGGAAAATACATCACTGAAAACTCACTTCTACCAAACTGCTAATCCCTATTATATTTTTAAGTAATCATAAAAAAAAGTTAATCAATGAAGAATTGCACAGAAGAAACATGCTCCCCACATCTCAGTAGTATGTAAATAAAGTCATAAGATTGCAGTAATATGCAATTCTATGTATCAGTAACAAGGAAATAGAAGCAAAGATAAGTTGTAAAGTAAACGTAAGATAGGAGAATTTTCATTATAATTTTTTTTTTTTTTTTTTGTCCATTCTGTACAGTGATGCATTTAGTTCTAGAATCACATATATAGTAGTGAGCATTGCTGGTTGTTGCTAACTCTTGCAGGCTCGCGCAGCAAGGGCCACAGTTGCTGACAAGGAGCGCCAGAGGCGCTCCTTGCGCTGGTGGAGATGAGCGCCCTAGGTGCTCATCTCCACCAGCGCAAGGGTCGCCTTTCGTGCTCCTTGCCAGCAACAGCGGTTCATAGGCGCTCATCCCTACAAATCAACAGAAATCTCAATTACACAATTCACAATGCAAGACCCGTAGCAGTTTGAAAAAATTACGGCCCATAACACTTTGCAAAAAGGAAAGCGGAACCTAGAAAACAAAAATAACAAATACGACCTGCGGCACTTAGAAAAAAATCTGAGGTTCAAAACAAAATACGAAGTTAAAAGGCTGAACCGCGCACATACAAAAACAACAACAACAAAAATAAATATCACACACAGCACAGGGGTACAGCCAGGACGTCTGGAAGTGAGGTTGCATGACCATGTCAACACAAAAGAAATGGCGGACGAAAAAAAAAAGAAAAAACGAGGCTACACGACCCCTAACCATGGAAAACACCGCCAGGCACATAAGACTTTGACCCAGGAACATACGAGGTACAAGATACACTATTAGGAAGTACGGAAAATGCTCCAGACCCACGTAACATATACACGATCGCAGCCATTTCACAACACTAACTTGCAACTAATAACATCACATATATAGTTCTCAGCAATACGGGTTGTTGGTAACGCTTGCGGGCTCCCATAGCAAGCCTGCGGCAACTGCGGCCCTCGCGAAGCAAGGACTATATATGTGATGTTATTAGTTGCAAGTTAGTGTTGTGAAATGGCTGCGATTAATTAATAAAACCATAAATGAATATACTGAAGGGCTAACAACCTTTTTTGATGTTCCTGCAGCATACAATGTACCCTTGCACTCTTGCTGAGCTGAGGTGTGTCAGCAATGTGTGAATTGTGTGGTGTAAATAGCGCCAAAAGGCGATCAGCGCAGACCTTGCAATGAGCGCCGAAGGGGCTCTGATAACCAAAAATACACCAACCGAGAGGCTCGCAATGACTGCTGAAGGTATTCACACAACCAAAAGACTTACTTTGTGTGGCAAACAGCATTACCTGCCTTACAATTTTATTGCCGTCATTTTTTGACGGGCAATTCGCTAGTTACCATTCTAATTTACACAACTAAGCAAAAACGGTCTGCCCTCGCGCACGCAGCCTATTTATACTGCACATTGCTGACACTTACACCTCAGGTCAGCAACAGTCCAAAACTACATTGTATGCTGCAGGAAAATCAAAACAGATTGTTAGCTCTTCAGGATATTGATTGCTGCATATATTAATTACAAATAGGTAAATTATGTTAATTTATTATTTAAAATGAATTACTATTAACAAATTATATATAAATAAATAAAATAAAAGAGCAGGGAAGAGGCTCACAATGTACGCTGAGGGTGCTCAAGGAGCATAAGTACACAACAGGAGAGGCTTGCAATGAAGATCGAGGGCGCTCAGTGCGAGGCTCGCAATCAGTGCCGAAGGTACTCGGAGGACCATAAGACTTACATTGTGTGGCAAACAGCATTACCTGCCTTACAATTTTATGACCCTCATTTTTTGACGGCCAATTCGCTAGCAAATAAATCAAAGTAATAGAAAAAAAACTGAAGTAAGCAGGAAAAATATTTAAATGTAGAATCTAATCCAACACATGCATGCTTTCTAAAGGAAACCGCGCTCAGTTTTGAGCTGGGTTTAAGATAGTCTCACTTTCTCCAGAGCTGGGATATTGTGAAGAAACCTGACAAACGCAATACATTTTTAGTCTAACTGCCAGAGATAATAACAAAGCAGTCATCTAAGTAATTATAATTGGTTATCCAGTACCTGGAGGATATTCCAGGAACACAACAAAGTGCTCCGACAACTGGGTGAACTTTTTGAGTAGTAGTCCATAAGCCAGTCACCAGAGTAGATAGACTTGTGTTTGGACAAGGTCTCCTGGAGAAATCATTTTAAAAATTAGTAACTATGTTGTAAACTCAAAACAAAAAACATTTACTTCTGTTTCATAGACTAGTCTAAGGCCTGTGACTGTGTGGATCACAACAAAATGTGGTAATTCTTAAAGAGATGGGAGTACCAGATCATTTCATCCGCCTCCTGAAGAAGCCACGGTCAGAACCGAACATGGGACAACGAATGGTTCAAGATCAGGAAAGGAGCATGACAAGGTTGTATATTGTCACCTTATTTATTCAACTTACGCACAGAGTGCAATATGCGCAAGACCAGGCTTGATGAATCCAAAGCCACAATTAATATTACAGAGAAACTATCAACAACCTCAGACACACGGATGATACCACCTTGATGGCTGAAAGTGAGAAAGAACTAAAGGGCCTATAAGAGTGTGAAGGACGAGAGAGTGCAAAAGCTAATGCATAACATTAGAAAGACGAAGGTCACAGCAAACCGCAATCTCGGTTCTTGGTAAATAGATGGGGGAGAAGGGGAAGCAGTAACAGATTTTAATTTCCTGGGCTTGAAAATCTCATCAAATGGTGACTGCAGCAATGAAATTCAAAGATGTTTGCTTCTCGGTGCAAAGCTATGGCAAGCTTGGACAAGTTTTAAAAAATAAAGATATTAAACTAACAACAAAGATCTGCATAGTTAGAACTATGGTATTCCCAGTAGTAACATACAGATGTGAGAGGCGGACCATAAAGAAGGCTGAGCACTGATGCATTTGAATTTTAGTGTTGGAGAAAACTGCTTAGAGTCCCTCTGACTACAAAAAGATCCAGTCAATCAATACTACAGGAAATCAAGCCAAACTATTCATTGGCAAGTATTATCATGAGCTTAAACATGTTGGCTATATCATGAGAAGATGTGACTCCCTAGAGAAGATTCTGATGCTGGAAAAGATTGAAGACATGCGAAAAAGGGGACAGAAGAGGGGAAGATGAGGCCATTGAAACAAAGAGCATCAGCTGGATGGAGCTCAGGAGGGCAGTGGCAGATAGATGTGCCTGGCATGTTGCAGTGCACAGGGTTACGGAGAATCGGACAGGACTGAATGACTAAACAACATGTTATGGACTGTTTAGTTCCTCTCTGGTATCTCCTATAAAAGTACTGTTCAAAAAAAGTAGAAGCGGTGGCTGGAGATAAACTGAAAATTTAGGAAAGCATGCTATGATCAGCCTGGTCCCACTGAGGTTGGGCTCACTGGAGAAACAATGAATCAACTGACCTGCCTAACCATGCCTAGAAAGTGCTTTAGTCCTCTTGCTGAGCTGTACAAAATTTGCAGCATACACCCAAAGTAGACTGATCGATGCCTCCTCCGGTCACGTACATTATAAAACCAGCCCTGTTGTCTATTGTTCGCCACTTCAGCCCCAGGATCCAACAGAAGAAGCACCAACGTCACCTCAACGGTGATAAGGCAGCCCATTGAAGGCAGATAATTTGAATTACATTAGAGGACTGCCTGATGATTGTACACCAGCTGACCAATGGCGGAACCGCTCATTGGGCAGGGAGTTTAAAAGTTGTTTAATGTTTGTTCACAAGTTAATTTCTTTGATGTCCTACAGTTTCACCCCCTATATATGTAAATCAAAATCCCTGCATACAGTGTTGTGCTCTGTTGTAGGGATACACGCAAGTGAAGCTGTACTTCTGTACTGGATGCTCCTCCTGGAGGCATCTCAAAGATTGATTGATGTGTCAAGAAGTTCCTTTCCAATACTGGCATGTGAAGATAACTAGTGGGATTTCCTGATGTGGCCAGTCTAGCTGGTCCCATGTTGCTTCAAGTTCACAAAATAGTGTCCCTTTTCCTTAAACAGCAGTGGTCCTTTAAACCAAGCGACTAAATAAAACAAAATGGCAGTCACTCCACTAATTATTGGGATTTCATACAGGGAAGGAGAGCTCAGTTATAGACTTACCTGCAAGAGGGCAAAGGCCAGGAGGTGTGTGTTGCCTGATGAATGATAGAAACTCATACTCTGCTTGCTGTAAACGTATTTTACTGTCCCGCACAGCCTGGGTAAGGCCAGACTGCAAGAAAATAAAAAGCATACAAACATGACAATGTAGAACATTGAAAAGTTTATCATGTGCAATAATATATTTCATTTTTCAATGACAAATAATTCTATAACACTTAAAAGAAAGTATTTAATAATTAGTGAAACTGAAAATGAGCGTTTCAGAAGATTTGAGAAAGCAATAACAAAAATAATGTAAAACATATTGGTGTAAAACTGCAAGTTTATATGACGTATAAAAACTCACCTTCCCGTGATGCTCCTTGCACCAGTCAGACATTCCATCCAGTAACTCATCGGGCTGTTTAATAATTAAATTAGGGCCCTGTCAATTATAAAAGTAGTAAAAAAATGTAAGTGCTTTCCCTTAAAAGGACTCTGGCTATATATTGTACTAGCCAATTTTCTGTACGATAAATAATTTCTGCAATATTTCGATTTGATTTGGCGGCTCCCGTATGCTAATGCGCAGCTCAGTAGGTTGAAGAGTAGCCTAACTGACAGATTTCTGTTGGACACTACTAACAAGAGACATGCAGACTGTTATCCTTACTGGCACATCAAAGCAGCTAATGAGGCACTTATTTCAATATAAATGCATTCATGGAACTTTTCAGGATTGTTTCCCCTTAGAAAAAAAAATTGATTACTCAACATATAGGCAGTTTCCATACTTTTAAAGGGATAGTTACCTCACCATAAGTGCTCTAGCTGGTGTGAAAGAGCAAAAAAAATGTTAAAATTATCTATTGCTTTTTTTTTTATTACACTAATAACTGCCTGAAAATGTAAGGTCATGGGTCTGTTTACAAACAGACTCCTGACTGCCCATGATTAACAGCACATGCCGATAGTGAGCGGTAGAAAATGCTGCACACATAGATTGATAGCTTTTGCTTGGGTTCAGGAATGCATTCAGCTACTGGTTAACTCCCAAGTCACAAATTTAGCAGTTTGAAGCAGTTGTTTCTCTTCACAGAAGAAGGGTTAAATCACTCACTGTTTCTGTATGAGCTTTTGCTGCCAGTCTGCCTGGGGGACTTGCCAGAGCTCAAGTAAACATACACTTCTTTTAGGATTTTTTTATGTGAAAAATGCACTTATTTCAAAAGTTTAAAAAGTCCTTCAATATGTGTTTATGAGTATGTTACAGTGGTGTGCTCCAAGTCGTGCTGAATTAACGGTCCCTTTAAAATCAAAAAAATAGCTTGTCTATTAGGTGGCATTTCACATTGGTGTAATAATCTTTACCCCAAACCAGTTAGCATGTGTGTGCGTGTGTTTAGTTGTTCAGTCATGTCTGAATCATTGATCTTATGGACAGCAGCATGCCAGGCACATATATCATTATGTCTCGGGTTATGGTTATCCATAAGGTTTTCCTGGCAAAGATACTGGAGTGACCTCTCTGCTATGACCTGTCATCTTGGGTAACCCTGCATGGTATAGCTCAGAGCTTCATTTAAGTACACAAGCCCCTTCACCGCAACAAGGTAGCGATACAGAAGGGGAGAGATTGATTGTTTATATATAATTAGTTTAACTTTTATGCATCCGCTTTACAGGAGAGTGTGTTGGTATATTGGTTAATGTGTTTCATGAAATGTTTTAATTGATTGTAATCCAATGTATTTTTTATAATGAGCATATTAATTAATAAGAAAGTGCAAATCTTAAATTGTAATAGTTACAGACTCTAGCGTTATTATTATGCACAGTCTTGTAGGAGGGCTTCAAAGGATAAACTAATATGAAAATACCTAAATCACTTCTGGATCAATTTTAAAAATGTAAACACATTTTCCACATGATTTTCTGCCATGTAACTGGTGCAGATTACACAATGTGATCATTGGATATCTGGTCAATACCTCTGAAAGGATGTTCAGATCTGAATCTGTTATAAGACAGGCCATCTCTATAATGTGATCCTTATCAATATTCAGCCCCGTCATCTGCAAGACAAGAACCAGACATGATCATATTCTACCACTGCCCAGAAAAGGTGAGAGAGACAGGAGAAGGCAGAGAATGGAGGGGCGAGGAGAATACACAAAGTGTAGGAAGGGCAAAGGAGCACAGAAAACAGTGGGGGATCTTTCTTGTTTCGTCCCCACCAGCAGAGGCGTGCAGCAACTAGTAGTTGAGTAGAGAGATCCATAGAGTGGAGGGGATCAGAGATCCAGAAAGTGTGGGGGTGAGAGACACACAGCACAGGGGTATAGACGGCTATTGTCACCTCTAGATCCACCCAGACCATCCGCTGTCCCATGTTCTCCTGTGTCTGGCCCGGCGCCCCATCTCTACTCGCTGTTTCCGCCATTCTCCAGCGGCACACTGGATTTCGAATAAAACTGTACCGGCTACTCAGGAAAAGTGACACGAGACGGGAAATCCGCATCTCCAAACATCCGCCAGGTTGGCCACAAAGCACAGAACCACGTCACGACACCTAAGCGTGCCAAGCCTCATTGTGGGCAGCAATGCTGAGATTGGTCAGATTCCCCCTCCTAGTAACAATATGATTGGTTCAATCTGACACATAACGGTCCCTCATCATTGCTTTAGCTGCCAGGGACACTTGGCCGCCATGTTTGAATAGGGCAGTTGCCCAAACTACTACCTGCCCTGGTGCCAATTGCATGTGTTTGACTTATTATTTTGCTTCTCTCCTCCATCTTTTTCTCTCTCTCTCCTTCCGAACCAAACTCAGCTACACACAGATATTATAAAAACAGATATGCTGTGTTTATATGCCTGGGTTGTCCTCCTACAAACTTGTATTTTTGGTTTGAATTATTTATTTTTCAGTATTTTTTTTTTTTTTTGCCTTTGTCCTTTTTCTCCATCCTATTTGGCTTTCTCCCTCTTTTATTTTTGTACCACTTTCTTTCTTATCTAATCTTTTCTCCAGTCTTAATCTCTTCTTCATTTTATTTTCCTCTTCTCTTTTCCATTGTTTTATTTTCACATCACTCTCCTGCTTTTCTTTTTCTGGTTGCTTCTTTTCTGCCCTTTCATTTTCTATCCCACTGCCCTCCCTTTCCCTTTTCTCCATCTCTTCACTATATTTTTTATTTCTTTTATCCCATTTTCACTTAACCATTTTCTTTTTTTTCTGCTTTTCAACTCTTCTTGTCACCTCTTTTTTGATTTCCCCTCTATGCCCCTTCTCCACTCTTTATTTCTTGACCTTCCATCTTTTCTATTGCTCCGTCTTTTCTTTTCCCTGTTTTCTTCACCTCTCCTTTCTCTTATGCCCTCTTTTCTATTTTCTTCCCCTCTTTCCTCTTCTTCAGTCCTCTTTTTGAATTAATAATAACATACAAGTTGGTACCCATGTCACGTCTTTGGAAGATATGTATAATGGCCACTTCAGGCCCCTTTTCTAACATGGGATATATAAGTAAGCAAAGTCCTTTTATATTTGCCTCCAGCAATAAGCAACTCATTGGTTAATATAGTATAATGTAGTTCCCAATAGCTAAGACAACATGAATTGTATTGAATAAAGCACACGACCTTTCCATATTGTCATACCTGGCATATAAAAAAATGGTTCTAGATCAATAACCATATTATAGTACGGGCAATGCCCAGGTTAAGGACGATATATGTTGCTGAGAACATCTTTAAGTCAGATTTGTATGTAACTCGGATCCCTGGTGAATAATAATACACTTATATTGAAATATGTTACATAAACTATTGTGCTCTTTTAATTCAAACAAACAGAACATAAAAACAAACTCACACAAAAAGCCTTGGGAGGCCGTTCTTAAGTAAGGGTGGTATGTAAATTGAGTCGTCTGTAAAGCGGGGACCTCCAGTATTAAGACAGCAGATGAGTAATTTCATAATTTTGCAGATACAGTCATTTGAGGTCAGGAATCCAACAATAATTTTCTGTGGTAAATTAACCCTGTGGTCAAAAGTGAAAAAAATCTATTCTGAATAACTACACTTCAATACATACATGTTTTTAGAACTGAAATAAGATAGTACAGCTTCTAATAAAAAAATTTTTAGATGCAAGTGTGCTGCCCTGACATGTAAAATGTTGGATTCTGGTCATGTGGCTGAGTTGGGAGCAGACTTTGCAGATTGCATGGGATGTTTTTTTGAGCACTGTGGGAATGTGAAGTCTACAAATGCCAGTGCTCTCACTTAAGGAACGCTCATTAGCATACAAAATTCAAAAGCTGTGTTTGTACATTTATACATATACATCTCTTTCCTCGCCTCCCACACAGCTAGCGCCGCACATTGCTGAATATCATTTCCATAGTGCGCATGGCTAGCCAGCATTACACACTACGGAAACTATATTACTGATACCTTATCCCACAATGTACTCATACTTTTGCATGACCACCATAAGCACAGATATGTTCCTTTCTTTCCAAAATTCTGGAAAATGTTTTAAAACAATATAATAAAGCTTGCAAAGTATAAAGTAAAAAAAACAATTGTACTGTTCATGTTTTTTTAGTGTGTTACATATATGTAATTTTGTATTGAAAATAAGTATCTTGTCAACTGTCATACCCTGTAATCATGGCCCAATTACCCATTAGGCCAACTAGGCAGCCGCCGAGGGACGCATCCCTGTGAGGGGCACCACTTCTTAAAAAAATCGTTCCTGGCTTACAAAAATGAAATGTTGCCGTTCATAGACTGGCTACTAGGGGGTAACCACCTAGAACAAGACAGTTACTACATGAAAAAGAACTTACACAAACACAAAAGGCAAAAATGTGTCTGGGCATATCTTGCATTATAACTTTCAAGGGCTCCTCCACTTCACTGCCTAGGGGCTCCAAAAAGGTAGATACAGCCCTGCCTGTAATGGCGCCTGAGGCTTGTTTATTTAACAAAAAAATATGCAATAGTCATTGTTATAACTTTCTGCTCATGCTTTGCTATAAATATGGGGTTCTTGTTATGTGGAATGAGGATATGCTGGGGTTACTTGATCCCAGCTGTGGCTACAGCGCCCCAGGTGCTCAGGAAAAGCCAAAATAACTATTTTGGGGATATGTGCAAATATGCTACAGGGATGTAGATTCACCCTTCACAAGCTTGAAAAGCTACAGCTACGTGTAGTGAGTCAAAGGACTCGCCTTGTTGTACGTTTTAGTGATGTGCTGCTTCTTTGGTACACCCCGTTCACAGTTGTGTCCTAGAATAGTAAATACAAGAGGGGAGTGGAAAAAAAGCGCAACTTCTCCTGGTGTGGATCACTCAGATGACAAATGAGACACACCAAACATGTATGTAATTGCCCTCACCATAGATTACCTCAAACATATGAGAGGTATCATGAATGCTCATATGTCTCTCAAACGTCTTCAGGTGGGCATAGTTGTTTCTTCATTCATTTGTGCATGACAGGTTACCCCTTATGGAATGGACTAGATTAATATTTGTGTAGTCTAGTAAGTCTTGTGGATAGTTTTGTCTATTTGAATCGAAACTGGTTTGTTTTCAATCGTAAAAAATATATATACATCCAAGATAAAACAAATTACAGATAGAACTAAGAGTTTATCCGTAACTAAACTCTCAAATTAAAAGGACCACTGGTTTGTCAACAGTGATTTGGTGGTCAAACGCATTTTTCCGCTCCTTTCTCGGCTTCCTCAGTGATGTAATGTCCTCAGAACAGAGGAGTATGCTGCACTGTCCTGTGTGCTCTGGTTTTGGTTCCTTGTTATGTGGGACAGACTTCAACCTTAGACAAAAATGGTGCAGGCTGTGTGCCTTTCTATCTGTTGGCTACATTTTTTTTTAAAAAAGTAAACACATTGGTACATGGCTAAATACCATCTTTTAGATGCTACAAAGAAAAAAAATACTTGAATAACCTTTAATAACTGCAGTTCTCATCATCAATTAAACTTTTTGATATCTAGACCAGGTTTCCAGATATTTTTATTAATATTTGCCCATGTTTTGTTAACTTGTCTATAAATCCTTTTAAATATTTAATTTTAGAGTCTGTCCACACCTAGTGCTGGACCTATAATGATTGGAGTGGCTCAAAGGTCCCTGACACCTCAAAAGAGAGTGTATAAAAGACACAACTACCTTTGTTTGCACAAGTGTCCCCAGAAATGGAGAGCCACTATGGGTTAGGGAAGGCTCCCCTCCAAGGAAAGCTCTCTTACCAGAGGCCTACAAGATTCATTTTACCCTGTCTATTTTATTGCAAGGGGGGCCTTACAATTTTATGACCGTCATTTTTTTGACGGGCAATTCGCTAGTATTAAAATATTTTATTATATTAACAAGTGCATGAAAGCTGTTTTTACTTACTAAAACCTTCCAAATAATCTCTACAAAGGACTGCATCCACAGTTCATACAATTTTTCTATTGGTAGTAGATTTAACTCGCCACTTACAGGCTGTTTCTCATCATGTTTTGAAATGCTGCTGTGAGAAACCATCTGTGAATGATTAGTACATCTAATATTACAGACAAGGAGCAGACCTTTGCAAAATCCATTTGGTAGGTTTCAGTGGGGGAAAAAAAACAAAAAACATATTGCTTTAGTGATCCGTAAAATAAAAAGTCTGTTAGTCTTACAGTTTTAAAAGCATGGGAAATTATAAAATAAATACACAAATTGTAAAAGCTCCATAAAAAAAGAGTATTCGTGTGAAATGTTGGAAGAAGCGCACAATGTAGTTGCCCTTTATCTCAATCACTTCTTTATTTCTCCAATTACCTAAGAACATTTGCAGACTGGCTAATGCCCTGGTTTTGTATCCTTTACTTATACCATTTAGACCTAGGGTGCCCAAGATTGGTCCTGGTGAGCCGCATGCAGGACAGGGTTTGAGGATATCACTGCTGTACCCAGGTGAGACGTTCGCTACTTCAGTCATGCTTATTGAATCACCTGTGCACAGAAAGGAAAGCCTCAAATCCAGGTCTACCAGGACTGGACTTGGATACTCCTGATTATCAGCCTTGTTAAATTGCAATTCTGCCAATTGAAAAGGGCTCTATATAAGCACAGAGCATTTTTTTTTTTTTTACATAAGTTTTTAGTTTGTAAACTTCAATCCAAAAGCAAGGTCTTCATTAACTAAAAGCGTATGTAAAAAAAAAAATAATAATAATATGGTTGCATAAGTATGCACACCCTTAAACTAATACTTAGTTGAAGCACCGTTTGATTTTATTACAGCACTCAGTCTTTTTGGGTATGAGTCTATCAGCATGGCACATTTTGACTTGACAAGATTTGCCCACTCTTCTTTGCAAAAACACTCCAAATCTGTCAGATTGCAAGGGCATCTCCTGTGCACAGCCCTCTTCAGATCACCCCACAGATTTTCAATCGGATTCAGGTCTGGGCTCTGGCTGGGCCATTCCAAAACGTTAATTTTCTTCTGGTGAAGCCATTCCTTTGTTGATTTGGATGTATGCTTTGGGTCGTTGTCATGCTGAAAGATGAAGTTCCTCTTCATGTTCAGCTTTCTAGCAGAAGTCTGAAGGTTTTGTGCCAATATTGACTGGTATTTGGAACTGTTCATAATTCCCTCTATCTTAACTAAGGCCCCAGTTCCAGCTGAAGAAAAACAGCCCCAAAGAATGATGCTGCCACCACCATGCTTCACTGTGGGTATGGTGTTCTTTTGGTGATGTGCAGTGTTGTTTTTGCGTCAAACTTATCTTTTGGAATTATGGCCAAAAAGTTCAGACCATAACACCTTTTCCCACATGCTTTTGGGAGATTTCCGATGTGTTTTTGCAAAATGTAGCCTGGCTTGGATGTTTTTCTTCGTAAGAAAAGGCTTTCATCATGCCACTCTACCCCATAGCCCAGACATTTGAAGAATACGGGAGATTGTTGACACATGTACCACACAGCCAGATATTCCTACAGCTCCTTTAACGTTGCTGTAAGCCTCTTGCTAGCCTCCCAGACCAGTTTTCTTCTTGTCTTTTCATCAATTTTGGAGGGAGCCCTAGTTCTTGGCAATGTCACTGTTGTGCCATATTTTCTCCACTTGATGATGACTGTCTTCACTGTGTTCCATGGCTTGGAAATTATTTTGTACCCTTCTTCTGACTGATACCTTTTAACAATGAGAGCCCTCTGATGCTTTGGAAGCTCACAACCATGGCTTTTAGGAAAGACCAACTAGAGCAGCTGAACTTTATTTGGGGTTAATCAGAGGCACTTTAAATGATGGCAGGTGTATGCAGACTCCTATTTAACATGATTTTGAATGTGATTGCTTAATTCTGAACACAGCTACATCCCCAGTTATAAGAGGGCGTGCAGACTTATGCAACCACATTATTTTTCTTTTTTCTTTTTCTTCCCTCCACCTAAAAGATTTCCGTTTGTTTTTCGATTGAGTTGTACAGTTTATAGCTCACATTAAAGATGGAAAAAGTTCTGAAATTATTTATCTTTGTCTCATTTTTTGCAGCACAGAAACCTGACATTTTAACAGGGGTGTGTAGACTTTTTATATCCACTGTACATGAAAGTGTCTTATAGTCTGTAGTGCCATTTACAGGTGTACAGTAGATATATGACAACATAATACACTAATACAAAAGCATTATGTGCTTTGCACTTGCGCTGTTTATGGTCATGCATTTACTGTACCCTGCAAATAGCACTACAGAATATACTGGCAAATTACAAATATAAGGATGTTCCAGAAAAAAAAAAGTGTAAATATGAAAATAGTTGTCTGGACAAGATTTGTCACATTATGTTGATTCTTGAAGATAAAATAATTAAATACAAATAGATTAATAAAAAAATAAAAAATCTGCAAATACCCATTTACTTTTTATGTTATGAGCTTAAAAAAAAAAAAAAAAAAAAAAAAAAAAACACCCAAACAAATATTAACTGTGCACAAAAAAGTGGGCATCCTACCAAGGGCCTCATTCTATTATCAGCCGTAGGAGATGCCGGGCCTGCAAGGACCGGCCGCACGCTATTTGCCTATTCTATTCCCTTCCGGCCGGGGATTCCGGCAGGCTTGCGGCCGGCGCCTTGTTATCCCATGCGGCCGCACGCGCCGCAGGAAAGCCTTTGATCTTAAACGGCCGCAAGAAAACCCCGGTTGCCATTCAATTGCTCCGGGAACCCTC
This sequence comes from Discoglossus pictus, assembly GCA_027410445.1. Lineage (NCBI taxonomy): Eukaryota > Metazoa > Chordata > Amphibia > Anura > Alytidae > Discoglossus > Discoglossus pictus. The sequence continues at coordinate 135,244,618 of CM050169.1, forward strand.
TCTGAAAGGCTAAAACCGAGCCGCAGTTTACGTGCACCAAAAAGGTCCCGCAAGCACACAATTAAGCACATAATAAAGCCATCCTGCACTCTGATGAGACGATAAAGTGATTGGGGGTGTTAGCATTCATAGCACACATTCCCCTACACTCAAATCCAAAAATAATTTTTATTTTAATTCATGTCAAATATCCCTGGACAAAGTCCCGAGGGCTTGGAGCACCTCAGACCCGCCCAGGCTGCGGGACGGAAAATAAACCGTTAATGAAATATCGGATTTGGACTGATGTGCAAGCTTGAGAGGGGGTTGCTATTAATCCTCATGTCCCCCATTATGATCCCTAGCATTTACAGAGCTTTACAGTGCCATCTTGAATTTATATTTGCATTTAAAGTTTTCAGACCTTGCGGCCGGTTGCATGATATGTGGCCGGCCGTAAGGGGGATATCCTTGGGGCGCCGTCTATTTGAATTGCAAGGTAAAGGTAGCTCTACACAGGGCCGTAAGACGGCCGCAAGGAATCGCAGCTTTGAGGCCGATAATAGAATGAGGCCCTAAGTCAGTACATATTAACACTCGCCTTGGTAGATATCAAACCTTGCAAATGCTTTTTGTATCAGCTAAAAGTATTTGTTTTCTCATTTTAGGAAATCCCACCCCTAACCTTTTCTTTGTATACAAAGTGGAAAACTTAAAAGGGGCCAGTTACCTCGCTACTACAGCTCTGCAAAAAAAGCTTATTTATAATGTAAAAATGTTGGTTTTGTTTGTCAGTTTTTTTTGTATTACAGGAACATTTTTTTATAATGTTTATATTTAGTTAACTAATTAATTCCTCCCCCCAGGTCCCACCTTCTCCTTTACAAATAGGTGTGTGTGTGTGTGTGCGCGCAATGCAGCGAATCACGGTGCTTTAGTTCTATGGATGAAATCTGACTCTTTCTTATTGGCTGGGAGAAAAATGAGATGCCTGCCAGCAATGGAGGGAGTGTGAGCCTTAAGTTAAGATTCTATGTTGGAGAATTAAAAAAAAAAAAAACACACACCCAACACACACACATTAGACAAATACATTTTAGTTCAACATAGAAATGTGTCACAGCCGCACAGCCAGGTAAGGGGTGTATATTGTCTGGATAAAGAGTTCTCTGTGTATAAGAATCTGCAAAATACTGCTTGCGACTTTTTTTTTCTCTTCAGAATATGACATGGTAAGAATCTTCCAGGAATTCATATATTATAATAATGATTACGGTATATCACCAATGTACTACATTTTAAAAAATGTTTTTATAACAAAAGCAAATTATAAAATAGATTTTTTTTTTTTTAATTACAGCATGTTAGGAAGCTGGAAACTTATCATTAATTTGTACTTCTAATTCCATTAAGCTACATCTTGTGCTCCATGTTTCATTTATTGGATACCAACACCATTTAAATAACTTGGAAATTATACTTTATGCATTGTTCGATGACCCAACCTTATGTCTCCCTATATTTGCTTTTGTTGCTATTTTGTAAGGTTTGGAAAAACATGATCAACCACAAGCTTGATTTCTCTTGTTACATTCAGTTGAATTAAAAATGAGGAGGAACGCCACTACATCTGAATAAGGCAGTAGGCAGGCAGAAAAATGTCAAAAGATACATTCACTAAAATGAAAAGTGTATTGTTCTTTCAACAGGCTTTTAGGAGCGCTTTACTGTGGTATGGTCCAAATTGTGCTGAATTAACTGGCCCTTTAATATTCTCCCTAGTACAGAACACTCATTGGTCAAATCCTTAAACTGAAAACAAATCTATTTTATTTGTTTCTTGTATTAGATTACACAATCTAAATTGTTATTTACTCCATTATCTTTGCAGATCACTTCTAGTTTGGAGATATTCTTGGCCGGTCTTGCATGCACAGCAGGTTTCAGATCTACCCACATTTTAAACAGTGATCAAGTCTAGGGACTATGATTATTTATCACTTCAAAAAGGAAAAATATGCAAGCTATGCATTTCTTCTTAGTAGAAAGATCTGTTCTATCCAGCATTATGCATTTTTTCAAGAATGATTCTTAAAGAACACACCAAACACAGTGGAAAAGATTTATTCTCTCCAAAAATGTATAGATTTTACACAAAATGGCTTTAAAATTATAGATTTAAAAAAGGTAAAATGTAGACTAAAACATAAACACACATGAATGACTGTTTAACAAATGGTTAATATTTGTAATACAATGAGTTCTGGGATTAGGTTGACAAAAAGGTTAAATCACCACCTAACATTAATACACAGTTATCACACCATTTGTTGAAGCAGCAAGTTTACGAATAACCAATTTCACCCAATAAGACTGCCAATATGTGGGTAAAAAAAAAACCTATAGAGAATAAACTTTTTTTTTTATATAGTTTTCCTATGCAAGGTTTCACATTAAAAAACTTATTTTGCTTATAAAAGAATCTGGATATACTGAGTAACACTTTCCTGAGTTATTCCTCGTTCTCAGCCATAATTCCCCATACTGGTTGTACATTAATACAGTTTGTTTATATAGGTCTATATCAGGATGCCTTTTTAACACTAAGGGGGGCATAATGAAAGATATATATACATTTTTTTTTTTTACCCAGCTGTCGGATTGTTTTAGTCCTGTTGATCCAACATTGGATTCTTAAACACTACAATCTGCATAAAGTCATTGATGACAATATAAATGTTGCTTCTGAAACAAAAAGGACAAAAAAAAAAAAAACACTCCGTATATTTTAGAAAAGTGGCTCCCAAACCTCTCCTCCAGACCCACACAACAGGTCACGATTTCGTTTTAACACTGGGTGAACACAGGAGGATCAATCAGCATTCAGACCAATTGCCTCATCTGTATTCAGATGACGTTAAACCAAAATCATTCCCTGTCTGGTGGGTCTTGGAGAGGTTTTGAAACAGCTGGTTTAGAGTATAAATCAGACATTTGAAGAAAAAAAAACTGTTTTCATTTTCAATAAAATTAGCATTTAGCTGTAAAAACTGAAAACCACTTAAGTGAAAATCCAGCACAGAGATAAAAAAAATAAAAAGTATTAAAATAAAAAAAATTTATATAAAATAAACGATATAAGAGTTTAAAGGTAATTTCCAGCAATTATATGTATTTTATGTAACCGTGTGTGTGTCAGAACCCTGAGCTGTAACTTTTTTGCTAGACACCACAACAATTTTGCTGGTTATTATTATTATTTTTTTTTACCAAAACATGCAATTATGTCAGGCATGCAATAATTTACGCCCATAAAGAAAATCCTAAAATCAAAGTTTCCATTACTAAGGATGAAAAAAAAAAAAAAAAATGGGTTCAGTACAGAGCAATCACATTAGATATACAGCAGTTTGTTACATCATTTGTATTTTGAATGATAGCATTTTAAAATTAATAAAACTATGGAAACACACTAAATGCACCAAGGACGTTATGACCATATCAGATTGTTATTTTTTTTTTTTTTATGTAGATACTGATAAGCAAGATATACTGCCATTCTCAAAATTTACTTACATTTTTTTTTTCCACGTCCCTTCTGTGGGACTTAAAAAAAGCCTCCATTATTTTACAAGGTGCATCCATAATTGAGTTATTTATCTTTTTACATAATACAAGACAGTTTAAAAAAAAAAACGGACATGGATAAATAGTTAAAATGTGTCCTGTTTCTATCTTAATACCTCCATGTTAGATTGGTTGTTAGTTTCTCAAAATTAACCCACTAAAACAAGCAGAGCTTAATGCCTGGATGAACGCCATCTGTTGTCTCTTCGTTGGTCGTAATCATGGCTTCGACTCTCATGGGACCGGTCACCAGATCGATCCTCTGGGCTTCCCCTGTATGGAGACTCCCGACTGTAACGGTGGCCCTCAGGGTGATAAGGATGAGGGGATCTATTTTTATGCTGGGAAGACATAGAGTCATATCGGCTTGGAGTGGAATGGTTGGAGCTCTGTCCATACTGATTATAATAGGACTCCGGTGAGGAGGAAAAGCCAGATTGCACCATGATCTGAGCAGAGGCACCATACTGAGATTGTTGCAAGAGATAGCTATTCACCTAAAAAAAAAAAAAAAAATGGGTAAGGAGGTCACCAAGATACTATGTGCCATAAGCTCAAGCCCATGAAGTCATCTCACAAAGGTTGCTATTTAGGCTGTAACAGAGTATATATTTTATCCTTATCGAGCTTAATAATCTCAGTCATGTAGAAAATCTGATAATTACCCCTGCTATGAGAGGTTGTGAGTTTGAATTCCCATTGCTCCCACTGTTTCTATTCAAGTTTTTTGGCAAAAAAACCCCACAAAACAAAAAAGACAAAAAAAAAAAAAAAAAAAAAAAACACACACACACCTAAGAATAACATTAATCAACAGGCAAACAGTTCTGGTGCACTACTATCCAGAGAAAATAAATAGTATTAAAGCTTCCAATGTAATTTACTTAGCAGCAATATCAAAAAGGAAAATGCCTTTTACACACACACAAATATCAAGTAGTATGATAATGCAGAGCACAATTCGTTTATACAGTCTACAATAAATGTCATAGGAACCATTGCATCACCACATACACTAGTAAATTAATAAAAAAAAAACTTAAAGGGCCATTTACCTCACTAAGTGCTCATCATGGTGTGAAAGAGCAAAACATTCTATGTTAAAATTATCCATTACTCCTCGCCTCCCCCAATTATGCTTAAAAAAAAAAAAAAAGCTAAAAATCTGCAGTCTCAGGACTGTTTACAGACACACTGCCAACTGTTCTATGATTAACACCATATGCCAACACCGGCAAGTGCAAGCTGTGTGAACACAAGATTTGTTTTTTCTCTGCATTCAGCCATCAGTTAACCCACAAGTAACAGATTTAGGAGTTTCCAGCAGAATTTGGGATGGGTTAACCCGCTTTCTACTTCTGCCCTGTGCACAAGCTCTTGCAGTCAGTCTGCCTGGGGACTTGCCAGAGTCTCATGTGACCAGAGACTTATTTAAAAAATTCAATATGTTCTTAGAGGTACTTTACAATGGTGTGCTCAAAGTTGTACGGAATTAACTGGCCCTTTAATTAAATAGCAGTTTACAGAAATATATATTTTTTTCAATGAAAAATAAATATGCATTATGATGGGAGAGCAGAAAGTGAAGTGTACACTAAAAATGATATAGCCTTACAAGACTAACAGTGCTTCTAAAACTCACTTATTTTTGCTGCTTGTAAACAATATCACTATATAATGTGTATATGTAAGAACAGGTTTTCCTGGAGTCCCATTACTGAAAATGCAAAACTCACCACTGCTTGCCTCTGTATATTGTCTGGGAAAGAAAAGGATCTCTGCACATTCTGCGTAGAGGGCGAGTAACCACGAGATTTCATAGGATCACCATTATTATCATATCTGCAAACAAAACAGCACAACATTTCTGTAATGCACAATCTCTGTACATAAGCACCTCAATTAGGGTCCGTTTGTGTTACTAATCCTGTAGTCTGTTAAAGACTAGACAACAACTAACTGATGAATAATAAATAAAAAAAAAAAAAAAAAAGTTTCAGATGCAAAAAAATAAATAAATCTTAATTTAGGTTAGAAATCAATTTCCATTTGAACAGGGACATGTTTCTCTAGGACAAATCAGAGCTCAAAAAACATTCAAGATCAATGCATTCTAAATAACTTAAAGGAAGAAAGAAAAAATGTGCCAAAAAAAAAAAAGCACATTAGAAGGGAGGCTGGCAGGCTGCATGGCCATGATGGAGTTGCCAAATTTGATCTGCACAGAAGGGAGACCGTTGTGAGACTCCTGGAAAGATGGAGATCAGCCACCCTTTACCAATGGAGAACAGGCCATGACAGCACGGCATCCAGACTGAGCTGATGGAATCCTGAGTAGAATTCAAATAAAACAAAAAAATAAGTTATATACTCCATATGTAATCCAGAGCGCTGTGCAGCCCTAGTTAAAAATGCAAGTTTATGAAATACTGGTGAGGCAAGCAGTTTTGTAACCATAAATATTTTGCAGACAATTCCAGTGTCCAATCAGCTCCTTGGAAATCTCAAAGTGACCCTGTGGTTGAACTTCAAATCCCCACCTGCTGCCATTGGTTGAGGATGGGCTGGAGTTGGCAGACCGTCCATTGCCGTTTCCCTGTGGCGAGTTGTGAGCCACATTAGCGTCTTGTGAGGCATGACTACTTCCTAATGAAACATAAAAAGGAATTAGAACACTTTGTTTCAGAACATCTTTACAGATTGCATTTAAATATCTATTAAGGAAAGAAACTGCCTAAAAACAGAGCTAAATCTGGAGTCAAACTAATGTTTGGAATGAACTCAAACAAACCAGTCACTTAAAAAAAAAAAAAAAAAAAAAAAGCTTTCCATAAACTGACCACTCATGCTTCTTATCAACGATGCTAAAACAATTAAAACAATCACTGTAGTTTGGTAAAAACTTAGGCCCTCATTCAGTTGCGATTTGGCCAATTGAATAGGGCTCTAAATAAGCACATAGCATATATTTTTTAAAGATGTTTTTAGTTAGTGAAAACCTTGCTTTTGGATAGATGCTTACTAACTAAAAACTTCTTTAAAAAATATATGTTATGTGCTTATTTAGAGCCCTATTCAATTGGCCAAATCGCAATTGAATGAGGGCCTTAGTGTGTAACAAAATTACATAAGCAGGTATGAAAGACAGGGAAACAGAAACTTAGATGCCCGATTGTGTTAATGGTGACGTCACCTTAGGCAACTAGTCTGTTTGCAACAAGAGGGAGAGCCTTAAATGTAGGAGCCTTAGTTTGCCACCGAATTATATTTAAGTGTGTTAATTGGAGAAACAGATCTTATCTGGCATCTTATCGATGGTTGCCTCCCACTTCTCCAAGGTTTATAATTATTTTGAGAACATATACAAAATGTCTGTCTTTATCAAAGCACTATTAAAAAAAAAAAAGATATCAAATGTTATAACTATGTAAATACATTTAGCACATCATCAAGGCAAGTTCTTCAAATAACATACTATAAAAATGATACTTCAGTGTCCCTTTAACTGAATTTTTTTTTGCACAAATCCGATTAAATGACCATTGTAATGGTCCAGCTTCCAAAGCTTAAGGATTAATATAAACAACTTTTCTGTTATTAAAACTGTGACGGAAAGAAAATATTTTTGTTATTAGACAGGACATTGCTCCCATATTTCTAAATTGTGGCATTTTGTAATGTAAAGCCAAAAATAGTTGAGGTATCAGCTTTTCTTTAATAGAAACACTACATTTTTCACATCGGATACACTTCACTTCATTAGTATAAGAAATTCTAATTTTTTTATACTGTATTCTTGTATAAGATTTGCTCGGTTTATTATATTTTGTAAAAAGTTAAACCAATTAAGTTGTATAAACTGAAAAACGCAAGCATAGAAGCCTTGCATATAGAGATGTTTTGTGCAATAAGTAGCTGGGTGTAAAAATACACCTAACAAGTAGCATTGTTACTAGAAAATATAAGGATCGATCAGTTGAAGGCTGCGACAGCCAAAAAAATATGTATAATACAATTGCCGTTATTTAGTAACGAAAGAAGCGACTGAATTATGTATAATTTTTTGTAGCTCATGTGAGCCAAGAATTTGTCCAAGGATGTCTACAAATTATGAAATCTATCCAAGTATATGGAGCAGCAAGCTGCCAAGGATAATGCTTGATGAGCAAAATATATATATATATATATATATATATATATATATATGTCTCCTTAAAAAATACATGTTATCCATAATTTGTCAGATTTTTTTTCCAGAAATAGTGAAACGTAATAAGATTTTATTTAGAGGCTGTATGAATGAGTGCATGGAAAAACAAAAAAAAAATAATAGCTTATTTAGGATTTGAAACTTATTTTTTTATCATCTAAATAACCCCCTGCAAATAAATATTTAACTTAGTGTATATACTAAAATATGGAATTTATTAGAACTTGCACATAGGCTTACTTATACAAAGCAGCGTATTAAATATTTATGTGATTATTAGTTTTATGACAAAAAGTGACATGGTAAAAAGTAAGAGGTACACAGATATTGTATCATCAAAAGCAAATAAATCCCTTTGGTTAAAAATAATGAAGGGCACTGATTAAATTAAATATAAATTATTATTTTAAGCTTTGCTTTTACTTACAATATCATATTTATTCCATATAACCTCATCTATATAATTTGGGTGATATCAATACAGCAACATATTTAATGTATATAGTTATAGATGCATGTGTGTAATTTATAAATTTAACCATAAAATTAATATACCGGTAAGTATGTTGTAGGTCAGGGTAAGATGTTATTTTATGATTTATAATATATTTCTTGTAATAAATATTTCTTTATTCCAATAAAAAATAATAATGCCTAAGTTTAGAAATATACGTTTCCTTTCAGCTACAATAATAATTTCAGAGCATCGGGTGTGGCTAAGCTGCTGGAGAGGAAAGACATGTCCTGCAAGAGCTCCAGCTAAGGCCTGGGTTAATCTGGGACAATCGACCCCTATAGATGCCCTGAGTGACCAACAAACAATATCACTAAACTCAGAAGACCTAGGGGAACAAATTGATCCCAAAATTACCTTAAAAAAAACAATAAAATCGGAAGAGTCCCCTGCATGGAATCCCTACCCAGCTGAACTTTTCCCCCTGGAAGCCTGGAGGGAGAGAGTGTGGAGCTGCACTGCTGAGGACATATATAAGCAGGTACAGGGGAGAGGCTATAGAGCTGTGGGGGGAGAAGATAGCTTGATCCAAGGAAGGGGTACCCAGGGGGGCATCAGAAGCAAATTAGCCCCAGAAAAATTAAGCAATCCGGGGCCCCTTACCCACATATCCCCATCAAAGCTCTCCCCATACCCTGGGTCCAAGCAACCCAGCCCAACCTGTCTACTTAGACTCAGAACATTAAAAGTACACTGCACAGGGCTCACTTACCAACCAAACAGGATTACAAAACCATTTGTTTTTCAAGGCTAGTTTCCAGGCCGAATCCCTGCTTGTGTAACAGACTGTACTAGTGGAACTCTACTACCACCTAGTGGACAAAGTTCAAAAGCACCAAGCAAGTAAAAAGAGACAACCAAAGCTCAATTTTCAACTATAAGCATTTAAGCTATGACCACTTCGGTTCAAGAACTTTTAATAAATCCAAAAAGATGTAACTAGCAAAAAGCCCAGCAATATAGGGACGCTAACAATTGCTCTGGGACAAACCAAGTGAAACCAGGTCTCTGGCAACAACTTGATCTACAATACTCTCACTGAGATGGCAGGTGTTGCCACGAGAAAGAACAATAAAGGGATCCAATCTTACTGCCTACCCAAATCTTCAGCAAGTTCTCCCACCAATAAAACACCCACAGCCGCAGTCCACGCAGCAACAAGCTCTGAAATGTCAGCGCCTAGCACTAAAAGTGACATCCAGGACCTTAAAGACCTAATATCCAACTTCAGAGAGGAGGTCAAATCAGACATCCAGAAGGTGACAACAGAACTAACCACAGAAATTAAAAAGGTGGACGATAAAACAACAAAACTGGAAACTAAAATTTCGGAAATAATGCAACATAACAACAAGCTAACAGAGGAGATCTTGGCTTTGAAGGAGGAACAATCTAGACAACAGTTGCAACAGGAAGATCTAGAAAACAGATCTAGACGACAGAACATAAGGCTGAGGAACGTGCCAGAGTCTGTCAAGGACCTACACGCATACCTAAACGATCTATGTGAATTTCTCCTCCCAAACATACATCCAGAAAACTTGAGAATGGATCGGTTTCACAGAGCCCTAGGATTCCGTTCATCTCCACAGGAGCGCCCAAGAGACATCATTGCCAGATTCCACTACTACTCCACCAAAGAACTGTTCATGAAGGCCGCAAGAAAAGGCATCCCTCCCATTGAGGGGCACACACCGCTGCTTTTTTCTGATCTAGCCCCGACTACCCTTGCCAAAAGGAGACAACTGAAACCGGTTCTGGACTGTATCCTGGCTCAAGGATGGAGGTATACATGGGGTTTCCCTTTTCGCCTCAATATATCCAAAGAGGGAAAATTCTTCACCATCAGAACACTGGAGGAAGGCATTAACTTGCTGGCGGAATGGAACATCAAGGTCACTGTCGGAGAGCAGTTACAACCAACAGAAAACCCGAGAGGAAGGAGTCCTCCCATGAACGGAGAAAAAGACTTACTACAATGAGTTGTCACTTATTTTGTTTCTCTGTTTTTTTTGTCTTTTTTTTGCTTCATCTTCCTCTCTCTTCTTCTCTCTCTCTCCTTGTTTTCATGCTACTCTGACAACCAAAGCTAGTTGAATCTGAAAACGAGTAGATCCAATAAGGTAGCACCCACACCAGTGAAAGTTCTAATACACACTATAGACAGTTAACCCAGGCCGTAAAGGCAAAAGCAACACACACCTAGAAGGCGTCCCTACGGGCGCTAACACGTAGACTTCCAAAAACCCCTACAGTAGGGAAAGTTTAGGCGGACCAATTCAGTGTCAGTTTAGAGACACTAACTGGCCCACCAGTAAAATACGAAGAGGACAGCAAACGCTCTCCTCATAGTAGTTTAAATTACCACACTTTATTTAAGTAAGGAACACAATTAAGTTCAAACATACTAAGAGCCTTCCTGACCAACAGTAAGACACACAAACAGACTCAAGTACTTAGACTTCTTACCCAGGATTACCTTAGGGTTCCCCACTAGAGGAAAAGTAGGAACTTGCTTAATTACTGAGCCAGGTTTTTATAATTCCGAAAGTTTAAGTATAAGCAATTTGGCTCATACTCTGTTGTCTTTTTTCCTTTGAGTACAGATACTCTCCCACACAGCCAGCTGCTGAGCAGTCTTCGGGCGGAAACCAGCAGGAGGCACAGGATAACGAAGTAACAGGCTTCCAGAAAGGTGAGATAGCCATTTAGACACACCAAAGGGTCATACACCTCAATAAGAAATATGGACATTGTCATTGCGTCACACAACGCTCATGGTCTGAACGAACCAATCAAGAGGGGGGTAGCCTTGAGAAATTACCAAAAACTAAATCTTGATATCGTAATGATTCAGGAAACTCCCTTTAGAAAACAAGCACTACCAAAATATTGGGGGGGGAGTCTTTACTCAGGCATTCCATTCGACCGCAGATACCAAACAAAAGGGAGTCACGATTTTGTTCCACAGAAGACTCAACTTTCAGTTAAGTAAAATTCAAACAGATAAAGATGGCAGGTTTTTAGCAGTACATGGGACCATACACGAACGTAAGGTTTCATTCTTGAACATTTACGCCCCGAACACAGATCAAACGCCATTCTTTCAAAAAATACAGAAACTCACAGATAGCTGGGAAGACGGACTTAAGATAATAGGAGGAGACATGAACGCGGTCTTAGACCCGCTCAAAGACAAGTCAAACGATTTAGGTTCACAAAAAATCCCCACAGCGACCAAAGCTCTCAAAAAACTCCTAAAATCAAACTGCATGATTGATACCTGGAGAAACATGAACCCCACAGAAAGGGAATACACATTTTTTTCCGCCAGACATGGTTCGCTCTCCAGAATAGACTATATCCTGATCCCACAGAACGTTACAGGGAACCTAACTGAGGCCTCTATCTGCCCCATAGCATGGTCGGACCACGATCTAGTCAAAATCTCCATGAATAATCTCCTACCGAAAGGAAATAACCCAAGGTGGTCATTAAATCCCAGTATACTGAACGACCCTATCACACGAGATAAGGTCAGAACTGCAATCATAGATTATCTTGACCTCAATACAGTAGGGGAGATAGACATAGATGGAATTTGGGCAGCTCACAAGGCAGTGATCAGGGGAGTCTGTATACAAATTAGTTCAATCAAAAAGAAAAAAGACCAAGCACAAATCTTACTTCTAAACCAGAAAATTGCTGAAGCACAGAAACTATTTGTTAAAGATAAATCACGACATACCCATGAGAAGATACTAAGTTACAAACAAGAACTAAACACTATTTTAAGAGGGAAAATGGTCAATATCCTACAGCGAACTGAAGCTAAATTCTTCAGATACGCAAACAAGCCCGATAGAATGCTGGCCACGAGACTAAAAGAAAAAAGAGCAAACTCATTCATAGCCAAAATAATCACCAAAAATAGGCAGACAGTTTTTAAACCAGATCAAATAGTAAACGAATTCAGACAATTTTATGCGGACCTTTACAGCAAAACACCCGAATCAGGCACCCCAACCCACAAACTAGAAATTGAAAATACACTAAATAATTTAAATATACCCCAATTAGACTCTATCAAAGCTAAATCACTCTTAGAGCCCATCTCGGTCGAAGAAATACAGGATGCGATCAAATCCACAAAGGCACACGGGGCCCCAGGGCCAGATGGCTATTCCAACCTCTACTACAAACATATGAGCGATCTACTTAGCACCACCTTACATAAGCTATTTAACAGCTTCTTAGCTGGTGAAAAAATTAAACCGGAATTCTTAGAAGCTAAAATAATACTGATTCCTAAACCGGGGAAAGACCCATCCCAATGTGCTAGCTATAGACCAATATCTCTGATCAACACAGATTTAAAAATATACATTAAAATCTTAGCGTCAAGACTAGCGAATCTGTTACCTGAAGTGGTACATCCAGACCAAGTAGGGTTCATTAAGGGGAGAGAAGCGCCAGACAATACCAGAAAAATTGTTGACCTTATTGACATAACCAAAAGTAATGAAGGCCGCGCTATGTTGTTGGCGCTTGATGCCGAGAAGGCATTTGATAGGTTAGATTGGACATTTATGAACGCCACACTGAACAAATTCGGAATTCCGGAAGGTTTTCTGCGAAGCATCGCAACATTATACTCGGAACCAACCGCACAAGTTACATACCAAGGACACAATTCACTAAAATTCAACATCACAAGGGGGACAAGACAGGGGTGCCCTCTATCACCATTGCTGTTCGCCCTCAGTATAGAGCCCCTAGCAATTGCCATTCGTCAGCACACTGACATATCGGGTATACGGGTCGGCCCGACAGATCATAAAATTAGCCTTTTTGCCGATGATATCCTACTAACAATATCAAACCCCCTGGTTAGTCTACCTAATCTATTCAAACTTTTGTCTCAATTTGGCCCACTGTCAGGATTCAAAATTAACACAAGTAAAAGCATAGCCCTTAATATATCACTTCCTCCCACCACGGAAAAACTACTAGCCAATAACTTCCCAATAAAATGGGCCCCGAATTCTATCAACTACCTAGGCGTACAAATTACAAAATCAACTAAGACCCTATATGAAGCAAACTACCCAACCCTCTTTAAACAATTAACTAGGGACCTGCACAGGTGGTCAGAACTAAAGATTTCGTGGTTAGGAAAGCTACATGCTGTCAAAATGAACGTACTCCCCAAACTGCTCTACCTTTTTCGGACCTTACCTATCTCGATTTTAGCGATAGACTTGAAAAAAATACAGAAATTACTAATGAGTTTTCTGTGGAACAATAAAAAACCTAGAATAAACAGAGAAACAACTACTGCGACTAAGAAGGATGGTGGGCTCGGATTTCCAGACATTTCCAGGTACTTTAAAGCTGCTAGATTAGCACAACTAGTTAAGTGGTATGTCAGGGACTCCCCCCCGTTATGGGTTCAATTAGAAAAACGCATACTAGGGTCCAATGATTTAATCATGCGTCAGTTACTATGGCTCTCAACCCAGCAGGGCTTCAAGTTACCCCAATCAATTCCATCAAGTGTGAGGCATTCAATTTCCCTATGGAAAGATATAAATAAGAGGAACAGACTGCTGGGCCAGGAGTCAGGGCTCAGCCCTCTATGGCCACTTTCAACTAACCCCAAAATAAACTCTAATGCTCAATACAGATGGTGGATTGATAATAATTGCTCAATTGCGGCAGATTTACCGGTTGTTAATCAAAAATGGTCCACCACCGCATTCCTAGAAGACAAACCCCTTCCTCCAGGGGAATGGCTTAACCTAATCGCTATAAACCAAAGATTAAATCACATCACTAAGAATAAAGGAGGGCAAAATATATCCTTATTCGAAAAATGTTGCATTAAATTCCCGGGAGGGAAAGGAAACATCTCCACAATATATAACCATTTAAGCGATTTAGTCACTCCCCCTAAATTACACTATGAATCAGCATGGGAAGCTGACCTCAACATAAATTTAGACAGAGACCAATGGAATAGTATTCGGAAACAAGCCAAAAACACATCACTTAACGTAATTATGAAAGAAAACTCCTATAAAGTTATTATGAGGTGGTACCTAACCCCAGTAAGAATGCACATAGGGAACCAGACAATTAGTGACATATGCGAAAGGGGCTGCAACCAAAAAGGGACTCTAATCCATAAATTATGGGAATGCCCTATGATTAGACACACATGGGTGGACACCTACAAAACCCTGGAGAAACTATGGGGTCAATGCTATCCCATGAGACCAGAAGAGGCCATCCTAGGATTACCGGTAGAAGGGATGTCCAACTCAGAACAATTCCTAACTAACCAAATTTTCCTAGCAGTTAGGATAGTAGTAGCCGCCCATTGGAAATCACCCACCCCAACATTTGAAGTAGTCTTAAACAAAATTGAGTTCGTTCGATCCATGAGCGTTTTGTCCGCAGAGGTTGACCATAACTACAAGCGCTGGGCCTCCTGCTGGGCCGCCTGGGAGACAAGACGCGGCAGATGAATAGGGTGAGTGACACTTCTCCCTACAAAGGAGCTATTAGGGGATCCATAGTAGTAGTGGTCTTAATTTACCCAACATCATTAGCCCACACAGTAACCTAAACACAGAATAATCTTTCTATTAGATGCTACCAACCAAGCTCAAAACAACAGTTGGTCAGGAATCCAAGTTCATCATATTTTTCCCATAGTTATGGGACTTCATTAAATATAGTTTTCTCGTTAGCCTTAAGTTATTTAAAAGCTAATATCAGCTATTATAATACCAGAAAAACGGAAAAGGGAGAGGAGTTTTGGACAGGCAGAGGACACACTGGAAACCAAATATGTGAAATACGTTTATTGTTAATTCCTATTTATCACTTCTAATGTTTTTGGTGTACTATGTTATATGTCTGACCTGTCTAATAAAAATCAATTAAAAAAAAAATAAAAATAATAATTTCAGAGCATCAAGGAACTCAATTACATTGAAAATTAAGATTGTTTAGGGGAACAAGATAGAGATGCTTTCATATAACACAATAGCCTGTCATAAGGGTGAAACCTTGTTATCTTTCATAGGTTTGCATTGTTATTTGACAATCATCCTACATGAATCTGGAAGTTAGAAACTTGTCTTACAAAAAAATACTAGATCTACATAAGCCTCACTGCATGCATTCAACTGGCAGCCATCGTCGCATTAAGGTAACTTTTTAAATATTTTTTTTTACTTATAAAGCCTACATTTACTGTTCTTTCCCAGAGGTATTTAAAGTTTTGTGGTGATCAGCTGGATAAAATTTGGTTGTGTGGACCTTGGACTGGCCCTTTAAAAGGGCCATTGTAATGTGAAAGTACAGTACAGTTAGTTGTTTATCAGTTTCAGTTAGCACAGCGCATTTCATATAGAGCAAAGAATAAAATATTTGCACCTCACCTATGTCTGGTGGTGGTGGTGGGGGGTGAGGGTTCACAGCCATTTGCTGAAGTGGGCTAAAATACTGTAGCAATGATCGGCCTTTGCTCATAAGCTCAAAAATCGGGGGCGGGGAGGGGGGTGTCACAGGCATGTGAGGTGGGTTGGCAGCAAGCTGTGTAAGTCCAATACTGCATCTTCTAATACACACAGCATTAACAGTATCTTCCTATAGTCATGTGATCATTTCAAATACAGAAGCCAACAATACATGACCATGTGGGCTAATAGGGTGCTGCGCAGTGTTGGCATTAGTAAATGCATGCAAAATGGATATTCACAACTTGTGGTCCTCTGAACTCCCACAGTCAAATGCTCTAAGTGACGGGAGAGGTGCCAAAATGGCTTGGGAACATGTAAAAAAATATCAATGCATAGCTGAGATATTGATGATTTCCATATGTTACATGCAGCTGTTTGACCCATCTTTAAAAAAATGGACTTATGAATAGAAGTAAATATGGGGCAAAGTATTTATTTATTTTTGCTTAGTTAGGTGAATACGCAAAATAATTATAATAAATTGTAACCTTGTCATTCTACATTACATTTCAAAGACTTCCTGACACTCATGTAACAAGTCATAAGAAGAAATAAAAAAATTTAATGAATATTTTTAACTGTATAGATCACGATGATATATTTGGAAATAACATTTCAAATTAGTTATTTTGGGAGTGCATTAAAAGCTAGTTACACTGTTACCCTTTTTTAAAACTAAATAATTACCGAGACCTAGTGCACATTCCCTACGTGGCAAAGTAGGCTATTTAGTGCTGTAGTTAGCCAGCTTATGTGAAGGCCAAAAAAGTGCACAATAGTCAATATTAATGTTGTTAAAATACGTATTATTTTAAACATAACAGAATGACTTGAAAAGGACACTGTAGTGGTACAGCATCATAACCCAATAAAACATAAAAGTTACAGCTTGCATAATAAATGCTCTATTAAACCAACTATACAAAGTTACAGATTATTACTTTTCTACATTTTCATCTGCTTACCTCAAGTTATCTGCTATGCTAGTCTAGTTAGCACCTCCCATCCCTTCACTGTATAAGATGGGGGGTAGCAAGATGTGAATTTCCATGTTGCATCTCCTCATGTACAAAGCAAGAGACTCCCAATTTCTCTAGGTAGTGCCGTTTCCTGTACTAGGACATATGGAGATTCACAGATGGCTACCTACTGATCTTACACAAGCTGAGGAGGAGAGAGAGAGAGGACCGAAAATGGGAACAGAGGGAGAGAACGTATGACTATGAATTGGGCTAAAAAAAGTCATTATGCGACAGTTTTTTACTTTTTACAGTTACACTATCTCCATAAACCTGAGCATTTTATGTATTAATAAGTGTTTAACATTTGAAAACCAGTTTCATACAATTTATAAAGGAACGTTGAGGTGAGATTTTTTTCTGTATGGAGTTTTTCCAATACTAAAACATGATAATTTGATATTTTATTTAGAGGGAAAAAAAAAAACCTAACAAATAGAACCTTTATATTTTTAAAATTTTAAAGGCAAATCTGAACTGTGGGGTTCCATTTTGCTTTCTTGACTGCCGTTTTCTTGTTTTTCTTTTTTTTAGGTGGGTATGTCTTTCTAAAGGAATGAGCTTCCCATTGTGCACAAAAATTGCCTATGTATTTAGTATCCTCTCACCTCAGAAACTTGTTTCCATATTCTACAGTAGCATAATCCCATATAAAATGTTACATATTAGAGCCTGTATTTTGTTACATTTTAAATATTACATATTTTAAGTGTAGTTCTTCAAAGTAATACGTTTTAAAAATAAAACCACCATGATTTTTAATCGTGCCCATGTAAGGAATTGCGCAAAGTTGTGTACCAAGTGCAAAGGACAACTCTTGAAGTTTCAAATATGTGTACATGAGTACAGGACTTTTTCTCTCCTTTCTGATCAGTGTTTATGTCTTTGGTACCTGATCTGAATTGTATTTTGAGAGGCCTTCCAAAGAGTTTGATCCCATTTAGCAGATTCATTCCATAAGGAACAGATTCTTCATGTTTGAAATTCACAAAAGCAAATTGCTTTGGTTTACCATCTTTATCCTTGGGGATTTTAACACTAATTGCAGGGCCTGCCTGTAAATTAAGAGATAAAAGCAAGCGGTTAGCAAACAAGGAGAGGGAAAAAAAAGAAAGCAATAACTCATAAGAAATTAGTAAAAAAAAAAAAAAAAAAATGACTGCAAGAAGAATCACAAGCACAAGCAGAATTTTCAATCCCTTCTCTAACAGTGAGTATAAATATTTATTGTCAGATATTCTGTATCGGATGAGTTTTCCTGCCTAATAAACTGGCGTCACAAACAAAATACTATATCAGTATTCATTTCCAATATCAAAAACACAGAATAGGAGGTTACATTCGCAGCACATTACATTGTGTCTCCATGAGATCCCAAAACACACCAATGTGCCAAGGCAGTGACCTTTCCTTGACATATACATAGACTATCTTCTCCCTGACAAACACAATACTTAATAGAACCGGTTTGTTTCCTAAGTAATGCAAGAAGTGATGAAACATCCTCTTTAGTGCCCAAGGTACAAGTTATGAGCACATACAACCAGTCCTTTTCAAAAGAGAATAGAAAGTAATATAAATTAAAAAAAAGGAGTGCGCATATAAACGGAGAAGTATAACACTTGAAGCTCTCACGGTTCTGTGGGGCCCTCAGTCTGTTAGGTGTTAATATTTTCCCCTTTACAGTAAAATTTGTGGTAAAATAAAACTAGCAAACCAATAATGACAATTAAGCTTATTATTTAATCTAATAAGGTGCTTGAGAAAGCATGGTGTATGCAAAAAAATTCTTAGCTGAAAGACAGCGCCTCCTATATATTTACACTGTATTGAAGTTGTTTTTGCCTTGTACTCGCCCCATGTGTGGCACTGCAGATTATGTTGGTGCATTAGAAAAAAATAGGATAATAAGTAATACAATTAAATACTACAGTTGATAGAGTCTATGGGATGTATGTCACATTGCATTATAGGGGAAGATTTTCAGTCCAGTTAAAGGACCACTGTAGTGCATTTACAAGTACAACTCATATTTAGAAAGAGAATGCGGTTTAAAATATAAAAAAAAAAAAAAAAAAATGTTTTCTTTGCTTTTAAACTATCGTTTTTCCCCTCAAGCAAAGCTGTATCTCTTCCGGTGTCTATCAGGGGCGTGACCAGCTTGGATGTGCGCTCAACTATCATGGAGCTTGGAAGCCTGGCTGGGCTGATGACGTTGGCCATGCACCATGACAGCATTGACCCTACCTCCACTGTCTATACAAAGATAACAGCTCTACTGTAACCTGCTTGCAGCACAGATCCCACCTCCTTCGCAGAGCATGCTCGGTGTGAAGCAGTACCTACCATGGTCAGAAGCACACAGTCAGAGCTGGTCTCGCCACTAACAGACACATGTAGCAGGAGGTGTGCAGCTCTGCTGGAGGCCAATACAAAATATTAACTTATTTATTTCAACATGCATACGGTTTTAATAGCCTATACCCACCAAACATATGAACTAAACTTGCAAATGCACTAGAAGGGCCCTTTAAAAAAGATTATATACTTGTTAATAAACAAATCACTGCTCATTGGCATCTAGTAGCCTCCAGTCTCCAATATTTACAAATTTAGGGCCAATACTTTAAAAGTCACATAACTACTTTATTTGATAGACTGCTACGATATGAAACCAATTAAATGTAAAACCAATGTAGGGGAAAAGGGACCTATCCTGTTTTATGTTCACCGCTGTTGAAGTGCACCACAGCCGCCTGCCCCGGGAGGTGAAAGACTGAATACTGGAGAATAGATCACTGTCTGTGAAGAAGGTGAGAGACCCCCAGGCCTGAGAGAGAGACCCGGACATAAGGAGGAAGGAGAGGACTCCAGACAGGGATGAGAGAGACTTGAGAAAACAGTAGACACACTCAGAGACTGGATAAGATATCACTGTATGTGAAGAGAGACAGGAGTGGGAGACAGACTATGACAGAGAGACTAGGGAGAGGGACAGAGAGAAACAGTGTGAGGGGAGAGAGACAAGAGAGGATATTAGACAGCTAGGTGAAGGGCAGGATAAGTCTGTGAAGAAGGATAGAGACCCAGGAATGGGAGCGGTGAGACAGAGTGAGTGGGGTCCTTTACTGTTTTTCACGTTCCAAAAGTTGGCTGTGGCATCAAATTTAAAATTGCAAAAGTAACAATAGTAACTCTTAATTTTCAAACATACATGGATTTCCTTTTGTGTTTGTGGGGACTGGAATAATAAAGGGAGTCTATATATATTTGGTATAAGAGTTACTGGTGTGTATCCTATTGCAATATAAATAAGTGATAAAAGGCTTTTCCCCCGACATTGTTTTTAAAATGTATATTATTAATTGGTTTTATATAGTCACAGTCAATTAAAAAACACTGGTCCTATATTTGTGGATGTGGTACTAGTAGTTTTAAACACTAAAGGGAGTCTCCCTCCGGTCTCACGGTCTATACTGTGGGCTAATTGGAGTATTGAGCAACATCATCTCTATTGCACCACATTGTTGGTTACCTTATTGTATCACATTTATACATTACACCTCTCTGTCTCCTCTGTTCCTTTATGAATCTTCCGTTTCTCGTTTACTCTTCTCATCCTCATCTGTTCCTTACATCTAGTTTACCTTTTACACCCACTCTACTTGGTCTCACCTTGGTAGATAACACTGGCATTTTATAAAGGTAATATTTACTACTATGTGTCTGCCTCAAATACACATCTCAGAACTCACAAATGTTCTGTAAAACTAACATTATCTTTTATCACACATAGAAATGACAAAAAAATTATGTGTACAAGAAACATCTGGTCACCTGAAACACACAAAAACCTCTCATGTGGGGGCTCACCTCACACACCCAGACCTGATCTGCACAGTCTCTTTCCAAAGCCCTGGTAACTTGTCATTGTCTCTCTCTCACACAATGTCTCATATCAATACATACATACACATTTTGTCCCTTGCATTAGCTCACACCCACTTTACTCGCACATTCCTTCCACTCTCAGTCCCTAACCTGCAGGAAGAGCTCAAACAGCAGCTCCTCGGTGGCTCTCGGGTCCAGGTTGCCGACAAACAGGGTCCGGTCCGCTACAGGGGCTCCATGATCTTACACTGGACCAACACAACACTGGACCAAAACAGGATATGCGCTTTTACTGTTCCGCACTTTAGCGCAGTGGCGTCAACACGCATTGTTACGAGCCAGGAAACGGAAATTTTGAATGATACATGACCGATTGTAGAGGCCATCTTTGTTGTGGGCAAATGTACTGTGGTTCCTGAGTTTGTATGCGGACGACCATGATTAGTGTGGGCAAATCAGAGGACTGTGGGCCTTTTATAAGTGTCGCAATGAAATCACTCTATGGTATGCGCACTGAAAATCGCCATCTAGAGGTTGGTGGGCGACACTGCTGCTGCCCCTGCTGGCGATTTTTTGCGAATTTAAAGCGGGAAAGGACCGTGAAACCTCACCTTTAAGCTATATTTAACTTCAAGCTTCTTATCTTCAAATATGATACACGTTACACTTCAAGTCCTTTCTCTCTTGAAATTTGCCAAAAATTTGCTAGCAGTGGCAGCAGCAGTGTCGCCACACAACCGCTAGATGGCGCTGCTAGATGGCGCTGCCCATCTGCCACTACACTAACCCTCTACTGGATCATACCTTGTATGGTTGAAGGCACTTGTGCACCTCAATGAAGCTGTGAGCATTACCATGTAGGGTCAGCCAAGATGGCCAGGCCATAGCAAAGAGGTCAGACAAATTGTGTTTCACTGAGAAGGAACTGGCAATCCAATACAGTATCTTTGCCAGCTTTTCAGTGCCCAAACTTTCAGGGTTACGGTGAGGGCTAGGGTAATGGTAACCTTCTAAAGTTATTTGTGTAAAATATTGTCAGCGCTGAAAAATATCCACAGCGTCATCTAGCAGCTACTTGCTGGCACTGCAGCTTTAAGAGCTGGTAAATTTACAACGGGATAGATTCAGGCTTTCTCCTAAACAGAAGCCTTTTATATGAAAGACAAACACGCATTAAGGCATATTTAAATTTTATGGATTATGAGAGCATCTGATAGGATAAAAGTTTTAACACTTGCCCTTTTGTTGCTTGTAGATCCTGCACTTCACTGACGTGGGCGCAGTGCAGCGCCGCCTACCGTTCACAATGCGGTATTACGTGGCGCTTATGCAGTTTAAAATTAATTGCTCTAGGGAGAAGTGTTAGGATTTAGCGGTCAGGATTAGTGTTAGGGTTCAGCCATCACTTCTTTATTTTTACTGTACACATTGCAAACAGCCTACTGATGAAACACCAGCACAGTAGCGCATTCCTGACACAAGGTGGTGCTGTGGGGCAGTCTCCAGGCGTGCTCATAGTACTAAGAGCGCTGTGGCGTCCTCATAAAAGTAATAGTCTGTGGTTTATATTGTGTGATGTGAGCTGATGAAGAACAAAGAACATAGAATATACAGTGTTACAGTCTCAGTAGTCAAATACATGTTCATTGGCTTGTCAGCTTGCACCCAATCAGCTCAGCATTCTAAGTATCAGTCATAAAATGGATCAAATTGGCATCTTCCCCCTCTTCACAAAACATGGAGGAATAAATGGCAAAGTAGACTAAGCTTTGTAATTTTTTATCTTGATAGTAAATCTGTGAGTGCACTTTAACATGAATACTCTTAAATTTTGGTGGAATTTGTCATTTAATATGATAGGATGTAAGGCCACACACTTAAAAAACTAAAGTAAGTAAGAGGTTGTTTTGGAACTTTTCAACTGATTTCATTCTGAAACACACAGTACAATGGGGTATTCTTTGCGTTGGTTGTTTCACATGCTTTCCTCTACTCTTTTATGCCCATGAGCTACTCTTATTCCTCCATCCACCATCTCCTACCCCTTCTAAAGCTCATAAGCAGAAACACTTCTGCAAGTCCAAATCCACTTCCTCTCCCTCTCTCTCTTTCTTCTGCTGGCTTCTTGGGACATACCTCCTAACACAGGCCCCTCACCTCCCACTCGCAGATTATACTATCTGACCACTAGGGGCAGATAACATATTACATACTAGGATCACTTACCAAATTACTTTCTCAGTTGCTTTTCTTTTCCTTCTAACTTTGCATACCCTCCTACCTAATGAAACTTCACTTTCTTCCTGACCCTTGCTATTTGTTATCTGCCTCTTCCATCCCCTTTAGATTGTAAGTAGAGAGTTTTCAATCTTGTAGAGTGCTTTGGGAAAAAGCACTTTCTACAAAGATTCTAAGCTCAAAACAGGGCCCTCCACATTTTGCAGTTTGTTAAAATGTATATTTTTCCTTGTTCATTTCCTCTGTATAGCGCTACGGAATATGTTGGCGCGTTACAAATAAAAGTAATAATAATAATAATAATAGTAGTACAATTGTAAAGTTCAATTATTTTCTTTGTGGTAAGAAGAGAAGTTGGACCTTTCTATTTTTGTCACCGCAAGAGTAGTGGTGTGCAGCAGCCAGTAGGTGGCACGACAGTGATGCACTGATACTTTGTTCAATTTGTTCTTAGAGTTAGGGTTAGGGTTATATTTGGGGGTTAGGATTGAGGGTTAGTGTAGTGGCAGATGATAAGCTTTACATAGTAAATCCTTTAGATAGTAAATCCTTTAGTTTTTACGTTTGCGAATTTACAATATTGCAATGTGCTTTAGTGAAAACAATGTGTAAAGCTCATGCACTGAGCTCTCTATTCTTTTTTTCTTCATTGTTTTGACTTGAACTTATCCCAATATGGCGCTACAGAACATGTAGGTTACAAATAGAGGAAATAAATAAAACATGTAGTGGTGTGTTGGGCGCTACTATTTTACTATGTGAAGCTTATCATCTGCCACTACACTGCGCCCTGATGACTCTCTGCGCTGCAGCCTGCATCCCATCTGCCACAGAGGCCCCCATCTCATATTTACTTGACCTGCTTGGCAAGGTAAGGGTCTGACAGTGTGCCATGTGGGCCAGGCATTGTGTGCATGTTTCACTAGCCCCTTACCTTAGCCTTGGCAGCCAACAAGCAGGTCCAGTAAATATGAGATGTGGCAGATAGGATGCACACGAGAGCATCATCAGAGCGCAGTTCTCGGCGCCCTGATGACTGCGCGCTGGTCTCCAGTGCGCGAAAGACATGCTACCCAACAGCAGTTACCCTTCTGAATACAAGTCTGTGAGCTGAAACCTTTATTTAAAAAGGAAAACATAGTGTGACACATTATCAAATATTCTCTAATTCAAAAAAGAAAAAAAAATATTTCCATTTCCCTTAATCTGTCTGTTCAATTAGCATTTCTTTCTAGCAAAAAGGAAGAGCACGGCCGTACAGTCTGCGGTGTCATTTGCTGGAGTAGGATTGACCTCACTGTGCTTTATAGTACACCCGGCCTCCTTTACAGCCTCTTCTACTGATGATCTCTCCAAGTACAAGCAGGAGAATCTCTTTTCTCCCACCATGTAGAACGTCTCCTGTAAGACAGTTATCATCACCAAGTGTCCCCCGGGCTTCACCAAAGAGATGATGTGTTTTAGGGCAGCACAGAATGTATCCATATCTCGGCATGCGGCTTCCAGACACAGAGAGCTGATCAGGCAGTCGGACGGGGGCAGCACCAGTGGGTCCAGTGGGTTACTCTTTGTCACATCACATTGAAGGACTTGTTTAATGCTTTTTCTTAATTTCTCCTGCTTCTCTATCCACTTCTCCCTTAAAATAGAATTGACAAATTAAAGGATGATTATGGTCACATTTTCTATGCAGTATTATAAGTAACTTAACATGAAAATCAGAAAATGTTTTTAGAAAGTAAAACACACATTCTCCAATATTTATAGGCAATTATTCTTTACTGCAGTATTCCCATTTCTGTTTTTCCTAATGTTGTCTGTTACTTTCAAAGATGTGCGTGTTCTTGCAAACTAATGTAATAGGTCTTTAGTTCTGCTGAGAGCATTGGCAACATTCCAAGTATAGTTATTCAAAATTGTAATTTTTTTGAAGAATGGCTACATAGTGGTCCTTTCACGTGAAGGTTTGTCACAAATAAGGAGAGATTTCTGTAGGTTGCATGTCACCCTATGGGACTATTTACTAAGGTACTTAGACATTTCGTCATCTTGATAAGCTCCACAGAATAAGATAGGAACTGGACAGCTATATATTTGCTGATTAGAAGCTTCTCATATTAGTGAATACAACCTTTTGTGCACACATAGTTAAGCCATCCACTTTTTTTTTTTACATTTACTTTTGAATGATTGTTTTTCAACACAAATATGCTTTTTGACAGAGTAATTATTACCCCATGAATAGGTATAATAGAGACAATAAATATGGTAGCTTTTTAAAGTTCATATCACATGGATAGCCAAACTACTTCCTTGTTGCTTAACACCACTTCTATACTTTATAATAAAAAATAAGAAACTTAATTAATTTTTAGCTACAAGTAATACCACCTTTAAAAGCTTAAAGGAATAGTAAGCTCATAGAACTTGCTCTGCTGCATCTGGCAGAGCAAGTTATGTTCCAATGTAAAGAAAATGTCTATATGTGTTGTGCTTTTGCTTTGTCTGTCTTTCACTGTATTATTATCTTTCTTTGTTTACATATTTGGGTATGCCCAGAGGCTCCACGCACATAAGCTGTCTATGTGTGTCTGCTGCCATCCAATAGCTGCTCTGGATGTACATCCTTCTATTTGTTGCAATGGGGAAGTATCATCCAATCAGATACTTCCCAATTGCAGTACTGACAGGCAGAGTGCTCATGTGACAGCCTCTGCCTGTCTAGGAGCTAGTCTGTTACATACACCCAGTCCATGTTTTCTTAAGGTGGATTACTAGAGTTACCACCATATGTATCAACACAGTTAAAGACGGGGTTGGAGATCAGAATTATTGTAACATACTTTACTGAGTGTTTATTTTGATACAAATTAAACAATAAAATTGATTTAGCCCATATAAAGAATTTGGAACTTTCTGGTTTATGCTACCACACGTGGGGGCGTGCATGGCACTGGAAGCCTCCTCTTGCCGGGTGCGCTCGCGTCCCAATGTACTCCCTAAGCCCCTAACACCCTACACCCCTTGCCGGCTCTAACCCTAACCCCCTACAGCAGTTAGCAGGCCTAACCCTAAACCTAACCCTAACCCCCTACACCCCTTGCCGGCCCTAACCCTGATCATAACCCCCTACACCCCTTGACAGCCCTAACCCCCTACACCTCTTGCTGGCCTAAATCCTAACCCCCTACACCACTTCCCGGCCCTAACCCTAAACTTGACCCACTAACCCTAAGCCCCTAAACACCTACACCCCTTGTCAGCCCTAACACTAACCTCCTAACCCTCTTAGCCTAACCATAATCCCCTAAAACTAAGTCCCTAAGCCCATATCCCCCTACACCCCTTCCCGACCCTAGCCGTAACCCTGTAAACCTAACCCGAAAACTCCTAAACACTTACCGGCCACAAGGAGACAGCTTTATCGGCGCAGGCAAGGTCAGCATGCGTTCGTGAACGTCTGGTAGCATAAAACAGGAAAGCACCAAGAATTTACAACCTCCTGTATATATCTCTGCAAATAGCATGTGTGTGAAAATAAAAAGTGCAATATGTATACATTGTGATTTCAATATCACTATCATTGGTTAACAATGCTAATCAACTAATGATACCGAGCCAGGCACATCTGCCCCCAATGAGAATGTTTAACCCCAAATACATTGTATATCCCTTATTTAAGTGGAGGGTCCCCTTATACAGTGTGTATTTCCACCCCCCCCCCTTTCTTATGTTCTCCTTATATTGATCCTGGGACCCCCTAATATTTTGAACCTCGTATCTATGAAGAGACCTAATATCATGTACCCCTCTTTTTTATTAGTGCAGGCACCCGCTAATAGTGTGAGCCCCCTTATATCTGTGAAGAGACCTAATAGCATGTACCCCTCTTATATTAGTGCAGGGTCCCCCTAATAGTATGAACCCCCTTATATCTGTGAAGAGACCAGATAGCATATACCCCTCTTATATTAGTGTAGGGACCCCATAATAGCGTGCTCATAATAGTCTGCTTCTATATCTTTGTTAAAAAGGTAACTGTACTAATCCACCTTCAGTGTGCGCATATGGGTGGGGCAGAGATAGAGAGTGCATGAAGGAGAGAGAGGAGAGTGTGAATGAGAGAGAGAGAAGGAGGGAGAGAGGAGAGTGAAGGAGAGATAGACAGAATGAGAGAGACAGAGAGAAAAGGAGTGAAGGAGGGACATACAGAGAGAAAAGAACCGTTAAACCATAGCACTTTGGCAATGAGCGCCGCAGGCGCTCATTGCAGGCGAGCCTTGCGTAGCGAGGTGAGCCGTTAAACCGTAGCACTTTGGCAATGAGCGTCGCAGGCGAGCCGCGCGTAGCGTGGCGAGCTGTTAAAATGTAGCACTTTGGCAATGAGCGCCGCAGGCGAGCCTCGCGTAGCGAGGCGAGCCGTTAAATCGTAGCACTTTTTTACACAAGACGCGGGACATAAAAAAAAAATACGACATGAAAAAAAATACGAGATAAGCGGCGGAACCAAAACAATTAAAAAACACTAAATACACACAAAAAAATAACAAAATGGTCACTTACAGCATGGGGAACCAGGCAGGACATCTGGGAGTGAGGTGGAACTCCAATTTACATTGATTTAGACGATTTATAAAGATTGAAAATCGGCTAAGCGAGAAAAAAATGGCAGTCGAAAAAAATGAAAACGAGGCTATACTACTACGAACTGCGTAAAACACAGCCACAGACGTATGTGCTCGAAAAAGAACGAGACAAAGGATGCGCAATAACCGCGCAATGAGTAAAAAAGTCAGTAGCGAGTACATTTTATAAATACATAAATACACAAGTACATAAAATTATACCAAGGATTTATACCGTCAGTCCAAGGGACATTGAACGTTTCAGCTTAAGATTACTTCTGCTACATTTCTATTAGCTGCATGACATCAAAATTTCATAGCTGATGATACAGAATGGGAGAGGTGTCTGGAAGCACAATGTCAAATGCCAAAGCAAATGAGACAACAATTTGCATTCATTTGCATATTTTGCAATGTACCTGATGCTTTCACTTTGTGGGAAACATTTAAATTAAACATGTCAGAAGATTTCTTGAAACGTTACAGAGAACCAATAGCTCTGTTAAAAACATTGATGGAAATACAAGAAATATTGTTGGCTCATGGATTAAATTGTGCAAGTTTTAATTTACCAGATCCAGGACTTATAGATGACATCAATTTTGATGATTATGACACTGAGCTACAAAAACAAAAAACCCAAGAAAAACTGGCAACTTTAAATACTTTACAGTTAGAAGCATTTCATGCCATCGCAAATGCTACAGATGATGAAATGGTCAAAGACCGGTATTTCTATCTAGACGGCCCAGGTGGATCAGGAAATACTTATCTGTACAATTGTTTGATGAGTTATATTCGATCACAGGGTCAGATAGCTATGCCATTTGCAACAACTGGAATTGCTGCACTTTTGTTAGATGGTGGTAGAACTGTGCATAGTGGATTTAAGCTACCAATTCCCATTTTGGAAACATCAGTGTCAGATATTCGATTGAATTCCTTACAAGCAAAACAATTTAAACTAACTAAACAAATTATCATAGACGAGGCAACAATGATGTCATGTCATGCATTGCAATATATTGATAGATTTTTAAAAGAAGTGATGAATAATATGTTGCCATTTGGTGGAAAGGTGATGCTGTTAGGAGGAGATTTTAGGCAAACATTACCTGTTGTGCCACACGGAAATAGAACGGAGATCATTGAATCTCAAATTAGAATTAAATATGAGATCTGAAGGCCAAAATGAATTCAATGATTGGCTCATTAAAATCGGAGAAGAAAAACATCCAGAAATATAGCATTTACCAAATGATACCATTGAAATTCCATCAGAAATGGTTTGCAATGAATCACTCATATCAGCCATATTTCTAAACACTCTTAATAATGAGGATTACTCAGACATTGCAAACAAAGTGATACTAACATCAAAAAATATCGATGCCTTGAATGTAAATAACAACATTTTTAAATACATCAATGCACCACAAAATAATTATTACAGTGCAGATTCTATTCTGTCAGATGATAAAGACAGTGAATCGAATTTTAGTATCGAATTTATTAATTCGTTAACACCATCTGGAATGCCCCCACATATTTTACAATTGAAAAAAGACGCAATTGTCATGTTATTGCGAAATATAAATCCCAAAAAAGGACTTTGTAATGGGACCAGATTAATTGTGCATGAGTTAAAAGATCATTTTATACATGCTGAAATTTTAACTGGTACCCATAAAGGTGAACGAGTTTTTATACCAAGAATTGATTTAGCTCCAAGTGAGAGTGGTTTGCCTTTTGTCCCAAGGACACACTTACACTTACACCTCAGCTCCACAACAGTGCAAACCGACATTCTATGCTGCGGGAACATCAAAACAGATTGTCAGCTCTTCAGTACAATGCTTCCTGCATATATTACTTTCAAATATGTAAAGTATATTAATTTATTAATTTATTAATTATTTAATTAGCATACAAAAATAAATATACGAAAAAACAAAAAACACTCACAATAAAAACAAAAGCCATTTGCCGTGCGACTCACAACGAGCGCCAACGCTGCTCATAGCACACAAAGTCTTGCAATAAGCGCAAAAAAGATCACCGCCGACCAAATAATAACAGCAAAAGCGCCTATCAGAAAAAAAAAGACAACAACCAACAGCCTCGCAATGAGGCTCGCAATGAGGGCCAAAGGATCTCGGACCACCCAAAAAATGAATGTCTGGGGCAAACAGCATTACATGCTTTATAATTTTATTGCACCGGCATTTTTAACGGGCAAGTCGCTAGTATATATATATATATATATATATATATATATATTACATAGTTACATAGTTACATAGGGCCTCATTCAATTGCGATTTGGCCAATTGAATAGGGCTCTAAATAAGCACATAACATATATTTTTTAAAGAAGTTTTTAGTTTGTAAATATCTATCCAAAAGCAAGTTTTTCACTAACTAAAAACTTCTTTTAAAATAATATGCTATCTGCTTATTTAGAGCCCTATTCAATTGGCCAAATCGCAATTGAATGAGGGCCATAGTATTTAAGGTTGAAAAAAGACTTTCAGTCCATCAAGTTCAACCTTTTAAGATCTCCTTTGATCTGCAATATGCGGATTAACTATTAATTCATTAGTTGTTAATTAATTATTAATCAATTATTTAATGTTTTTTTTTTTTTTTTTTTTATTATTATTAATTAGTCCAGAGGAAGGCAAATAGAAAGAAAGAAAAAAAAAAAGCGAGACTTAGCCAATTGTCTAAAGGGGAAATGTTAAATTTGGATCATTACTGTCTCTCTAATTATCCATGATAACCCTGAATACCCTTTTTAATTAGAAATAAATCTAGTCCCCTTTTAAAGTTATCTATCGAATCCGCTGTCACCACCTCCTCTGGTAGAGAATTCCACAGATTAACCACCCTTACTGTGAAGAACCATTTTCTTTCTTTGAGGTGGAATCTTTTTACTTCTAACCTCAAGGGATGTCCTCTTGTCAGTTGAAAACCTCTTGGCACAAAAAGCTCCCCCGACAAATCTTTATACTGACCCTGGATGTATTTATATAAGGTAATCATATCTCCTCTTAGACGCCTTTTTTCTAGAGAAAATAAGTTTAATTTGGTTAGTCTTTCTTCATAACTTAGCCCCTCCATTCCCCTTATTAGTTTGGTTGCCCTTCTCTGTACCTTTTCCAGCTCTAAAATGTCCTTTTTATGAAGTGGTGCCCAAAATTGTACTCCATATTCCAAATGAGGGCGTACTAGAGATTTGTATAGTGGCAGAATTATATTTGCTTCCCTGGCTTCTATACCTTTCTTAATACATGCTAATATTTTATTTGCCTTTGCAGCTGCTGCTTGGCTTTGAGCACTGTTCCCTAGGTGGTTGTCCACAAGCACTCCCAAATCCCTTTCAATATCTGATACACCTAGATTTGCTCCATTAAGATTATAAATTGCATGGCTATTTTTCCTTCCCAGATGCATAACCTTACATTTATTCGTATTAAATCTCATCTGCCATTTAGATGCCCATTCCTCAATTTTATGTAAATCCCCTTGGAGGGAAAGCACATCATTTTCTGATTTAATTACCTTGCACAACTTTGTGTCATCAGCAAAAATGGAGACACCACACTCCAATCCTACCTCTAAGTCATTAATAAATATGTTAAAAAGGAGAGGACCTAATACTGAACCCTGAGGAACCCCACTTACCACATTAGTCCAATCGGAGTATGTTCCATTTACAACAACCCTTTGCTTCCTGTCTTTTAGCCAGCTCTCAATCCATGAGCAGATATTTACTGCAATTCCTGTATCCCTTAGTTTGCCCAATAGTCTCCCATGTGGCACTGTATCAAAAGCCTTTGCAAAATCCAAAAAGACTACATCCACTGAGTTGCCTTGATCCAGGTTCCTACTAACCTCCTCATAGAAACTAATTAGATTTGTTTGACATGACCTATCCCTCATAAACCCATGTTGACTCCTACTTATAATCCTGTTCAAATATACATATTCTTGTATATTATCCCTTATTGACCCTTCTAAAAGCTTCCCCACTACAGAAGTGAGGCTCACTGGTCTATAATTCCCCGGATTTGCTCTTGCTCCCTTTTTAAATATAGGTATCACATCAGCTTTTCTCCAGTCATCTGGTAGAGACCCTGTGTTGAGTGAAACTTGAAAAATTAAATATAATGGTTTGGCTATTACAGAACCCAGTTCCCTTAGTACCCTTGGATGTATTCCATCAGGACCCGGGGCTTTATTAACATTTATTTTTTCCAACCTCTTTTGGATTACTTCCTGTGTTAACCAATTATTTGGCAAAGGTAGTGTAGCCCTCCCTTGTGTATACCGAGGAAAAGAACCTATTTAGCTCATCTGCCTTTTCCTGGTCACTAATTTTCAGACAGCCTGTTTCACATTGTAATGTTCCTATAGCTTCCTTCCTCGCCTTCTTCCCATTAATATACTTAAAAAATATTTTAGGGTTAGTCTTACTCTCTTTTGCAATTAATTTTTCATTTTCTATTTTAGCCAGTCTAATTGCGCTTTTGCAAGCCTTGTTGATTTCCTTGTATTCCCGTAAAGCAGTCTCTGTCCCCTCTTGTTTGTATAATTTAAATGCCTGTTTTTTACTCCGTATCTTGATCTTTAAATCATTGTTAAGCCACATGGGTTGTGATTTACTCCTTTTACTTTTATTCCCACACGGTATATGCCGATGTGTATGTTTATTTAGTAAGGATTTAAATGTTGTCCATTTATGTTCAGTGTTTTTACCTATCAGTTCTCTGTCCCAGTCTATACTTTGTATTGCTGCCCTTAGACCGTTAAAATCTGCCCTTTTAAAATTAAGAGTTTTTGTTGGCCCCTTAAAATGTTGTTTTTTTAATTCAATCTCAAATGAGACTGTGTTGTGATCACTGTTTCCCAAAGGTTGCCCTATTTCAACATTTGATACAATATCAATATTATTTGTAATGAGTAAATCTAAGATAGCTTCATTTCTAGTAGGCTCCTGTATAACCTGGGCCAGATAATGATCCCTGAGTGTACTCAAGAACCTGCTCCCCTTAGCTGAACTGCTGGTCTCATTTATCCAGTTTATTTCAGGGTAATTAAAATCTCCCATTATTAGAACTTGCCCGTGCTTAGCTGCATTTCCAATCTGTAACAATAATTGTATTTCCTCACTTTCAGCTATATTTGGGGGTTTATAGCATACTCCTACTAATATTCTTTTGGAATTTGCTGCTCCGCTATTTAACTCTACCCACAAACATTCAACTTTATCACTAGGTCCACCATAAATATCTTCTCTGACTAGAGCCTTAAATTCAGGCTTAACATACAGACAAATCCCTCCTCCTCGTTTACCATTGCCTCTATCTTTCCTAAATAGGTTATAACCATCCAGATTAACAGTCCAGTCATGAGATTCATCCCACCACGTTTCGGTAATGCCTATTAAATCCCATTTTTCATTAATTGCTAATAATTCTAACTCTCCCATTTTTCCTGGCAAGCTTCTGGCATTAGCAAGCATACAGCTTATGTTATGAGTCTGTAGTTCTGAAGTGCCTGCCACTGAACTTGAATTACTTAGTACTACCTCCATATTGACTATACTACCCCTCCCCCCATCTCCTCCCCTATGAGTTGTTAATTCATCCCTTATACCCTCTACACTTTCTACCCCGTTACTTATATCTAGTCCCTCCCCCCCAACTACTAGTTTAAAAACTCCTCCAGCCTTTCTACCATCCTATCCCCTAGGACAAAAGCTCCCTCATCATTAAGGTGCAATCCATCCCTACTGTAGAGATTGTACCGAAGTGAGAAGTCAGCCCAGTGCTCTAAAAAGCCAAACCCCTCCTTAGTGCACCACATCTTTAGCCACGCATTAACCTCCCTAATCTCCTTCTGCCTCCCTGGGCTAGCACGTGGCACTGGTAGTATCTCAGAAAATACTACCTTGGAGGTCCTTGCCTTTAGCTTATTACCTAGTTCTCTAAAATCATTCTTTAGGACACTCCATCTTCCACTAACTTTGTCATTGGTACCAATATGTACAAAGACTGCCGGTTCATTTCCAGCCCCTCCCAATAATTTGTCTACCCGATCCACAACATGACGAACCCGAGCACCCGGGAGACAGCAAACTGTTCGATTGCTGGGATCTGGGTGACAAATCACCCTGTCTACCTTCCTAATAATAGAGTCCCCTACAACCAAAACCTGTCTGTTCTGCCTATTCTGCCCTCCCTCTTCTCCAGTAGAGTTGTTCGCCCGGCTGTTAGAGGGAACAGCTCTATCTGGCATTGCCATTCCTGAATGGACATCGCCAACAGTTTCACTCAATCTGGCAAATCTGTTGTTGTTTGCCAACTCAGAACTGGCCTGCCTCCTCCTGTTCCCCCTGCTTCCCCTTGTAACTGTAACCCAGCTGCCTCCCTGGACATCCTCATTAGCCCCAGCTCCACCCTCCATGCTAGGCACGGCTAAACTGTGCTCAGTGAGCACCAACCCCCTTTCCAGTGGAGCAATATCACTAAGTGCTGCAATTCTCCTCTCCAGATCTCCAATTTGAGCTTCCAGAGAGGCAACATGCTCACACCTCTCACAGAGGTATGGACCCTGGATCATCTGTTCCAGTATTGCATACATATGACAGGATGTACACTGAATAAGGTTGCCACTGGACTGACTCATAATTATTATTATTGTCTACGAAATTTCAGTGGGAAAAATAAAGAATATAATATAATATATTTATATAAAGTTTTCCTCCTTTGCACTATAAATCTGCCCTCCCTTTTCTTTAAGGCCCTCCTTTTATTTAAACTCCTAGGCTTTTACTAGAATTGCACTTGATACTGAAAATGTTTGCAAGCTCACAAGTTCCCCTTCTCCGGTTTCTATTAATTTCTGGCTTCTCGTCTGGGCACAATTAGTGCACTCTGCAATCAGCCTTTACTTGTAAGGTAAATCCACTTGTAAACAGGCCCCAAACCAGCTCACAAATCCTTTATCCTAGTTTAACAGTCAAGCCACACCCCTCTCACCTGGGCACACTTAGTGCACTCTGCAGTTTTTCAGCCTTTACTTGTAAGGTAAATCCATATATATATATATATATATATAATATTATATTATATATATATATATATATACCATAAATATATATGTTCATGTGCATATGTTTATTTTCAAAGGTTATGTCCTTGTAGAACAATGCTCTGAATCAGGCTTTGGGAGTGGCAGTTTGTGATTTTGCTACTTCCTACTTCAATGCTGGGCACACATCCTCTGTCACTCACCATTGAGTAGTGCACATTTCTAATAAGATTCAGGATAGGGTTAGAACGCCATATCATTTTACTTATAAAGCTGTGCACTAAACCTCCTGCTTTCAGCTTACAGGACACCTCTTGGTTGTGAGATTTTGTGCTATTGCAGTGCCCAGCTCAGACTCAGGAAATCAGAATATCAAGATCACAGGAGCAGCAGAAAGTTCAAAATTCAGAATACAAAAATGTACTGGCTAGTTAAAATTAATAAATTAATGAAATTAATAAACCGTTCTCCCTATTTACTTAGGATCAAGAAGAAGCACACACCATTTGATGAGTTTATCAGACAGAGACCAACTTTTATTCTTCGAAGACCTATTTTTTTAAACAGTACATTACCCTACCCTAGCCTCTCTTATCACCCCCTCTCTGGATGAGGGGTCTGGGTTCTCACTGTGACCTGCCAACCCTGTTACTAGGGCTATAAATCCCTGTCACTAGTTTCCAAATCCAACAGGGCTTGGGTGGTCATCTTGTTAGGTCACTTTATGACTATGCTTTGATCACACATGACAGACTAGTGAGGGTTGTGAGGGGAATTCTATTCAGAATATCACAGTATAAACCATTTCTGCCCCCTATAAGCAACCAACGGTGAATATCACATCACATAGTAACCCCATTATGTATTATTGTGGCCAACATTACCTTACACATAAAAACAACATGCCACAGTCCTTAAAACAAGTCTTATGTCCATTTTTCACATGGGTTATGGTCACAAATAACATTGTCTGTGACTTCAGGGGCTGTGACCATACTGTTTTAGGCCATACAGGACCATTGTTTGTGGGGTTCATGGGAATCCCACTCTGCCCCCAAAAGTCAGTCAGGACATATGAGAAATCAAGATAAGCCTAACTGCCATTTCTCCACAGATGAATGGCTTTATCATAGGCAAGACTTATAGTGATGTGCCGCGACATCTCAATGGGTATTTATAGCCTTTTCACATATTGATGATGTTAGTATTTTGAAAGTGGCAAGAGGAATGCATTGGAACCAAAACCCATTTCTTCTCATGTTTTTTGACTTGCAACTTTTCATCATTAATTAATTAGACACTAAGTTGTCACAAAAAAAGAAAAGGGAAAATTTAAGTGTGCTAAGCTCACATCTGATCAAAAGATGTTGATTAGGGGAAATAATTGAATTGATATCAGATAGGAGTCTAATGAATATCTCCACATATAACATTACAGTTGCTATCAAAATATAACTGTTATATTATAATGCATCACTTCTTTTAATCCAAAGTTCATCTCTAACATAATATGATATACTTGATTTGAACTTTTATTCCAAACAATACACTATTATAATTAAATATATTTGACTAGCGACTTGCATGTCAAAAATTATGGCAATAAAATTTTAAGGCTGGTATTGCTGAACCTTCGGCGCTTTTTGCGAGCCTCTCGGTCTATCTACTGTACGGGCCTGGCGATGAGCACTTTTGGTGCTCATTTCAGGCATTGGCAACCTACAACTTTCATGGTTCTCAATGCTCACCATCAGTGCTCATTGCAAGCCGCAAGAAAAGTGCCTTCAGCACTCATTATGAACCTCTCCCCAGTCTCTGACCCCTGTGTCTGCTACCCCCTCTCTCCACGCTTTGTTTCTTTTGCTTTTCCTTATTCCGACCGTGTCTCTTTTCGTCCGTCTCTCATCCCTGTGTCTCTTTTCACCCTCTCCTGCCTCTCCCTCCCCTGTGTCTTTGGCTCTGTTTGTTTGGCTAAGTGTTACTGGCTTAGTGCATGTGTTTACTTTCTTGCACTAAGTTTTATTGGCTTCAGGGACGTTTTTATTGCCTTCGGCCTCATTTTCATCCTTTTACATTTTTAATCCCCCATTTTTTTTCTTGCTTAGCCGATTTTTGTTAGCCGGAAAATGGCCAAAATAGCTCAAATTAACTTGCAACCTCGCCCATAGGCTCCCTGACTCCCCCCTGTGCTGTGTGTGAGTGTGTAATGTATTTTTTAAAGTATTTGACGTTTTTTGGTGGTCTTCCGAGTTCGGTGATTCAGCCGTTAAAGTATTGCATGCCGTAAAATATTGCGTGACTTGCGATCAGCGCCAAGCTGCTACGCGCTGAGTCCTGCTGACTCTCGGGCCCAGCAATGAGTGCCTTCATCGCTCATTGCAGCCAAGTCCAGCAGGCCACGCAATGAGCACCTGTGGCGCTCATCTCCACTGCCACAACTGCACCCTTGCAATGAGCTTGGTCCTCACGATGCCTGCGGTGCTTATCTCCACAGCTGCAATGAGCACCTTTGGCCTCTACCCCTGCAACAGTGTCCCTCGCTTTGCCATATGGTCCCATGAGGGGAGGTAGCTTTAAAAATCATGACTTCAAAAACTTCTTTTTTTTACTCTATTAAGTTCTCTCCTCCAAAAAGGTTGCATAGAGATTTTAGTAATTTTAGTAATCATATTAGCTATGCCTTCCAGGTAGGAGGCATCCCATTGAGGATCACAGGCCTGTATCTATCTATATCCTTTCCCTTTTGCCTACTGGTGTTTTGGTTAAGTTATAAAGGGCGGCATTGTTTACGTTTATGTAAAATGAATAACTTTTTAAATTTCAACTGAACTTAGGGTGCAAAAAGATATTTATAAATATATTTTTTTGTCTTATGGATGAATAGAATGAAACTTTAAAAAGAACAAAAAAAAAAGTAAAAGAGCACTCTTTTTTAGTAAGTACCATTTAAAACTACATTTTATTAATGCCTTTTAACATTTATATTATAAATGGACGTTTAAAAGCAAAAGAGCATCTTGCTCCTCTAGATTACATATGACGTCATTGTGTATGGAAAATCATTTCTGTAATACTTATGATAAAAATTAATTACTAAAATTCGAAAAATGTTTACACAGTGATTCTTATATTTACTCCCCTTTGAGAGCAATCA
Source organism: Discoglossus pictus (assembly GCA_027410445.1). NCBI lineage: Eukaryota > Metazoa > Chordata > Amphibia > Anura > Alytidae > Discoglossus > Discoglossus pictus. Next base: position 135,282,505 of record CM050169.1, read on the forward strand.
TCCTTTTTCTCCTTCTCATAGTTTTGAAAACAAACTTAGTTTTTTTTTCTAAATAGTTTGAGTGTTTAATTGTTTTAGGAAACTATTGATTTTCTTCTTAGGCTGTGTGCATTAGATTTTCACATAGTAAAAACAAAATAGCTTATTTGCCTTTATTAGTGGCTACAACTGTAGCAACTTTTCTGTAATAAATGTAGCAATTGTAAAGGATAATGTTATCTTTTGAACTTCAGCTCCAGAGGAATATTTTTTGTATTCTTATGATAGGAACAATTATAGCAATAATTATAATGTAATTGTATCAATTCAAAAATGAATATAAAAAAATATACCTCCTACAATATTACTAAGAGCTATAATCAACTCATAATCTCTATTTTGATTTGAAATCTAGTATAATTATAGTGTCCTATTTTCACTTTGTGCACAGATGGATTATTTATTGAAATCCAGAGGGCCTCATTCAATTGCAATTTGGACAATTGAATAGGGCTCTAAATAAGCTCTTAAAATATTTTTTTAGTCGGTGAAAACCTTGCTTTTGGATAGATGTTTACTAACTAAAAACGTATTTAAAAAAATATGTTATGTGCTTTTTTGGAGCCCTATTTAAATGGCCAAATTGCAATTGAATGAGGGGGAGAGCGTTTATTAGCTAATATGTTAGCAAAATTAATGAACTAAAGCTCATTTATCATCAGAGCTGTGAAATTAAATTGGTTTCACTTAAAACACATATGTGTAAGCACTTTGAACTCTTAAATAACATTATAATTTTTTTTAGCAACTAGCATAGTTGGATTGTTATCACTTAGATACATCTTATTTAGCTACAAGGAGCTTCAGTGGTTTAAAGATTATTATACCAGTATCCCTTAGAATACTATTGGTTTCACTGACTCATTTTTTATAAAGTTAGCTAAACTTGAAAATTTTGATAGTTACTCTTATAATTTAACATGGAACCAGGCTGCTTGTGTTGCCACTTCAAATGCTGCCTCTACTTAGTTTTCTTGTGAGACGCCCTTCTTTCCTTTCAGATGCACGCTTCACTTCATCACCCATACACTAGGACATCTAGTGAGTTAAGGGATATGGAAGGTTTCTGGATTTTCTAAGGTATATAATACAGTGCCTTGCCCCCTTGGCATTTTTCGTGTTTTGTTGCCGCACAACCTGGAATTAACATGGATTGTTTGAGGATTTTCATCATTTAATTTACAGAACATGCCTACAACTTTGAAGATGTTTTTTTTTTTTTATTGTGAAGTAAACAGCAAAGAGAACAAAATAACAGAAAAAGTAAATGTGTATAACTATTCACCCCCCTAAAGGCAATACTTTGTAGAGCCACCTTTTGCGGCTATCACAGCTCAAAGTCGCTTTGAATAAGTCTCACTGTGGGGATGGTGTTCTTTGGATGATGTGATATGTTGGGTTTGCGCCAGACATATCATTTTCTTTGATGGCTGAAAATTAAAATTTTAGTCTCATCAGCCCAGAGCACCTTCCTCCATACATTTTGGGAGTCTCCCACATGCCTTTTTGCAAACTCAAAACGTGCCATTTTGTTTTTTTGCTGAAAGTAATGGCTTTCTTCTGGACACTCTGCCATAAAGCCCAACTCTATGGAGCGAACGGCTTATTGCCATCCTATATACAGATACTCCAGTCTCTGCTGTGGAGCTCTGCAGCTCCTCCAGGGTTACCTTAGGTCTCTGTGCTGCCTCTCTGATTAATGCCCTCCTTGCCCGGTCCATGGGTTGTGGTGTCTATTGGCAGGTTTGCTGTTGTGACATGTTCTTTCCATTTGGTTATGATAAATTTGATGGTGCTCCTGGGGATCATCAAAGATTTGGATATTTTTTTTATAACCTAACCCTGACTTGTACTTCTCAACAACCTTGTCCCTTACTTGTTTGGCGAGCTCCTTGGTTTTCGAGGCAGTGTTTGGTTAGTGGTGCCCCTTGCTTAGGTGTTGCAGCCTCTGGGGCCTTTCAAAAAAGGTGTGCATATGTAATGACATATCATATGACACTTAGATTGCACACAGGTGGACATCATTTCACTAATTATGTGACTTTTGAAAGTAATTAATTGCACTGGAGCTTTTTATGGACTTCATAACAAAGGGGGTGAATACATATGCACATGCCAATTTTCTGTTTTCTATTTCTAAAAAATGGTTTTATGTATATATCTTTCTCATGTCACTTCACCGACAGACTATTGTGTTCTGATCCATTACATACAATTCAGATTAACAAAACATTGAATTTAAGGCTGTAATGTAACAAAATAGGTAAAAAGTCGAGGGGGTGAATACTTTTGCAAGGCACTGTATATCAGTCTATTTATTTACTTTGTGTTTTTATTTTATTAAGAAGTTTGCCTAAACTCTGTTTATTCTGAGTAGAATGAAACAAATAGTACTTACTTGGGTTTACCCTCTGCAGCTCATGTAGACACAGACACTGTGCAGTGTCATATACTAACCAATCAGTGACTATGACAGCAATATCTTGTATATGTTACAGATACTTTGCCCCTGACTGGCTAGTATGAGACACTGCCCAGCCAGTACTACAAAGCTTGCCTTTATAAGCTGCAGAGGGCAGAGCCAAGAAGGTACTATTTATTTGATATTAAGCAGTTAAATAGAGCTTAGTACTTACAGGTAAATAGATACATAGGTATATAACATCCCTAGTAAAATACAGAAACTCCCCACGTACCTTTATGGATGGTTTCTGTTTGGATGAGAGCTTAACCAATAGTTTTTCAATAAAAAAAAAACCGAGATATTCTAATTTTGGCGACTGGGTGAATATCCCAAGAGATTGTTAATGCAAAGTGATGTTTGCAGCAAAATAAATTAACAGTGGGGTAGCCATGAATGTCTTGTAATCTAAATCAAGTAAATAGACACATAGGTATATTATTTAACTAGTAAAATTCAGAAGCCTTCATTATCCCTTTAAAGAACAGCATCAGTTTTAGAACACTGCAACAAATTTCCAGTATCATGTAGCAGGTCTGCAGTATCAATTCAATACAATACCAGTTTCCCTCTATCTTGCAAGCCATTTTCATAGCCTCGCTCCAGTCAAAGGCTTTTTCTTCATTCTCCAGCCAGCTCTCCAGCTCCAGGCGGTTGGCATCCGTATAATCTGTACAAATAATTTCAGGAAACTTCTCACAGGCAGCAAGGAGCTGATGGATTGTGGGACCAGAGCCGATGTCTATGAGAGTATCTCCTTTCACATCACCTGGATAGGGAATGAGAACATCTAATGAAGAAACACCAATGTACACAACAAATTCACTTATCCAGAAAAACTACCTTACCTGCTTTAGAGAGCATTTTTGCAAGATAATATTAACAGCAAGTTTAAAATGTTGGATTTTCCCCAGGGATTTTAATAAAGTATATTACCAGGGTTCTTTGGGGAATGGAGTCACAAGTTACAGGGTATTCATTTGTGGGGTCAAGTAAGACCAGATAAAGGGCTGACAGACGCCAGAGAATAGGCGTATCTACGTTTGCTGGATTATGAGTATAAAGTAGTGTATGAAACATTTTATGCATGAAAAATACCAGAATAAACATTTAAACAATTACCTTGAACTTAGCAAAATGTCTTGTAATTTCTGAAAGTTGAAAATTAGAATTAACACCTCTTTGAAACCCAGGCCAAATTAGCATAACATTAATCATTTGTTTTGGCCAATCAGCACCTCCGGCAGCCGACACATTTGTTTCAAGCTTTGGGGTTCCTGGCTGTGCTGTAAAAGTCTCTCTACCAAAAAGGTCAAAGTATCTGGCTGCTCTCCTCAGTTTACCTCAGGTTATGTAAGCTCCCTGTGGGTGTACAAAGCTGGATATTAGTTTCCTGCATATAACTTTGTAAGTACACTAAACTTTTCATTGTCACACATATTTTTCTGATAATCACTGCCTGTTTCTTACCAAACCGTTGAAACCGAAAAAAAGTATATATATATATATTATATATATATATATATATATATATATATAATATATACACCTTTAAAGAAAGAGCAGTCAGACAAGGTGTCACCACCATTGTTCTGACTGAATACCCCAAGAAAGCTAAGAACAAAGGAAAGATTAAGGCTAGCAGTCAGCATGGCTCTTGACCAGCATGGGGTCATCAGGGTAAATTACATCAGACCTTGTGTCTTGTTTTGATTGGGTGATTTTTTGTATACATTTGCTGTACTGTAACCAGTAAAGGAATTGCTCAGTTTGATTGTATATAACTACAGTGTACTGCCATTCTTGAGGGAGGAAGGATTTATAAGCTAGTTACATACTAACTGAGTTTGAAAAAATACTTTTAGCCCATCAAGTTCAACCTTTTAAGATCTCTTCTGATCTGCAATATGCAGATTAGTTGTTAATTGATCCAGAGGAAGGCAAACAACAAAAAAAAAACAGTGAAACTTTGCCAATTGTCTCAAAAGGGAAAAAAAATAATTCCTTCCTGACCCCAGATACTGGCGATCGGATTCCTCCATGGATCAATACTCCATCTCTAATTGACCAGGATAACCCTGAATGCTCTTTTTAATGAAAAATATATCCAATCCCTTTTTAAAGTTATCTATCGAATCCGCTGTCACCACCTCCCTTGGTAGAGAATTCCACAGATTAACCACCCTATTCCATTTACAACAACGCCTTGTTTCCTTTCTTTTAGCCAGCTCATAATCCATGTGCATATATTTATTGCAATTTCTGTATCCCTTGTAGTCTCCCATGTGGCACTGTATCAAAAGCCTTTGCAAAATCTAAAAAGACAACATCCACTGAATTGCCTTGATCCAGGTTCCTACTAACCTCCTCATAGAAACTAATTAGATTTGATTGTCATGACCTATCCCTCATAAATCCATTTAGGCTCCTACTTATAATGCTGTTTGAATAGACATATTCTTGTATAGTATCCCTTATTAACCCTTCTTAAAGCTTACAGGTCTATAATTCCCCGGATTTGCTCTTGCCCCCTTCTTAAATATATGTATCACCTCAGCTTTTCTCCAGTCATCTTGTAGCCAGTTTTAAGTGAATCTTGAAAAATTAGATATAATGGTTTGGCTATTACAGAACTCAGTTCCCTCAGTACCCATGTATTCCATCAGGACCCGGGGCTTTATTGACAATTATTTTTTCCAACCACTTTTGGATTTCTTCCTGCGTTAACCAACTATTTAGTGATGGTAGTGTAGCCCCATTATGTTTCAGTGTCCCAACCCCTGGTACCTCCCTTGTGTATACCGAAGAAAATAACCTATTTAGCTCATCTGCCTTTTCCTGGTCACTAATTGTCAGACGGCCTGTGTCACATTGTAATGTTCCTATAGCTTCCTTCCTCGCATTCTTCCCATTTATATACTTAAAAAATATTTTAGGGTTAGTCTTACTCTTTTTTGCAACTAATTTTTCATTTTCTATTTTAGCCAGTCTAATAGCCGTTTGTAAGTCTTGTTGATTTCCTTGTACTCACGTAAAGCAGTCTCTGTCCCCTCTTGTTTGTATGATTTAAATGCCTGATTTTTACTTTGTATCTTGATCTTTAAATCATTGTTAAGCCACATTGGATGTAATTTACTACATTTGCTCATGCTTTTCCTGTTGCTCCTGCTGACTCCTGATGCTGGTATCCTGCTAGGTCCTATCTTAAAGGGACCTAAATCTTTTCTTGTTTTTCCCGTTTCTTGATCCTGTATTTCTGATACCTGAGAGAAGCAGCTGGGTGGGAAGATTTTCAATCCATCCCGGTTCCAAGGGTGGTCCTGCAAGCTGAAGGCAGGAAGGTTTTGGGGTGCACCTGCTACCCTCACCCCTGGGTTGTGACATTCCTTATTAACACATTTGAGTGTTTCAACTAAATGCAGAAGCATTACCCATTCTAGTGAAGAAGCTGGCATCCTATTGTGAATATCAGGGTTTGCATAGAGTAGTCAGAATTATTGAGGTAGATATTGACTCTGTTTTTCTTTCTGTAAGGGCATTATCTGCCCAGACACTGAAATCTGAGAGATTTTTTTTTTGCCAAAAGGGGATATGAAATTGTTTACGTATTAAAGTATTTAAAAAAACCTTTAAAATAAATAAACGAATAAAATGAAAGACATTATTGGTGCTTCAATAGATGATATTCCAATAATGCAAATACATATCTAAAGGGAATTTCAGTGAAACCAATGCTTTAATTCCAAATATATGTATTTATATGTAAATATAGTAAATATATATTCATTGGATTACAACAGCAAGGAAAATAACACACATTTTAACCCACAACCTGGATGTAAGTGTAAACTGGACAGTTACATAGAAAGCTTTCCCCTGAGAACTGCAACAATTGAAAAATGTTTATACAATCTCTCTCCATTAGAAAGAGCTGCTGTAAAGGGCTTAAAAGAAAACCCCAACATCACCATCAAACCAGCAGATAAATTTGGCCCAGTTGTGATGTTTGAACACTCAAGACTAGGTACAAGAAGGGAATAGACAACTGGCAGAAAGTACCTACCAAAATAAATTGGACCAGGACCCTACAATGGAATACATCATCCAACTCAGGAAACTCATCCAAACATTCCCCAAGAATGTGCAGCATGAATTGGAGCAGCTCATACCCACCCACCCTACAACTGGGACTGCTGCCAAATATTCACAAACCAGGCAACCCAGGGAGACCAATTGTTACAGGTATGGACACACCGACAGAACAGTTATCTGTTCTTATTGTTACCACTAGTTACCAACAACAGCGCTAAATACAGCACACCACTGACTTTTTTTTAACGTAGTCATGTTGAATCTATTTATAATACAAAAAAAAAAAAACAATGTTAGAGTTGCTCAATCAGAGAACAAACTAATCTTAATATGTTGGTTCTATGGACATGATAACAGACTCTGAGAGCAACCTCTTTTAGCGCACTTGTGCCCTTCACAGGGAGAAATATCCTGCAGTATATCAGTCTGGTCTCACTCACTAGAGTGTCCCAGTCCCGAAATGCCAGGCAATTGTACCCTGCACAGGAGAAACTGCAAATCCCAGTTCAGGGAGAATTGCCTGGTATTTCGGGACTGGATCACTCTACTGAGTGAGACGAGACTGATATACTACTGAGTGAGCTAAAAGAGGTTGCTCTCTGAGTAGGTAACCAGACCTATAGAAAAAACCCACTAAGGTATTTTTCATTCTCAGATAAGCACCTCTACTATTTTTGTTTGAATCAATTTATAGCAACATCCCACAGATGGTACTGAGACATGCCTCAAGTTCCTATCAACACATGCTCAGAACCATAAATATAACTCTGATACCACTACAAACTACTAGAATAGGGTACATTGTGTTCAACAATTACTTAATCTTACCTGCAAATCATCGGGACCGCAATGGGTACCAAAATGATACCACAATATGCAAATCTATTTATGGCTGACCTGGAACAGAGATTCTTGTCCACACATGTTCAAACACCTAACAGATACTACTGTTACATAGATGACCTGTTCATCATATGGATAGAAGGTGACAAAAACCTCAGAGACTTCCACAAATATTTTAATACCTTCCACCCATCTATGAAACTTAAAATAGAATACTCTGCTGAACTTTCTGGACACCACTATATCCATCACAAATGGCAAACTTCACTCGTCTGCATATAGCAAACCTATAGAATGATGTAGATACCACATCTACTCTAGTTTTCATACTAAACAAGCAATAACAAGTGAAAATTTATATATTAGAAAGATATGCAGACAGTATCACTACCAGCCGGAGGATAAATATCAAGCTACAAGCTTAATCTATGCTAATTGGTATGAAATTCTGCTGTACAAGAATATATTACCGCCTATAGGTAATTTTATTATAGACATTGTTGTAGATATGAGATATTCCACCTACTTTTGACATCTGTGGTTTTATTGAAAGTGCATGGACTCTCATTTCAGAGACACACAGTAATGTCCTGTATATCATAATACTACCCTATTTGATATATTATATAACAGGCAGATGATTTTTTGAATATTATCTACCACTACAGACTCTGATTTGTAGAAATTCTATATGCAATCTACTCTATAGACAACTACAGCAGTATGTGGAGATAATTAAATATTTTTTTGATCGCCGGATTTTAAAGGTGTATATGTGTGTGTTACACATTTTTTTATTTTTTTCTCCAATAAAAGATAAATATTTAAAAAAAGGAAACCAATGACTTCTAATACTATGTATGCCAATAACTGGGACATTTGTGGTATATATGATCATTTCCCATGTGGCAAGCACTGTTACCTTTTAGTTTAGCATGCATGGTACTATGTACCACAGTAAATATATTTAACACCTTTGGGGCAATTTTCTGGGTTAAAAGTGAAAGCTTTTCTTCTTTTTTTCTTGTATTATCTGTTGACACTATCAGTAAAATCTTACAGCCAAATCTAGGTAGATTCCACATGAATGAAGATGATTATTTATTTTTCCCCTGTGGACGGGTTGATTGAAAGTTAGTATAGTACTAAACTTTATTTGATAAGGTCCACATGTGCTGTACTCCACCAGGATTGATATATAAATTTATAGATAATTTATGGTTCAAGCCATCACATATCACTGCATATGTTCAAATACTGGAATAAACACTTAAAACATTATCTGACTCCTTAAGAGCGAAAATGTTACAAACCTCATGTCATTACAAAGAAAACAACATCTGCCCTTTAAAACATCCCGGGAACAACTGTTGCAAATACAAAACTAAATACTTCACGTACACCTCTGGTAACCACATAGCCATTTGGCTCTATAAGGAATACAAAAAAGGAAGCTAGAGAAAAAAGACACTTTTGAATATTGGCACTACATCCCTTTGAAAATTGCATCAATAATATATGGACATTGAGAAACGTTGGAAATCATGACCCATCACTAATAAGTTAAAAAATATCATTTATTTTAAACCAAATTAAGACAAATAATTAACACACGTCAATTAAAAAAGTGCACAAAATGTCCCTGGAGACACATCAAGCTTAGGATTTAAGGCATAACAGTCCTAAATACAGGCTTATCAGTCAGAATACACAGTAAAAATCCTCTAGGGTATCAGCTTATATATATATGTCATATTTGGATAACCATAAAAAATATAAATGCATACATACAAAGGGGATGTTTAGTGCCCATATTATAAATAGTGTGTTTTTCTCTAGCCTATTATTTTGTGTAATTTTTTACACTATATAGGGTACTATTTATCTATCTAATGTACCCCTATGCATTTCTTAAAACAGTATTTCTGGAAACACAGTATTTGGATAATATCTTTACTAGGAATAAGTTATATACAACATTTTTAAGGTTCTACAACTAAAACTAGCAGAAGAATGCAGAATTAAAACATATATTTCCAAAACTCTCATTCATTCATTTACAACAACATCCAAATCTGAGACAAACATTGGTGAACAGAAGATTGGCCAATGAACAGCACCACAGAGAGAATGGCACCAAACCTTGCAATAAAAATCGCTGCAAATTATGTCAACAAAAAGCTTTTTGACTTGCTAAAGAGAGGCATTATCTCTTGAAAGCTTGTCGCTTTATTATGAATATGTTTGTCCAATAAAAAACTATTCACTGCAATACTCTGATTATTCAACTATATCACATATATAGTTGTGAGCATGCAGGTCGTTGTTAACGCTGCAGGCTTGAGTAGCGAGCCTACGGCCCTCGCAAAGCGACGGCTGCAGTTGCTGGCAAGTAGTGGCGAAGGCGCTCCTTGCCAGCAACTGCAAACCTCGCAAAATTTACAGACTTACGATGAAAAAAGAAAACGACACGCGGGAAAAACGTTTTACATTGAAAACAATGAAAGTCAAGGTGATTTATTAGAGGATGGACGCATTTTTACTAAAAATATTGTCTACTATGAAGTACTGTAACTTTCAATCAAACAAACACAACCCATTCCAGAACAAATTCCAAACTAAAGTCACAAATCACCTCATGCAGAATCTAACCCAAAAAAGAAGCAAAAATATAGACAACCGTCGGTTTCTTTCAAAAAATTCATTTTTATAGCACTCAAACTATTTTCTCACACCACCAATATTTCCATATTAAACTCCATGCAATGGCAAAACACATAGAGAACAGTAGTTACACCATAATAATTCATGGAAGTACTGTTTTATGCATAATTAGCCCCACAAAACACTTGACTTGCATTTTCTAAAAAATTCAGTTCAAATGTTAATTAACTATGTTACTGTTTATAACGTTACAATGTTAAAAAAAAAAATACTTTCAAGTTGGTTTAGTTAGACATATTTAGAAAGTTCATATTAACAGCACAACCACGTTTTCAGACACTATGTTAAATGTTGTATTTCATATTAAATATTAATCCAGGGAGTAATCTGTTCGCCAGTTAATGGGGTCAGGAAGGAATTCATTTTCCCCCCGCTTTGATACAATTGGCTACGTTTCAAGGAGGGTTTTTACTGTTTGCCTTCCTCTGATTCAATGTTTATTTCAGTTACAGTCTTAATCTACATGTTGCATGTTAAAAAACCATTAGCTCAAGTTTACAATACTCATTAATCTAATGTTCAACTGTTCTGATAATTCAAATTTTAACACTTTTTCTACATAACTCATTATTATATAGATATATATTTATAATTATATATATATATATAGATATTAAACACCACAATGTATACATAGATAGGAAGGAATACTATAGAGCTGTGTAATACAGCATGCATAAGCTTAAAGGAAGCCATGGTTTGAGATGGCTACGGAATGAAGAGCGAGGCATTTGTGGACATATTTGTATGTCCCCAGCTCAACTTCCCAGAATGCAGTGTAATAACGTTTTTTCTCGTGAACTCTGAGCTGGAAGCAGGTTTTTTAACTTGCTTTGGGACATTCAAATATGAACACAGATGTACTTTTATTTACTGTACTACTGTACGGTGGAGGGGCTTCTATCGCTCTTTTGCCCACCATATTATAAATGATTGTTGTGGTGAACTACTACTCATAATTTCCACAACACAGGCTGAGATCTCCGCTCCATGCTGATGATAGCCAGTAAGCTTGAAAACATGTACATGGATTGGATACTCAGCCTGTGTTTATTCCAACCATTGGCTTTTGCATTAAAGCTGTGTAATACAGCATGCATAAGCTTAAAAGGAAGCCATGTTTGATGATGGCTACGGAATGAAGAGCGAGGCATTTGTGGACAATTTGTATGTCCCAGCTCAACTTCCATGAATGCAGTGTAATAACTGTTTTTTCTCGAACTCTGAGCTGGAAGCAGGTTTTTTTAACTTGCTTTGGACATTCAAATATGAACACAGAGATGTACTTTTTATTTACTAGAGTAGGAATTAAACACACACATACAGTGCCTTTCAAAAGTATTCACCCCCCTTGACATTTGACCTATTATGTTACATTACAGCCTTAAATTCAATGTTTTTGTTAATCTGATTGTATGTGATGGATCAGAACACAATAGTCTAAGTTGGTGAAGTGAAATGAGGAAAAATATATACATCAAAACTTTTTTTTAGAAATAGAAAATTTGCATGTGCGTATGTATTCACCCGCTTTGTTATGAAGCCCATATAAAGCTCTGGTGCAACCATTACTTTCAGAAGTCACATAATCAGTGAAATGATGTCAACCTGTGTGCAATCCAAGTGTTTACATGATCTGGGCATAACATATACACAACTAATTGAAAGGCCACAGAGGCTGCAACACCTAAGCATGAGGCACCAATAACCAAAACACTGCCATGAAGACTAAGGAACTCTCCAAACAACCAAGGGACAATGTTGTGGAGAAGTACAAGGTTTAGGTTCTAAAAAAATATATTCAAATCTTGATGATCCCCAGGAGCATTATCAAATCTATCATAACCAAATGGAAAGAACATGGCACACAGCAAACTTGCCAAGAGACAGCCGCCCACCAAAACTCACAGACCAGGCAAGGAGGGCATTAATCAGAGAGGAAGCACAGTGAACTAAGGTATCCCTGGAAGAGCTGCAGAGTTCCTCAGCAGAGACTGGAGTATCTGTACATAGGACGACAATAAGCCGTACGCTACATAGAGTTGGGGCTTTATGGCAGAGTGGCATAAGAAAGCCATTACTTTCACCAAAAAACAAAATGGCACGTTTTGAGTTTACGAAAAGGCACATGGGAGACTCCCAAAATGAGGAAGGTGCCTGTCTGATGAGACTAAAATTTAACTTTTCGGCCATCACAGAAAACGCTATGTCTGGCTCAACCCAACCACATCACATCACCCAAAAGAACACCATCCCCACAGTGAAACATGTCGTGGCACACATCATGCTGTGGGAATGTTTTTAAGCAGCCGGACTGGGAAACTGGACAGAAGTTGAGGGAAAGATGGATGGTGCTAAATACAGGGGATATTCTTTGAGCAAAACCTGTACCACCGTCTGTGCGTGATTTGAGGCTAGACGGAGGTTCACCTTCCAGCAGGACAATGACCCCAAACACACTGCTAAAGCAACACTTGAGTGGCTTAAGGACAAACATGTTAAATGTGTTGGAATGGCGTAGTCAAAGTCCAGACCTCAATAGAATAGAAAATCTTTGGTTCAGACTTAAAGATTGCTGTTCACAAAGCGCAAACCATCCAGCCTGAAGGAGCTTGACAGTTTTGCAAGGAGGAATTGGCAAAAACCCCAGTGGAAGAATGTGGCAAGTTCATAGAGACGTTATCCAAAGCGACTTGGAGCTGTGATTGCCGCAACAAGTAGCTCTACAAAGTATTGACTTTAGGGGTGATAGTTATGCACATTGACTTTTCGGTTATTTTGTCCTATTTGTTGTTTGCATCACAGTAATAAAAAAAACATCTTCAAGTTGTGGTCATGTCTATAAATTAAATGATGCAAATCCTCAAACAATCCATGTTAATTCCAGGTTGTGAGGCAAAACAAACATGAAAAATGCCAGGGGGGTGAATACTTTTGCAAGGCACTGTATATACTGTTTTAAACATATATATATAAAACCAGGAAATAAACTCATGTGCAATAAATGAAAGGTGTAATAAATAAAATACCTTTTTTTTTCTGTGATATAAGATGCCCCTATGTATCAGACGACCCTATTTTTTTAAACCCAAAAATTAGGAAATAAATATTTTAAACACCAAACAGAACAACTTTGATATTTTATATTATTCATATATAATATTCAAAACCAGAATAACTTTACCATTATTATAATGTGCTGTAACTTGCAGCAAACATGTGCACAAATGGAAGAGTGCATTTTTACGGGCTAATGCTCAAATAACTGTAGTTGCTAAGCCACTGAAGCAGCAAAACTGCAAGTGGCCGCTAGATGGTGCTGTTGAGCTTTGCTGGCTCCACTCCATGAGGCAAACATACTGGTAACCGGATTCATAACGTACAAGGTCCCTCCTGGTTCTGCATGGGGGCTGCTGGGGGTTCCAGACACAAGGTTCCTCCTTACTCTGGATGGAGGCTGCTGGGGGTTCCAGACACAAGGGCTCCTGGCTCGGGCTGAGGGGGCTCTGGATGTGTGTGGTAAGTATTTAACTGGGTTTGCAGTTTTGCTGCTGGCTTGTTTTTGATGTATTCCGCATATAAGACGACCCCCTATTTTAAACTTCAAAATTTTGGTAAAAATATTGTCTTATACACAGATAAATACGATCTTGGTCAGATCAGGAATACGAGGGAAAAAAAGTGGCTTTTTATGGCCCTTACTGATTTACCATAGCTAAAATGAACACATTAGAAGCAAGAAGAAGAGAGGAAGGGGGATACTGGCAGATTGTGTTGAGGAAAAGGAATCTATTTTCTTTCTTTGTATTTGTTAAGCTATGATTGCTATTATAACTCCATCTTTGTAATTTTTTTCTGATAATCTATTGCTTCCGACCCCCCCCCCCCCCCATTGAAAGGGACTGGAAGCCAGATTACATCCAAGGGGTTGGATTAGTCCCCCTTCGTCTCTACAAGCCCACTGAAGAGTACATAGTACTGGTTAGGCTGATACTCTGTTCCTTATTTCCTGATGGTGGTCTGGATTTGCATTGCATGTATTTTGATTTTCAGGTTTTGAAATGAGAGATAATTCTGGGTAAAATGGTGTACAACTGGGGTTCAATAACTGCTTTCTTTGTGCTTTTTGATCAAATTTAGATTAGTTCTTAATGAATGTATTGAAATTAGAAGTAGAGTAGATTAGAATAATACAACACAGTCCAAATCCAACAAAAAGACTTGCCATGGCCCAGGGATGAGTGGAGCACGTGCATCCCAAACCCTCCTGCTTTCAGCTTACAGGACCCCCTGAGTGGCAAGGTTCTATCCATCTCAGCATCGAGCTTCCCACAGGAACTAGTAGCCATCCAGAAAATGTGTTTGGCTGTAACAGAGTCCAATGCAGTTTCAGCAGTAATAATCCCAGTAAGAAGGATTATTTTTACCTCAGATTGAAACACACACGTAGGTTATGTGTGTTGAAACTGACAACTCTTTTATTGATGCATAACACATTTTATACACAACCCAGCTCTTTCACTTTCCATCAGCCTCCCCCCTGACCAGGTGGGGAGACCTGTCCATCAGTGATTTCACCCCGTTGTTCTGTTATATACTACCCAGGCAAATTGGCCCTTTGTTCCTGGCTTTACAGGGGATATTCGATCAGATCAGATGTGGAGACAATTAGTTTATGATTTATGGGACTCTCCATATGCTCAGCATGCTTCTCAATTCATACCTAAGCGTCCACTATCCCATAGTGCTGGCATCTCTTCCCGTCTGTATTGATCCCCTACAACCAAGCACCTTATAACTGGGGACTCTTCTACCACAGGGACCCTGGTAATTCACTTTATTAAACTTCTTGGGGGAATTGCAGCATTTCAATATCAAACATGCCTTGGTACCACCATTGCATCAATAAATGTACACAGTAATACAACAATTCCTGGCTGTTAAGGCACTTACCTGTATATAATACAACCACATAAATAACATAACTATCATTAACCCCATATTTTGTCCCCCTTCATGAACAACATGACTTACCCCCACAACCATAACTGTACATTACATATTAACACATATAACATGGCTCATAACAAACAGGATGGCTGACAGTAAACATGGCCAACAATATACAATATGGTTGTCACACACACATCTTTAGTAACATTATCCCTCTTGGGTCAACATGGCAACCACAGTTTAGGTATTCAGGGGTTTGGGCATTGTTCTTGGTGGGAAAGGGATTAATCTGTGTTCTGGCACCAGGTTCCCCTCAGGGTCCACAACAATCCATAGTCCCCAAAAGTCCAGTGGGCCCTCCTGGGCATCACAACACTGTGTTCCAAAATATTTAAAATGTAACTTTTATTTCAAATCTAAAATGGTAATCAATTACCAAATAAGTGATATATATAAAATAACAAATTATCCTTAAGGAATATAATGTTTGTGACTTCCAAAACCCTTTTAACTTAAGAACTTACACAAATGGAGTTTAATGAAAATAAATGTCAATGATTAATAAAACTATATTTTCTTTCAACTGCATTTTTAAAAAATCCTGTGTGCTATTGAACCATATATAATATTTAACATCCTCTATATTTTTATTTAATAACTTGTGATTATTTTTATTACAACGTCATTGTAGTCTCTGACTCTTAATGAGTTACTGTGACAGACAATGTATATATTGTCTAGAGCACAGATGCAGACCAGACTTCATTTGTCTTTAATTGGTCTCTATTTTCCTTTGATTTAACAATTTCATAATATTATTTTTATTAGTACTTGCCAATCTTTATTTAACTGATGTTAGTCACTGTTATGTGAAATTTGGCAATTGTGATAGTTTTGTTTTGAAGTTAATAAATGCTGATAATTTCTTTAAGCAAGAGCAAAATATCATGTTCATGCCAAATAAATCTAGAAATAGTTTGTGATAGTATCGCTTTTGAAGGTCTATCTTTAGACACTCCTGTCAGCAAACCACCACTTAAACCTCAGATGTTTATAACCTTTGTAAAACTCGCTAATCACACTTATCAGTTAAGTTTCACGTGAGCTTAGCATGGCACACTCATGCACTAAAGCATTCGAATCATGTAGAATTGTCTGTTCTTTACATCCACATTCTTTGTATAGTGCAGATTTCTTAACGTCATATTCTTAATGCTTCCCATGGAATGCTTACTTTACAAGTACTGTTGTGCAAAGAAATATAACCTGTTGCATCACGGTATGTTATTTTATGTATGACAACTTGTGCTTCACCAATGCAGAAACGCAGAAATGCGGAAACGCTGCTATTCTTTACAAACAACTTTGCTGTTTGAGACTCTGTTTTTTTTACAATAAAGCTATTAAAAAGCACAACACAAGACCTCCATTCTACATGAAGCTAGAAATAAATGCTTCTGTGGGACTGCCGTTTGATTGGTTCTCAATTTCTGTCACTCTCTTTCTGCGTTCCTACAGGTAAAGCATTTAGATGGTCAATTTGAACTCACAATTCCATTACTTTACTGTATTGACCCTCTACACCACTAGTTTCACCACTAGCATGCAGATTTCTTAATGGGGAATTGAAAAGTCCACCTATAGTGCTTAAAAAGGTAAAGGTGTTGACGTATATAGTGTGTGAATGCCTACTTTTACCCCTCAATGTACTGATGTACTGATGAGATTTATATCATTAAGAAATTCTTATCCTGAGTTTATTAAATAATAGATTACACTTTATTTAGCAAGTATATGAGACAACAGTTGTATACTTGATTTTTGTATAGTACCTTGTTTGAGAACTAAGGCCCCTATGCTAATCGACTGGTGTAATTTGCGATATACCATAAAATCAGCTATGGATGAATATTTTCCTTATGTTACACGTTTATTTAAATGTTTTCACTCGTATTATTATGGCATTCAACCTACATCTGTAAATTCTGCCTTGTCCGCAAGAGATTTCAGTGTAGGAAATATGTGTTCTATCGTAATATTATACCAAACCAAATCTTATGAATGAGAATTGTCTCTAGGAACCAATAGGTAATGAGAATGTTATGATTATTATAATGAGTGAGAACAAGCGCCGTAACTGCGTCAATAAACCATTATACTGTATTTATATATCTATATATATAATTTTTTTGTTTATTCATATTTATTTTAATTAAATATATATATATGTGACACCAGTATTTATAGATTTAATTTATATAATTAGAGCATTTGTTCCTTGGCCACAGGGTTTCCTGATATGTATTAATATTTGAGTACTGGGTTGTGTTTCCCTGGATGTTGTATAATGAAACATAATAATAAAATATCATATGTGTATATTGGGTGGTTAAGTGACAAATAATGATGAACATTCATCAGTTTTCTATTGTTCTTTGGTGCTATACTGTCTCTTAAACTGCTGCTGCAGCACTCTGCAATGATTTTAAAACCATTTGCGAGTGATCTTTGTTACCCGTATTATTTTCTTCAAAATTTTTTATGTTACGGCACTGCTCTATTTTGATTAGAATATGTGTTTGGAGAAAAAGTCTAACAGAGTAACTCATAATCTTTTGTCAGTGAGAAAATTATTGGAAAAGTTTGCTGTTATCTTTTCTCCGGCATGCCGTCGTCACTCGTACTACTTCTCTCTGCAGTGTTTCCGGGATGGATTATTAACATAGCTAGGGGTTTACTTTGCGCTTAGATGTGGTGTAATCTGAGATGTAGGCGATTAGAGTAGGGGCCTAAATTCATAAACTTTTAAATTTATTTTCAACTAGCCAAAAATGACGGCATAACATTTTCAAGCCTCGCAATGCTGTTGTTTGCCACACAATGTGAGGCTTGCAAATGTCAAATCCGCTATCAATCAGCAAGTTTTCTGGCTCCCAGGTGTCTTTTATACAGGTAACGAGCTGAGATTAGGAGCACTCTCTTAAGGGGAGTGCTCCTAATCTCAGCTTGTTACCTGTATAAAATACACCTTTTTCATAGAAGCAATCAATCAGATTCCAAACAGTCAGTCTCATTTTGTTTGGGGCTCCATGCAAGATCTCACCTTGTGGAGTTTCAATGATCATGAGAACAGTGAGGAATCAGCCCAGAACTACACGGGAGGATCTTGTTAATGATCTCAAGGCAGCTGGGACCATAGTCACCAAGAAAACAATGGATAACACACTACTCCATTAAGGACTAAAATCCTGCAGAACCCGCAAGGTCTCCCTGCTCAAGAAAGCACATGTACAGGCCAGTCTGAGGTTTGCCAATGAACATCTGAATGATTCAGAGCAGAACTGGGTGAAAGTGTTGTGGTCAGATGAGACAAAAATCGAGCTCTTTGGCATCAAGTCAACTTGGCGTGTTTGGAGGAGGAGGAATGCGGCCTTTGACCCCAAGAACACCATCTCGCCGTCAAACATGGGGGTGGAAACATTATGCTTTGGGGGTGTTTTTCTGCTAAGGGGACAGGACAGCTGCACCGCATTAAAGGGACAATGGACGGGTCCATGTATAATCAAATCTTGGGTCAGAACCTCCTTTACTCAGCTAGGGCATTGAAAATGAGTGGTGGATGGGTATTCCAGCATGACAATGACCCAAAACACACAGCCAAGGCAACAAAGGAGTCGCTCAAGAAGAAGCACATTAAGGTCCTGGGGTGGCCTTGCCAGTCTCCAGACCTTAATCCCATAGAAAATCTGTGGAGGGAGCTGAAGGTTGGAGTTGCCAAACATCAGCCTCGAAACCTTAATGACTTGAAGAGGATCTGCAAAGAGGAGGGGGACAAAATCCCTCCTAAGATGTGTGCAAATCTGGTGGCCAACTACACAAAACATCTGACCTCTGTGATTGCCAACAAGGGTTTTGCCACCAAGTACTAAGTCGAAGGGGTCAAATATTACGAATTACAATTGGACCCACATTCCAGATGTAATGCAATATTGATAAAGCCATAAATATGATATTCTATTACATGTGAGTTCCATTATATGTATTAACACATTGATTGCTGGGATCGATATAACACAGTAATTAAACATGAAATAAAGTATTTTTTGGGGCTGATTTGTGAGCTTGAGAATGTTGCGCTATTAATTCTAAGACCTAACATCACCTGCCCTGTTCATAAAAGTACAGTAGTGTGTGTATATGTGCAGTTAAAGTGCTACGGATTGGACTTTCCCCCCTTGTGGGCCTTCTCTAGCACTCGGCTTCTTAGCTGCGAGATACGGGTTGAATGCCAGTGATTTGGATGCAATTTAATTGAGCAATTGGAATGTAGCGGTTACAGGTTTGAAAGATCAAAGGATTTGCAAGCTTGCAAGTTGAATTCTCACATCCCGTAGGGTTTTCTGGTTCCAACCCCGCAAGTCATCGTCGAGCTGGTTTGAGAGGCCAATTTAATAGCCATAAGTCTTGTGAGCTATGTTACAAGCTACGATTTTACACGTTAGGGGAATTTAATGTGGCTGATAGTGACTTGAAATCAAATACAAAAATACTGTATATACTCGAGTATAAGCCGACCCGAGTATAAGCCGAGGCACCTATTTTACCACAAAATACTGGGAAAACTTAGTGACTCGAGTATAAGCTGAGGGTGGGAAATGTGCTGCCCCCTGTGTCCCTCTTGTGTGCCCTTTGTGCCCCTTTCTTGTGTCCCCTTCTTACTCCCCTGTGTCTCTTCTCCCTCTCCCTCCCCTGTGTCTCTCCCCCCTCTTCCTCCCCTGTGTCTCTTCCCCTCCTCTCCCTCCCCTGTGTCTCTTCCCCCTCCCCCTTCCCTGTGTCTCATCCCCCCTCTCCCTTCCCTGTGTCTGATTCCCTCCCCCTCCCTTCTCACCCTTCTCAACCCCCGTCCTCAACCCCCCTCCTCATCCTCTCTCCTCAACCCCCCTCCTCATCCTCCCTCCTCAACCCCCATCCCCCCTCCTCAACCCCCTCCTCATCCTCCCTTGTCATCCCCCCTCCTCAACCCCCCTCCTTAACCCCCATCTCATCCTCAACCCCCCTCCTCATCCTCAACCCCCCTCCTCAACCTCTCTCCTCAACCCCCTCCTCATCCTCAACCCCCATCCTCAACCTCCCTCCTCAACCCCCCTCCTCAACCCCCCTTTTCTCAACCCCCCCTCCTCAACCTCCCTCCTCATGCCCCCTCCTCAACCCCCCTACTCAACCCCTCCTTATCCTCAATCCCCCACCTCATCCTCAACCCCCTCCTGAACCTCTCTCCTCAACCCACCTCCTCAACCCCCCTTAACCCCCCTCCTCATCTTCAATCCCCCTCCTCAACCTCAACCCCCCCTCAACCTCAAACCCCTCCTCATCCTCAACCCCCCTCCTCAACCTCTCTCTCCTCATCCTCAACCCCCCTCCTCAACCTCTCTCCTCATCCTCAACCCCCCTCCTCATCCTCATCCTCATCCTCAACCCCCCATCCTCAACCCCCCTCCTCAGCTGCTGATGGAAGGTAAATAAGGGGAAAGGGAGAGGGGGAGTTAATTCGAAGGTAATTAAAGTGAGGAGGGGGGTCGAGGATGAGGAGGGAGGTTGAGGATGAGGAGGGGGTTTGAGGATGAGGAGGGAGGTTGAGGAGGGGGATTGAGGTTGAGGAGGGGGGTTGAGGATGGGTTGGTTGAGGATGAGGATGGGGGGTTGAACATGAGGATGGGTGTTGAGGATTATAAGGGAGGGGGAGGGAAAGAGCCACGGGGGTGGAGAGAGACACGGGGGGGGGGAGAGACACAGGGTTGGAGAGACACGGGGGGGAAGAGAGACACGGGGGTGGAGAGACATGGAGGGAAAGAGATACACGGGGGTGGTGACTTGAGTACAAGCCAAGGGGGCCCTTTTCAGCCTTAAAAAAAGGGCTGAAAATCTCGGCTTATACTCGAGTATATACAGTAACTTGAATTTGTTTAATAGAAACTCCAAAAATGTTTACTGTTTTACACAAATTTCAATAAATTATGATAATTCTGTATGATATTTTTAATATGGTTTATAATACATTCAATTATTTTACTAAATGCTGAATTCATTTGCCCATGTTTCATTAGATTAACATGTAATATTACTGGAAAGGAAATTAATGTATTCAAAAAATGTTTTTATATGGAATTTGGATATCTGATTTTTTTTTTGTTTCATTGGGATTTTACTTTCAAAATTAAAGAATTCTACTGACTAATGAATATTAACCAAGGAGTGTAAAAATTAAATTTGAGAAACTTTGAAATAGTTTAGATGAAGCTCCGACACCATAACTTTAAGTGTGCTGAAATATTGATCGCTTAAGAATTTTAACTAATGTATTCACTAAAATAAATAGTGCTCAGATTGCTTTCTCTGAGGTTTATTAAACTTTTGTGCACGATTTTTCTTCAATGATGAAAATTATTGATGAGCCTAAATAAAGTACCAGCATATTATTGCAAGAGCCACTGTGCATAAATTGATATAAATTCTGCCCATGGAAATTGATGACTTGTGGGTTTAGATGTAAATAGTAAATGTAAACCCTTCATTAAGCCATTTTGATGAGAGTGTCTATAATCTGAATATCCATTTTGCTTCAAAGACGATTGTCTATATCACCTTTGCCTTCTGACTGTTGTACTTTGTTACTGCCCATAAATCTTAACACTGAGGGATTCCCTAATTGATGTACAAGGCACTGGGCACATAGAGAGAAAACATTTTCTTTCCTCTTATCTCTGACCTGTTCTATAGATCCACAAAACTCACATACTATATATTTTTTATATATGTATTTTTTTTATTTTTTTTTTTATCCCCAAGCTTCAGCACTCCCTAACCTTCTCTACCAGCTCCCAAGATTTCCCAGACACCTCCACAGATTCGCCCGGCACATCCCCCAGTCCTCCTCTGTCCAACCCCAAGGAGGAGTAAAACTGTTATTGATGAGTTAACTCCTTCCTGCCACTGGAAAGTGGCTGCAATGTGACAAATTAACAGGAACAGAGTTAAACCAGGCTCCTATGAAATCAGGAAGTGTAAAGTTCAAACCCCAAGTTAGTTCATCTTCAAAATAAAGTTGTTTCATTTTTCATAACCTGAAAGTGTACTTTTGATATAAAAGACTAGTAATACAAAAGGGTAAAGTGTTGGAAAATGTCTTAATTGCTTGCTTATTCTCTGGGACAAACAAATGTACTAAGATTTGACATCTCCAAAAGTTCTTCTTCACTTCACCCTTTAGTATATTGGTTCCCAAAACAAATTCACACAACATTTTCATGACTGATCATTAAATCAAAGTTTCCCATAACTTATCTAAAGTGGTAGCAAAATATTGAAATGAAAAGTAACAAACTCACCTACAATAAAGGTCTTGTGTAGACACCTGAGTGTAAACATTAGAATTTCATTATGTTCAATGTTCCTGAGATAATAAAGATCTAAATAAGCTCTGGGGTTGAAATCTCTCTGATACTCGTCAGGTCCTGTGAATGTCTCCATTATTGGTTTTATTCTGCCCCCTGGCCAGTCTCAGTGCTCTCTGCTCTGCCTGTCTAATGTGAGTCAGTATACGCAGGCGTGACATGTACACTCAAACTTGCTACGAAACTACTTGAAAATAATTAGTTTGCATTAAAGGGCCAGACATCACCAATCATTTTGTCATTTGTTTATAAGGTTCCAGTAGTAAAAGACTGAAATTTACAGATCACTCTGTATACATATTTTAACATTTACTATTTTGAAGAACTACCTCTGAAAATATGCCACTTTTTAATGTAAAAAAACAAAAAAAAAATTATGCAAATATTCTGTTGTGAAATATAGCAATATTGCTTCAGCAGATCAATTTCTTTAGGTGGTTGAAATACAGGGCATGTTTCTGTCTTTGCAATTGGGATTATGACAATTACAAATGGCAATACTCTAAAGGGCAGATCAATAGTTAGACGGATACACTAACCTGAAGTATTTAACACGAAGCAGCATGTAAGAAAGAAAACTGTCAGCAATAAAAATATTGCATATAAAACAAAGACTTTGAGCCTGATTCAACTGAGCAATTTTAAGATACTGTAGCCCGTAAGTGAGGCCGTAAGTTAATTTGCTATTCAATTGGCGTCTTTTTGTGGGCTCCAAACGGGCTTGAAAACTAGAACTTACAGACTCCCGAAGCCTTTGATCTTTCAATTTCGCAAGTTACAATGGCTAAAACTGCAAATCGATATTCAAT
Organism: Discoglossus pictus; assembly: GCA_027410445.1. NCBI lineage: Eukaryota > Metazoa > Chordata > Amphibia > Anura > Alytidae > Discoglossus > Discoglossus pictus. Next base: position 135,305,877 of record CM050169.1, read on the forward strand.
TGCTCCAAGTCCCCAAGGCCCAAATGTTTTCACATTCGTAATTGGCAAATGTAAAAGAAAATCCTACAAGTGCTAAAGAGGACTTGCATGGAGGCTTAAGACCTGCTCATAGCACTGTAAATGCAAATAAAAAAACAATTGTTGTTGTTGTTGCGTCGTTCAGTCGCATCGAACTCTCCGTGACTGTATGGACCACACCAAACCAGGAGCATCTCTCAGTCACTGCCCCTTTGAGCTCAATCATGTTCATTGCTTCAGTGACATCATCTATCCATCTCCGCCTCTGTCGTCCCCTTCTTCTTGTGCCTTCAATCTTTTCCCAGCGTCTTTTCTAGAGAATCCTGCCTCATGATCATACCTCCTAGTGAACAGTTTGTCTTGATTTACTGAAGTATTTATTTATTGGATCTTCTTGCAGTCCAAGGGACTCTAAGCAGTCGTCTCCAACACCACAATTCAAAAGCGTCAATTCTATGGCACTCAGATTTCTTTATGGTCCAGCTCTCACATCGGTATGTTACTACTGGGAATACCATAGTTAGAACTATTCCTCCCCAGAAGCAAACGTCTTTTAAATTCATGACTACAGACACCATCGGCAGAGATCTTGGATCCAAGGAAAATAAAATCTATCACTGCCTCCACTTCTTCCCCGTCTGTATGCCAGGAAGTGAGATGGCCGTTTGCCATGATTTTCATCTTTTAAACATTGAGCAGCATGCCAACTTTTGCACTCTCTTCTTTTACCCTTATCAATAAGTCCTTTACTGCCTCCTCGCTTTCAGCCATCAGAGTAGTATCATCGGCATATCTGAGGTTATTAATATTCCTTCCAGCAATATTGATTCCGGCTTCGGTATCATCCAATCTGGCCTTACGCATGATGTACTCTGTGTATAAGTTGAATAAATAAGGTGACAATATACACCCTTGTTGCACTCCTTTTCTGATCTTGAACCATTCTGTTGTCCCCTGTTCACTTCTGAAGGTGGCTTCTTGGTTGACATACAGGTTCTTTAGAAGGAGGATGAGATGATCTGGTACTCCCATCTCTTTACGACATACCACATTTTGTTGTGATCCAAACAGTCAAAGGCTTTAGAATAGCCTATGAAGCAGAAGTAAATGATTTTTTGGAACGCTCTTGCTTTCTCTATTTTCCAGTGGATATTGGCAATTTGATCTCTTGTGCCTCTTCCTCTGTGGAACCTGGCTTGCACATCTGGTAGTTCCTGGTCCATATATTGTTGGGGTTGAGCTTGTAGATTCTTAAGCATTACCTTGCTGGTGTGTGAAATGAGTGCAATTGTTCGTTAATTGGAGCACTCTTTGGCACTGCCTTTTTTGAGGATTGGGATGTAGACTGACCTTTTCCAGTCTATTGGCCATTGTTGAGTTTTCCAAACGTTTTGGCATAAGGCAAGTAACACTTTCACAGCATCACCCTGTAGAATTTTGAATAGTTCAATTGGGAATCCATCCCCTCCTGCAGCCTTATTATCAGACATCCTAGGGCCCATCTCACTTCATTCTCCAACATGTCTGGCTCCAACTCACTGGACAAATTATTCAGGTAATCACTGCTGTTAAGATCCTTCCTGTATAAATCGTCAGTGTATTCCGGCCACCTCTTCTTTATCTGATCTTCTTCTTTTAAGTCCATACCATTTTTGTCTTTTATTACTCCTACTTTTGCTTGACTTTTAGGTTCCCAATTTTCCTGAAGAGTTCTCTTAATTTACCCATTCGGTTACCTTCTTCGATCTCTTTACATCTCTCATTGTAGAATGTCTCCTTGTCTCTTCTTGCTATCCTCTGGAATTCTGCATTCAGTTGGACAAATCTTTTCTTATCTCCACTACCTTTCACTTTACTTCTTCCCTGGGCTACTTTAAAAGCCTCATTAGACAGCCAGTTTGACTCCTTACTTTTCTTTCTTTTAGGGATATTCTTTGTTACTGTTTCCTGGATTATGCTGCAAACTTTGGTTCAACGTTCTTCAGGCATTCTATCTTCCATGTCTAGTTCCTTAAATCTATTCTTTAATTCCACTGCATATTCACAAGGGATATTATTTCTTTTATATCTGCTTGGTCTGATGGTTTCCCCTCTTTTCTTAAGTTTAATTTTCAACTTTGCAATAATAAGCTCATGGTCTGAGCCACAGTCAGCTCCAGGTCTTATTTTTGCTGACTGTATAGCGTTTCTCTATCTTTGGCTGCAAAGTAGATAGTCAATCTGATTTCTATGTTGTCCATCTGGTGATATCCATGTGTTGAGTCGTCTCGGAGGCTGTTGGAAGAGGGTGTTTGCTACAACCAAAGATTTATCTGACCTGATTCATTTTGTACTCCAAGGCCAAATTTGCCAGTTATTCCAGGGGTCCTTTTGTTCCCTACTTTAGTATTCCAATCTCCTATGATGATTGTAACATCTTTTCTCGGTTTTATATCTATAACGTGTTGAATGTCTTTGTAGAACTGGACAACTTCAGCCTCTTGAGGATCGGATCCGTGGTTGGAGCATAGACTTGGATCACTGTGATATTAAATGGCTTGTCTTGAATTTTAATTGAAATCATTCTGTCATTTATTGGGTTGTAATCGAGCACTGCTTTGGCCACTGTTTGATTGACTAGGATGGCTACTCCATTTCTTCTGTGGGATTCTCTACCACAGTAGAAGATCTGGTGGTTGTCTGATGGGAAATGTCCCATTCCATTTAAGTTTACCAATTCCCAGGATATCAATCTTAAACCTTGTCATTTCATTCTTGACCACATCTAGTTTGCCTTGGTTAATAGTTCTAACATTCCAGGTTCCTATTCTGAATTGATCTTTGCAGCATCAGACTTTCCTTTCCCATCCAGGCACATCCGCAGCTGGGTGTCCTTTAGGCTTTGGCCCAACCACTTCATTAAATCTGGTGTTACTTGGACTTGCCCTCTGCTCTTCCTCAGTAATGTGGTAGGCACCTTCTGATGTCTCTGGTTGTGCCTGTCAATAAAGTTTTCTTAGCAAAGATAGTGAAGTGGGTTGCCAGTTCCTTCTCCAGTGGACCATGATTTGTCTGACCTCTCTGCCATGACCTGCCCATCTTGGCTGACCCTACATGGTATAGCTCATAGCTTCATCGATGTACACAAGCCCCTTCACCACGACAAGGTAGCGATCCAGAAGGGGGAAAAAGTAATTAATACTGTACTGTAAACAACAGGGAAAGTGATGAAAGACAGTAGAATTAATTGCACAACAGTCTTAAGCTCGCAAATTGGCTGCAAAATAAAATTTCAATCAATGAGTTAATACATATCAGGCCACCCATATGGAGTAGAACAGTATTGGCATTCATATTTTGAATTTTGTGTTTTTAAGGGTTTGCAAGTCCCATCACATATCTGACCCCCAAACCTAATAGATTGACATGTAACCAGCATGTTTCACTGCTGTAATGATGGTGGTCTCATTTTCTATTGGCTGTTTCGAAATGGGATGTTACGGTCTTGCTTAATTGATCATATTCTGCCCTGAACTGCTACGGAACAGTGCATTGTTTACGGAGTCGGCTTTTACAACATAACTTGTGGGCTCCTTCAATTGAATAGCACAGTAATCAGAGACGAATGTTAGCACACAGCATGTCTGCAGACATACAGTCACGATCCCGCGAGATGCGGACTTGCAATTGAATTGGCCGATTTGTTGTTAATTTATTTTTTTACTCACAGAAAATATTTTGGCAATTATTATATTAAGTTATAAAAAAATATATTAAAAAGTGACTACAGTGGCATTTATGTAGTTTGTTCATATTAGAAAAAATTAAATCTATTTACAGAAATGTTGTTGTAAAATATGGCTTATAGAGTGATAATCTTTAAAACATAGGACTTTATTAAGTGTATTTTATAAAAATAAGTATAATTGTATAAACCTCTACTGATAGTATTTGGTTATGAAAAACACATTATAACGCAATAAAATAACTTTGAGCTATTTGCTCTTTGAGACAAGTAAACTACTTTAAAACGTAATTTTGTCTGTGAGGGTTTTTTTCATTAAGGTTACACGTCTATTCAATGACCCACACAATTAATATTACTGAGCACAACAGCAACTCATAATCTAAAGCCTTAGAAGTAAAGTTAGAAGGCTCAGTATTTTGAGTAAGGCTGTTTTCAGTAATATTACTTACCAAAACCCACTGATACCAGTAAAAATCCCTGGGGATTCCCTCCATCCATGCACATAGTAGATGTAATCCCCGGTGATAACCTTCCTTGCTCACTCCCGATTTCCCCCTTCCCTGCTTCAACCCCATCCCCCTTCCCAATCACCCCATCTACATAACCACGGGGGTCCTCTGAGACCCCCATCGCACCTAAACAACCTAAAAGTTAACCCCCACCATGGGGATCCCTATCAGACCCTTGTGGCACCTACAATTAACTCTGACAATTAACACCTTATTTATTAACCCCTGCCGTGGGGGTCCTTAAAGGACCTCGCAGCATCAAATTAATTAACCATTGCACATATGTTGTTAAAAGACCCCTGCAACAACTAATCTATTAAACTCATACAATGGGGGTCCTCTAACTACCATGTGGAACCTAAAATTACCCCCATGGTATCTAAACTAACTCCTTATCTAGACCCCCATGGTAAACTAACATTTACCCATGAAGTTCCACGGGGGAAAATGAGGTTCCCGATGTCACTCTAGGTAAAAATACAACACTAAAAATACAACACTACTCTATAATAAATACATCCCCGCAGCACCAGAAGTCATGGACTCTGTTCTTGGGACCCTTACGCATGTGATCGCTAATAGCAAAAAGCTGTCAAAATATACATGAGATGAGTTCTAAGGACTGTGACAATTTGTTGTTCATTTATGTGTAATGTTTAAATAATTTATGTGTGTCCTGAATGTGCTGTGGTAGTGACTTGTTTTAGTGGTTAGGATATGACATTGTTATGCCAAGCCCCTTAAAAAAGTACCAACTTATCTAGTAATGTTATAATATGTATATTGCTGACTTGATTTAGTAGTGGTGATTTGGATCATTGATCAGTAGTGAGCTAAAAGAGGTTGCTCTCCGAGTGGCTTATCATGGCTATAGAACGAACCTATTAAGGTTTGTTCGTTCTCTGTTGACCACCTCTGACTTTGTTGTTTTGTCTATGCAAATTACCTTTAGGGTTTGGTCTCCCTAAGGGTAATAGGGGACTCCAGACGTGGACCCCTTGCTCACTGTGCCTTAGGGAGTTTAGCTGCACCTCAATGACGAGGCCCATAAAGGCTGAAACGCGTCTGGGGTTTGCTGTTTCTCCTGTTCAGGGTAGAATTGTCTGGTATTTCGGGGCTGGGTCACTCTTTTGAGTGGGACCAGACTGATATACTACAGGATATTTCTCCCTGTGAAGGGCACAAGTGAGAGTTTAATAATGAAATTGGTCTATAGATATCCATTTTATCCTTGTTCTTACCTTTTTGCAAAAAAAATAGAAATATTTGCTTCAACAAATCTCTTTGAGATTTCAATATTCCCGAAAAATATTAATTCATTAATATTAACAAGATAGGAGATATTTGTTTTAGCATAAGTATATAAAATTCACAAGAATAGCCATCCAGTCGTGCCGTCTTTCCCCTACACTTCTTATCATCTCTACTAGTTACTTGGACACGGTGGGAAAGGTGTCCTGAGAAGAAGCTGCTCACCTCTGGCATTTACATTGTGCTTTTGGACTTATATGGACTGACATTTACTCTGATTTCCATCTCAGTATTTGTCCGAAGGAACTGTATGTAGACACATCTATATAGTTCATACATATGGAACACTCTCTTGTTGGATTTATCTGTTTCTTAGGTATAGTTGAGGTGAATAATCATTATGCTTTTGGCAACTGCATTCAGTAGAGAGTAAAATCTGTACAAGGGTATCGCATATATATTTATGGATCTTACGAATGTTGGTCACGTTTGCGATGTTGGTCATGCACTTGCGTCCCTCGCGAAGTGAGGGACGCAGTTGTGGGGCTGCATTGAGGCGATCATTGCAGGCCTGTCGGAATTAAGCTGCAATAAGTGCCAAAGGCGCTTATTGCAGGGCTTGCGATGAGCGCCACAGGCGCTCATTGCGAGGCCAGTAAAGGCGATTATCGCTAAGCCTGTAAAGTAGACGGGAGGAGAGGCTCGCAATGAGTGCCAAAGGTGCTCAGAGGGGGCAGAACCTTGCATTGTGGGGAAACCAGCATTGCCAGGCATAACATTTTATTTCTGTCATTTTTGATGGGCAATTCCATTGCAAAGCACAAAAGTTGTGGGTTGACAAGACCTATAATGAGCGGCGAAGTTGCTCATTGCGGGGCTCGCAATGAGCCTCGAAGGTACAGCATTCCCAGTCTACAATTTTATTCCAGTCATTTTTGACGGGCAAGTAGCTAGTAGTAATATATTGTTTGTATATTCTAACCTTACATTCCCTTCTGATGCAGAAGGAAAACAGAATGATGAGATTTATCAGAAGGCCTTACTGAAAAGATAATCTGCCTGAAATTCTAAATTTTGTTGGATTAACATGATCTGCCATCAACAAGTTTAAAAAAAAAATTACATTATCTAAAAAAAGCTGAGGGATTTGTAAAAGAGATACACAGAAACAAAGGCAGTTTTTGTTGTGTGATGAAGTGCCACCAGAGGTCAGAAAAAAGCACTTCACGATTTCTCCAGAGGAGTGAGACGGTTAACACGCAGGTTAAAAGGCATGGGTGTGGCTGCAATAGGGGGGTTCATGCAGGGAGAGATTTGTTTGGAAGTTTGGAGCCTGAGCTCAGTCTGGGCTTGGATGGAGATCCCGAGACAGCTCTGTGTGTGGACACAGAGATACGCAGGTAGTAAGAGAAGAGTGTTCAGTGTGACCGGAGAGTCAATAGATACAGCACCTCTGTACCCTGAAGCAGGCCCACAGACTTTTGGAGCAGACATGCATACAGGCCTGTATATTGGAGTACTTTATTTAGCATTAGTTTGTCAGTGAGGAAACTGCAGCTACTGTTTAGTCAGCTCTTCAAGGAAGCTAGGCTTTTTTTTCTGTGTTTATTTCTGTTGTATGCTGACACCTATACAGTAAAATTATTTTAAAGCTTTAACTGCCTCCTGAGTACTCCATTATAGTGCTGGAAACTAAGGCACTGAATCCCTAACATGGCAGTGGATCTGTCACAATTGTTAAAACCAACCCATCTTAAACAAAGCTGTTTTCCAATGCAAATAGTATATATTGCTTTGTATGTGGACAATTGTAACTGCAAAAATGTGATACATTCTACTGCAGGCTCAAAGAGAAGACCCAATAATGCCAGATGGATGCAAAAGATTGAGAACAACCAGAATCACACCAGGTGAGAGCCAAAAGTAATAGATAAGAATAAAATAAACACTCTATTTAGGCCTAGATTTCCTTATCGTGTGCTAAAACCCCATTATGAACTTCTCAAGGCTGAAAATTTGAAACGTACACAAGAAATGGACCTGTTTAAGAAAAATTTACAGTGTAAGATTGATTCAGTTAAAATCAAATCATCACAGAAAATGACCAGTTCCTAAATTTGTATTAAAACTAACTTATTCTCAAGTTTTAATTTTACAGAGATACAGAAATGGCCAAACAAGCATGATTGAGAGTGGAAGAAAATCCAGTAAAAAAAACTTTTCTTAAAGGCATATAGAAGTTTCTTGGCTTTTGAAAATTTCAAAATCTGATGTTTAATATTTTTTATTAACAATTGCTTTATTTACGTTTTCACTTCCTGCCTATTTCCACTTTCCCAAAGGGGGGTGTGTGGTAACCAGCCATAGCCAATAAGAAATATAGGTTTTTATGCATGCCTAGCCATCACCACCTGTTCGGCTCTGCTCCCCTTCCCCTTCCCCTGCCACAACCTCTCCTTCTAGCAGTAAAATATAAACAAACACAGGAGGCAGAGAGCAGTCACATGTTCCTCTAGACCACAAGAACTATATTACTTTTACTACACAAAAATGGTAAATATTTTTATACATAAATCTTATTTATTAATATATATGTATACTATTAGGCTATATATATATAAATGTGTATATATATATATATATATATATATATATATATATATATATATACCGTATGTACTCGAGTATAAGCCAAGTTTTTCAGCCCTTTTTTTAAGGCTAAAAAGGGCCCCCTTGGCTTATACTCGAGTCACTCTCCCTCCCGTGTCTCTTGAACCCCCCCTGTGTCTCTCTACCGCCCTGTGTCTCTCTACCCCCCTGTGTCTCTCTAACCCCCCTGTGTCTCTTTCCCTCCCCCCCTCATCCTCAACCCCCCCTCCTCATTCTAAACCCCCCTCCTCATTGTTAACCCCCCTAAATACCTCCCTCTCTCCCTTTCCCCTCACTTACCTGCTTCTGCTCCAGCCTCCGCTACTTCTTCACCCGGCGCGCATGTGAGGTTCCCCCCCGTATATGCTAATGGCGTGGCGCGCATGTGACGTCACGCCATTAGCATATACCCAGTGCCGACACCCGTTATATGCTAATGGCGTGGCACGCATGTGACGTCACGCCATTAGCATATACCGGGTGCCGGCACCCGGTATATGCTAATGACGTGGCGCGCATGTGACGTTGCATGCTCTCTGGGTCAAGAAGGAGCGGAGGCCGGAGCAGAAGCAGGTAAGTGAGGGGAAAGGGAGAGGGGGAGGTATTTAGGGGGGTTTAGAATGAGGAGGGGGGTTTAGGTTGAGGAGGGGGATTGAGGAGCAAGGTTGAGGAGGGGGGTTAAGGATGAGGAGGGAGGTTGAGGATCAGGAGGGGGGTTGAGGATGGGGGGGTTGAGGATGAGGAGGGAGGTTGAGGATGAGGAGGGGGGTTGAGGTTGAGGAGGGGGTTGAGGAGGGGGTTGAGGATGGGGGGTTAACGAGGGGGTTGAAGATGGGGGGTTGAGGAGGGAGGATGAGGATGGGGGGTTAAGGGGAGGGTGGATGAGGATGGGGGGTTGAAGAGGGGGGATGAGGAGGGAGGTTGAGGATGAGGAGGGAGGTTGAGGTTGAGGAGGGGGGTTGAGGAGGGGGTTGAGGATGGGGGGGTTGAGGAGGGGGGTTGAGGATGGGGGTTGAGGAGGGAGGATGAGGATGGGGGGTTGAGGAGGGAGGATGAGGATGGGGGTTGAGGAGGGAGGTTGAGGAAAGGGGTTGAGAAGGGAGGTTGAGGAGGGGGTTGAGGAGGGGGTTGAGGATGGGGGGGTTGAGGAGGGAGGATGAGGAGGGAGGTTGAGGATGAGGAGGGAGGTTGAGGATGAGGAGGGAGGTTGAGGACGGGGTTGAGGATGAGGAGGGGGTTGAGGGGGGGTTAATGATGGGGGGTTGAGGAGGGGGTTGAGGATGAGGGGCTTGAGGAGGGAGGTTAAGGATGAGGAGGGAGGATGAGAAGGGAGGATGAGGATGGAGGTTGAGGATGAGGAGTGGGGTTGAGGAGGGAGGTTGAGAATGAGGAGGGGGATTGAGGAGGGTGATAAGGGAAGGGGGAAGAGACACAGGGAAGGGAGAGGGGAGAAGAGACATGGGAGAGAGAGGGGGGACACAGAGGGCACAAGAGGGACACAGGGGGCTGCACATTTCCCACCCTCGGCTTATACTCGAGTCACTCATTTTACCCAGTATTTTGTGGTAAAATAGGTGCCCCGGCTTATCCTCGGGTCGGCTTATACTCGAGTATATACGGGTATATATATATATATATATATATATATATATATATATATATTTATACAGTATCTCATAAAAGTGAGTACACCCCTCACAATAATTGTAAATATTTTATTATATCTTTCCATGTGAAAACACTGAAGAAACGACACTCTGCTACACTGTAAAGTAGTAAGTGTACAGCCTGCATAGCCTTGTAAATTGCTGTCCTCTCAAAATAACTCAACACACAGCCATTAATGTCTATACCATTGGCAACAAAAGTAAGCACACCCCTAAGTGGAAATGTCATAATTAGGCACAATTAGCAATTTTCGCTCTCCGGTGTCATGTATGTTACAAGGTCTCAGGTGTGAATAGGGAGTAGTGTTAAATTTGGTGTTATCGCTCTCAGTCTCTCTCATACTGGAAGTTCAGCATGACACCTCATGGCAAATAACTCTGAGGATCTGAAAAAAAGAATTGTTGCTCTACATAAAGATGGCCTAGGCTATAAGAAGATTGCCAAGGCCCTGAAACTGAGCTGCAACACGGTGGGCAAGACCATACAGTGGTTTTACAGGACAGGTTCCACTCAAAACAGGCCTCGCCATGGCCAACCAAAGAAGTTGAGTGCACGTGCTCAGCGTCATATCCAGAGGTTGTCTTTGGGAAACTAGATGTATTATTATTATTGTTTACTAGAGAATTGCCTGTCAAAAAATGACGGCAATGAAATTGTAAGGTAGCTAATGGTGTTTTGTGTCTACTACTGAAATATATAATACAATTAATAAATGAATATACTTTACGTATTTTGAAGCATTGTGTTGAAGAGCTGGCAATCTGTTTTGATGTTGCTGCAGCATTAGTGCTGTTGAGCTGCTGTGTAAGCCTGATGAATGTGTGCAGTGTAATCGTGTGCGTGCGCGAGACAAAACCTTTAGCGTAGTTGTGTACTTCCGCATTGGCGTAAAATGGCAGGTAATGTGTGGTATGCGTCTTAGCGGAATATCCGTAGGTCGTTTGTGGTATTTTGCGAATTTCTTATGGTGTTTTGCGTGTTTAGAGTGCTGTAGCCTCGTTTTCGTTTTGTTCGTCTGCCATTTTTTCTCTCGCTTAGCGAATTTTTTAGTGTCTAAACTCTTTTATTTTTAGTTAAATCAAGGTGTAAGTTGTTTTTTTGAGGTCCTGGATGCCTGCTCTTGCTGTAGATAAGCTTTTTATGTATGTGGTGTGTGTATTTATTGTGTTTTGAATTTCGTCATGTTCGCGAGCAACTGAGGCCCTCGCCCGCAACAACTCGTAAGCTCACAACTATATATGTGATTTCCGTAGCGCTATACATAAGTTAAGTTACAGGCAATGACAAGTTCAAAATTCACACATTGCAATGAATAAAGGGCCCTGTCTTTGAGCTTGGAATCCGGTGTCCATAGCGCTTTCCCTAAAGCACCTTGCAGGATTGAAACAATCTAAAGGTTGAAGTTTGTATGTGGTACAGTAGGGAGAGCGTAGTGCTGATCATGTTAGGGAGGAAGGTTATAGGTTTAAAGAGGTGAGATTTTATTGAAGTTTTGAAAGATTTAAGGCAGGAGGATAGTCTGGTGAAGCAAGGCAAGGAGTTCCAGAGAATAGGGGCAGCACGGGAAAAGTCCTGGAGGCAGGAGTAAGAGGAGGTGACAAGAGTGGTAGAAAGAAGAAGGTTGTTAGCAGAACTAAGAGGGCGTGTGGGTGAGTATTTGGAGATGAGAGCAGAGATGTATGGGGGTGAGCTGTTGTTGAGGGCTTTAAAAGTAAGGGTCAAGATTTTACATTTTATTCTTGAGGCTAAGGGAAGCCAGTGAAGTGATTGACAAAGAGGAGCTGCCGACACTGAACGATGTGTACAGAAGATGAATCTGGTGGAGGTATTCATTATGGATTGAAGTTGGGAGAGGCGAGTGATGGGCAGGCCAACAAGGAGCGAGTTGCAATAGTCGAGAAATTATGAGAGAGTGTATTAGAATCTTTGTAGTGTCTTGTGTAAGGTAATAGCATATTTTGGATATGTTTTTTAGATGAAGAAGACAGGATTTGTTTAGAGACTGTATGTGTGTGATGAAAGTGAGGGCAGGGTCCAGTAGAACCCCGAGACAATGGGCTTGGGAGGTGGGAGTGATAATGGCATTGTTGACAGAGAAAGAGATGTGAGGAATTGAAGCTGTAGTAGAGGGTGGGAAGATTAAGAGTTCAGATAAAGCAGTGTGAGCAAAAGCCAGAGGAGAGATTTCAAGATGGTTGCTGGAGGCTGAAACAAAGAAGAGGTAGTGAGATATAGTTTGGTACTAGCCCAGTATTTAAGCATTTAAAAGGAGCATTTGGTGCAGACAGATATGAAGGTGTGAAGGGTGTGGGGAGATGGTGTTGAAGAAATACAGTGTGAAAGCTTACAATATAACAAAATAGAAATACAGTTACTATGTGAACAAAAATTATATCAGATATGGATATTCATAATTAATGTAATAGGAGGATACAGTAGAGTAAAAGGTGAATCATTGAGATGGCTGTAGATACCTTGTGGCAGTGTGAGCAAAAGCCTGAGGAGAGATTTCAAGATGGTTGCTGGAGGCTTGTGGCAGTGTGAGCTACAGCCAGAGGAGAGATGTATGAGTGCTGCCACCATTACTACAGTGAGGTGGGGGGTCAGTGCTCAGACCATTCGCTGCACACTGCATCAAATTGGTCATCTCAGAAGGAAGCCTCTTCTAAAGATGATGCACAAAAAAGCCCGCAAACAGTTTGCTGAAGACAAGCAGACTAAGGACATGGATTACTGGAACCATGTCCTGTGGTCCGATGAGACTAAGATAAACTTATTTGGTTCAGATGGTGTCAAGTGTGTGTGGCGGAAACCAGGTGAAGAGTACAAAGACAAGTGTCATGGTCTGGGCCTGCATGAGTGCTGCCGGCACTGGGGAGCTACAGTTCATTGAAGGAACCATGAATGCCAACATGTACCGTGACATACTGAAGTAGAGCATGATCCCTCCCTTCAGAGACTTGGCCGTATGGCATGATAACGACCCCAAACACACCTCCAAGATGACCACTGCCTTGCTAAAGAAGCTGAAGGTAAAGCTGATTGACACTTTGGGCCCAATTTGGACATTTCCACTTAGAGGTGTACTCACTTTTGTTGTCAATGGTTTAGACATGGCTGTGTGTTGAGTTATTTTGAGGGGACAGCAAATTTACACTCTTATACAGGGTGTACACTTACTATTTTACATTGTAGCAGAGTGTCATTTCTTCAGTGCTGTCACATGAAAAGATATAATAAAATATTTACAAAAATGTGAGGGGTGTACACACTTTTGTGAGATACTGTATATATATATATAAATATATAGAATGAGGTAGCCGTGAGTGTCCGGCAATCTAGATGAGTAATCAGACTATTTCAGGAGAATTATATATATTTATGGTCGGCCCCCTCGCCTCGTGTAACTGAATGTGTGGCCTGTTGCTATGCCCATTCAAGCCTGCTTAATAGGCCTGGGGATGATAGAATTCACGACAAAGGGGGGTGGTTAACATTGAAGATTGTGTGCACAGGTGAGTGTGAAAGGAGGGTTTATAAAGGGGTGAAGGGAGAGGGTCCCTTCTACAATCCCATGTAGCCTACCTGTGCATTTGTGGTTGGCCCCCTTTCCTTGTGTGACTGGATGTGTCACTGGTTGCTATGTCCATTCAGGCCTTCTTTGAGAACCAAATACTATCTGTGGCTTACTGACTGAGTGTTGAAAAGGTTTTATGAATTCACTTTTAGTGATAGGTGTATAGAAGCTGCAGAAGGTTGATTTTGATCAACCCTTAGCTTGATGACATAAACAAGAATTTGGTTCCTGGATGTTGAGAATGTAGTCCTTATGCTGAAAAAGTGGCTGAACATTAGGAGGGAATGAGTCTTGATCTGGAAGTATAAGCTTAATATGATGGATGAAATCAATAGTGACTAACTAGATATACTGAGAAGTGGTTTAGGTAAATGTATCTTAAACTGATAAGTGAAGGGACCGTAGAGTAGTGACTGGATGAGCCTAGTGGGTAATAGTAATGCGGTGATATGGTTTGAGAGGAATATAATCAGAGAGTACATATGGCAAGTCAAAAGAAAAGTTGTGTGATATAAACATTGTTTATCGTAGTAAGGTTTTTTAGGATCATAAAGATTGCTTGAGAAGCATGAAATAAATACTTTGTAATGAGTGTCTAGTGGCCTTAGATGGTCGAGCTTGCTTATTGAGAATGAGAGATGTGATTGAGAGGTATTGATAGTATGGGTGTGAAAGTAGTGAGGAGTGAGTTGTAATAGGCCCAACATGAATAGCGGCTTGAGAGGCCTGTGACGATTGATTAGCATTTTCTAAGAAGATTCTCAAGTTGATCTAGATGGTATATCGCTAATGCTTGATCGGATGGATGGAGGAAGTTTGTTTCGTGGTTGATGGGTGTGAAAACTTAATCTCTTTCAGCATAAGGACTTCTCAATATCCAGGAGCAAGTATGAACGAATCTTGTAGGATAGAGCTTCCACAATTCAAATAACGAATGAGATGTGGGCATCAATTGACATGAACCTGGGATGAAGCAGTTAGCAAAACTGTTGTGCAAATGGCATAGTTAATGATAGCAAAGGCTGCAAAGTCTGTTGACAGGTGGTGATTGGATGATTATTGGAGTAGAGTGGAGATGGCATGTGTATAGCGGAATAGATGAAGTGAAGACCAGATGAGGTATGGATGGCGAAGATGGCTGGAGTGAAATGAGGTAAGTAATGTAATGCAGAAGTATAGTATGCAGGAAGTATTAAGGAAAAAGGAACTGATGGTCATAAAAGTGTTTAAAGTGTTTAAGAAATGGTGAATAGTAGTGGGTCAGAACAAGGGGGTAGTGAAAACAGAGCAACGATAGCGGTATAAATGGAAGGCATAGGAGTGGTGTGGGAGTAATAATTGTTTAAGCTAAAGGAGATAGTGAAGGGGTTTATCTGAGGCAGAGGATGAAGAAGGGGTTTGTTGGTGGCAGTGGGAGTGATAGGGAGCTAATGAGACAGCTGAAAGAGACCTGAATGTTAGAAGGGGCATTTTCCTAATCTAGAAAGTATGTACCTGATGAAATGGATGCAGGTTGAAATGCTGTGCCTGGTTAGGTATACTGAGTTGATGTAAAGAATTTGGTCTCAAGTGGTAGGTGAAGGGACTGTTGACCAATGTCTGCAAAAGAGTTCAGGTTGGTAGATAGTCGGTGGTAGTGTCGGAGTATTACTGGATATTTGATATAATGTAGGAGAGTACAATAAATTAAATATCAGGTATTGTTAGGTAGTGGTAAAGTAAAATCACTTGGACTTAGAAAACCTTAAAAGGCAAGCTTACTTTCCACCCTAGTGTGTATGGGGTGAAGTCGAAGTTGGATTGTTTGGTGCATTGGTCTATGAGTGGCATAAGTGAGAGGTAGCGTATGACGAGAATGAAAAGGGGATATCGGGAGTGAGTAAGACATGGTTTAGTGACTTTTAGTTGTGAATCTTGCAAAGGGCGAATTGTGATTGGATGCGTGTGAATGAGGTTGTATGGAATGGAACGAATGGCTGCAAACGATTTTCATGAGCAATGAGGTTTAGGCTGCGCCAAAGTTATTATTTGAGATAAGGGCAATGATTGTAAAGGTTCTGAGTGAAGCAGAAAGATTTTCCTGATGGTCTCAGAGCAGAAGGAACCAGGGCATGGAAGCGAGAATGTTCAGGAAGAGTTCGGCCTACTGAAATGGTCACTGGAAATTTCTCCAGAGTACAACAGGATTACGTTGGTACTGACAGAGAGGAGCCTAAAAGAACAAAATTAGAAAAGAAGCCTTCTTGCATCCCACTGATGAAACAGAGCACCTATGGGAATAAGATTAAATGTTTTTAATGTGGAGAATTTGGACAGATAGCAGTCCAGTGGCGTAGACGAGAAGAACCTAGACAGTGTGAGCTTGGAATAGGTGTACCTCAATCTGGCCTAGTAAAAGTAGTTGGTCTGGCCAAAGTAAATCATCCATTCACTGTGGAGGTACTGGTAAATGGCAAGAAGGCCACAAGACTGATTGGTTCTGAAAGCGCAGTAACTCTGCTATCAGGAAAAGTAGTACCCGTGGGTAGCTGGGAGCTAAAAAGGTGATGGGCATAGCTTGTGTTCATGGAATAGTTTTGACTTATCCTACCAAGACTGTCTGGATTAAGGTGCAGGGTGTACGTGCCCAAATTACCAGCCCTGTGGTCCCTCAACTACCGTATACAGTAGTTATAGGCAGAAATTTTCCACGTTTTGAAACACTTATACAAGGAAGAGAAAAAGCTTTTCTTATAGAGGACAACAAATCAAACCCTCCTGAGAAATTAAGGGAAATCTTTCCTTTCTTTGATGCAGAACTGTGTTCTAGTCGCAAAAAAGTAAAGAAAACAAGAAAAGAAAGACGGAAGGAGAAAAAGGTGGGAACAGAAATGAAGAAGAAACTAGACAGAGAGGAGACTCTCACAGAATCCCAGGCTAACCCAGAAGGTGAGGAAGAGACAGTAGCTGCTCCTTCACATGGAGATGGCAGCCTCTCCCAAAGAAGATCAACCCAATCTAGTGGAAATTTTTGGAAGAGACCAAGTGAATCATCCTCTTCTAAACAAATTACAAAGGTAAGTGGTGGAGGTTAATGGAGTAGCCAAGCAAGGAAGAGAAAATCCTCAAAGCCTCTATTCTGTTTTAAAGAGAGATCTCCTATATCGGATTGTCAAGACTGTCGATGAGGTTATAGAACAAATACTGGTACCTCAGGGACATAAAAAAAAGTGATGGAACTGGCCCACAGCCATTTGTTTGGAGGCCACCTGGGAATAGACAAAAACCTAAACAGAATTATGAAAAGTTTCTATTGGCCTGGAATATTTTCAGAGGTACGCTGTTACTGTCTCTCCTGCCCAGAATGCCAGCTTACAAGTCCTCTGCCCCAATTAAGGGATCCACTAATACCTCTTCAAATCATAGAGGAACCTTTTGACAGGATAGCTATGGACCTAGTAGGGCCACTTGAAATGAAGGCCCGGGGGCACCAGTACATCCTGGTTGTAGTTGATTATGCTGCTCAATATCCTGAAGCTATTCCTTTCAGGACTGCAAGCACTAAGAATGAGGCAAAATAACTGGTTCTTCTCTTTTCCAGAGTGGGGATTACAAAAGAGATACACACAGACCAAGATACACCATTTGTGTCTAAACTGACAACAAATCTGTGTAAATTCTTACAAATCAGAGCATTGAGAACATCAGTATATCATCCCCAAACCGATGGACTGGTGGAGAGATTTAAACGAACATTAAAGGGAATGATAAAGAAAGTGGTCGATCGTGACGGGAAAAACTGGGACATGTTACTACCTTGTCTGTTATTTGTAGTTTGTGAGGTACCTCAGGCCTATACTGGATTCTCACCATTCCAACTCTTATTTGGACGCCATCCAAGAGAACTACTGGATATCCTACATAAAACATGGGCAGATCAAGGTGTGCAGGGAGAAAATATTATAGAATTTATCCTAAATCTGAGAGATCGAATTACACAAATTGGTCCTATAGTTAAAGAACTTATGGAACAAACCCAGGAGCAACAGAAAACCTACTATAATCGTAAAGCTCAGGTCAGGCAATTTCATCCAGGGGAATGGCAAGATAGCAAGGACCTTACAAAGTCATCAAAGCCATTGGGGAAGTAGATTACAGGATCAGACAACCCGATCACAGGAAAACAGAGCAAATATATCACATTAATTTGTTGAAAGCATGGCACGAGAGAAGGGATGAAGTAGCTTTTGTGTCCCCGATTGCCCAGTCTGAAGAACTACTTTCTGAAGTACCGTTATCTCCCCTGAATTGTGCCCAAAACAAAGAGAAAATGTTTTACAACAGAGATGTTTTCTCAGCCTATCCAGGATGGACCAATAAGATTCATCATAACATCATTACAAAGCCGGGAGTGTCAGTAAGAGTCAAACCATACCGTATACCAGAAGGAAAAGGAGAAGACGTAAGAGTCAAAGTTAAGAAAATGCTTGAATTAGGTGTAATTGAAGTATCCAACAGTGAATGGTGCAGTCCAATTGTATGGGACAATACGCTTCTGAGGAGATTTCAGAAAATTAAATGAGGTTTCTCAATTTAACGCATATCCTCTTCCCAGAATTGATGAGCTTATAGATCAGTTGGGAAATGCTAGATTCCTATCCACATTGGATCTGACCAAGGGGTACAGGAAAATGGAAAACTGCTTTCAGCACACCTGATGGGCTTTTCCATTATAATGTCTTGCCGTTTGGGCTACATGGAATCCCAGCAACCTTTCAGAGACTTATGGACAAGCTCCTACTTCCCCACAGAGTATATGCATCTGCATATTTGGACGACATAATAATTTACACCACTGACTGGAATTCTCATTTGAACAAATTAGAGTCTTATATACACAAGGAAAGTAGGTCTGACAATTAATCAGGCTAATTGTAACCTCTGACAATCAGAAACAAAGTATCTAGGATATGTGATCGGACATGACTTAGTCAAGCCACAGTTGGATAAAATTGAAGCCATATGAGCCTGGCCTTCATGGGGATTGTTGGCTATTACAGACACTTCATAAACAACTTTGTCACAATTGCAGCTCCTCTAACTGATTTGACAAAAGCAAGGGCATCAGATATTGTGAAATGGAACCCAAATGCAGACAAGGCTTTTGAGTTGGTAAAGATAGTGCTATGCCAAGAACCTATATTGGTGGCTCCGGATTTCAAAAGCCGTTTTATTCTCCAAACCGATGCATCAGATGTTGGGCTAGGAGCAGTCTTATTGCAAGTGTTAGAGGAAGAAGAACAACCAGTTTTGTATCTAAGCAGGAAATTATTTCCAAGAGAACAAAAATACTCGGTGGTAGAAAGAGAGTGCCCGGCGATAAAGTGGGCCATGGATGCCCTAAAGTATTATCTGCTGGGAAGACATTTTACACTTGTCTCAGATCATGAAATGGATGCAATGTAACAGAGAGACAAATGCCAGGATGACAAGGTAGTTTGTCTCTTTGCAGCAATATAAGTTTGACCTGGAGTACAGATCAGGAAAGGAGCAGATGCCCTCTCAAGAATCCACTGCCTCTTGGCTGAAGTCGCTCAACCCCCTGGAATTGAGGAATTGAGGGGAGGGATGTGCGACAAAGCTAGGCGGAGATATGGAAGAGTCCTGGAGGGCAGATATGTGAGCCTCAGGCTGGATAAAGGCATTTGCCCTATCCAGCAGGGGAAGTGTTAAAAAAAAAAATAATCTTACATAACAATGGGGCTGCAGCAGTGTAAAGATCAAGGCAGGATGTTGAGAGAGTTAGTTGTAGCCCAGAGCCCCAAGAGGGAAAGTTACAGTGCAGAGCTTCGAGAGAGTGTCGCAGCGTAGGAAGCTGATAACCAGCCGCTAAGCAAAGTATCTTGAGAATAAAATAAAGTCATGAAGATGGCAGTGTAGACTCTAAACGAGCAGATAATGTGTGTTCAAAGTGTAGTGTTTGTAAAGTGTTGAAAAGACAGTAAATATGCAGCGTGGAACCTGGAGGTCATCTGCAGACGAAATCAACCTGTGGACATATGGAATATACAGCCCAGTGACTTAAAGGAAAGGATTGGACTAATTCTACTGTTTTGCTCCATTCAGGCTTAGTTGGATGAAAGCCCTGCTTAGTAAGGGAACAAGATATACAGTACAGTACAGTTAACACTCTGACAAAGCTAGATCTGTTTATTATATGATTTTGTTTTTGGAGTATTAAAGGTTTTGAAAAAGCATGTAATGGCCTCATATGTCCCTCCATAAGAAATGTAGAGAAAAGAAGGGTACTTTGCCACTATATATATATATATATATATATATATATATATATATATACAGTTTTGCTCAAAAGTTTGTATACCCTGGCAGAAATTGTGAAATTTGGGCATTTATTATGAAAATATGACTGCAAAAAAAGCCTTTTATTGAAGGATAATGATCATATGAAGCCATTTATTATCACATCGTTGTTTGACTTCTTTTTAAATCATAATGATGACAAAAATCACCCAAATGACCCAGATCAGAAGTTTACAAACCCTTGAAGGGGTGCCGAAAAGGACTGTCAAAAGATCTGCGTAATGAGGTAATGGGACTTCATAAAGATGGAAAAGGATATAAAAGGATATCCAAAGCCTTGAAAATGCCAGTCAACTCTATTCAATCACTTTTTAGGAAGTTGAAAATTCAGGGATCTCTTGATACCAAGCCAAGGTCAGGTAGACCAAGAAAGATTTCAGCCACAGCTGCCAGAAGAATTGTTCAGAATACAAAGAAAGAAACCCACAGGTAACCTCTGGAAAAAAATGGTGTGGTTGTTTCAAGGAGCACAATGCAACAATACTTGAACAAAAATTATCTGCATTGTCGAGAAGCCAGAAAGAAGCCTCTACTGCACCAATGCCACAAAAAAGCCCAGTTACAATATGCCTGACAACACCTTGACAAACCTCACAGCTTCTGGCACACTGTAGTTTGGAATGAAAGGACCAAAATAGAGCTTTATGATCACAATAATAAGCGCTATGCTTGACGAAGGTTCAACAAGGCCTACAGTGAAAATAATACCATCCCCACTGTGAACCATGGTGGTGGCTCACTGATGTTTTGGGGGTGTGTGAGATCTTAAGACACAGTGAATCTTGTGAAAATAGATGGCAAGATGAATGCAGCATGTTATTAGAAAATACTGGCAGACACTTTGCATTCTTCTGCACAAAGGCTCCACATGGGACGCTTTTGGACTTTCCAGCATGACAATGACCCTAAGCACTAGGCCAAGTTGATTGGCCAGTGGTTACAGCAGAAAAAGGTGAAGGTTGTGGAGTGGCCATCACTGTCTCCTCACCCTAATATTATCGATCCACTCTGGGGAGTGTGGTTCATGAAAGGCGACCAAAGACTTTGCGAATGGGCAGCTATACCACCTGCAAGAATTAGGGGCCTCATAGACAACTATTACAAAAGACTGCACAATGTCATTGATACTAAAGGGGGCAATCCACAGTATTAAGAACTAAGGGTATGCAAACTTTTGAACAGGATAATTTCATTTTTTAATTTGTTGCCCTGTTTTGTTTTATGATTGTGCCATTCTTTTATAACCTACAGTTGTATATGAATCCCATAAAAATATAAAATAACATACAGTGGATTGGTTTATGATTTGTGCAAAATCCAATCCTTTGCTTTTCTTTAAAGCTTTGGTACAGGAGGCATATGCATTTGAGCTATGTATAATAGTATAAAATTTGGGATTTAAGAGCAAGAATACATTCTCTGCTCATTTGCATGTTCCACGCCCAGTGGATTACAATGCAGTACAATAACTATTTGTATTGTTATATATACACTAGCTACTTGCAAATACAATTTTAAGGCTGGGAATGCTGTGCCATCCAACGCTCATCGCAAGCCCTGCGATGTGCACGTTCGGCGCTCATTGCGAGCCACTCCCTCCGTCTACTGTACGGGCCTCGCGATGAGAGCCGAAGGCTTTGCTGCTCATTGCAGGGCTTGGCAAGCCACAACTTTCGTGCTTCTCAATGATTACCTTCGGCACACATTGCGAGCCTCTCTCCCCGTCTAATTTAGGGGCCTCGCGATGAGTGTTACTGCCTTGGTTTAAGTGTTACTGGCTTGGGTTAAGTGTTACTGCCTTCAGGCTTTTTTTTTTACTACCTTCTGCCTCGTTTTTGTCCTGTTACGTTTTTTCTGCCTCCAATTTTTTTCTCGCTTAGGCGTTTTTTGATCATGAAAAAACACTTTGGCGCTCATTTCAGACTAATTCATGGAGCCTGCAATGAGCACCTCTGGCGCTCATTGCAGCTTGCCACTATGGGCCTCGCTTTGTGCTCTAAGCGAGACCTGCAATATTTAACATTGCGTGACCAACGACCTGTTTATCCACAACTATTATATGTGATACAATGAGTGCTTATATATTAGTTCACATTTGCCTCACAGTGCCATGAGTTTAAATAGAAAGTATGAAAGTACTGGTTCTTTTTCAAATCATTTCTGTCTCAGTGAACTGTATTACACAGTGGATTTACTGCATTACACAGTGGGTTTACACATAATAACGCATATTTATTTGTATAGTTTGAGAGAGCTTAGAGAGCTTATTATTTACAGAATAATTTCCTCATAGGAAGAGATTATATAATATGGGTTACAGAGTTGTAATTAAAAAAAAAATAGATTCCATAGTTAAATAGTTACATAGTAATTGAAGTTGAAAAAATACTTTCAGTCCATCAAGTTCAACCTTTTAAGATCTCTTCTGATCTGCAATATGCAGATTAGTTGTTAATTAATTGATTCCAGAGGAAGGCAAATCCTCTCAAAGGGAAAAAAAATAATTCCTTCCTGACCCCAGATACTGGCGAACGGATTCCTCCCTCGATCAATACTCCCTCTCTAATTATCCAGGGTAACCCTGAATGCCCTTTTTGATTATAAATAAATCCAGTCCCCTTTTAAAGTTATCTATCGAATCCGCTGTCACCACCTCCCTTGGTAGAGAAATCCACAGACTAACAACCCTTACTGTGAAGAGCCCTATTCTTTCTTTAAGGGGAAATCTTTTTAATTCTAACCTGAAAGGATGTCCTTGTGTCCGTTGGAAATCTCTTGGCACAAAAAGCGCACCTGACAAATCTTTATACTGACCCTTTATATACAGTAATCATATATTCTTTTAGACACCTTTTTTCTAGAGAGAATAAGCTTAATTTGGTTAGTCTTTCTTCATAACTTAGCCTCTCCATTCCCCTTATTAGGTTTGTAGCCCTTATCTGTACCTTTTCCAGCTCTAAACTGTCCTTTTTATGAAGTGGTGCCCAAGATTGTACTCCATATTCCAAATGAGGGCGTACTAGGGATTTGTATAGTGGTAGAATTATATTTGCTTCCCTTCTATACCGTTCTTAAATAAATTCTAGTATTTTATTTACCTTTGCAGCTGCTGCTTGGCTTTGAGCACTGTTAAATCGGTGGTTGTCCACAAGTACTCCCAAATCCCTTTCAATATCTGATACCCCTATATTTGCTTCATTAAGATTATAAATTGCATGGCTATTTTTCCTTCGAGGGAAAGTATAACATTATCTGATTTAATTACCTTGCATAACTTAGTGTCATCAGCGAACATGGAGAAACTACTTTCCAATCATACTTCTAAGTCATTAATATATATGTTGAAAAGGAGATGACCTAATACTGAACCCTGAGGAACCCCACTTACCACATCGGAGTATGTTTCATTTACCACAACCCACACTTCCTGTCTTTTATCCAGCTCACTATCCATGAGCAGATATTTACTCCAATTCCTCTATCCCATAGTTTGCACAATAGTCTTCCACGTGGCACTGTATCAAAAGCATTTGCAAAATCCCAAAAGACTACATCTATAAAGTTGCCTTGATCCAGGTTCCTACTGACCTCCTCATAGAAACTAATTAGAATCCATGTTGACTTCTACTTATAATCCTTTTCAAATAGACATATTCTTGTATATTACCCCTTCTTAATCCTTCTTAATGCTTTCCCACTACAGAAGTGAGGCTTACTGGTCTATAATTCCCTGGATTTGCTCTTGCTCCATTCTTAAATATAGGTATCGCCTCTGCTTTTCGCCAGTCATCTGGTAGCGACCCAGTGTTGAGTGAATCTTGAAAAATTAACTATAATAGTTTGGCTATTACAGAACCCAGTTCCCTCAGTACCCTTGGATGTATTTCATCAGGGCCTGGGGCTTTATTAACATTTATTTTTTCCAACCTCATTTGGATTTCTTCCTGCATTAACCAATTATTTAGTGAAGGTAGTGTAGCCCCATTATGTTGCAGTGACCCAACCACTGGTTCCTCCCTTGTGTATACAAAAGAAAAGAACCCATTTAGCTCATCTGCCTTTTCCTGATCACTACTTATCAGACAGCATGAGTCACACTGTAATGTTCTTATAGCTTCCTTCCTGGCCTTCTTTCCATTAATATATTTAGAAATTATTTTAGGGTTAGTCTTACTCTCTTTTACAACTAATTTTTCATTTTCTATTTTAGCCAGTCTAATAGCCCTTTTGCAAGCCTTTTTGATTTCCTTGTACTCACCTATAGCAGTCTCCGTCCCCTCTTGTTTGTATAATTTAAATGTCTGTTTTTTACTCCATATCTTGAACTTGAAATCATTGTTAAGCCACATTGGATGTGATTTACTCCTTTTACTTTTATTCCCACATGGTATATGCCGATGTGTATGTATATTTAGTAAGGCTTTAAATATTGTCCATTTAGGTGTAATTGTATATATCTCTACTAGTTGTAATCGGTCACTAAAATGGTGTATCACCCCACTCAATAACAACATAATAAAATAACATTATTACTAGGAAAATAAAGACATTTATATTTTCACATCTCCACATCAAAAGACAAAGAGCCTGATTCAATTGCAAGCCCTTATCTTGCAGGATACAGGCTGAATGTCTGTTGGCATACTACAGTCTCCCTTTTGTCTCTGATTCCTGTGCTATTCAAGTAGTAAAACTAGTTTTCATGTAAGATTGAGGTAGGTGATAAGGTATAAGGGATTATTCAGTTTTGGGATGAACTCTTAGTCTGAAGAGGGAGTGACAAAAAAGGGAGACCACAGGCTGAGAATGTCCTTAATCTAAGCCAGAAAGCCAGGAGGATACCAGACAGCCCAGCTGACCAGTGGTGTGAACAAATCCAGTCCTGACCAGAGAAAGCAAAATGAAATGGACCTTCAATATGCTGTATGCTGACTGTTATTTTTTGATTATTCATATGCCCAATAGTATATAGTATTTATAGATATTATATAAGTCCTTTAATTGTTTTAAATATTGTTTTAACTGCAATCTGACATAGGGATTATCCACCACACACCTGTCAGCCACTTATCTACCATGTACAGCCTCATTCAAACTAACTCCTTGACTGGAGCTCAATCATTAATTGTCTCTCATGCATTTTTCAAATAAAAAATCTGGCATTAAAGTTTATTTTTACTAAAACAAATCTTAAAATACTTATTTGTGTACATTTAATTCCCTGGACCTTTCCTGATATCTGCCCCACTTATGTTTCCTTTCATATCCCTGCCACTTTGTTGTTAGGGTTAGGGGATTTTTCATGTTATGTGCTGCTATCCCTAACAACAAAAGGGCAGGTAGATAACAGGAAATATCCAATTTTCTAAACTTTACAAATACTTTATGTTTATGACATGGAAAACCTTTATCTATAGTTCACAGTTCACTGTTCTGCCCTATGTTAATCTGCAAAAAAATATGTTTGAACAGTGAACCAGAACTTTAAAAAGGCAAGGGAAAGCCAAACACTTATTTTTAAACTTTACAAATAAAACCAGATCTCAGTTCAATAGAATATTAAAGTACAACTGTAGTTGAGGAAAAAATAGGTCTGTGAAATTTGTAAAAAAAATGTCAATAGGAGCTTATGTATAGAGTAGTGATGGGCAACTGGGCAACCAAATTCACATGTTTCACTGTGTAGTAATGATGAATGAAGCAAAGAGGTATTGAAGAGATGCAGAGGGCAATTGATTTGTGAAGATTAAGGTTTCTTTTTATCAGCATACTGGTGATATAGTGGTATATATTGGTGTAAAGATTAAGGTTTCTTTTTATCTGCATACTGGTGATATAGTGGTACATATTGGTGTAAAGATTAAGGTTTCTTTTTATCTGCATACAGGTGATATAGTGGTATATATTGGTGTAAAGATTAAGGTTTCTTTTTATATGCATACTGGTGATATATTAATGATATGTTGGTATAGATTAAACTGTATACTGAGATTATATGTGTTGTTGACATAAATACTTCTCCTGAAGTGATGACAAATTAGTGGTTTTCCTTTCTTAAATAGTTGTAGGAGTCAGCCATTTTGTGCCACATATATCTATATGAGTTATATTTTTCTGTACATGGTTTAACCTTATTTTTGCCTTTGTTTATATCTGTTTTTCATATAGCTTTACATTTTGTGACAGTTTAATCTTGAATATGTTTTCACTTTGTTTGTTTGTTTTCCACTCGTTCTTGTATGATTATTAGTTTTTTGTGTGCATTTAAATATATATATGTTAATTCATAAATCTTATTTGTGTGTATTATTTGTCAATCATTCTCAAAAGAACAGAATCTGTAGGAATTACACCTTAATTTCTTACATCACTATATTTTTAAATCATTTCATGTAAAATATTATTACCTTACGTTAATGTTTGCATTGTTAACATTGTATTTCACAAGGTTTGAAAAGTAAATTTATTGAATGTAGTAAAGATTTATTTCAGTTGCAGAATAAATATTTGTTAAAAAATGTAAATGTATAATTAAATAGACAAGATTCATCCAGGGAGTAATACGATCGTCATTTAATAGGGTCAGGAAGGAATTAATTTTTTCCCCTTTTGATACAATTGGCAAAGTTGCAATGTTTTTTTTTACTGTTTGCCTTCCTCTGGATTCAATACCTATGTGCATTACAAGGAGTTTAAATACCAGTTGTATGTGAAGTAGCATTCTGTAATGGTTTAAAATACTCATTTAGACAAAATTCAGTGATTTCATGTTAGTATTGTCAAAAAAAAAATTAAGTCAACACTGTTTACAATAAAAGTTGCATATTAGAAAACTTTATGTATTGTTATATTATTACTGCATACATGACAATTAAAATGTTTAAGATAGTTTAACAGTTCATTGTTAAAAAAAAATAAAAAAAATATTATAACTTTTTTGTACTTCTTTGTAGATAACAAAAAGGTTAAGAGTCTCAGAGAATCACATTGGGTCACAAACAGCATTTCCAGCTTTAAAATGTTATTGACCGTCATGTTTGACGGGCAATTGCTACTCCACAATATAGTCGGTCCCCAACCTTCTGGTAGTGCTAATAAAACATAGTGATAGTGATATACAGGAGACAATGTATATTACTTTCAACTCTAGGGAGGATGTTGTGGCCGCATCGGAAGGCTCAAAGGGTTGCCTATTGCCAACAATGGTACAGGCCCAGACCAGATATGCTTCCTGTTTAGTTCATGACAAGTGGGTATAAACTAAAAAAAATAAACTTTGCAGTGGGAATGTCTGCTTCAGACCATGTGTATTTGGGTAATGTGTCGAATGCAGGAAGCTGAGTTAATACTCAATTGAGGCCACAAAACTCCCCTGTAAATAGAAAAAAATGGCAGAGTACATGCCCTTAGGCACCAAATGAACAGGCAATGCTCTGAAGATCTTATATGGAAATCTCTAAACACTAGCAGGGTCTATAAGTTCATCTTTCTCTCAAATCACTTTTATGCTCATCTTAGCTTCTTATGTGATTTGTATTGTGCATACTATAAAACATGAGGTGTCTTCCCAAAGTACAGTAGATATTTAGCCAACTTTGTCATGATTAATCAATTGACATCTATAATTAGACACAGGACTGAAATGACATGCTTTTGGATGAATGAAATAGGAGACAAACAGAATATCTAAATTGAGAAATGTGTGGAACTTGTTGAATCTGCAAGTAATTTATCATTCTCAGGAAAATTTATATTCTCAGATGTACATTGTTTGTACATTACTGTCTTAAAGACATTTTTTTTACATGTACAGCAATATGATGTTTAAAGAACTTTTAAAGGACCATTGTAAATCAAGAAAAATGACACCTGTTTGTGAAGTATGTAACACACTAACAACATTAGCAGCTGTGTAAGCAATGGACATAAAAAAACATTCTTGTTGTTGTTGCATCACTTCCTGAGAGTTCAATCATGAAGGGTGTGTTTATTTTATCCATCAGTGAAGGCAGGAAGTAAGGGAAGAGTTCAGGAGTAATAACGATAATCATCATTAGATAAGTATCTACTTGAAATGAATACCACCTCTTCTGTCTCACAGGCCAAGAAGCTGCCTGCTTGATTGTAAATAACCCTCTCGCATACAAACAGCTTTCACCAAAGTATCACGGATGCCTCCAAGGTCCAGCAGATAATTAATATTTAATAAAAAAACAATTGCTTTATTACTTGTCTCTGCATTATTATGCTGTTAGTCTGATGGAAAGTTTATTTATATATAATGTTTTCATTGTGCAATGCAGTGCTTGTATACCTTTTCATGGCACAGTATACTTACTTGAGGAACAGCTACAGTTTTTCAACATATACTGACAGAACATATTGTGGAGCCATTTAGGATAATGTGATTGCTTAAACATACCTTAGTTCTTTTGAAGGTTGTGTCTATATTTATTGTGACAAAGTTTTTTAAGAATTTTTTAAGATATATATATATACTAGCGACTTGCCCATCAAAAATGACGGCAATAAAAACTGAAGCCTGGCAATGCTGTTTGCCACACAATGTAAGCCTCTCCCCCTCTACTTTACTGGCCTTGTGATGAGCGCCTTTGGCGCTCATCACAGGCCTTGCAATGAGCACCTTTGGAGCTCATTGCGAGTCTCTCCCTCTGTCTACTTCCTCCCTCGTGTCTTATTTCCCCCCTCCTCTCCCTCCCTTGTGTCTCCTTCCGCCTCGTCTACCTCCGTTGTATCTCCTGCCCCCCTGTGTTTTTACCTCCCTCTCCCTCCCGTGTCTCTAAACCCCTCCCCTGTGTCTCTTTCCCCCTTCTCCCTCCCATTCATCTCTTCCCCCCCTGTGTCTCCCCCAACCCTCCCCTGTGTCTGTTCCCCCCTGGCCTGTGTCTCTTTCCCCCTCCCCTGTGTCTGTTCCCGCCTTCCTCGTGTCTCCATTTCCCTCCCTTGTGTATCTTCCCCCCTGCACTCTCTCCCCTGTGTCTCTTCCCCCTCCTCTCACTCCCCTGTGTCTCTTCCCCCTCCTCTTTCTGTGCCTCTTCCTCCCTGTCTCTTCCCCCTCACCCTCTGTGTCTCTCCCCACTCTGTGTCTTCCACCCCTCTCCCTCTGTGCCTCTTCCCCCGCCTCTCTCTGTGTCTCTCGCCACTGTGTCTCTTCACCCCTTCCTCTGTGTCTCCCCCCACTGTGCCTCTTCCCCCCCTCTCTCTGTACCTCTTACCCCCTTTCCCTCTGTGTCTCTTCCCCCCTCACCCTCTGTATCTCTCCCCCCTGTGTCTCTTCCCCCTCTCCCTCTGTGCCTCTTCCCCCCTCTCCCTGAGTCTCCCCCCTGGTCTGTGTCTCTTTCCACCTTCCCCCTGTGTCTATTCCCCTCCCCCCCCATTTCCCTCCCATGTGTATCTTCCCCCTGTTCTCCCTCCCCTGTGTTTCTTCCCCCTTCTCTCACTCCCGTGTGTCTTTTCCCACTCCTCTACCTCCCCGGTGTCTCTTTCCCACCTATCCCTCTGTGTCTCTCCCCCCTCCCTCTGTGTCTCTTCCCCACTCTCCCTCTGTGCCTCTTCCCCACTCTCCCTCTGTGACTCTCCCCCCCTCTTCCCCACTCTCCCATCTGCTCGCGGCTAGCGCCGCGCTGTTCGCATGCGCGGCTCACGCCGCGCTATGCGCATGCGCAGCTCATGTCGCGCTCTGTGCAAGCGCGGCAACTGCTGCGCAATGCTCAGTTCATCATTGTCAAACTGCGATTCGTTGCAAGCGGGACGACGAATCGCAGTTTGACAATTATATTATGTGATAATCAGAGTATTGCAGAATATTGTGATATCTTTATTGTTGAAAAAAAACCTTTAGTTACAATGTCAAGTCAGAAGTAATACCAATTAATGTAAGCAATGGAATGCAGAGCAGAGTTTCAAAGTGACAGACAACATGAATAATGTGCTGTTCAGTCAAGTGTGCATGTGTATACACCGTGTTTTAGATAAGAGAAAACCAGAGTAGGGCCACATATTAAGTAGTAATTTAGGGCCACATATTAACTGGTAATGAAACAACAATAAAACATGAAAAGGAATGTGGCAGGGTCAGAAATCTTTATATTGTACTGGAAAACCCCAGTTCATGTAAGTTCTGTGCCTTAAGTTTTAAAGAATGTGATCATTAGCATTTAAAATATTTTTCAAATGTTTTTGAAATTCCCTCTGGCTGTTTTAATTTTCAGGTTTTGGAATGAGTGATCACTCTGGGTAAAATGGTGTCCAACTGGGGTACAATAATTGTTTTCAATGTGTTTTTGATAAAATGTCATTCTTTATGACTCAAAAGAGGTAAACAAATATCTGATATAATAGCTTCTAATTGTATGGAAATTAAATTCCCCCCAAAACAGAGCAAATAAGAATTATAATAAAAGTGAAAAGAAAATTCCCTGTTTGTAGACAACACACTTCCCATCCACCAAAATATTCTGTGTTTCTATATTTTTAAATTAAATTTTTATTTCAAATCTAAAATGGTAATCAACTACCAAAAATGGGATAGATAAAATAACAAATTATCCTTGTAAAGTAAGAAATACTTTGTGAC
Organism: Discoglossus pictus; assembly: GCA_027410445.1. NCBI lineage: Eukaryota > Metazoa > Chordata > Amphibia > Anura > Alytidae > Discoglossus > Discoglossus pictus. The sequence continues at coordinate 135,336,233 of CM050169.1, forward strand.
TACCAAAGACCTGTCAACAAGACCTTACATAAATGGAGTCTCATTAAATTCGAAGGCCGCATCTTGCGGTATATAGGCCGTATGTCTGCGGATGAGCGGGCTGGTGCTATACAATTGAGCAAGGGTGCAATTTATGGGCAGAAGCCTGAAGCCCGTAAACCCCTCCCGCGGCTGCAAACAATGGGCTGGACTAGATGCGGTCCGCAGTTACAATTATATCACGGTACAACGAAGTGCGACGCAGGCCACTCAGCCAAAAGAAAGCTATCTAGCCAAAGGTGATTGACACAGAGATAATGTAAAGTTGCGTTCCACAAGCCCATGCGTTGACTGCATTGTAGATTCTGACGAAGTAGCACGCAGGTCCTGGAGTTGGTGGTTTGAGCAGAGTTTGTTAATTTTGTATTCATCTATTTACAAATTTACACTTATTTCTTGAGTACACATAATTACAGAATACACATAATACCAATACACTTAAATTCAATTACACACATAGATCCATACACACACCCCTATCCCCCACACCTCATCCCCCAACATTTATTAAATACACATAATATACATTTTTTTTCTTCATATACATATACAGAAACACTTATTTTTATCTATCCTTATATTTTTTGAGGGATTTAAATGGAGGGAGGAGAGAGGATGGGAGATGAGTGGAGATGCAGGTAGGAGGAGATGACAACATAAGAGGAGGTGGAAAGGAGTGGCAGAGGAGAGAAGCAGGTGGAGGAGTTGTAGGAGGTGGAGGATTTGGAGGAGGAAAAGGAGTTGGAGGTGGAGGAGGAGGTAGTGAAGGAGTTGGAGGAGAAGTTACAGGTGGAGGATGAGCTGAAGGCCAGAGGAAAATGGTAGAGGAGTTGAGGAGGCGGAGAGCACAGGAGAGGAGGATAGTGGAGTGGATGAGGTGAGTTGTGGCAGGGTGCCCCAAAAACTAGGCACATCTAGTCCAGGGAAAGAGGCGGAGGGGCCTGATCCCGGGGGGGGGGGGGGGGGAGTAGTTTGGGGCATCGATAGGCCTCAGGGATAGTTCAGGAGGCTAAGGGCAAGCACAGGGTTCATAACTACATGCACCAGGTAAATCTGGTCCCGGACCTAGGACCCGGGCATGGAAGTAGGCAGCAGTCGCAGTAACAGCAGTGGGTACAGTGGGATGGGATGTGAGGAATGTGAAGCACCACTTTAACGACAGAGCCAAAGTGAGGAGTGTCACGACCCACTCTCTGGCTGGGGTCTGCCTCCCTGTCTCTTCCCCCTCACCCTCTGTGTCTCTCCCCACTCTGTGTCTTCCACCCCTCTCCCTCTGTGCCTCTTCCCCCGCCTCTCTCTGTGTCTCTCGCCACTGTGTCTCTTCACCCCTTCCTCTGTGTCTCCCCCCACTGTGCCTCTTTCCCCCCTCTCTCTGTACCTCTTACCCCCTTTCCCTCTGTGTCTCTTCCCCCCTCACCCTCTGTATCTCTCCCCCCTGTGTCTCTTCCCCCTCTCCCTCTGTGCCTCTTCCCCCCTCTCCCTGAGTCTCCCCCCTGGCCTGTGTCTCTTTCCACCTTCCCCCTGTGTCTATTCCCCTCCCCCCCCATTTCCCTCCCATGTGTATCTTCCCCCTGTTCTCCCTCCCCTGTGTTTCTTCCCCCTTCTCTCACTCCCGTGTGTCTTTTCCCACTCCTCTACCTCCCCGGTGTCTCTTTCCCACCTATCCCTCTCCCCCCTCCCTCTGTGTCTCTTCCCCACTCTCCCTCTGTGCCTCTTCCCCACTCTCCCTCTGTGACTCTCCCCCCCTCTTCCCCACTCTCCCATCTGCTCGCGGCTAGCGCCGCGCTGTTCGCATGCGCGGCTCACGCCGCGCTATGCGCATGCGCAGCTCATGTCGCGCTCTGTGCAAGCGCGGCAACTGCTGCGCAATGCTCAGTTCATCATTGTCAAACTGCGATTCGTTGCAAGCGGGACGACGAATCGCAGTTTGACAATTATATTATGTGATAATCAGAGTATTGCAGAATATTGTGATATCTTTATTGTTGAAAAAAAACCTTTAGTTACAATGTCAAGTCAGAAGTAATACCAATTAATGTAAGCAATGGAATGCAGAGCAGAGTTTCAAAGTGACAGACAACATGAATAATGTGCTGTTCAGTCAAGTGTGCATGTGTATACACCGTGTTTTAGATAAGAGAAAACCAGAGTAGGGCCACATATTAAGTAGTAATTTAGGGCCACATATTAACTGGTAATGAAACAACAATAAAACATGAAAAGGAATGTGGCAGGGTCAGAAATCTTTATATTGTACTGGAAAACCCCAGTTCATGTAAGTTCTGTGCCTTAAGTTTTAAAGAATGTGATCATTAGCATTTAAAATATTTTTCAAATGTTTTTGAAATTCCCTCTGGCTGTTTTAATTTTCAGGTTTTGGAATGAGTGATCACTCTGGGTAAAATGGTGTCCAACTGGGGTACAATAATTGTTTTCAATGTGTTTTTGATAAAATGTCATTCTTTATGACTCAAAAGAGGTAAACAAATATCTGATATAATAGCTTCTAATTGTATGGAAATTAAATTCCCCCCAAAACAGAGCAAATAAGAATTATAATAAAAGTGAAAAGAAAATTCCCTGTTTGTAGACAACACACTTCCCATCCACCAAAATATTCTGTGTTTCTATATTTTTAAATTAAATTTTTATTTCAAATCTAAAATGGTAATCAACTACCAAAAATGGGATAGATAAAATAACAAATTATCCTTGTAAAGTAAGAAATACTTTGTGACTACCAAAGACCTGTCAACAAGACCTTACACAAATGGAGTCTCATTAAATTCGAAGGCCGCATCTTGCGGTATATAGGCCGTATGTCTGCGGATGAGCGGGCTGGTGCTATACAATTGAGCAAGGGTGCAATTTATGGGCAGAAGCCTGAAGCCCGTAAACCCCTCCCGCGGCTGCAAACAATGGGCTGGACTAGATGCGGTCCGCAGTTACAATTATATCACGGTACAACGAAGTGCGACGCAGGCCACTCAGCCAAAAGAAAGCTATCTAGCCAAAGGTGATTGACACAGAGATAATGTAAAGTTGCGTTCCACAAGCCCATGCGTTGACTGCATTGTAGATTCTGACGAAGTAGCACGCAGGTCCTGGAGTTGGTGGTTTGAGCAGAGTTTGTTAATTTTGTATTCATCTATTTACAAATTTACACTTATTTCTTGAGTACACATAATTACAGAATACACATAATACCAATACACTTAAATTCAATTACACACATAGATCCATACACACACCCCTATCCCCCACACCTCATCCCCCAACATTTATTAAATACACATAATATACATTTTTTTTCTTCATATACATATACAGAAACACTTATTTTTATCTATCCTTATATTTTTTGAGGGATTTAAATGGAGGGAGGAGAGAGGATGGGAGATGAGTGGAGATGCAGGTAGGAGGAGATGACAACATAAGAGGAGGTGGAAAGGAGTGGCAGAGGAGAGAAGCAGGTGGAAGAGTTGTAGGAGGTGGAGGATTTGGAGGAGGAAAAGGAGTTGGAGGTGGAGGAGGAGGTAGTGAAGGAGTTGGAGGAGAAGTTACAGGTGGAGGATGAGCTGAAGGCCAGAGGAAAATGGTAGAGGAGTTGAGGAGGCGGAGAGCACAGGAGAGGAGGATAGTGGAGTGGATGAGGTGAGTTGTGGCAGGGTGCCCCAAAAACTAGGCACATCTAGTCCAGGGAAAGAGGCGGAGGGGCCTGATCCCGGGGGGGGGGGGGGGGGGAGTAGTTTGGGGCATCGATAGGCCTCAGGGATAGTTCAGGGAGCCAAGGATCCCCACCCACTGTCAGGAGGCTAAGGGCAAGCACAGGGTTCATAACTACATGCACCAGGTAAATCTGGTCCCGGACCTAGGACCCGGGCATGGAAGTAGGCAGCAGTCGCAGTAACAGCAGTGGGTACAGTGGGATGGGATGTGAGGAATGTGAAGCACCACTTTAACGACAGAGCCAAAGTGAGGAGTGTCACGACCCACTCTCTGGCTGGGGTCTGCTGACCGGATTTGGGTTACTCTGGACCTTCAGCAGTTTTGATTACAGGAACATCATGTCTCAGCCCTTGGCTTAGACTGAGCAATATTGACAGTAACTCTTACGAATCTTACTGCAAGCATATGTCCCCGGGTAAATAATACATCTACACACCACGTCTTGATCAAAATTATGAACAACGTTTTATTTTGGAACAACATATTTAAAACATTTCACACACACACAGTGGAGGGAGTGGATCAACCTTTCCCCTTTCTCTGGCCAATAGGGTAACCTCCAGAGTAACCTAATTACCTCTGTCCAATGTAACAGAGGTAGGCTATAGGAACCACCAAACCCCTCCCATGGGCCAACCCCAGGCGTGGCTATTAAGCTCATTCTAACCCAGACTCTCCCAGTGGATACTTCCTGTTTTTCCTCCTGGACTATGCCCCTGGGGAAACCCCCTACTGGATCTTTGTTCACGTCCTGGAGACAGCCTGTGAGGTTTATCTTGTTCAGGATCTCGCTCAGCTCCTGCCTCAGTGTTTACCTACTGGGGGATGGTTAACTAAATACAATCACTCCATTGTACTATATACAAGCTTATACTGTAATTAACTATTACAACCCAAACCATATTTCCCCATTCCCACATGGTATCAGGGTGGGGCAAGTTTTCCACGTCAATCCATTTTATGCAGTATTGCTGACTTTATTAAATGGGGACAGTGGAACCCCCTATTCATACCATTCACAAGCAGTGACTTTGTGAGCCCAAACCTTTTGTTCTTCCACATGGCAACAGCATGTGGAAGATAATCCAGCCCCAGATGGCCACTGCTGCCAGTCACAAAATGGCCCAAGCATAGTTCACACAAAATCCAATATGGCCCCTGGGTGATTCATGACAAGGAGGACAAGCAAGCTGCAGCACTAAGCAGTGGACAAATAGCCATAGTCCATTACAAAGAGTGGGAGATGGCCACCAAGGAAGTATTGAGCCATATACCACCACTGGAGCTTTAGGCCTGGTGGCCCAGCAGGATCCAGCTCCATGTCAGGTGAATATCACATACACCAACATGCCACTACACGTACAGTACATTACACACACTACACATTAAATCCATGAAGCTGACAAATCACTGTCATTCGTGGGCACAACAACAGTAAGTAACCAATAGAGAGCCAATGAATGGGTGAGCCCACTGCAGCCTATGCAGTTACAGACTGCAGCCGGAATCAAGATAGCGTTAGGAGCCAAGAACAATCAAGATCAAGAACCAAAGAAAAGATCTAGCTATACATCTAGCAAAAGATAGCTACTCATAGTTGCAATTAAGTGAATCATTCAGGTTCAATACTATATGTCAGTTAGTTAGGAATGAACACAAAACAATATATTATTCATCATATAAATAACATATACGTTTCTTTTATTTCTTTCAGCATCAAGGAGGTCTGGGTCCAATGGTGAGCCAGATGCTGTGGAATCGGCTCATTCAGAGCAGGGAGTCGATGAGTGAGCCCCGGCCCAGCAGGAAGCGGTGCCGAGGGAGGAGGGAAGAAGTGCAACAGAGGGCCCTGGGTTAGAGGAGGAGGATGTAATCTGGGCTGTGGAATCACCAGCAGGACCATTGGCCGCATCAGCCGCATTTGACCCCATTGTCCCCTTCCTCCAGAGACTCAGCATGTCACCAGGGCCCTCCTACTAGAGGGACCAGTGGGGCATTACCTCCTCTCCTCCTCCCCTAACCAGTTCCACAGACTGGCCAACACCACCACCAGGACCAGCAACTACAGCACCACTACCATGGAGCGAGGCTCAATCGGGCTAAGACCCTCCACAAGCCAGGCTGTACAGGCGGAGATGCTGGCCATCAAGCGGCATATAGAGTGTCTCCAGGGGATCCAGGCTAGCATCTCCTCCAGTCAAGCAGATGTCATGCTAAGACTGGCCAGGCGCAATAGGGAGGAGAGGAGACACCATCTGATGATGGAATCCTACCTTGCTGAAGATGGACCAGAGCGCATTTCAACATCTGAGTACAGACGCCTTGCCCAGTGGTCTGATCCCCAGCCCCAGCCTCCCCCACACACCCGGCCGCTCCTCTCCTCCCCCCATGCCTCTGCCAAGGCCACTGCCACCAGCATCACCACTGCTCTTGGGGCCGCCCACAGGGAATTGGGGCCCTGATACTAGGCTAAGGAGGATGTAGGGACTGAACATATGTTTTGTGCCTTCTCAACAGCACTCCTCAGTGACAATCTGTTGATCCAAATGTTGTTAATCTAGCTAGGCTACAGAGTCTTGGATCTTGGCCTATGTGATGGTGATATTTTGTACGCAGATGGCTACCTCTCACATGGTCCATGACCCTCTTCTCTGTGGACACGTAGGGTTCTGTGTAACATTTCACCAAGTGATGGTCACTGAAGAATGCTGCAGTGGCTATATTTTTAAGAACTTATTTTGCAGGTTTTTGTTCTGTTTTGTTTTAGGGACAATTGAAGTCCATGAAGGCATCTTCTGCATCGGCAAGCATTGTGAAGGAAATGTATGAAGTTTAAGTTTTTCACAGTGCCTTTCAGGTAGACATTCCTTCAATGACAGCCCCCTTAACATGTAGCTCACACAATTTTAAAGCTATCATATAGCCAGATATCTAAGACATGATTGTTGTTAGCGTAATTGTAGACTAATACCGCTGTAGCGGCGGACTTGCAATGTCTCACAATGGCATGTTAATGACAGCCAGTATTAATATATGCACTGGTGAAGCATGAGATTCTGACCTTATTATCAGTCTTAGTGATGTCGCGAACATCAAATTTTCGGTTCGCGAACATCGGACGCGAACTTCAATCAAATGTTCGCGAACGGGCGAACTGGGCGAACCGCCATAGACTTCAATGGGCAGGCGAATTTCAAAACCCACAGGGACTCTTTCTGGCCACAATAGTGATGGGAAAGTTGTTTCAAGGGGACGAACACCTGGACTGTGGCATGCCGGAGGGGGATCCATGGCAAAACTCCCACGGAAAGTTACATAGTTGATGCAGAGTCTGGTTTTAAGCCATAAAGGGCAAAAATCACCTAACATTCCTAAATTGTTTGGAATAACTTGCTTTAAAACATCAGGTATGATGTTGTATCGATCAGGTAGTGTAAGGGTTACACCCGCTTCACAGTAACAGACCAATCTCTCCGTTTAATGCACTGCGAACAACCGCAAACAGTCCCTTTGCACAACCGCAAACTCCCCATTTGCACAAGGTTGGATACCAAGCTAGCCTTGTCCTCACTGATGTCATTGAAGGTCTCTACCTCCACCCAGCCACCAAGGGTCCCTGAAAGGTGACAACAAGCCCCCGGGGGCGCCTGCTGTGTTTGGTCTTCCACCTCCTCAAAGCCACCTTCCTCCTCTGACTCCTCTTCTTTAGACTCCCAGAGTCTGGGGGCTTCCACTGCCCAGCATGGAAGATTATACGCAGGTCAGAGTCTGGGGGCTTCCACTGCCCAGCATGGAAGATTATACACAGGTCAGAGTCTAGGGGCTTCCACTAGAAAATAAGCACAATATAAGCTGTTAGGTGTTAGACTGTCACACACACACACTGGCAGGCAGGCATAGATTACACAAAAAAAATTATAAAATAAAATAAATGATGTTCAAAGTTTCCTCAATGATAAAGTATAGGGGGCGTACCAAAAAGCGCATGTGTTCGCCGTACGCGGCGGACGCGAACATGCGAAAATCGCCGCAAATAGTTCTCCGGCGAACTGTTCGGGACATCACTAATCAGTCTGAGAACAATCAATGTTGATAAACAATATATTGTGAAGGCGATAGTACATCTTGACCACTGACGCTGGTCACAGCTAAGCATTTACTGACACATCATTATTAATAGTTATGGCCAGTGAGTTATCCTGAGAACTAGCTAATGGTTAGTAATGCTTGCAGATGGGAATGAAGTGAGTTGGTATGTTGTTACAGTTACAGTTAGAGATGTCGCTGACAGTTCACCCGCGGACTATTCGCAGCGATTTTGGCTCTTTCGCGCTCGCATTGGACGGCGGACACATGCGCTTTTCGGTCCGCCCCCTATTCTTTATCATTGAGGAAACTTTGACCCTACACCTCACAGTCAGCAGACACATTCCAGCCAATCAGAAGCATACACTCCCTTCCAGAGCCTTCCATCTGAAGGACAGCATACATTTTAGAATCATACTGAAGCTGCATTCATTGTGAAAGGACAGATAGTGTAGCTGCTGGAAATGTAATAGGGAAATAGATAGCCAAGCTGTGTATTTAGCTTCCACTACAGACCTGAAGCACTCCTCTGATATCTGCTGCAAGGACAGCAACCCAAAAAGCCCTTTTTTTTCTGTGTAATCTAATTGCATATGCCTGCCTGCCAGCGTGTGTGTGTGACAGGCTAACACCTAACAGCTTATTTTGTGCTTATTTTCACTACTCATACCTGGTGGTGTACCATACAGTGAAAACAACCATTTTTTGTGTGATTCCCTTTGGTGCTAGAATAATGCCCAGTTTTCAGAGGCAACGTACCCTGAACTTAAAAAGTTCTGAGGACATGGTTGACTGGCTAACACAAGACACCCAATCTTCTACAGCTTCCGCTCGGAACCTAGACGCACCATTCTCCTCCAGCTTAGCTTCGGGCACCTCTCCAGTTACCACTCGCCCGCCTGCCGCCACCACCAACACTAGCACCACAGCCGCTTCACTTGATCCATCAGCAGAGTTATTTACACATCCATTGGAAGAAATGAGTGATGCGCAAACATTAGTGCCAGAGGATGTAGATAACAGGGATATGTCCCAGTCAGGCAGCATTACACACATAGTCATACGGTCTGATGATGATGATGTTGTACCCGGTGCTGCTTCCTTTGTTAAGTTGTCAGAGTGAAGCGGATGATGATGATGATGCGTCCGTGGATGTCACGTGGGTGCCCGCTATAAGAGAAGAAGAACAGGAGGAAAGTTCAAATGGGGAGAAAGAGGAGAAGGAGGAGACGAGTTGGAAGCAGGGGGAGGTTGTCGCAAGTAGCTAGTGGCACAGTCAGACAGCATGCATCGGCACCCGGGGTCAGCCAGACACCATGCCAGTCAACGCATGCTGTTGCCACCACCAGAATGCCGTCATTGCAGAGCTCAGCAGTGTGGCAATTTTTTGGTGTGTCTGCCTGTGACAACAGCGATGCCATTTGCAACCTGTGCGAAAAGAAACTGAGTCGTGGGAAGTCCAACACCCACCTAGGTACAACTTCTTTGCAAGGCACATGATGTCACATCACAAACGCCTATGGGATCAACACATGAGTACAAGCAGAACACAACGTCAAAGCCGCCATCCTCCTCCTAGTCCAGCATCTTCAGCCACGTCAACCACTGCTGCCCTGCTTGCCCCCTCGCAACCATCCTCCACTTCGTGTCTCGCCCTGAGCAGTCCCTGCTCATCTGCCCACAGTCAGGTGTCTGTCAAGGACATGTTTGAGTGTAAGAAGCCAATGTCACAAAGTCACCCCCTTGCCCGGCAACTGACAGCTGGCTTGTCTGAACTCTTAGCCCGCCAGCTTTTAACATACAAGCTGGTGGATTCTGAGGCATTCAAAAAATTTGTAGCTATTGGGACACCGCAGTGGAAAGTACCCGGCCGAAATTTCTTTGCACAAAAGTCAATCCCCAACTTGTACTCGATTGTGCAAAAGGAAGTAATGGCATCTCTGGCACACAGTGTTGGGGCAAGGGTCCATCTGACCACGGATACCTGGTCTGCAAAGCATGGTCAGGGCAGGTATATCACCTACACTGCGCATTGGTTAAACCTGGTGACGGCTGCCAAGCATGGAATACGTGGCTCTGCAGAGGAGTTGGTGACACCGCCACGACTTGCAGGCAGGCCTGCTGCCACCTCTTCTACTCCTCCTACTCCATCCTCTTCCATAACCTCCTCGGCTGAGTCCTCTTCTGCTGCTGCTATGTCTTGCTCCACATCAACGGCACCCCCGAGCTCCAGTGACACCGGACCAGCACTCCTGTCCGCCCTGAACGCACAGGTGGATCAGTGGCTGACTCCGCACCAACTGGAGATCGGCAAAGTGGTTTGTGACAACGGAAGAAATTTGTTGGCGGCATTGAATTTGGGCAAGTTGACACATGTGCCGTGCATGGCACATGTGTGTAATCTGATTGTACAACACTATGTGCATAAGAAGGAAGGTGTGTGGCCATTTCAGGCGTTCCTACACGGCCATGGTGCACTTTACAGATATCCAGCGGCGAAACAACATGCCAGTGAGGCGCTTGATTTTAGACAGCCCGACACGTTGGAATTCAACACTCCTAATGTTCGACCGCTTGCTCCAAAAAGAAAAGGCCGTTAACGAGTATTTGTATGACCGGGGTGCTAGGACAGCCTCTGCGGATCTGGGGATTTTTTTGACACGTTACTGGACACTCATGCGCAATGCCTGTAGGCTTAAGCGTCCTTCTGAGGAGGTGGCAAACCTGGTCAGTCGCACCCAGGGCACCATCAGCGACATCATACCATTTGTTTTCTTCCTGGAGGGTGGCCTGCGAAGAGTGCTGGATCAGGCCGTAGATGAGCTTGAAGAGGAAGAGTTGTGGTCACCATCACCACCAGAAACAGCCTTATCAGCATCGCTTGCTGGACCTGCGGCAATGCTGGAAGCGGATTGTGAGGGAGATGAGTCAGAGGAGGAATGTGGCTTTGAGGAGGAGGAGGAAGACCAGCCACAACAGGCATCCCAGGGTGCTAGTTGTCACCTATCTGGTACCCGTGGTGTTGGACGTGGCTGGGGGAAGAACATACTTTCAGTGAGATCACTGAGGACGAGGAACGGGACATGACGGGCATCCAACCTTGTGCAAATGGGGACTTTCATGCTGTCCTGCCTGTTGAGGGACCCTCGTATAAAAAGGATGAAGGAGAACGACCTGTACTGGGTGTCCACGCTACTAGACCCCCGGTATAAGCAGAAAGTGCCTGAAATGTTAATGAATTACCACAAGTCGGAAAGGATGCAGCACTTCCAAAATAAATTAAAAAGTATGCTTTACACAGCGTTTAAGGGTAATGTCTCAGCACAACGGCAATCTAACAGCGGAAGAGGTGAACATAATCTTCCTCCTCCCACGACCACGCTGGCAAGGAGAGGACGCTTTACAGACGTGTTGTTGATGGAGGATATGCAGAGTTTTTTAAGTCCTATGCATCGCCACAGCCCTTCAGGGTCCACCCTCAGAGAACGACTCGACCGTCAGGTAACAGACTACCTCGCCTTAACTGCAGATATCGACACTATGAGGAGCGATGAACCCCTTGACTACTGGGTGTGCATGCTTGCCCTGTGGCCTGAGCTATCCCAATTTGCCATAGAACTTCTGTCCTGCCCCGCTTCAAGTGTCCTGTCAGAAAGGACCTTCAGTGCAGCCTGAGGTTTTGTCACTGAGAAGAGAAGTCGCCTAGGTCAAAAAAGTCTAGATTACCTCACCTTTATTAAGATGAATGAGGGATGAATCCCGAAGGGACTGACAGTGGGCGATACATTCGATTAAAAAAGGCCTGATAGATGAGCTGCCTTGAGCTAATAATGGTCCACACGCTGCTGTATTTTATCCCTTAATGCCGGATGATTTGCGTGACTTATCCGCCACCAACTAGGCTTCAAGACGCAATGTTTTAGGCCACTTTCTGCCTGGCAAACTAACATCAATTTTTCTGGTTGCTGCAACAATACCTAATTTTTGCATTTAAATTCTTTTATTGTCAGAAGGCGTACAGCATGTAATGAAAAATAAAGCATTTTTAAACAGTCTTGCATAACAGTTGTGCAAAAATACATATTTACAATAAAGACATTGTGTGAAAGTTAGCTGGCTAGTCATTCTTATTTTTACTTTTTAGGTTTATAATTTTTCTTATTTTTTACTGTGATTGCAATATAAGAGATACCTAAAACATGGTAAAACAGACAATAGTAAAGAGTATATCTGCAGGAAACACCAAAGTCCTATTAGCTATCATTCCTTCAGCAGTATTAGCTTATTATTTACAATATCTAACCTGGGCAATCACCCTTGGGTTACCCTAGGGCAGGCTTCAGTAAGCGACCTCTCCTTTCCTGGGATGATTTTGCCACTGGTTGCTTCTGAAGGGTCTCCAGGGCTCCCCCACTCCGGTCCTTCCTCCAGTGTCGCTTCAACCAGTAACAAATGTTTTATATTTGTAAAGCGACCCAATGATCCTCCTTGATAGAGGTTTATCTTTACACATTTTGGAGAACCAATTTAAGACCGGTGTCCCCTGTTTCTGGGTCAGTGGGTGAAATGCCTCAGCCTACAGTAATTGTAATGTTCTGACAGCGGTAGTTTATGCTTGTCCCTCAGTTCCTCATCTGGCCCTTTACTAACCAGTCTTCAAGTCTATCTAGTTTCCTTGACCTCCACCAGTGTTGTGATGTTGTGCTCATGTGTTTCGGGGCCTGAGGGTGGTCAAGAATTGGGGTCATTTGGGTGGATCCAGGGAACAAACCCGTGTGTTTCTTGGCCCATTTCCAGTCTGATAGTGAGTGTCTGATTAGGTGGTTTAGCGAGTTTTTAAGGCTCTGAGGCAATTCTGATAGCCAAGCCACCTTGTCCCAGGTTAAGGGCCTTAAAATGTGGTTCTCTTAATACACCCAGGCCGGTTGATGCCCTATAGAATGTGCTATTGGGAGGAAAGATAACTGAGCTGCCTTGTGGTAATATTTTAAGTTTGGACACGATAGTCTCCCCTCTGACTTATGAAGGTACATAATTTTCTTTGTGATGCGTAGAGATGTTGCGAATAGTTCGCCGGCGGACTGTTCCCGGCGAACATAGCATGTTCGCGTTTGCGGCGAACTGCGAACATATGCGATGTTCGATGCGCCCCCTATACTTTATCATTGAGCAAACTTTGACCTTGCATCTCACAGTCAGCAGACACATTCCAGCCAATCAGCATCATACCCTGCCTTCCAGACACTTTAACCTCATGGACAGCAGCCATTTTGAAATCATAACTAACTTGCAGTCTTACAGAGAGGAGATTGAGTGTAGGTGATACTGCATCAATAGGGAAAACCATAGCTAGGCTACTGTACACAGTGTGCAATACAGTCCTGAAGGACTCTTTTGATCTCTGCTGCAAGGACACCCCTGTGTCTCTTCCCCCCCTTATCATAATTTTGCCCTCAGATATCTCTGGTCTCTCTGTCCCTCTCACCCTCTCTCAAGGTACCAAAGAACAACACCTAACTCAGGCTCCGAAAAACAACACCTAACTCAGATATCTCCTGGTCTCTCTTTCCCTCTCACAAGGCTCCAAAGAACAACACCTAACTCAGGCTGCAAAGAACAACACCTAACTCAGATATCTCCTGGTCTCTCTGTCCCTCTCACAAGGCTCCAAAACACCTAACTCAGGCTCCAAAGAACAATACCTAACTCAGGTACCTGGACTTCTAAGGATTTTCTGCCATTGTTAATGATTATTTATCAATTTTGTGATTAATATCTGTTATAATATTTGCTGACATAGTTACTTTTCATCTAGAAATAATTGTATACCTGTGATTTCCTCTGTACCATCCCCCATCATTAGCATTGTTTGTTTCAAGCCATGTGTTGTGGGCAGTAACTTATATCCCATTCTAAACAACTCCTCATTTGCCCTCAGATATCTCTGGTCTCTCTGTCCCTCTCACCCTCTCTCAAGGCTCCAAAGAACAACACCTAACTCAGGCTCCAAAGAACAACACCTAACTCAGATATCTCTGGTCTCTCTGTCCCTCTCACCCTCTCTCAAGGCTCCAATGAACAACACCTAACTCAGATATCTCCTGGTCTCTCTGTCCCTCTCACTCTCTCTCAAGACTCCAAAGAACAACACCTAACTCAGGCTCCAAAGAACAACACCTAACTCAGATATCTCTGGTCTCTCTGTCCCTCTCACAAGGCTCCAAAGAACAACACCTAACTCAGGCTCCAAAGAACAACACCTAACTCAGATATCTCTGGTCTCTATGTCCCTCTCACCCTCTCTCAAGGCTGCAAAGAACAACACCTAACTCAGATATCTCTGTTCTCTCTGTCCCTCTCACCCTCTCTCAAGGCTCCAAAGAATAACACCGAACTCAGATATCTCCTGGTCTCTCTGTCCCTCTCACCCTCTCTCAAGGCTCCAAAGAACAACACCTAACTCAGGCTCCAAAGAACAACACCTAACTCAGGCTCCAAAGAACAACACCTAACTCAGATATCTCTGTTCTCTCTGTCCCTCTCACCCTCTCTCAAGGCTCCAAAGAACAACACCTAACTCAGACATCTCTGGTCTCTCTGTCCCTCTCACCCTCTCTCAAGTATCCAAAGAACAACACCTAACTCAGGCTCCGAAAAACAACACCTAACTCAGATATCTCCTGGTCTCTCTGTCCCTCTCACAAGGCTCCAAAGAACAACACCTAACTCAGGCTCCAAAGAACAACACCTAACTCCGATATCTCCTGGTCTCTCTGTCCCTCTCACAAGGCTCCAAAGAACAACACCTAACTCAGGCTCCAAAGAACAACACCTAACTCAGGCTCCGAAGAACAACACCTAACTCAGATATCTCCTGGTCTCTCTGTCCCTCTCACAAGGCTCCAAAGAACAACACCTAACTCAGGCTCCAAAGAACAACACCTAACTCAGGCTCCGAAGAACAACACCATACTCAGATATCTCCTGGTCTCTCTGTCCCTCTCACAAGGCTCCAAAGAACAACACCTAACTCAGGCTCCGAAGAACAACACCTTACTCAGATATCTCCTGGTCTCTCTGTCCCTTTCACAAGGCTCCAAAGAACAACACCTAACTCAGGCTCCAAAGAACAACACCTAACAGATATCTCTGGTCTCTCTGTCCCTCTCACCCTCTCTCAAGGCTCCAAAGAACAACACCTAACTCAGGCTCCAAAGAACAAAACCTAACTCAGATATCAACTACCAACCTACCTACCACCCTGACCCAGTGACCAAGTAGTACCCAGTAGTACCAAGCCATCTACCTATCACCCTGACCCAGTGGCCCCACCCTAACCCAACTACTAAGTCACCTACCTACCACCCTGACTCAGTAACACCACCCTGGCCCAACTACCAACTTGGAAGTTGGGTCAGGGTGGGGTGGGGTCACTGGGTCAGGGTGGTAGGTAGGTGGCTTGGTAGTACCAAGTCAAGCCACCTACCTACCACCCTGACTCAGTGACCCCACCCCACCCTGACCCAACTACCAACTTGGTAGTTGGATCAGGGCGAGGTGGGGTCACTGGGTCAGGGTGTTAGGTAGGTGGCTTGGTAGTACCAAGCCAAGCCACCTACCTACCACCCTGACCGAGTGACCCCACCCCACCCTGACCCAACTATCAACCCACCTAACAATCATTTAAAAAATAAACAAACACAAACCCCCCCACATTTTTAAAAGTAATAGGCACTTTTACAGATAAAATAAAAATAAGGGAAGGAAAAAAAAAGAAAACGATAATAAAGTAAACAACAGCACATACTTACCTGCCAAATTGACCCCTCGAGCGGTGGCCTTCTGCCCTGGATAGTCGGGCATTCCAATCGATTTTGATTGAAGCCCATGTCCTCCAGTTTTCATAGAAGCCCATGTCCTCATCTTGATTGAAGCCATTGTCCATCCTTTCTGGTCCATTGCAAGAGGCCTCCACCTAAAAAACCCGATGCTCTAAAAAAAAAAAAAAAAACTTACTAACGAAGCTCCTCCTTCGAGGAGCTCCCCGGGCAACTAATTAATTTTTTCCCACGCTCTGCCTTTTATGCTAATTTTTGAAGGACTCTGATTGGCTGAACTTTTGATTGACATTGATTTCAACCAATCAGAGTCTTCTAAAAATTAGCAAAGCAGGTATGGAAGCCTGGAAGGGCAAAAAAGGTTAGTGTGAACTTGTGTGACCCTGTATGTATTATACATATGTATTATACAGCTGCTGTTATTATTCAAACTGAGGGTTCCATCTCATGTTAGTATTGCTTGAGACTTGATAAAGAGAGGCTAAGCCTCTCGAAAGCTCGTCATTATAAATAAGACGTTTGTCCAATACAAAAGGTATCAAATTATATTGCAATACTCATTATTAATCTATATTTATATGGATTAATAATTACTAAATTACTAGATTACTGGACATTCACGGCTGCTTCACGCTTTAATTATATATATATATATATAATGTATATTTTCAGGGTACGGTTGGGGCCTATATGGTCCTGATTGGTCAATAAATCAGGACCAATTTTAGGGTACTGTTTGGGCTTATATGGTCACACTTAGGCCCTCATTCTATTGCAATTCGGCCAATTGAATAGGGCTCTAAATAAGCACATAACATATATTTTTTAAAGAAGTTTTTAGTTAGTGAAAACCTTGCTTTTGGATAGATGCTCACTAACTAAAAACTTCTTTAAAAATAATATGTTATGTGCTTATTTAGAGCCTTATTCAATTGGCCAAATTACAATTGAATGAGGGCCTTAGTCTTTTAAGGTTTTTAAGGTACGGTTGGGGCCTATATGGTCCTAGTTGGTCATTTAAGGTTTTTTAGGTACTGTTTGGGCCTATACAGTCCTGATTGGTGTAGTGTGTGTTTTTAAGGTACGGTTGGAGCCTATATGGTCCTAATTGGTCATTTAAGATTTTTAGGGTATAGTTTGGGCCTATATGGTCACACTTAGTCTTTTAAGGTTTTTAAGCTACGGTTTGGGCCTATATGGTCACACTTAGTCTTTTAAGGTTTTTAAGCTACGGTTTGGGCCTATATGGTCACACTTAGTCTTTTAGGATTTTTAAGGTACGCTTTGGGCCTATATGGTCACACTTAGTCTTTTAAGGTTTTTAAGGTACGGTTGGAGCCTATATGGTCCTAATTGGTCATTTAAGGTTTTTGAGGTACTGTTTGGGCCTATACAGTCCTGATTGGTGTAGTGTGTGTTTTTAAGGTACGGTTGGGGCCTATATGGTCCTAATTGGTCATTTAAGGTTTTTAAGGTAAGGTTTGGGCTTATATGGTCCTGATTGGTCTTTTAAGGTTTTTAAGGTATGGGTTGGGCCTATATGGTTACACTTGGTCTTTTAAGGTTTTTAAGGTATGGTTTGGGTCTTGAATGGTCTGATTGATTTGCTTGGTTTATATCACCCCCAGGTGCAAACCCTCTGTGGCAGCAGATTTGTTTGGACTCGTTGGTCAACTTACTGAACATGAACACCCCGAGAAGAAGAGCCAACTAATGGTGAGTGTCATTACTTTAATTTTTCTGTGAATGCGTATAGATACAATTTTGATATTGCTGTAGTCTTGTCACATGATTTTTTTCCAATCTATATTGTATACCAATGAATTTAACCCATTGTTACTTTGCTTCATGACATTGCTGCAGTGCTGATCATGTATTTCAATGGGCGGGGCAAGTATAAGGTTATTAGGTGGGGCATATAAAAGTCATTATGACATCAGGGGGAGGAGTTAGAAAAATGGGTGTGGGTTATATAAGGGGAGGAGCCAAGGTTTGCCCTGGCGCCCCCCAATTTGAAAGTTCACCAGCCGCCACTGGACAGATATCACATTACATAATAGTGCCACTCACTTTATATCACATCTTTTCCCTCTCTAACTAATGGATAACCTAACCTCTTTATTTTCACAACTTCCTTCCTATGTACCTCTCACTTCCTTCCTAACCTTGCTATTCCTTATCTACCCTTAACCAGGTCTCTGTCTCTTCCATTACCTTTAGATTGTAAGTGGCGGGTGTCTAATCTTGTGGGTGCTTTGGGAAAGAGCACTTCTTACAAGACTTGAAGCTCAAAACAGGGCCCTCCATTTTCTGCTTGTCGTCATTATTGTATATTGTATATTTCCTTGTTCTTCTCCCCTGTACAGCGCTACGGAATATGTTGGCGCAATACAAATAGAAGATAATAATAATCATCCTCCCCCTCCCTCATCATCCTCCCTGTGTCTCTTCCCCCCCTCCCTCATCATCCTCCCGTGTCTCTTTCCTGCTCCCTCAACATCCTACCCCCTCTCTCGTCATCCTCCCCTGTGTCTCTTTGCCCCCTCCCTCATCACCCCCCCCCCCCCACTTACCCTGCAGCTGCTCCTCTGCACGTCTTCCGGCACCCGGCATATGCTAATGACGTGACGTCATATGCACGTCACGTCATTAGCATTGGCCGGGTGCCAGAAGATGCATGAAGGAGCCAAGGAGCAGCTGCAAGGTAAGTGAGGGGGGGTGGGTGATGAGGGAGGGGGCAAAGAGTCACGGGGTATGATGAGGGAGGGGGAGGATGATGATGGAGGGGGAAAGAGACACGGGAGGATGATGATGGAGGGGGGAAGAGACACAGGGGAGGGTGATGAGGAAGGCGGGAAAGAGACACAGAGGAGGATGATGAGGGACGGGGGTAAAGAGATACAGGGGAGGATGACGAGGGAGGGGGAAGAGACACAGGGGAGGGTGATGAGGAAGGGGGGAAAGAGACACAGGGGAGGATGATGAGGGAGGCGGTAAAGAGATACAGTGGAGGATGATGAGGGAGGGGGATGTTAGGTTATTTTTCCCTTTATGGATTAAAACCAGACTCTGCATCAACTATGTAATTTTCTGTGGTAGTTTTGACATGGATCCCCCCTCCTGCATGCCACAGTCCAGGTGTTAGTCCCCTTAAAACAACTTTTCCATCACTATTGTGGCCAGAAAGAGTCCCTGTGGGTTTTAAAATCCGCCTGCCTATTGAAGTCTATGGCGGTTCGCCGGTTCGTGAACATTTGCGGGGGTTCGCGTTCGCGGTTCGCAAACCGAAAATTTTATGTTCGCGACATCACTAGTGATGTGTGAGGGAGAGTGGTTCCAGATAAACTGAAATATTTTTTGAATATTTTCTAATTCTTTTTATTTAATCGGGATCAGGAGTGTTCAAAATATGTAGAGCACCCTAGGAAGGACATTCATTTTTATTGTATTTATTCTCCCTAGCCATGATAAACTATACTTTGTCCATTTACTCAGGTAATTAATTATTGTTTTATAAAGTTTGGAGTGGTTGGCTTTGTACAAGTCCTCTAGCTTAGGGGTTAGTCGGATTCCCAGGTAGTTTATGTGGTTCTTATCCCACCTAATATTAAACTTCTCTTGGAGACCCTGCTTCTCTACTGCTGTTAAGTCAATCGCTAGTGCTTCTGTCTTCTCTATGTTCAGTTTAAGGCCAGAAAACTGACCAAACTCCTCCATAGTTCGAATCAACTCTGGGACCGATTGGGTAGGGTTTGAAACTAAAATTCTTATCCACGCTCTGTTAAATATAGTCCTTTTATACTGGAATTCTAACCGTATATCCTGACCAGTTAACTTACATCTGACTGCTATAAGAACTCCAAATACACTGGAAACTTATAAGTTAAAGGGTTTATTAACATACAAGAGTAGTGGTGAGATTGGCATCTGAAATACAAGGCTCTACCTATATAATACTAATGTGTGTATGCAAGAGTGTAGAATATTCCTCTGTTCCTTTCCTAAGATAATTCTACTGCCCAGCAAGTCCATTTGTCCAAGTTATACACATCATAGCCACACTCTGGGATTGTCCCAGCCATTCAAATCTTTCATCAGTGAATGACCCCTGGATGTGATTCTTCATTGCACCTTTGCTCCACCTCTTGTCTCTTGAGTTGATTTCCATGCTGTGTGTCCATGATGCAAATTCATCCCTGAGGTTTTTGGTACTGACCATTTGTTGTTTGATCACCAGCAGGGTGTCATTCGGGAAAGTTAGCTTTCCTTATGACAGATAACATCACAGATAACTGGAAATCCACAAGCAAGGCATTCAAGCATATTAACCTCTTCAGTACAGCTCCAAAATTGGTTAATTACTCATATATTTATAACATTCCCCTCTTTGTGTCTGAATGACACACATTCGCCATGTGCTAAGAGATAGGACGTGGTTAACTGTGGTTGCAAAATCCTCTTCGCAAGATGGGGCAAATCCTCTTCAGATTTGTGGCTACTAGTGTGGCATATGGATTACAAGCTAGGCCCTGAAATAAAGTGTGGATACTACATGAGTATATATCTAACTTCTAAATAGTATAAAGCTAGCCTTGGATATCATACGCTTCACATCACCAGTGGACAATTTGTACATAAATCATTAATCGTTAACATTGATAAAACAAAAATAGAGTTTATACTAAAATGTTAAATACTGTAAAAGTTACTTTCACACTTTCTGTAAAACTAATACTTGGACATTTCCAATTTGAATGGTCTTTTTACATATCTAAAATACATGGTCCTAATAATGCTTTCAATTTGACATATGTAACAAGGAGTAACATAGAATATAAGGGCATTTCAAGGAAAATATACACGAATATGAACATTTGATTTTAAGCTCAAAGACAGGGCCCTCCATTCTTTTGCAAATTGTTAATACTGTTTTGTCATGTACTTATGGCCTGTATAGCATTACAGAATATGTTGGCATGTTGCAAATAGTGTATAATAATACTATCAATAAATGACCTGGTCCACGATATTATTTATGTACTAACATTATAACATTACCATAAAATCAACTTAGGACCCAGGTCACCAACAGACATATAACATTAATCTGGAAAGTACACACTGAATAAAATACTATTTCTACATTTTGATCTAACACAAATAGGCAAACATTTTCAAAAACTAAGGAATTGGGTAACATTTTTAGGAATGCAAGTTTGGTGCATTCATGGAGCGTAATTATAACTTAAAAAATATGTATTTCATAATTTGTGTTCAACATCCATTTAGATAACCGTAGTAAGCATATAATGTATGTCTACAGTGCACAAATGCACCATAGAGAAACACATACCCTTTTATATGGATAATGCCAAATTTTGGTGATGACCTAAAATGTTGTAATGTAATTTAGTCTGTGAATTCATCTCACCTTAGATATGTACAACATAATAACATATACTTTAACTACAGAAACACTGAATGGGTTACTTAGGTCCTGTTAACATTTAAATCAATTAATTACAGACAGGACAGATTATATGAAACTAAATGAATATTAATAAATCTAAACCAATATTATTAATGAAACTGAACAATGGTCAATATCCCCCCTTTTATGGAGGCAAGAAGACTTTCTGCCTCCATAAACATTCATTAATAATATAAAAAAAACTATGTGGACTTCTTAAAAATAAAATATAAACCACCCAGAATCAAAATTTATAGGGTTAGTTAAGATTAGTTATTTATCTTAAAGAAAAAAAAAAATTAAATGAAATGTTAGTATCCAGTACATATCACAAAAATGGCAAATCAATTGTATATTATGCTCATACTACAAACTTAGACACAAATAGAAACCAACAATAATGTAGATGTATTTCATTGGTAATGGTCATCCTTACTAAAATACTTAACGAAAGAAAAAATCACCTAAGAAGTATTTGAGTCCATTGATCTACCAATAGTATATAAAAAAAAAAATGTATGTTGATAAAAATCGATACTTATGGTTTCACGATAAAACTGCTTTGTCTCTCATATGCAGATATATATATATATATATATCGCCTATTCTAAGTTATTTTAATTGGACAGTTAGAATTGGACATATATATATATTTACTTGTGTTAAGAAAAAAAATAATAAACTTTTGTTAGCAATTTTACTAAAATCAACCATTACTGAATGATATACATGTATCATATTTAATTAACGAACCTAACTATAAATTGTGTTATATATTTAAATATGCTCAATTGTACCATTTAATACCTTGACTTTTCACTAAATGTAAATGTTTGATTTTACATCTTTATTATCTAGGTGTTTCCGTCAGTACTTATAAACGAAAGAAATCAAGGCCATCAGTGTTCTGCTATCTGTTTACTGTGAGTTACTGCATCTGAATGTTAACAAAAAGTAAATAATCCTGCTTTGAAGTTAACGTTTTAGCCAAAGGCAAACACCTCCTACTGACCATAGATACCTATTGTTACAGGGCATTTAACATCCTGGGGACATCTTTCTCCCAGCTGTTCTTTTGTTAAGAAAATCAGTGTTTGAAAAAAATATATATAAAAAAAAAAAAACATAAATAAAAACTAAAAAAAAACTTTGTTCAGAAAAAAAACAAAAACGTATATATAAAACAAAATCCGACACCCAAAATATCACATATATGCTCACTCACACAGAAAATTCGGAGTGAAAAAAAAAAAAAATGTTTTAAAAAAAACCCCCAAAAAAACATAGGTGCCATACATACACTGGTTCAAAACAAACTAAAAAAAATAAATAAACCTATAATAAAAAAATTAAAAAACACAAAACACAAGTCAAGGCACAAAAAAAAATGTCTTGTTTAAACCCTAGAATAAGTTTTTGAGGGAGTAAAAAAAAGGAATGTTGCCAACGGAGTGTTCCTACAAAAATAAACAAAATTAATACAAGTGAATAAAATCTAGTTAAACATAAGAGAATCAAACACAATTTAAATGAAGAAACTGAAACTCTAACAATTAAAAATAAAATTGTTTGCAAACAATTTTCCTATGAGCTCAGAATGGTACCACTTGGTTTTAGTAACTTATATAACATAATTTAGAGATTGCCAATATTTCATACTAATATGTTGATACTCCCAATGCAGATTAAAATGAGTTAATTACTTCCCTGCAAGAAAAAAACAAATGAAAAATTAGGTTCATTTCACAAATTTCAAACATGGCATCTCAAAATTCCTATAACCAACCATTTTGTTCTGTATACAAACAGCTCTCCAAGTTAGGAGCCAAAGAATATCTTCTATGCCCTTCATATTTGAAAGATTTTCTTTTAGTCTCATAAGGCTTTTTATTATGGTTCCATTGCCCCACTTTGCCGTGATATCCCATAGCATATTCCTGACCTGTTCCACATGTCCTGTACCAACAATACTTTGTCTTATGACCTTCTTTCCCACAAGAAAAGCAAACATGGCCACCATTAGTTGGATTTGAGGCTGTATGGTAACCTAAGGCATTAGTAGTAATGGGGACATACATAGATTTTGCTGTAGCAGCAGTATCCCTTCTCCAGTCTTCTAACGAAATTAAAAATTCTGAAAAGCTGCGTGCATTGCCTAGTATATTCCGATTTGTACAGTCCATGCCTTTGTATTTCCCAGCAAGTATTCGTAGCATCCTAGGATCCCCTATATCTAAGTCAGGTCTATGTGTGGCTTTACAGTAAATACTATGGAATTTGGAACAAAAAGCAAATGGGTCCTCATTTGGTTGGGGCACAATAGTATTTAAGAATGATGTATCTATAATGTCCACACCTGACAACTGTAAGACCTGATCACTGCGCTGTGCTTGGTCAGCCCATACTCCATCTTGCTGTAGCAGATGTAATGATTTGCTATAATGTGGGCGTAACCATATCTTAAGTAGCTGGCAAGCAGTTTGATCATCGAGGCTATATTGAGCCACATACTGTTCAAAGGTGACAAGATTTACCAGCATATGGACACTTGGGTCAAAAGGAGGAATAAGGGCTTTGATCTTTCTGGCATATTTCTTAAAAGGGTCCTCTGCTGTATTTACCTGAATAGAGGGAACCTGTACATTCATTCCTCTGGGCTCTTGGCTGTTACTGTTTGGACTTGCTAGTCTATCTGAGCACACTGGAATACATTCTGCACTGTCTGCATTTGTTACTGTATTAATGGCTAGACATGTGTTGGGTCTGAATCTTTCCTCCTCCATTTTGTTTGCCTGTTTCAATACAGTATGTATTGGCACTGTGGGATCTTCCAGGCAATCCACAATTTTACCATTGCAAAACTCGGTCTTAACTTCAATATCACAATTACATTTCACAGGCCTAACATTTTCTGAGGTAACATTAGACACAGGTGGAATCTCTAACTTCTCTAAAGCACATTTGTACTGTAATACAAGCTTTGCTAAATTACTATTATACTTCTGTTTCTTATGTATCACAGATTTTCTTATTTTACCAACAGCATCCTCAAACTGCTTTAACAAATCATTAAGCAATTCTAATGCACTTAAATTACCTCTACACACATATTCTATTGTGCAATTATCTGCAAAACTATTAATTACTTCCATCTCACCACCTCACGATGACCAGTTGTGAAGCCTCAGTGTAGTCCTCCTCATGGAACGGTACCTCTGCGTAGAGTGCCGCTTGTCCTGGGCGCACCAACCAATTTTCTTTAAACAGGAACGGTTCACTGGCCTGGCTCAGCCAATGTTAAATATAGTCCTTTTATACGGGAATTCTAACCGTATATCCTGACCAGTTAACTTACATCTGACTGCTATAAGAACTCCAAATACACTGGAAACTTATAAGTTAAAGGGTTTATTAACATACAAGAGTAGTGGTGAGATTGGCATCTGAAATACAAGGCTCTACCTATATAATACTAATGTGTGTATGCAAGAGTGTAGAATATTCCTCTGTTCCTTTCCTAAGATAATTCTACTGCCCAGCAAGTCCATTTGTCCAAGTTATACACATCATAGCCACACCCTGGGATTGTCCCAGCCATTCAAATCTTTCATCAGTGAATGACCCCTGGATGTGATTCTTCATTGCACCTTTGCTCCACCTCTTGTCTCTTGAGTTGATTTCCATGCTGTGTGTCCATGATGCAAATTCATCCCTGAGGTTTTTGGTACTGACCATTTGTTGTTTGATCACCAGCAGGGTGTCATTCGGGAAAGTTAGCTTTCCTTATGACAGATAACATCACAGATAACTGGAAATCCACAAGCAAGGCATTCAAGCATATTAACCTCTTCAGTACAGCTCCAAAATTGGTTAATTACTCATATATTTATAACACGCTCTCATCATATCTCGCCTCGATTACTGCAACACTCTTCTTGCTGGCCTTCCTATCACCCGTCTGTCTCCACTCCAATCCATTTTGAATGCATCCGCTAGACTCATCTACCATACTAAACGATCAATGTCTGCAGCACCTCTCTGTCAGGCACTCCACTGGCTTCCCATAGCGTCTAGAATACAATTCAAAATCATGACCCTAACATATAAAGCCCTCCACAATAGTGCACCCTCCTACATCTCTGCTCTCATCCCAAAATACAGTCCCACCCGCCCTCTTCGCTCTGCTAATGACCTTCTTCTCTTCTCCTCTCTCATCACCTCCTCTCATTCCCGGCTTCAAGACTTTTCACGTGCTGCCCCTATTCTTTGGAACTCTTTACCTCGTACCACCAGACTATCTTCCTGCCTCAGATCCTTCAAAATCTCTTTAAAAACACATCTATTCAAAAAAGCCTATCATCTTTAGCCTCTTCATTCACTATGCATCTCTCACTCTCCTGTACCTTACCCATACCCTTTAGAATGTAAGTTTGCGAGTTTTAATCTTGTGAGGTGCTTTAGGGAAAGCACAGTGTATATCAGATTGAAAGCTCAATAACAGGGTCTTCCATTATTTTCATTGTGGGGCATTGTTTATACTTGTACCTAACCCCTGTATTGCGCTGCGGAATATGTTGGCGCGTTATAAATAAAGGATAATAATAATAATAAAATAATATACAGCAGGTCGTCTGAAATAGACAAGTTTTGAAATGGTGATGGCCTATTTTTTAGCCTGTGATACCAGCGTTGGCCCTAATTGTCTGAGCCAGGGGTTCTATTGCTATTGCGAATAGAAGGGGAGAAAGGGGGCACCCCTGTCTTGTTCCTCTTTCTATTTTAATTAAGGATCTCTCATCTCCCGGAATCTGTAACCTTGCCCTGGATGATTTGTATAATGAGTGTATGAGATTTATAAAAAATGGCCTTTAATACCAAATTTTTCAAGCGTGGCGTATAGGTAAGTCCACTCCAGGGAATTAAACGCCTTTTCAATGTCAAAGGCCATTAGACAGGCTTTAATTTTAGAGGATTTGGTGTGGTACAGTAGGTTCATGACATTTCTAATGTTGTCTCCCGCTTGCCTGTGGGAGACAAAGCCTACTTGGTCATTATGTATTAACTTAGGCAAGAAGGATGACATTCTATCCGCTATTATTTTTGACAAGATCTTTGTATCACAGTTTAGTAATGATATTGGCCTGTAGTTTTTTGGTTCTAGGGCATCTCGACCCTCCTTAGGGAATAGAGCGATATCTGCCCTGTTCAGCTCTGCTGGTGTTTGCTTGCCTTCTAGAACTCTGTTAGAGTGACCAAGTGCGGGCCTAATATGTCTATACATTTTTTTATAATATAAATTGGTGTACCCATCTGGGCCTTGTGACTTACCTAGTTTGAGGTTCTGGACTGCTTTTCTCACTTCCTCTAGGGTCACTTTGGCATTTAAAGTTTCTAAGTCAGTTTCTTCTATTAAGAGGAGATCACAGGAATTAAGAAATCCCCTCATTTTGTGTAGATCTATGTGTTTTGTTGCCGTATATAGGGTATTGTAAAACTTTGTAAAAATCTTCTGGATCTTATTTGAGTTTGTTGTTTTTTCTCCTTTCGAGGTCTTAATTTGAAGTATCCTTGTGACAGATCCATCTGTATAGATAAAATATTAAATGTGTATGTACCCCTAGACATGGATATATCCCTTACAATGTCCCCCCATGCATGATGTTTATACTCATGTTAATGAGAATCAGGTGATAGAGTCACTGGTGCCAGATGGTTGGAGGGAAAAGGTTATCTAACATGCACAGCATTAGGTCAGACATATAGGCACCAACTATATGGCATGTCTACAGGGTTTCTCTGCCCCAGAACCAGGGGCAGAGAGAGACAGAGAAGACATGTTCTCCCTCTCCCTACCTGTGCAAGAATAAATTAGGTTGACGCCCC
This sequence comes from Discoglossus pictus, assembly GCA_027410445.1. Taxonomy (NCBI): domain Eukaryota; kingdom Metazoa; phylum Chordata; class Amphibia; order Anura; family Alytidae; genus Discoglossus; species Discoglossus pictus. The sequence continues at coordinate 135,363,278 of CM050169.1, forward strand.
TAAAAGCGGCCCTGGGGGAGGAGACTAAAAGTTCCCACGGATTAGCCCTGTCTGATTAGACAGAGGTAATTAGCTGATTCTAAGAGTTACTCCATTGGCCCAGAGGGGGATGGGGGTTTGGCTAAAGGTAGCCACTCCCTATAATGTGTTGGGCAAGAATTTAAATAAGCTTAACCGATTCAATAAAGTGTTCTTAATTTTCATCACAACTTGAGTAAAGATGTATTATTTACCAAAGGACACATGCTGGTAGTAAAGATCGTCAGACTTACTATTCAGGCTGCCCAGCGCACACTACCCAAATGCTGGGACATATAGGTCGTTGTACCTTAACACTGGTGGCTGGTGACGGGATGACCCTCATCGCCCAGAGAGACAACTATATCCAAGATTAATGGAAAGACAAAAGCAAGGGCTGAAAAGAGCTACACTTAAAGACCTACTGGAACAAAGAGGCAGACAAGCCAGTAATCTAAAAAAAGGGGATTATTGTACTGCTAAACGAAATGGATGAAGGAACCAATGGGCCCAGCACAGCTGAAAGAACCCCCGAAGTGGCAAGCTTTGACCGGGCGGTAAGAATCAGACTGGCTCATTATGGTCCCAACCCGTCTCCAGAGATCATCAGCCGGGTCATGGACGCTGTAGATGCCAACCTGCGACGCCAAAGCGGTGCTGCAGCAGCTCCAGTTCTAGCATCCCCGGTGGAGAAAAGGAAGGTACAGTTTGCAGCTTTTAAATCCTTCATTGAAACAGAACGGGAGAATTATGGGTACCTTGCTGATTTTGAGCGGCAATGTGCACTACACAAGGTACCCGCAGAAGACTGGGTTACTATATTGTCCGGAAAGCTATCCGGCCGGGCCAGTGGCGCTTTTTGGGCCATTCCGGATGAGGAGATCGGGGATTATGTGGCTGTAAAGGAAGCTTTGCTCTCCCGGTATGCCGTTACACCGGAGGCATACCGGAGGCGGTTCAGAGACACTGCCAAACTAACTGGGGATTCCTACATGGAATGGTCATGTAAAGTACACCACACAGCCGCTCGCTGGATGTCGGGGTGTCAAGCCATATCCGGGGAAGAGGTGCTGCAGATGTTCCTGCTGGAACATTGTTTTGAGAAATTATCCCCAGGCGTCAGAGAGTGGGTAAGGGACCGTAAACCCTCCACCCTGCATGAAGCAGCCCGCCTGGCAGATGAGTACACGGATGCCCGTAAACTGGACAGTGCTATTGTTAAGACTCGTGTCAGAGTGGAGTACCGACCAGGAGCACCCCCTCCAGCTAATAAATACCCTCAGCCGCCCGGCCTAATTCACAGGACTACTCAACGCCCATCCGGTGTTTTGGGTGCAAGCAGCTGGGGCACAAATGACCGGAGTGCCCGCTGAATACCGCTAACCAGGCCCAGTCTTGTAGGAGACCCACCAGCGGAAACCAGTGCAACCCTCCGCCTGCTGCCCACTGCGTAGAGGAGGAGGAATGTTGGGGCGTCCTGCACGAGGCAGACCCCGTCCAAGCTGCCCACCGGGATAACCGACAACAACACCGGCAACTCGGCAAAGTGAACGGGAAGGGGTCAGTGGTCTGCGGGATACCGGTGCAACCATGACATTGCTCCAAAAACACTTGGTGTCTGAGAACCAACACCCCGGAGACACTGTGGCTATGAGAGTAGCCGGAGGCGCTGTGTTTCGCCTACCCGTTGCCCGGATACATTTGGATTGGGGAGTGGGCGCTCGACATGTGAATGTGGGGATCATGAGGGATTTACCAGCTGATGTCCTCCTTGGAAATGACCTGGCCCCTCTTATCTCCGCATACGCTCCCATGGGTCCCGCCGAAGTTAATGCTGTGATGACCCGGGCCCAGACCCGTGCCGCCGAGACCGGCCCACCTGCTGCTGAGACCCAGGTAATACTCTCTACCCCGAGACGTACAGGAGGGAAACCCGGGAGGCCCCGACCCTGGAAAAGTATAGGGCTAGGGCAAAGGCTGGGGAAGAGGGAGTAGATGGGGAGCGTAACGTGTGGGTGTATAGGATCCCTAAACCTTCCCAGAAAAAGAATACCCCGCCACAGAAACGGCAGCTGGTGGTGCCTGCGAAATACCGACAGGAGATTCTGCGGATTGGGCATAATGTGCCGTTAGCTGGACATCTAGGCACCCGCCGCACAGCTCATAGGATCACTCAAAATTTCTTTTGGCCCAATTTTAATCGAGATGTGCGGGTATACTGTTGCACTTGTGACACATGTCAACGGGTGGGTAAACGGGGGGATCACCCAAAAGCTAGGCTTATGTCTATGCCTATCATTGGGGAACCCTTTTCGCGCATAGCTGTTGACATTGTGGGTCCCCTGGCCAGGGCTAGTCCATCAGGTAAGAAGTATATTCTCACCGTGGTGGACTATGCCACTCGTTACCAAGAGGCAGTAGCGCTGTCTAATATTGAGGCCGAAACAGTAGCTGATGCCCTGGTAAAGATTTTTACTAGAGTAGGGTTTCCTCAGGAGATTCTCTCTGACCAGGGAACTCAGTTTACCGCTGGGCTCACCCAGCAGCTGTGGAAGGTGTGTGGCATTAAACCGCTGCTTAGCTCACCCTATCACCCACAGACTACAGGTCTCTGCGAGCGATTTAATGGCACCCTCAAGCCGATGTTGAGGACCTTTACTGACACTTGCAGAGACTGGGAGCGATTCCTGCCTCATCTGCTATTTGCATACAGAGAGGTGCCTCAGGAATCTACTGGGTTCTCTCCCTTTGAGCTACTCTATGGGAGCAGGGTCCGCAGACCCCTAGATCTCATTAGAGGACACTGGGAGGGAGAGACAGAACAGGAAGGAACTCCCATCATGCCATATGTTCTGGAACTCGGGGACCGCATGGAGAAACTGTCCCTAATAGTAAGGGGGAATCTCCAGGCGGCCCAGGGGAGACAGAAGAGGTGGGACGATCGGGGTGTAGGTCTTTCAGGTGGGGCAAAAGGTTTTAGTGCTTAAACCTGTGAAGACGAACAAGATGCAAGCATCTTTGCAGGGCCGTATAAGATAGTAGCTCAGGTATGTGATATTACCTACCTTATAGCCAGCTGTGCAGATGAAAGGATTCAGAGATCCTTCCATGTGAATATGCTGAAGGAGTATCAGGAGAGACCAGAAGATGTCTCTGCAGTGTGTGCCCCGGCTGCAGGCGACCCAGAGAACTTACCCCTGCCTGACTTATTAGAGAAGGACCCCCAGACTGACCTCCCCATCCTTGTATAGCTAGGGGATCGGTTAAGCCCCACGGAAGGGGTACAGGCAAAACAGCTTATGTGGGAGAAGCAGGCGACGTTCTCCCAAGAGCCAGGCTACACTACCCTAGCTGTACATAAGGTAGAGACCTCCGGAGAGAGTCCCTTATGACAGCCACCCTACTGTATCTCTGAAGCAGTCCGAGAAGGAATGCGGAAGGAGATACAGGAGATGACTCGGCTTGGAGTCATCGAACACTCGGAAAGCCCTTGGGCCTCACCTGTAGTCCTAGTGCCTAAGAAAGATGGGACCACCCAGTTCAGTGTGGACTACAGGCGGCTCAACGAGCGGACCACCACTGACGCCTACCGATGCCCCGGGTAGACGAGTTATTAGACCGTATTGCCAGGGGACACTATCTGACCACCATAGACCTGTGTAAGGGCTACTGGCACATTCCCCTGGCCGGGGATGCTATCCCTAAGTCAGCCTTCATCACCCCCTTTGGCCTGTACCAGTTTAAGGTCATGCCCTTTGGGATGAAGAATGCTCCGGCAACCTTCCAATGTATAGTGTATAGACTTCTCGATGGCTTCCAGGAATTTGCTTGTGCATACCTGGATGACATTGCGGTCTACAGTGAGTCCTGGGAAGAACAGCTGGTACATGAAGGGGTGGTTCTGGACAAGATTCGGGCCGCTGGCCTGACCTTGAAACTAGACAAGTGCCATCTAGGCATGGCTGAGGTACAGTACCTGGGTCACCGAGTGGGGTGTGGGAGCCAGAGACCAGAGCCAGCCAAGGTAGAGGCAGTGGCTAACTGGCCCACACCTATCACGAAGACCCAGGTGTTAGCCTTCTTGGGGACAGCAGGGTACTACCGACGTTTTGTCCCGGACTACAGTACTATTGCCAAGCTCCTGACTGACCTGACGAAAAATAATTTACCTAAGCAGGTCCTGTGGTCTCCAGCTTGTGAAGCCGCGTTTCAGGCACTGAAGCAGGCTCTTGTGAATGCCCCTGTCCTGGCTGCTCCAGTCCCTAACAAACATTTTCTTGTTTATACAGATGCTTCCATGTATGGACTGGGGGCTGTGCTGAGCCAGGTCGGGGAAGATGGAGGAGAGCACCCTGTCGCATATCTCAGCAGAAAGTTATTACCTCGGGAAGTGAGCTATGCGGCAGTGGAGAAGGAGTGTTTAGCCCTGGTCTGGGCATTAAAGAAGTTGAGCCCCTATTTATACGGACAGGAATTTTCCCTTATAACGGACCACAATCCCCTTGTCTGGCTTAACCGGGTCTCAGGAGACTGCTACAGTGGAGTTTAGCCCTACAACCTTATAACTTCACCATCAGCTACCGACCCGGTAAGCAGAACGGGAATGCTGATGGCTTGTCCCGGCAAACGGACATCCCTACCACCTCCTAGACCGGTCATCCCCAAGTTGACCCGTCAAAGGGTCAAGCCGGGTCTGCCGGAGTGTCCCACATGGAGGGAGCCGTGTGACAGATCCATCTGTATAGATAAAGTATTAAACGTATATGTACCCCTAGACATGGATATATCCCTTACAATGTCCCCCCATGCATGATGTTTATACTCATGTTAATGAGAATCAGGTGATAGAGTCACTGGTGCCAGATGGTTGGAGGGCAAAAGTTATCTAACATGAATAGCAGTAGTTCAGACATATAGGCACCAACTATATGGCCTGTCTACAGGGTTTCTCTGCCCCAGAACCAGGGGCAGAGAGAGACAGAGAAGACATGTTCTCCCTCCCCCTACCTGTGCAAGAATAAATTAGGTTGACGCCCCTAAAAGCGGCCCTGGAGGAGGAGACTAAAAGTTCCCACGGATTAGCCCCGTCTGATTAGACAGAGGTAATTAGCTGATTCTGAGAGTTACTCCATTGGCCCAGAGGGGGATGGGGATTTGGCTAAAGGTAGCCACTCCCTATAATGTGTTGGGCAAGATTTTAAATAAGCTGAACTGATTCAATAAAGTGTTCTTAATTTTCATCACAACTTGAGTAAAGATGTATTATTTACCAAAGGACACATGCTGGTAGTAAAGATCGTCAGACTTACTATTCAGGCTGCCCAGCGCACACTACCCAAATGCTGGGACATATAGGTTGTTGTACCTTAACAATCCTATTTTGTGTTGTTTTGGTTTGTAGTTTCCTGGCTAGTAACGGGCCAGGTTTATTGGCTTTATTGAATCCGATAGGAATAAATAGTACAACTGAACACACCACTCCTATCTGGTGGCACCTTAGATTGCACGCGCAGTGCCCCAAATTTGAAGTGGGAGGACCGACCAAGCATCTTTTTCCATCTCCCGCTTCCAAAAATCCATGCCATATACACGTCCCCTAATAGGGGACGTAACAGGTATTAAACCAATAGGAATAGTACTACTTAACAGTACACACCTTATAATAATGCAGACAGAGGCAACGCAGAGAGAGGAGTCTGAAGAAGAGGAGTCAGAGGAGGAAGGTGGCTTTGAGGAGGTGGAAGACCAAACACAGCAGGCGTCCCAGGGGGCTTGTTGTCACCTTTCGGGGACCCTTGTTGGCTGGGTGAAGGAAGAGACCTTCAATGACATCAGTGAGGACAAGGAACGGGACATGGCTAGCTTGGTATCCAACCTTGTGCAAATGGGGAGTTTGCGGTTGTTCAAAGGGACTGTTTGCGGTTGTTTGCGGTGCATTAAACGGGGAGATTGGTCTGTTACTGTGAAGTGGGTGTAACCCTTACACTACCTGATCGATACAACATCATACCTGATGTTTTAAAGCATGTTATTCCAAACAATTTAGGAATGTCAGTTGATTTATGCCATTTTTGGCCTAAAACCAGACTCTGCATCAACTATGTAATTTTCTGTGGGAGTTTTGCCATAGATCCCCCTCCGGCATGCCACAGTCCAGGTGTTAGTCCCCTTGAAACAACTTTCTCATCACTATTGTGGCCAGAAAGAGTCCCTGTGGGTTTTTAAATTTGCCTGCCAATTGAAGTCTATGGCGGTTCGCCCGTTCGCGAACATTTGAAGAACCGAAAATTTTATGTTCGCGACATCCCTAGTTACAGTATTTAGCACTGTACTGGACATGCATGTTTTTTTTTATCTTCCCCTTTTTTTTTTACCACTTTTTTCAGATTTTTGTTTTTGGAAACACACTGTATTTGTGGATTTGATTATACAGTCCAGGGGTTTAAGCATCTTTTTGATTGAGCAGATCTAGACAAGTGTTAAATGGTGTTTTCAATTAAATGGAGTGATTTTTGATGATCCCCTTTTTCATCAGAATCCAGTTGCAGTGGTGTAGTGACCACATGTGACCCTGGTAGGTGCTATGCATCATGCTTTTTCTAGACTATGACATTACCCCCTTTAGGTATTCCCTTTTGCCCAAAACAAAGCCTCCTACCCTCCCAGGATCCGCCCACACCACACCCACGATATTAATGCACATTTCTTGTCTTGTCCCTTTCTGATTGTTCTCTGTGTATGAAATAGAGCTTAGTTTTCAATAGTTGGGGTTTTGGCATCCACATAAATGAAATTTTGTCACATTCCTATATTAGTAAACTAATGAGCTCTAGTTTCTAATACATATAATAACAATACTAATAATAATAGTAATAATAGCATAATATATCATATAATAATATATATGATATATCATAATAAATGATTAAAACAGATGCAAAGCCAAATTTGTGATAATGTGGACTATCAAAATTCCCCTGAAGGCCTGATAACAATATAACAGGTGATAATATGAATTGATCGATAGCAAAACCCTTTATGGGATGTCACCAAATGATAATGGGTATACATCTTGGCACATGGCCACCAGCAAAGGCCACCAGGATGGGCGTAGCAGAGATTATCCCTGATAGAGGTGAGTTGGCTGTTGCTCCACATGCCTCTGCATAACCTCCATGGGTTTTTTGATGCCCTTGATGAGTTAGAGTAAATTAGTCTAGATTGCTAATTGGTGGAGGTGAAGGAGCTTGTGTACCTTAATGAAGCTGTGAGCTATACAATGTAGGGTCAGTGTAGGTGTGCAGGTCATTGCAGAGAGGTCAGACAAATCACAATCGACTAGAGAAGGAACTGGCAACCCACTCCAATATATTTGGCATGCACACCCAGTTGAAAGCGATGATAGACATTAGAATTAATTGCACAACAGTCTCAAGCTCGCAAATTAGCAGTATATAAGATTTATTCTTATGTATATTTCGGGGTTATATTGATCTCTGGTATCAATTAATTAACACATGTCAGGCAACCCATATGGACTAGAACAGTACTGGCATTCATTTTCATAATTTGTTATTTTGCGGGTTTGCGAGTCTGATCGCATATCGGACCCCCGAACCTAATTGAGTGCCATTTAACCTCCATGTTTTATTGCCGTAATAATGACAGTCTCATTTTCTATTGGCTGTTTCTAAATGTGTAGTTACGGCCTTGCTTAATTGATCATGTTCCCTCCCTGAACTGCTACGAACCAGTGCATGGTTTACAGAGTCGGCTTGGGGCCGGTAACTTGCGGCCTTGAGCAATTGAATAGCATCATAATCGAAGAAGAACGGGAGCCTTCAACACACCTGCAGTCATACGGCCTACTATAATCAAGTTGTTGGCTTGCAATTGAATCGTGCCCCATATATCTATTGTCTGTCTTAATGCACAGATACAGAATAGACTGTATTTGTTTTTTTATCTGTCTCTGTTTAGATTTAACAATTTGATAATAATATTTTATTAGTAATGATGAGTTTTTATTTAACTGAAGTCAGTCATTATTACGTGAAAGTTGAAAAATGTAATACTTTAATTTTTTTGACGTTAATAAATGCAGATCATTTTTGTAAGCAAGAGCAAAATAACATCCTTGCCAAGTGAAACCTAGAAATTGCTTATGTTGGTATCACTTTAACAGATGTCTGTAGAGGCACTCCTATCAACAAATCAGCACTCAAATCTCAGATGTTAATAACCTTTGTAAAACTCACTTATCGCACTTATCAGTTAAGTTTCACGTGAGGTTAGTATGGCACACTCATGTACCAAAGCATTTGAACCACGTGTTTTTTGTAAACAGTTTGAATCAAGATAGATATTTTAATATACCAAGTTTCAAGACAATTAAAATACATTTCAAAGTTTATGAATTTAGTTCTCAAACAAGGTTCTATTTAGACAGTTTAGACTAAGTATAGGGCAGCAATATCACATTTTTGCTATATAAAGTTTGAACTATTATTTAAAAATTCAAGATAAGAGTTTCTTAATGACAGTAGTTTCATCAGTACTGTGAGGATGATACATAGTCATTCCCACACTATATACTTCATTACCCTATATCCTTTTTTTTCACAATAACTTTTATTCAGCAAAGACATATAGGATCAACAATTGACATCATATTGGGGAGAAGAGAATGATAATTTCAAGTTAAACATACAAAATCAATAACGCCTGGTAGTGATATTCCACATATATCTGTATGTGTTTATAGGACTTACAAGTTGTCCTGCTGGGGTTCCCCCTTATCTATTAATAAATAAGTCTTTACCAGTGTTGACATTTTTTTCTTATATCTTTTTGATATTTCAAACATACGTAACAGTCAAGTATAGAACTAAACTAGAAAGGGTAGGGTGGAAGAGTAATAACAGGTCAGTGGTAAAGTCAGTGCAAATTTGCATATAAAAAAGCAGTGCCTACCTCCAACTACGGGTACTGGCTTCAGCAATGGGATGACGGTCCCCTGTTCCGCTCCTCCACAAGAAACCTTAATCTGGGATAAGGTATTCTCATTTATATTAGAGGGATAATATAATGCGAGGCTAGTCAAGGACCCCAGGTAATTATGAACTGTGAAAAAGTGTATTCTAGAATGTGGGACATCCTTTTATTAATGACAATGTAGTTGAATCTATTTTTAGACAATGAATGAAGGTTTAGGTTCATTATATCGAGCTGTATAATTAGCTGTAGATCTTGGGTTCGGCCTCTAATATTTACACCCAAATATCTAATATGAGTTCCTGGCAATGTAAAATCAAAATTTTGTTGAAGAAATTCAAGGTCTCTCAAGCTTAGGGAGATATTCAAAGCCTCTGTTTTGTCTGAGACCCAGGAGGGGGAGTGACCGGAAATGGAAGGTTAGCCGCGAAACCGGCGAGAAGCGGAAGGAGATGGCGTCCTGCGTCATGCTGAGAGAGCAGTGAATCAGACGTAGCTGTTTAGCCCAGGGAGAGTGCAGACACATATGGAGATACCCTGCAAGGACGGAACCAAACTGAGCAACCGGTGGAAGTGGATCGCCGACTGAGTTGACAATAAGCGAAACCCGCGATAGCAAGCCAAGGGGGCGTTGCTAAGCCCCGTCGGGCGAACAGAGAGTGTCAACCACACAAGGGGCTCTTGCTCCCAGGAGAGGGCTTGTGTGCTAAGCCACGGATGGAGATGTGCCTTAAAGGGCGGGTTGAGGACACCAGCAGCGGGAGATCGGAGAGGCTCAGCGACGCAACAGTGCATGAAGGTAAGGAATAAGGGAAAACTTACCCACCCTTACCTTCACTATAAGAATGATATAGAGACTGTTGTAATATCCATGTAAAACTGCAATCTTCTACAATGAACTGTGTAGCTTCCACATGCATTGTCTCAGCAAAACAAGCATACCAAATATAAAAAGCAAAACCCTGAGGCTAACAGCACTTAGATATAAGAGTTCACTGTGCATGACAGAGAATGTAAGAGAGAAACACTCCGTTTATTAAAGGAATATACCTCACTATTGTACACTACCTGATCAGGGAACAGGAGCTGGGTTTATAGCTCAGTAAAACCTTTTACAAATAATTTCCATAGGGAAAGGTAGAGGGCCACATGGTAACTAACTGCACGGCCTAGAAAAGAACTAAAGGCAAGGCCCATCAAGCCTGGTGAGATAAATCCAAGAAAATTAACACGCAAATCCTATGGATACCAGTGATTCAACCTCAATATTTGAGAAAGCAGGACTTAACCTATTAGAAAACTAGGTCCGGCCAATAAAAGGAGCCTAACTGGTAACTGGGTTAAGAATTCCCTGGGATAAGAACTGGTGGATAAACTTTACAAAAAAAAAAAAATTTTTTACAGAAGTAATCAACACAGGGAAAAATCAGGAAATCTCATTGCAAGATATGTCATAAGCTTTTAATAAGCTGGATGAGTGTGGACGTAGTAACGTCTAAAGTACTTCTTATTATAACAGAACAGGCAGTGGATGTCAGTGAACAAAAATTGTTAAAAGGAAGTACAGGAGGAAGGAGAGCGAGGGGAAATTGAGGAAAAAAAAAGAAGGGAGATTTAAGCTTTGAAGCAACCCCCCTTAGGGGGAAAACAGGATACTGTAAGAGTAAAATAAAATGGCGTCTAAAAATAAGTCTAGAGTGCGGAAAAGCCCGAATTTAGAACCATCTCCCTTTTTTACGCCTAAGAGCTCCACAAATCCTCTCGCAAAACATACCCCGAAAGAAGCTTTGGATCAAAGCATTGCTCCACCCCCTACAATCGCATTAAGCAGAGATTCGGAAGATCAAGAGGAAAACCTTCTTACCATAGACAAAATGAAAGAGATTTTGAAGAACTTTCAAGTAGAATTTTTGGCGGAAATTAAAAGCCAAATAATGGAAAATGCCAAATCGATAAAAGAGGTGAACAAACGATCTGCCGACTTGGAGGATAAATTCGATAAGCTGATCATTGATCACAATATGTTACTGGAACAATCATCAAAAATGGCTTCTCAAATCACGATATTAAACGATCAGATGAATAGGATGTAAGACAAAGCTCGGAAAAATAATCTCCGAATAAGAGGAATACCTGAAGCTATAAAAAAAGAAGATCTATCAATATATCTCATGGAATTGTTTTCCAAAATTACTCCTAACTTCTCCAATCTGGATCAGAAACTGGATACAATCCACCGAATTCCTCTTCCAAGCCATCTACAAAATAGAAGCTCAAGAGATGTGATAGTGAGAATTCACGATTTATCTACAAAAGAAGCAATAATTAAAGCAAGTTATATAAAGAAGACGTTTGAACATCCATATGAAAGTAACCAAATATACGCAGATCTTTCAAAAAACACAATCAACAAGAGAAAGGAGTTTAACTCTATAACTCAAGGTTTAAGGAAGAGCAATCTTGTATATAAATGGACCTTTCCAGTCGGTTTATTGGTACTACAAGGATCATCTTGGCATAAGATTAAGTCCCCTGTAGAAGCTGAAAAAAAAGGTATACGAACTATAACGCTAAATACCCCTGATCCTAAATAATTTTTGATGGAATTGCAAGCTCCTACGCCAGATTGGCAGAGGAAGAAATGACTTTGACTAACTAAAAGGAAATTAGATATTATTTTGTTTGCCTTTTGTCCCTCTTCCTCCTCTCGTCTTCTCAATTCTCTTTCTCCTCCTCCTTCCAATCTCTCAAGTGGAGCAGAGGAAGGGGTGAAGGTATAAGGATAAGTTATGAACGGTTTACAGTAACCCTGATAATAAGGGAGTTCACGAAAAGGAAGTTAGAACAAACTGGACAGAATGATACTGGTGGGGGGGGGGGGTGAGTTAGAGGGGGGGGGAGGAGGGGAGGGGGGATGGGGAGAGGGCAGATAAGGTACGGAATGGTATTTAAATAATTCCAGTAATTTATAGGAACATAAGATAAACTATAGTTTAGGTAAGGTGCAGTTAGCATAGACATGACATTTGCCAATAATAATCCCCAGAAAAGAGAGGTAGAGAGATAATCTTATATATTAGAACGGAATTGCAGTTAAGTTAGCGCTATCTTCAGAATAATGCGCTAACCATTTCTGTACAACGGCTGAACCCCTGCTGAACAGAAGGTTGGAAAGGCTTGATAACAGCCTCCTCTGTTCGAATTGCATGAATGTTTGTATGAATGGAAGTTTGGAAGATCTGGTACATTTAGTTTACAAAAGTTCAATAAGAATAGTCAATCCAGTTATGGATGTAATAAAACACGGAATGACTAAAGAACCTTTCCATATCTAATGTCGTTAAAAATATTTAGCTGGAATGTAAAGGGTTTAAATTCTCCCAGTAAAAGGAAAACGGTTCTTAGATATTGTAGAAAAGAGAAAGCAGACTTGATATTTCTTTAAGAGACACACTGGGGGAAAACTAAAATACCGAATTTTGCGGCAGGTGACTTTGACTTTCGGCATCATTCAATTGGGGAAAAGAAAAATAGAGGAGTCTCAATTTTTTTTTCCAATAATTTAGAAATAGTAGAAATAATCTCAATTATAGATCCAGATGGACGATATATTTTGTGGAACGGACAGATTAATAAACAGAAAATCACATTAATAAACATTTACGCCCCGAATGAAATGCAAGGAAAATTCCTAAAGCAAATAGCTAAATTAATTAGGAAGTTTGCTCAGGGGCCGTTGGTGATGGCCGGCGATTTCAATATGATTTCAAACATCAACTTAGACAGGTCAAAAAAAACGGTAGATAAAAACTTAATAAAAGTGAGCAAAGATGCGCAGATATTTTCTGAATGGATTTTTAAAAACAATTTATTTGATGCCTGGCGAGTTTAACACCCAAATCACAAGGAGTTTTCTTTTTACTCAAATCCACAGAAACTTTATTCACGAATTGATTTAACACTAGTAAATGCTCAAATAATTAATAAGATCACACACACGGAAATAGGCAATATTGTCATTTCCAACCATACAAAGTAAAGCTGGATAGACCACAATGGAGATTAGATGACACTATAATAAAAATCGGGAAAAATCAAGAATATTTAAGCAAAGAAATAGACAGATTTTTTGATATTAATAGACACACGGTTTCTTCTTATTGCACGACTTGGAATACACAAAAAGCTTTCACAAGAGGTTTGATCATTAAACTTAAATCCCAATTAATCAGTCAGAGAGGAGCTCCTTTAAAAAAATTATACATAGATTTAAATAAGTTGGAATCTAAATTTATTTTAGATCCACAACCGCAAACAATGGCAGAGATTAAAATAATACGGAATAGTATAAACAAGATCAACCAGCTAAGGTCAGATAGAGAAATTTGGCGCTATCAACAGATTTACCACCACCAAAATAATAGAAATAGCAAACTATTAGCCACACAAGCAAAAAAGAAAAAAGAAAAGAATAACAGTGATCAGAGAAAAAGGAAGATATATTTCCTCCCCGAAGACTTTTCTAGTTACTATCAAGAACTATATAATTTGGAATAAGCAGCCTTTTTCTGTAAACCATTGGTAGAAGAAATACAAGGATTTCTGGATGAGATCCAACTTCCCAAATTAACACCAGATGACCAAGTAGAACTTAATAAACCAATTATAAATCAGGAAGTTCTCCAAGTGATTAAACAACCCTACACCACACCAGGGCCAGACGGATATACTAAGCTTTTCTATAAAACATTCTCGCAAATATTGAGTCCCCAGCTCACAGAAGTGTTTAACGGAATTAAAACCACTGGAATTATGGTAAATGAGATGACAAAAGTAGCATTGATAACGATCCCGAAGACAAACTTGGACGTACAATCTTGCGCTAATTATAGACCCATTTCACTTTTAAATGCAGACACGAAATTATACGCAAAGATTCTAGCCCTTAGAATTCAAAAATGTATAGGAAAAATAATTGCAATAGATCAAATGGGATTTGTGACTGGTAGACAAGGAACAGAGAACATTCGAAAACTTATGAATTTGGGCGAAATTGCAAGATTAAAAGGAGCTCCCACCCTATTCTTGTCCTTAGACGCGGAGAAAGCGTTTGACAGAGTAGGGTGGGAGTATATGAGACTAGCGCTGTCTAAATTTGGTTTTGGTGAATTTGGGGCCAATGCAATAGGGGCCCTGTATAGATCTCCTTCAGCAGAAGTAACTGGTTTGGGCTATAGAGCAGGCCCTTTTGGAATTACAAACGGTACTAGACAGGGTTGTCCTCTCTCCCCCACCTTATTTGCGCTATTGATAGAACCATTGGTGGAAGCTATCAGATCATCCCCACAAATTCATGGGATTAAGATGGGGGAGAGGGAACATAAAATCAGTCTATATGCAGACGATGTTGTCCTGTCATTGACTCACCCGGAAGAATCTCTTTGCCATCTTGCAAACTTAATAGATAAATATAGCAAAGTGTTTTACTATAAGCTGAATTATGGGAAATCAGAAACACTCTTTTTTAATGTCCCCATGAGTGTGCTTTCTCGATTGAAGTCTAATTACTTGTTTGATTGGAATTCAAAGTCATTCAAACACCTAGGAATTATTTTTGTTGGGAAATATACAGAAAATGGTGGATAGAAATTATAAAGACTTATATTTTAAATTTCAAAACATCATAGATAATTGTCGAAAAGATAGATTTTCCTTTTCTGGGAAAATAGCGGTAGTCAAAATGATGTTACTTCCCAGACTAAATTATATCTTAATGTGTATCCCCTTTAAGATTCCTAAAGTTGGTTGAAGAAACTACAACGTGCAATTGATGTATTTATACACCATTCTAGATATATAAGGTTAAAAAAAACCACAATGGGAAGGAACTTTTTAAAGGGAGGAATCTCATACCCTCTATTGCAGCCATATCAGGAAGCTAATTGTGTAGCACATGCTTTGAAATGGCTAGAAACAGATTATAAATTACCATGGATAGAAATAGAAAAAGCTTTAAACCCAAATTACCACTTATCAGCTATGGTGTTCGGGGAAAAACCTTCTTATAAGGATCTAGCTGTAGAATCATCTGTAATGAAAGAAATTTTAAAAAACTGGAGACAGATTAATAGGAAATACAAACTAATTCCTAGGGGTAGTCTTATTACCCCGGTGAAATCGCTTGTACATGTAAATATGATTAGTACTATGAAAGACTGGAAGAGTAAAGGATTAATATCCTTAGAGGATACCGTGATCAATGGGCATATTGCCTTTTTTGATCAAATTAAGAAAAAGTTTAAAATCACAGGAGAAGGATGGCTAGCATATGAAGCTTACAGAGCCACCTGCGGTACAACTAATGTACACATACAAAGTAGCAAAGATTTAAATCCCATGGAAAAAATTCTCCTTAAATCGGAGAAAAAACATTTGATATCCAAATGTTTCAATATTATAAGATCTATTGGAGAACATTCTAAAACCAAGGGTATGAAACAGTGGGAATTTACCTTAAATATAGAAATAAAGGAAACAGACTGGGACATAGCGTTAAAATTGACAGATAGATTTATTAAACAAACAGCATATAGAGAAACATTCTTTAAAGTAATTAATAATTGGTACATTACTCAGATGAAAACTGCACAAATCTCTCACTCTCCGACAGATAAAATGTGCTGGAGAGAATGTGGTAGCTCTGCCCATCTATTACATATTTTATGGGATTGTCCCAAACTAAAACCCTTTTGGGAAAGTTGTTATGATCTTTTGGGCAAGATGGTTGGGACCCAACTCCCTTTCAGGGGAGAATGCAGTGTGCTACATATTATTCCAGAGGAAGTAAACATGGAGGGAAAAGCAGTGGCCATCATGATTTTTTCAATAGCAAAGAATTTAATAATTAGGAACTGGAAGGATAAATCCCCTCCCCTCTTTGCTGACCTCATCTGGAAAATAAAGTATACCCGAGAATTAGAAGCAAACTATGCACAAAGAGGTATAATTAAGGTAGATCCATTAAAATGGAAAGTGTGGGATTCAAAACAAGGAATAACTAAGTAAAAGACCAAATCTTCCAGGGTTGAATGAGTTGCGAAAGAGGATTAATGATTTCTTTTGTTATTTTTATTAAAAATGTTTTGATGATGTAATAGATTTGACAAGAATGTACTAATATACATTTCTGTTCTTGTATTGACTTTTTTGAAAAAAAAAAAAAAAGCCTCTGTTTTGTCTACATTGATTTGCAGACCGGGGAACTTACCAAAATTATCTAGAGTTTGGAGTAAAACTGAGACTGAGGTGACAGGTTCTGTTAAGGAGCATAAAATCCCATCTGCAAAGAGACAGCATTTGAAATGATGATGCCCTATTTTACCTCCCCGGATGTGTGAGTTTGATCTGATAGCTTGTGCAAATGGATCTATTGCTAAGGCAAACAGGAGTGGAGACAGAGGGCATCCGTGCCTTGTCCCTCTTTAAATGTCTAATATTGTTCTAGTCTTTCCGGACAATGTCAAGGATGCTTTGGGGGATTGACTGTGTCAAAAGCTTTTTTCTACGTGAAAGGAGAGTAGACATGAGTGTGGTTTAATTTTGTCCATTTCAAGGCTTTTAGTACACCACGCATAATGTTGTCTCCTGCCTGTGGGAAAGGGATAAAGCCAATCTGATCTTTGTAGATAAGTCTAGCAATGAACAAAGCAAGTCTATCAACCATGAGTTTTGGCAGGATTTTGGTGTCTCCATTTGGTAAAGAGATAGGATGATAGTTTTCTACTTAGGTCGGGTCACGATCCTCCTCGTACCTGCTTGGTTGAATTCAGGGGGCATTGGGCAACCCACAAGAATATTGTTGTATACATCAGTCAAATGAGGTGCTAGTTGATCTGCAACATTTTTAAAGTATAGGTTTGTGAAATCATCCGGCCCCTGGGCTTTACCAACTCCCAAGCCTTTCATAACTCTGTCATGATTTTGGCATTAGGAGTGTCAGTCTCCTGAGGCAAAATAGATGGTAGGTCACAAAAATGAAAAAAAAATGAGGACATCTGCGCTTCGGAGGTCTTAGGAAAGGACAGATATAATCTCTGAAAAAAAGGCAAAAAAATATGCTTTATATATTATTGGGGTTACTAGTAATAACTCCTGAAGGAGTCTTAATTTGAAATATTTTTTATTAAGACATCTTTTTTTAAGTTTTCTGGCTAGAAGAGTTAATTTAATAAGGCATTTTATCTCTAAAGGAGGATTGGATAATAACATTTAACTTTTCAAGATTCACTCAACACAGGGTCTCTACCAGATGACTGGAGAAAAGCTGATGTGATACCTATATTTAAAAAGGGAGCAAGAGCAAATCCGGGGAATTATAGACCAGTGAGCCTCACTTCTGTAGTGGGGAAGCTTTTAGAAGGGTTAATAAGGGATAATATACAAGAATATGTCTATTTGAACAGGATTATAAGTAGGAGTCAACATGGGTTTATGAGGGATAGGTCATGTCAAACAAATCTAATTAGTTTCTATGAGGAGGTAAATAGGAACCTGGATCAAGGCAACTCAGTGGATGTAGTCTTTTTGGATTTTGCAAAGGCTTTTAATACAGTGCCACATGGGAGACTATTGGGCAAACTAAGGGATACAGGAATTGCAGTAAATATCTGCTCATGGATTGAGAGCTGGCTAAAAGACAGGAAGCAAAGGGTTGTTGTAAATGGAACATACTCCGATTGGACTAATGTGGTAAGTGGGGTTCCTCAGGGTTCAGTATTAGGTCCTCTCCTTTTTAACATATTTATTAATGACTTAGAGGTAGGATTGGAGTGTGGGGTCTCCATTTTCGCTGATGACACAAAGTTTTGCAAGGTAATTATATCAGAAAATGATGTGCTTTCCCTCCAAGGGGATTTACATAAAATTGAGGAATGGGCATCTAAATGGCAGATGAGATTTAATACGAATAAATGTAAGGTTATGCATCTGGGAAGGAAAAATAGCCATGCAATTTATAATCTTAATGGAGCAAATCTAGGTGTATCAGATATTGAAAGGGATTTGGGAGTGCTTGTGGACAACCACCTAGGTAACAGTGCTCAAAGCCAAGCAGCAGCTGCAAAGGCAAATAAAATATTAGCATGTATTAAGAAGGGTATAGAAGTCAGTGAAACAAATATAATTCATTTCACTCATTTGGAATATGGAGTACAATTTTGGGCATTACTTCATAAAAAGGACATTTTAGAGCTGGAAAAGGTACAGAGAAGGGCAACCAAACTAATAAGGGGAATGGAGGGGCTAAGTTATGAAGAAAGACTAACCAAATTAAACTTATTTTCTCTAGAAAAAAGGCGTCTAAGAGGAGATATGATTACCTTATATAAATACATCCAGGGTCAGTATAAAGATTTGTCGGGGGAGCTTTTTGTGCCAAGAGGTTTTCAACTGACAAGAGGACATCCCTTGAGGTTAGAAGTAAAAAGATTCCACCTCAAAGAAAGAAAAGGGTTCTTCACAGTAAGGGTGGTTAATCTGTGGAATTCTCTACCAGAGGAGGTGGTGACAGCGGATACGATAGATAACTTTAAAAGGGGACTAGATTTATTTCTAATTAAAAAGGGTATTCAGGGTTATCATGGATAATTAGAGAGACAGTAATGATCCAAATTTTTAACATTTCCCGTTTAGACAATTGGCTAAGTCTCGCTTGTTTTTTTTTTTCTATTTGCCTTCCTCTGGACTAATTAATAATAATAAAAAAACAAACAAACAAAAAAAAACATTAACTAATTGATTAATAATTAATTAACAACTAATGAATTAATAGTTAATCGGCATATTGCAGATCAAAGGAGATCTTAAAAGGTTGAACTTGATGGACTGAAAGTCTTTTTTCAACCTTAAATACTATGTAACTATGTAACTATGTAACATGTCATTTAGTCTCCAGGAAAAAGGCGATCTATACTTAAGGCTTAGGTCCAGAGAGATTCTGAGTTGGGAGTGGTCCGACCAGGGGCAATGATGTATCTCGGCATTATCAATTTGATCAGACAGGAAGAAGCCCACTAAAATAGTATCAATCCTTGAATAAGATCTATGCACCAGAGAGTAAAATGTGTACTTCCTGTCTTTTGGATGTTTAAGTCTCCATGAATCTAAAATATGTAGCTCATTCAGTAGGGAGTTGATTTGCTCAATTTATTAGAGAACCTGCCACCACAGACCTGAGAAGTGTTGTCCAATGTAGAATTTAGAGTAAGATTAAAATCTCCACCTAGGACCAGTTTACTAAGATCCATGGATGTAAAAAAATTAAGTAATTTGATTAAGGATTTGTGTGGTGAAATTGTGGGCGAGTAAAAGGTGATCAAAGTAAGCTGTGAGCCAAGGAGTGTTCCATTAAGAATACTAAAATCCTGTCGGGGGCAAATTGTTTATCGGTTATATTAAAGGGGAAGTCCTTATACAACAAGTTGGCAACTCCTGCTTGTTAGTGGGTTGGCTAGAGGCATAAAATGTGGCATACAGTTTATGCATGTATGCCGGGATATGGCCATGGGACAAGTGAGATAATTCTGATATTTCCACATTGTAATTAGGAATTCTGCTGGTTTCTTTAATATCTGAGCAATCAGAAGAGCTGTCAAGAGATTCAGGAGTAGAAGTGCAGTAACCCTTCTTTTTTTAAGGTGAAACATTTTTACTTCTAATCTCAAAGGATGTCCTCTTGTCAGTTGAAACCTCTTGGCACAAAAAGTTAACATGACAAAGCCTTGTATTGACCCAGGATATATTTATATAAGGTAATCATATCCCCTCTTAGACATCTTTTTTCTAGAAAAAATATGTTTAATTTGGTTAGCCTTTCTTCATCACTTAGCCTCTTCATTACCCTTATTAGTTTTGTTGTCCTTCTCTGTTCTTTTTCCAGTTCTAAATTGTCCTTTTTATGAAGTGGTGCCCAAAACTGTACTCCATATTCCAAATGAGGGCGTACCAGGGATTTGTATAGTGACAGAATTATATTTGTTTCACTGACTTCTATACCCTTCTTAATACATGCTATTTTTTTTTTTTGCCTTTGCAGATGCAGCTTGGCTTTGAGCACTGTTACCTAGGTGGTTGTCCACAAGCACTCCCAAATCCCTTTAAATATCTGTTACACCTAGATTTGTTCCATTAAGATTATAAATTGCATGGCTAATGTTTCTTCCCAGATGCATACATTTAAATTTATTCGTATTAAATCTCATCTGCCATTTAATTGCTCATTTTTCTAATTTATGTACCGTACTGTATATACTCCAGTATAAGCCAAGTTTTTCAGCCCTTTTTTTTAGGCAAAAAAGGGCCCCCTCGGCTTATACTCGAGTCACTCTCCCCCCCATGTCTCTCTAACCCCCCCGTGTCTTTCTAAACCCCCCCCGTGTCTTTCTAACCCCCCGTGTCTCTCTAACCCCCTGTGTGTCTCTCTACCCACCGTGTCTCTTTCCCTCATACCTCCTCAACCTAAAACCCCCTCAACCCTCCTCCTCCACCTAAACCCCAATAAATACCTCCCCCTTCTCCCCTCACTTACCTGCTTGTGGTCCGTCCTCCGCTCCTTGACCCGGCGCCGGCGTGCGTGTGACGTCACATGCGCGCCACGTCATTGGCATATGAGGAGGATGAGGAGGATGGATTGAGGAGAGGCTTGAGGTTGAGGTTGGGGTTGAGGATGGGGGGTTGAGGAGAGAGGATGAGGATGGGGGGTTGAGGAGGGGGGTTTGAGGAGGGAGGATGAGGAGGGAGGTTGAGGAGGGGGTTGAGGATGAGGAAGGAGGTTGAGGAGGGGGTTGAGGATGAGGAAGGAGGTTGAGGATGAGGAGGGAGGTTGAAGATGAGGAGGAGGGGTTGAGGAGGGGCTTTGATTATGGGGGGTTGAGTTGAGAGGATGAGGATGGGGAGTTGGGGAGGGAGGATGAGGATAGGGGTCTTGAGGAGGGGGTTGAGGATGGGGGGTTGAGGAGGGAGGTTGAGGAAGGGTTTGAGGATGGGGGGTTGAGGAGGGAGGTTGAGGATGAGGAGGGAGGTTGAGGATGAGGGGTTGAGGATGGGGGTTGAGGTTGAGGAGGGCGGTTGAGGATGGGGGGTTGAGGAGGGGGGTTTGAGGAGGGAGAATGAGGAGGGAGGTTGAGGAGGGGGTTGAGGATGAGGAGGGAGGTTGAGAGGGGTTGAGGATGAGGAGGGAGGTTGAGGATGAGGAGGGAGGTTGAGGAGGGAGGTTGAGGTTGAAGAGGGAGGTTGAGGATGAGGAGGGAGGTTGAGGATGAGGAGGGAGGTTGAGGATGAGGAGGGAGGTTGAGGAGTGGGGTTGAGGAGGATGATAAGGGAGGGGGAAGAGACACAGGGGAGGGAGAGATTGGAAGAGACACAGGGAAGGGAGAGGGGATAAGATACACAGGGAAGGAAGAGGGAAGAAGAGACACACAGAGAGAGGGGGACACAGAGGGCACAAGAGGGACACAGGGGGCAGCACATTTCCCATCCTCGGCTTATACTCGAGTCACTCATTTTACCCAGTTTTTTCTGGTAAAATGGGTGCCTCGGCTTATACTCGGGTCGGCTTATACTCGAGTATATACAGTAAATCCCTTTGGAGGGAAAGTACATCATTTTCTGATATAATTACCTTGCACAACTTAGTGTCATCAGCAAAAATGGAGACAATACTTTCCAGTCCCACATCTAAGTCATTAATAAATATTTAAAAAAGGAGAGGATCTAATACTGAACCCCTAGTAACCCCACTTACCACATTAGTCCAATCTGAGTATGTTCCATTTACAACAACCCTTTGCATCCTGTCTTTTAGCCAGCTCTCAATACATGTGCATATATTTTCTGCAATTCCTTTTCCCCTTAGTTTGCACAATAGTGTCCCATGTGGATCTATATTAAAAGCCTTTGCAAAATCTAAAAAGACTACATCCGCTGAGTTGCCTTGATCCAGGTTCCTACTAACCAGCTCATAGAAACTAATTAGATTTATTTGACATGACCTATCCCTCATAAATCCATGTTGACTCCTACTAATAATCCTGTTTGAATAGACATATTTTTGTATATTATCCCTTATTAACCCTTCTAAAAGCTTTCCCACTACAGAAGTGAGGCTCACTGGTCTATAATTCTCCGGGATTTGCTCTTGCTCCCTTCTTAAATATAGGTATCTCCAGTCACCTGGAAGCGACACAGTGTTTATTGAATCTTGAAAAATAAGCTATAATGGTTTGGCTATTACAGAACCCAGCTCTCTCAATAACCTTGGATGTATGTCATCAGGACCAAGGGCTTTATTAACATGTCTTTTTTTCAACCTCTTTTGGATAGCTTCCTGCAACCAATTATTTGGTGAAGGTAATGTAGCCCCATTATGTTGCAGTGCCCCAACCACTGGTATCTCCCTTGTGTATAATGAAGAAAATAACCTATTTAGTTAATGTGCCTTTTCCTGGTCACTAATTTTCAGACGGCCTGTGTCACATTGTAATGCTCCTATAGCTTCCTTCCCGGCCTTCTTCCCATTAATAGACTTTAAAATATTTTAGGGTTAGTCTTACTCTCTTTTGCAACTCATTTTTAATTTTCTATTTTAGCCAGTCTAATATCCCTTTTGCAAGCCTTGTTCATTTTCTTGTACTCACGTAAAGCAGACTCTGTTTTCTCTTGTTTGTATAATTTACACTGTATCTTGATCTTTAAATCATTGTTAAGCCACATGGGATGTGATTTACTCCTTTTCATTTTATTCCCACATGGTATATGGTGATAAGGATGAATATTTAATAAGGATTTCAATGTTATACATTTAAGTTCAGTATGTCTACCTGCCAGTACTCACAGTTTTGTTTTTAATACAATCTCAAATGAGACTGTGTTGTGATCACTGTTTCCCAAAGGTTGCCCTATTTCAATATTTGATACCATATCAATATTGTGTGTGAATGAGCACACAAAGAGTAGGTAGTAGAGTGTAGTGCTACATGTTTCAAAAGCTTTGGTACATGAGTGTGCCATGCTAAGCTCACGTGAAACTTAACTGATAAGTGTGATAACTGAGTTTTACAATGGTTATTAACATCTGAGGTTTGAATGCTGGTTTGCTGATATGAGTGTCTCCACATAGACCTATGAAAATAATACCTACACAAACAATTTCTAGATTTCACATGGCATGGACATTAAATTTCGCTTTTGCTTACAAAAATTATTTGCATTTATTAACTTCAAAACCAGACTATTCACATAACAGTGACTGACATCTGTTAACTAAAGATTGGCCAGTACTAATAAAATAATATTATCATATTGTTAAATGTAAGCATATAGAGACTCATAGGCATCTGTGCATTACGTCAGATACTTATGTTGTAATAAAAATAATCACCAGTTATTAAATAAAAATATAGAGAATATTCAATATTATATAGTGGACACTCAGTCTGCAAACCCACATAAACATACACACACTTTTCATTAGTTTCATGGGTATGATACCTCAATGTGATGATCTGCAATGCCCTGACACTCACTCTGCAGACCAAGATAAGCGGGCAGATTCCATGTTGCTTGAAGCAATTGTTACTCCCAACCAATTATTAAAATATATGCTGTTCCATAAATTTTTTTAACTAAACTACCAACGTGGAGTTAAAGACTTTTAACCACACCACCACCTTATATATGGTTTTCCTAGGCTTCTGATTTGTTGAAACATGTGTCATATTTCCATCAATGAGAATTGAGTATTTGAATGTGAAGACTATTACAGAACACTACAGCCCCTTTTCTGCTTTGATAAGCTTTTACCCAATATGAATGCAGGCATTACAATATGTGCATTCTGATTGGTTACTCTTTTGGCCAACCAGAGAGCTCTATTTTCCCCTATTCTGACTTGTTGATATAGGAACCAATCAAAATAGGGCCAATCAGAGAAGTGAATTAAAAGCTTATATTCACTTCTCCTGCTATCGCCATTCGAATATCGATTCCATTACTCTGCACCTCTGCCAACTTTTCTGGACATAGTTATTTCTTTGCCTTTTTTGCAAAAATAAACTCTTTCATTTATACAAAAAAAAAGAAACATCTTGAAATTATCACTGGAAATATTACTCCTAGACAATGAGAGATGAGACAGCACCTTATAACTCAAATGTTTCAACTAATATGTATTTACTAGTGACTTGCCCGTCAAAAAATGACGGCAATGAAATGTGTATGTTTGGAAAGTTGTTTAGTTATTAATATACGTATTTGACACTTGTAAGATTTTAGTTATGATGAAATAAGTAGTATTGTGATATTAAACATGTTTATTTTTGAAAAATGTTCTCTTGGTAAACACTAACTGTTAAAGCATTTTGTATTAAAAGTATTAACAGTTGAATGTAAGAACAGTTGAACTTTAAAGTATTGTAAACTTGAGGTAATGTTTTTTTAACATGCAAGTTCTATCTCAAGAATTGTTAACTTAAATATACATTGAATCCAGAGGAAGGCAAACAGTAAAAACCCTCCTTGAAACATAGCAAATTGTATCAGAGAGGGAAAAAAATTAATTCCTTCCTGGCCCCATGAACTGGCGATCAGATTACTCCCTGGATTAATGTTTAACATAAAAGACAACATGGACATTGTGACTTAAAACGTGGTTGAGCTCTTAACATGAACTTTGCAATATGTGAATGTAAGGAACTTGAAAGTATTTTTTTAAACTTGAACTTTCTTATTTGTCTAAGTAAGGAACTTGAAAACATGTTTTTCAAACTTGTAGCATTAGAAACAGTAACATAATTAATTAACATTTTAACATAATTCGTACAAATAATGCAAGGCAAGTGTTTTGTGAGGCTAATCATCCATAACCAGTACTTTCATTAATTATGACTGAATTGTTTATTGATATGTATTTTTCAATGGTTGACCTTTGTTTATTGCTGTGACTTTAAAGTATATTTTTTTAAACTTGAACTTTCTTATCTGTGTAACTAAGGAACTTGAAAAACATGTTTTCCAGCTTGGAACATTATAAACAGTAACATAGTTAATTAAGATTTGAAGATAATTTTGTATTAAAAGTATTAACATTTGAATGTAAAAACAGTTGAACTTTAAATTAATCAGTATTGTAAACTTGAGGTAATGGTTTTTTTTAACATGCAAGTTCTATCTCAAGAATTGTTAACTTAAATATACATTGAATCCAGAGGAAGGCAAACAGTAAAAACGCTCCTTGACACGTACCCAATTGTATCAGAGAGGGAAAAATAATAATTCCTTCCTGACCCCATGAACTGGTGATCAGATTACTCCCTGGATTAATGTTTAACATAAAAGACAATATTTACATTGTGACTTAAAACGTGGTTGAGCTCTTAACATGAACTTTGTAGTATGTTTAGAACTTGAAAGTACATTTTTTGAAACTTGAACTTTCTTATCTGTCTAAGTAATGAACTTGAAAATATTGTTTTCAAACTTGTAACATTAGAAACAGTAACATAGTTAATTAACATTTTAACATAATTTGTAAACATAATGCAAGGCAAGTGTTTTGTGAAGCTAATCATCCATAAACAGTATACTTCCATTAATTATGACTGAATTGTTTATTGATTTGTATTTTTCAATGGTTGACCTTTGTTTATTGCTGTGACTTCAAACGTGGTTGACCTCTTAACATGAACTTTGTAATATATCTAAGTAAGAAACTTTAAAGTATATTTTTTGAAACAAACTTTCTTATCTGTGTAACTAAGCGACTTGAATTTTTTTTCTCCAACTTGGAACATTATAAACATTAACATAGTTAATTAAGATTTTAACATAATTTTGTATTAAAATTATTAACATTTTAATGTAAGAACAGTTGAACTTTAAAGTATTGTAAACTTGAGGTAATGTTTTTTTAACATGCAAGTTCTATCTCAAGAATTGTTAACTTAAATATACATTGAATCCAGAGGAAGGCAAACAGTAAAAACCCTCCTTGAAACATAGCAAATTGTATCAGAGAGGGAAAAAAAATAATTCCTTCCTGGCCCCATGAACTGGCGATCAGATTACTCCCTGGATTAATGTTTAACATAAAAGACAACATGTACATTGTGACTTAAAACGTGGTTGAGCTCTTAACATGAACTTTGCAATATGTGTAAGTAAGGAACTTGAAAGTATTTTTTGAAACTTGAACTTTCTTATTTGTCTAAATAAGGAACTTGAAAACATTTTTTTCAAAATTGTAGCATTAGAAACAGTAACATAGTTAATTAACATTTTAACATAATTCGTACAAATAATGCAAGGTTAGTGTTTTGTGAGGCTAATCATCCATAAACAGTATACTTCCATTATTATGACTGAATTGTTTATTGATTTGTATTTTTCAATGGTTGACCTTTGTTTGTTGCTGTGATTTAAAACGTGGTTGACCTCTTAACATGAACTTTGTAATATGTCTAATTAAGAAACTTGAAAGTATATTTTTTAAAACTTGAACTTTCTTATCTCTCTAAGTAAGGAACTTGAGAAAAAAAATTCAAACTTGTAACATTAGAAACAGTGACATAGTTAATCAACATTTTAACATAATTTGTGGAAATAATGCAAGGCAAGTGTTTTGTGAGGCTAATGATATATAAACAGAACTTCTATTAATTATGACTGAATTGTTTATTGATTTGTATTTTTGAATGGTTGACCTTTGTTTGTTGGTATAGTAATTGTTTTAAATTGCACATATAGTTTGGTCTCTGTAAAAGTGGTTCTCTATATTGTGTTTTTTATAATTTTGCATTTGCTTTTAAATTTGTTTTGCATGGCTTTTAGTTCTTTAATGAAAAGTTAAAGTACTTCATAGTAGACAATGTTTTTAGTAAAAATACGTCCATCTTCTAATAAATCACCTTGACTTTCATTCTTTTCAATGTAAACTTTAATAGCCTGTGGATTTTTGCACCGTGATAACGCAACGTACAATTAGCCATGTGCAAATACTGGTTCTTGTAAGAAAATACCCACAGATTTGAACGTTTGTCCTTGTGATTTATTAATGGTCATGGCAAATGCCATATTGATGGGAAATTGTCTTCTTTGAAGTATAAAAGGGAGACTAATTTCACTTGGTGCTAAATCTATTCTTGGTATGAACTGGGTACCAGTTAAAATTTCAGCATCTATAAAATGGTCCATTAATTGTTGAACAATTAATCCTGTCCCATTGCATAGGCCTTTTTTGGGGTTCATATTTCGCAGTAACATGACAATTGCACCTTTCTTTAGCTGCAAAATATGTGGTGGCATTCCAGAAGGAGTTAGTGAGTTTATGAATTCAGTGGAAAAGTTAGCCTGACTTTCATTGTCATCAGCAAGTACAGAATCAGCACTGTGATAATTTCTTTGTGGTGCATTAATTTTTTTTTTTCATTATTGAGGATTAATGCATCCTTATTTTTACACGTTAGTATGACTTGGTTGGCAAGCTCTGAATATTCCTGGTTATTTATGCTACCTTCAAATATAGCCGATATAATATCTTGGTGACAAATCATATGAGGTAGGATCTGCACAGTGTCATCAGGTAAATGTGGTATTTTTTCTGTTCTGCATTCTCCAATTTTAATAAGTCAATCTTTGAAATCAGTTTGGCCTTCTGATCTCATGTTTTGTTACAGTTGAAGATGGGTAAAATGTTTCCATAGTGTGCTTGACTTTATACAGGTTTCAATAATGTCAGTTCGCTTTCCATGTACAACGACAGGTAATGTTTGTCTAAAATCGACACCTAACAACATTACCTTTCCACCAAATGGAAAAGTATTATCCATGACTTCACGAAGCAAACGGTCAATACATTGGAGGGCATAGCATGACATCATTGTGGCCTCATCTATTATAATTAATTTACTTTTTTTCAATTTCTTTGCTTGTAATGATGTCATGCGAATATCTGACACAGAGGTTTCTAAAATAGGCACTGGCAGTTTAAAGCCACCATGTACAGTTCTTCCACCTTCCACAAAAGTGCAGCAATTCCAGTAGTGGCAAACGGCAGTGCAATTTGACCCTGTGCTCGTACAGAACTCATTAATAAATTATATAGATAAGTTTTTCCTGATCCGCCAGGTCCATCAAGATAGAAATAACGCTCTGTGACCATGTCCTCATCTATGGCATTTTTAATGGCATTAAATGCTTGCAATTGTAACGTATTTAAAGTTGCAAGTCTTTCTTCTGTTCTTTCTACTTGTAGTCGAATGTCATAGTCTTCAAAGTTTATGTCATCTATAAGACCTGGATCAGGCAAATTAAAACTTGCACAACTTAATCCATGAGTTAAAAATACTTCTTGGATTTCCATTAACGCTTTTAAGTGTGTAATCGGTTCATTGTATCGTTGCATAAAGTCTTCAGCCATATTACTTTTAAATGTCTCCCACAAAGCTAATGCATTTGGAGCATTTGAGAAGATACATATAAATGCAAATTGTTCTCTCATCTGCCCTGGCATTTGACATTGTGCTGCTTCTTCTAAACATCTTTCCCATTCTGTATCATCAGCTAGTAAGTTTCTATGTCTTGCAGCTAAATGGAAGGATTCATATACTATGTCATTAACAGTTCTTAAGTGTTCAAAACTTTGTGCTCCAGGAACATTTAAAAGTAATATTCGTAAGCAAAAACATTCAACATCTCTTGGACTGACTGTGTAAATTCTTGGGATTATTTTATTTCCTCTGCTTTTTCTAGGTCTCCATAATCCATTCACAAAAACATAGTGATATGGAATTTCAATATATAGGAATTGTGTTGCTTCTGAATCTGTGGAATTGAATTCAAACCATGCAGTTAGTGCAGTGTGACGAAGTTCACTTTGGGCCAATGCATTACTTTCATTTCCAGCATGGAAATACACTAAATGTCTTTGTGGCAAATGTACTGCTAATCAATATACTGCATGTGATCTATCATGCATTTCAAATTTTAAAAGCTGCCACATAGCTTCTGGCGCACTGACATAGCGAGCATCTACAGGAGATGCAATTTCATCATGTACTAACTCACTACTTTCAGGGTTGTCTGCACTTTTGACGACTACAGTAGCTGCATCATAGCCTTTGTAAATATATTTGTACACATATTTAATGGATTTGATGGAAGTGCAGGCTTCTACATTAATGTGTGCGTTATACTTCATGAGTAAATGTGGATTGTAGGGTACTAGATATCTATTGTCAACTTTTTTGGCACGAATAATGGCACTATCTCCTTCTCTTCTTTTATAAACTGGATAGCCATCACAATTGGCATAGGTTTTGTCTCTATAATCTTTTGGAAATTCTTTGGAACATTTATTATTTTCCTTACATGGTGATTGTGGATTAAGCTCACCACAGGGTCCATGAATCATGCGATGAGAAACAATCTCATATAGTCTACCATAGAGTTCTGGATCTGGTAGTTCTGCAACAATGACTGCATCCACTTTGTCAGAAGTATCTAATTTATCTTTTTCTTGAAGTATTATGAGAAGATGTGCATCTGGAAGGCCTCTTTTTTGGAATTCATATGGTATATAAGCAAGACATTTGCCAAATAACTGACTTATAGTGATGTCACGTATTAATTCATTTAATTTAATCTTAAAAACTCTGGCTACTAAATCTGGTCTATCTGAAGGACTTTGGCCAAGAAGTAAATTTTGGGTAATTTCTGGCCATTGGGGATTACATGTAAATGTAAGAAATAAATTGGGTTTGCCAAATTTGGTGACAATAGCC
Organism: Discoglossus pictus; assembly: GCA_027410445.1. Lineage (NCBI taxonomy): Eukaryota > Metazoa > Chordata > Amphibia > Anura > Alytidae > Discoglossus > Discoglossus pictus. The sequence goes on from CM050169.1 coordinate 135,393,121, forward strand.
ATAGCATCATTGTATCTTTCTCTCATATTTCGAGGAGATCCTTGAAAGGAAGATGGTAAAATTATGGCTTTGCCAGCTCTCATGTCTCTGCTTGGAACCACCTCAGCAACATAGTCCATTAGTCCAGAATATTGTTCTACAAGTAGTTTATCTTGTTGATATTTTATAAAGTTTAAATTATTGGCCTCAAATTCCAAATAAGAATCAATGAAACATTATTTCGAATTCTGGCTTTAGCATTTGGATAACTGGGAAGTGTTAATTTTGGTTGACAACCTGCCTCTCTGTGTGGGAAAAAAGTGGGATATGTCATTGGATCTAAATTTGGACTTAAGATACTCATATTAATGAATGGTTGCTCCTCATTTCTGGGATATATTCTAATGTCTCTTTGAAATGGTGGTTCTCCTTCATCATTTTGAAACACCATTGCAACCTCATTTGATGTTGGCAAGTTATAACAACGTTTATCAGTATGTCTGTCTCTTTTAAGCACCATATTGACCTTTGGCATTGGTAATTGATGTCTTTGTGCATGAAGTTGTTGTTCATTTTCTACTTCTGCCAATTTTTTAATAAGCTTTAGTGTAGGGGTTATTGTCCATAATGTTATCTAGCTCTATAAAAACACTGGGTAAGCATGTTTTATTTACTTGCAGCTGCATACGTTGGTCAACAGCTTCTATTGTATCTAGGACATATAGTTGAGCGAATTTTCTTTGCTCTCCTTCCTCTGGATGTAAATGGGAAGTATGATGATACATTTGGCCTTAGACTTTAAAACAGTAAGGACCAGGTCCTGGTACATTAGCAGCTAATGTTGCCCCCATAGATGCAAAGGATATGGCACTATTGTAGGATCTTATGTTTGTCTTGAAATTTTTGTAGTTTGGAAAAGTAGGTTCGGTCATAATGTTTTGTAAATAGATTGAAAATTATTTTCTTTCTGGAAGTTTGAACTTGCCTTTTTGACAGCAACTAATAAATTATCCATCTCTGGGTCTCTCCTGTTTAAAATAATAAGCTTTACAAAACTGACATTGAATATGCATGTCCCCACAATTATGAACCTCTACTGCATAAAGGACAATTTCCAAAGCATATATCAGTTTGATTTTTAAATTCATCAGGTGAAATGTCATGTGATGTTTCAAGAACAGGTTCTAAATGCTTTGTTTTTTTCGTGGCTTTTTTTGGTATATCTTTTATTGGTTTAGGTAAAATGTCATGTAATGTTTCAGGAACAGGTTCTAAATGCTTTGTTTTTTTGGTGGCTTTTTTTGGTATCTCTTTTATTTTTTCAGGTAAAAAATCTGATGTTTGAGGAACAGGTTCTAAATCCTTTGTTTGCTTCGTAGCTTTTTTTGGTGTATCTTTAATTTTTGCAGCGGATAGTCTTTTGCTTGCAATTCTTTTGCGTTCTTTTTCTCGTTGAATTTCATTCTCCTCTGGTGTCTGCTGGTTGGCCCATCTCTCTTGTCTTTCTCTAGTTTGCCGTCTTTTCTTTTCTTGTTTGCTTTCGTTAGTAGCCATGTTAATCTGTAAAAGAAAATAATGTATAATTAGTTTAGTTTGAGATGTTAAGTTTGTTTTTTACATTTTTAATTATCAACAGTTTGTTTATATGTGCTTGTAATTCATTGTAGCAGTACTTTCTTTGTATTGTTAAATAAGTGTTTTTTTATTTTTTTGGTCTTACTTTCTGTCGTAGGTTGTAATTTTTGCCTTACATGAATAGCACACTCAAGGAACTGACACTATACCTTTTTCTACATGTAGTAGGTGTCTAGTGTTAATTGAAATTTATATTTTTGTTGTTTTGGCAATTTATTATTTTGTTGTACTTTTAACTTACAGGCATAGTAGAGGGCAAAAATTAGTCTTTGTAATTTTTACTACAGGGGATTGTCATAATAGTATTTTGATATTTTATTTAAAAGCTTATATGACATTTTTTTATTTTTTCTTGGGTGGTTAGTACTATTTATTGTAGTATTCTATTTTATGTGTGTGTTTAGGTTTTATGCTTAATATTGTACATTACGACTGGTAATTTAGAATGACAAATTTTATTTAGTCTATGACAAATTTTATTTAGATTGTGTTTTGAGACTTTTGTGGACTATGCTGTTTTCTTTTTTTTTGGCTAGATTGAAGTTTGGATTTACTGTTAAAGATTATTGTCCATAAAAGACAAATAAAAGGTAAATGAGAAATGTGTCAGTTATATTTTGGTAAAAGTTATAAAGTTAGTGGTTGTTATTCTTTTTTTTTTTTCTGTTGACATTGATGCAGAGCAAACATGTTTATTTAGTTTTCTCTTTTTTTACTTGTTATACTGTACCTTGGTTGAAGTGTGATTTCAAGCAGAAACTTTGTTGGTCCGCTGTTGAAAGTCTTCGTCCGATGCTCTTCACGCAGGGTCTGTTGTAAAAGAAATGTTTTAATGTTATTTGATTTGAATGTATTTGTAATGAATAACATATTTCATTGCTTTGGTCTAATGTATCTGTTATGGTGAATTTTTCTGCTATGCTGTTTTTTTGTGCAACCTTTTAAAAATACTTTAATTGTATTTGTATATTCCAGTTATCCGTTTTTTATACTGTAATTATTAATGTTTTTCTTAATTTGGATATGATCGCAATGTTTTTAGCACTTATCTGTTTTGTGTCCACCACTTTTGCTATGCTAATTTAGGCTTCTTTGTAAGGCTTATAGCTTCTTAAACAGTAAAGAAGAATATTAATTTACTTTGCTATGTGTTTGTGTGATTTTTGGTACAATCCTATTTTGTGTCTACCATATGTTGCATACTTGATTTGCTTAATTAGTCTTTTCTATGAAGGTTAAATGTTTTTGTACAGTGAAAATGAATGTGTTTGCTTAGATATGTTGGCAATGTTTTTAGCATTATCCTGTTTTGTGTCCACCATTTTTGGTATGCTTATGTAGGGTTCTTTGTAAGGCTTATAGGTTCTTAAACATTAAAGAAGAATATTAATTTACTTTTCTATGTGTTTGTGTGATTTTTGGTACAATCCTGTTTTGTGTCCACCATATGTTGCATACTTTATTTGCTTAATTAGTCTTTTTTTTATGAGGATTAAATGTTGTTGTACATTGAAAATGAATTTTTTTTCCTATTTTGGATATGATGGCAATGTTTTTAGCATTATCCTGTTTTGTAGCCACCATTTTTGGTATGCTTTTTTAGGCTTCTTTGAAAGACTTATAGGTTTTTAAACAGTAAAGAAGAATATTATTTAACTTTTCTATATGTTTGTGTTATTTTTGGTACAATCCTGTTTTGTGTACACCATATGTTGCATACTTTATTTGCTTAATTAGTCTTTTTTTATGAGGATTAAATGTTGTTGTACATTGAAAATGAATGTGTTTCCTATTTTGGATATGATGGCAATGTTTTTAGCATTATCCTGTTTTCTGTCCACCACTTTTGGTATGCTTATTTAGGCTTCTTTGTAAAGCTTATAGGTTCTTAAACAGCAAAGAAGAATATTATTTAACTTTTCTATCTGTTTCTGTGATTTTTGGTACAATCCTATTTGGGGAAACACCATATTTTGTCTACTTTATTTGTTCAATTAGTGTTCTTTATGAATATTCAATGATGTTGGACAGTACAAATCAATGTTAATTGGCTTTTCTATTTCATGTTGTGCTTTTTTTTTTATCCTGTTTTGTGTTTACCACTTTTTGGTTGCTGCATTTGGCTTGTGGGTGATGGTTGGAGGTTATTTTACAGTAAAGAGGAGGAATACTTTTGTTTTATGTATGTTGCTAATGTTTCAGATGCTATCCTGTTTTGTGGCTACCTATTTTTTTTTTTTTTGGTTTCTGTGAAACTCTCTGTCTTCCTAAATTGTATAGGTCTTTGTGAAGTTTGTTTAACTGTGTTTTGTTCCTTATTGAATTTATATATATATATATTTTTTATTTTACTTGAAATTGTTATATTGGCGTCCATTAAACATATATAGTTGCTTTATTTTTTCTACTTGTTACACTTTACCTTGATTGAAGGGTTGTTCTTGGCCGAATGACAGAGGGTCCCCTCCTGCCAATCTTAATCCGACTGTCTTCTTGTAGTGTCTGTTTGAAAAAGAAAGTGAAATGGTTAATTGTATATTTCTTCTTTTTGATTTAGCAAAGCATGGTCTTTTTCAGCATGTAATCTATTTTTCTATCTTACCTCTTCTTCTTTCTTTGTGTTCTTTAAAAGGGATTCTGGTTCACAGTGCACGGTGCAAATTCTTGAGTGACGCTGTTGATGCAGAGTCTGTTTGAATAGTAAAAAAAGGGCAAAGATTCAGCTTCAGGTTACATATGTATTAGTGTCATATTATTTTTTACTATCAGTTGCAGTAAATTAATGTCATTTAAATATACTTGTTTAATTAGTTTCAGTTAACATTAGTTTGTTTTAGGGCCTAGACACATAAGTGTGCGTGTGACATGTGACTATACATGAATCACATTTTCATAGTTAAATTTTTTTTTTTTTTGGCCTGTCTTGATAATAAAATGTAATATATTATAGCTTACCTCTCAGTTGTAATTTGCACAGTGTAAAGTAGGAAATTAGGAAACAATTCTCTTCTCAAGTAACAGCAGCAGTTAACTATCCAGTCACTCCGTTCATCACTTGAGTAGAAATGTAGAATTTTCTGAAAAGTAGGCAGTATTTATAAACTTTCAAGTGCTTCAGACCGTTAGAACGCAATACGCATGCGCTATTTGCGTTGCAGCTTACAATTTGCGTTCCATCCGCCATTTTATGCATAGTAGTTTTCAAAATGGTGGTTTATATCAGTGTGATACGTGCCGCATAGTATGTGTTTCAGTTTTGCGAGTCACTGTAGTATTGTTAAGTCTGTAGCCTCGTTTTCGTTTTGTTCGGCGGCCATTTTTTCTCTCGTTTAGGTGATTTTTGGCAGTTTAAACTCGTTTTTTTGGACTTAAATGGACGTGTGAATTGACTTTTCGAGGTGCCGGATGCCCCCCCCTTTGCTGTAAGTAAGCTTTTTATGTGTTCGTTGTGTTTATTTCTTGTGTTTCTGATGTTTTCATGCACGCCGTTTTCGGCCATTTTTTGCGTGTTGGGAATGGGTCGTTTCGCGGCCTGTTATTATTTGCGAGAGATGCAGTTGTTTTTTTTCTAAGTCGTGTGTGTAGGACGCAGTTGTTTTTTTTCTAAGACGTGCTTGTGTGTGTTAACCGCGTGTGAGGCGTCTTTGAGTTTTTTTTCTAAGTTGTGCGTGTGTGTGTTAACAACACAGCCGACGTTGGATCTTCCACCACCGCAAATGCGGCCCCTCGTTTTGCGAGGGTCCGCATTTTCGGACAAACACAGCCGACGTTGAATGCTCCACCACCGCAAATGCGTCCCCTCGCTTCGCAAGTATCCCCATTTACGGGGAAATGCGTCCCTCTCTTTGCGCTGCGCGAGCCCAACTTGTATGCTCACAACTACAATATGAGACCCTTTCTCACATAGTCTATCAGACACTGTATAAGGGGAAGTTACATAGTGTAATAGAAGGAATTATATAGATAGGTTACATGGAGCACTAGGAGTTATAGGACGAGATGATATAGTAGCAGTGCTGTCCAGCATTTTTTCAGCCAGTGTGCTAGTGGGGTAGAATACAAATAATAATTAGAAAAAATATGTATCTAAACAAAATTAATACTCTTTATTTACACATTTTGTGCTGAATATGCTGCAGTCCATAGCGTCACAGAGAATCGGACACAACAGAGGGACTGAACAATTAAAAAATAAAATGTTCCTCTGGTACTTGATATGCCACGTGGTGGTGTAATTTGGCCACTATTTCCCCCCACTGTAGATGTGATGAGTGATGAGTGAAAAGTATTAAAGATGATATTTGTATTTGTAATGCCTTCCATTGCTTTGGCCATTTTTTTAAGTAATTGGTGTGTTTTTATTGTGTTTTGCAGTGTTTCAAACTTGTCTGTAAACTTTTTGCAGGTCCTATTTGGAACCGTAAGATCTGTGCCGCCATTTGTGGGCTTGACTGCAGGTGTGGTCTTGAGGGATTTTTGCAAATAAAAAAGCGATTTGCGATTTTAGTGATCAGAACTATTGCGGACGTGAAATATCAAAGGCTTTAATAGGCTGTAAGTTCCGGGTTTAACAACCATAAGGATTTCAAGCCCGTAACACATAAGCCATTTTTGGCTCGCAAAAAAACGCCAGTTGAATAGCAAATTAGCTTTTGGGCTCTATTACGGGCTCCAGTAACTTACAATTGCTCAACTGAATGATGCTCATGGAGTTTAATGAAAATACATTTCAATGATTAAGAAAATATTATTCTCTTTCAGCTAAAATTTAAAAAAAACAACCCTGTGTGCTATTTACCAAACAGCAAACTCAGTGTCTGCTATATAATATTGAATATGCTCTAAATTTATATATAACAACTGGTGATTATTTTTATTACAGTGTCATTGTAGTCTCTGACTCAGACTGTTAAATAGTTGCTAATGTTTCAGACCATATACAGTATCTAATGCACAGATACAGAACAGACTTATTTGTTTTTTTTTATCTGTCTCTGTTTGTTTAGATTTAACAATGTGATAATATCATTTTTTAGTACTGAAGGGTTTTTATTTAACTGAAGTCAGTCACTGTTATGTGAAAGTTGGAAAATGTGATAGTTTATTTTTTTGAAGTTAATAAAAGCAGATCATTGTTGTAACTAAGAGCAAAATATGACACTCTTGCCAAGTGAAACCTAGAAATTGTTTATGTTGGTATCACTTTAACAGATGTCTGTGGAGACACTCCTATCAACAAACAAGCACTCAAATCTCAGATGTTAATAACCTTTGTAAAACTCACTTATCGCACTTATCAGTTAAGTTTCACGTAAGCTTAGTATGGCACACTCCTTTTTTTTTTAACAATAACTTCTATTCAGCAAAGACATATAAGATCAACATTTAACATCATATTAGGGAGAAGAAAATGACAATTCAAGTTAAACATACACAATCAACAATGCCTGATAGTGATATTCTACATATATCCATATGTGTAGATAGGACTTACAAGTTGTCCTGCAGGGGTTCCCCTATATCCATTAATAAATTAGTCTTTACTAGTGTTTAACATTTTTTCTTTCATCTTTTTGATATTTCAAATATACGTAGCTGTAAAGTATAGAACTAAACTAGAAAGGGTAGGGTGGAAGGGTAATAACAGGTTAGTCTCTCTGGGTAAAGTCAGTTTAAATTTGCATATAAAAAAGCAGTACCTAACTCCGACTACAGGCTCCGGCATCGGCAATGTGATGAAGGGCCCCAACTCTGCTCCACCACAAAAATCAGCATTCTGGGATAAGGTATTCTCATTTATATTAGAGGGATACTTATGGCTGGATTACCCATTAGGCGAACTAGGCAGCGGCCCATTGGCACTTCCCTGTAAGAGGCACCCATTTAAGCTTGAAGCCCCTAAAAAAAACTTTATTTGGCTTAAAAATTAAAGGCTGCAGTTCACAGGCTGGCTACTAGGCACGCACCTGGAACTAGAATGTAAAGTGCTCAGTGCTCCCTTCCTTAACTTCCTTCCATGCGTTTGCTGAGTATAGAAAAATGAACTGCACTAGTTGAACAGAGGCAACGTAAGTAAGTAAAATGTTTTGTTTTTTTTGTAAGGAAATATAGTTAGAAAGTAACTCTTCAATAGTATTTATTCTTGGAGGCAGGTTATTTGCTTGATTGTAGGTATTCTGTCACACAGCAAGAGAGCAGTATATATGCATAGAAACAGAAAAAAATGGTGCATGCGCACCTTGTGCACATACACACAGGGGCTCCTCCTCTTTACTGCCTAGGAGCTCCAAAAAGGTAGATCCGGCACTGGGGATACTATAATGTGAGGCTGGCCAAGGACCCCAGGTAATTATGAACTGTGAAAAAGTGTCCTCTAGAATGTGGGACCTTTTATTAATGAGAATGTAATTGAGTCTATTTTGTACAGCTTGCAGGCTGAGGGTGTTCGATTTTCATTTTTTTGCAATGTAACTCTTGGTTACCAGGATCAGGAATTGTAAAAGCTTATTTTGAGATCAGAGACGGAGATTGATGGGTGACCAAGAGGCGAAATTTCTTGGTTTGCGTGTAATTGGGTATTAAAAATATCAAAAGCCAACTCGAAAACTTCAATCCATAACTGTTTAAATCGAGGACAAGAAAGAGCTTACTTCCTGACACTCTCTGAAACAATTGGGTTCTGAAATCATTCCGCATCTGTGTAGTTTATCAGGAGTTATAAATATTCTGTGGAGAAACTTAATAGAGGTCTCTAAGATGCTACTATTTAATGAACCTTTGGTAAGGTTCTTCAATGAATGTTGCCAGAAATCCTTATCTCCTGTGACACCCACATCTTCCTCCCAATTACTTATATATTTAATTGTTTGAGTTTTAAGGCTCTAATTAAAAGTATTATATAAAACACTTACAATACTTTTGGAAAGTGGAGCTTTGTCACAAATGTTAGTGAACCAATTGACTTTATGTTTTCCCAATAGACGTTCTGCGGTTTCAATGCAATTCTTAAATTTGCAATAGTTAAAGTGTTCCTGCAAAGATAAATTGAAGAGTTCTCTAACTTGAATATATGTGAGAACTAGATTATCTTTGTACCATGAGCCAAATTTTATGAGGCCACATGAACCCCACCACACCAAGGAGGTAGAAGAAAGAGTCAATGACAATTGTGGGTGAGGGAAAATCGGGGTAAAGTTAGATATATTAGGTAAACATCCATAAAGGTTGGTTAACTGAAGAGCGAGCTATGAGAATAAATGACAATTGTGTCACCTTATAATATAATTTAAAGTTTGGGCATGAGAGGCCTTCTTTTGACTTGTGTTTATGCATTACGGATTTGGAAATTCTGGACTCCTTATTTTGTCAGATAAACTTAAATATTTGGCGCTGAAATAAGTCTTACTCTTTATAATTCTTTATAATTTATTGCTATGAATTTATTGGTGAATGTTCATCTTGTATAAATTTACCATTGACATTACATGTTAGTGCTCCAATTTTGCAACCTTATTCTAAGTAGTGCACATTTCTGTAGAATGTTCATCTTGACCAAGTTTATTCGGGCAAGCCACGAGATTTTGCATTTTGACTATGAATGGAGGTTTTAATACTGCATTTTCTCATTAAGATCAATAGTTTTATTTGCAAACTAGAAACACTGCAATACATACAAATATGCCTCTAGTTATGCAAATCATTTCATGAGGGCTTTGAAAGATGATTTTTTATTAATTTAAAATGTTTTTATAATATTATTGGGATGGACTTAAGTTTCAGGTATGATGTTATATAATAGGGATAATCATATTTATACAAAATACTTTTTTTTTAATTGACTGTAAATCATTTGGATTAAAAAAGTGACCATTATAAAAAATGGATAGAAAACATTCCTTTAATCAGTTTTTAAGAATATATACGAACTGGTATGGTTTGACAGATAATAAGGAACAGTCTGAGGGTTTCTTTGTAGATTAACAGAAAAAGGAAGCAATAGGGTTATAGGGTTAATACTATATTTGTTGCACACTACAGTTAAGGTTGCATTAAAATTGGGGAGATTTTATGTCAATTGTAGTGTTTTTTAAAAAGAGATAAAAACCTAGGACTCATATTACTAAAAGTATCTCAGGTTTCTTTCGGAAAATATGAATCTGAAGTCTATGTTGATCCTTCTGATACAAGTTCTGATACAAGAAAATAAATCAAAGTGAAATTATCATTCAGCTAAACTTAGAGGTTGTTTTAAATGTGGGAAGAATTGTATTATAAGTAGATTTATTTGAAAATCACGGGAATTTAAAAGTATAGATATCTTAAAATAATAATTACAAATTATTATAGTTTCAATGTTATTGAAACTTTTAGAATGTAGCTGTGGTCTACAATATGTTTTATTATCTTTTTTATCTAATAATACATATTGAACTATGTACATGTAGTCATTATGTTGATTTATATTTATTATATTATATACTACATTATTTTTGAGTACGTTTTGGCTGCATCATTTCTTAATATATATATTAATATAATTCAATACAATACAATATAATATTACTAGCGACTTGCCCGTCAAAAAATTACGGTCAATAAAAGAAAGTGTTGAAATGCTGCTTGTCACACAATGTGAATGTACTGTGTGCCTCAACTATATAGACCCCTCTAACACACTAATGAATGCATGTAATAACACTATGAGTGTCATGAGGGTCATCCAGGACCCTCATGACCCAAAGTGTAAGATCTACACCATTTTAACCTGGTCACTTATGGGTGTCTATCCAGAACCTCATTAGCCTCTATTTAACCCCATCAGTCCCATAAGGGTATATTATGACCATTATGGGCCTGTTACAACCCAACATTAACCACATAAGTGCCATGACGGTCCTCAAGGACCATCATGACACTAAGTATAAATACTACACTGCACTATACCCCCCCAATAAAACATTAAATATCAACTAAACACCCTCTACACTAACCTATTAACACCTACACTACCTACCTACCTAACCCCTAATAACCTCCTCCCCACCACTGTAATTACAGAAATCAAAAAAACTAAAGTCATCAAAAATCAAAAATCTACATTACATAAAATAAAAAACCTAAAATCACCAAAAATAAAAAATGTACATTACAGAAAAAAAAATCTAAGTCACAAAAAATAAAAAAGGAACATTACAGAAAATAAAAAAATACATTACAATCCCCCCCCCCACTACAGAAAAAAAAATTACACACCTGAAAAGGAAATACATATGATACATACAATACAATACAATTAAATACAATACAATACAATTAAATACGATACAATACAATTAAATACAATACAATACACCTCTATCTAATATACATCCCCCTATCTAATATACATCCCCCTATCTAAGATACAATACTATCTAATATACATCCCCCTATCTATCTAATATACAATAAATACTATCTATGTACTATACATCCCCCAATTTATCTAATATACAATACATGCTATCTCTATATAGCAACCCTAATTCTAAGCTACAAAAAAATAATTAAGACCACTTACCTTTGAGATGTTTCTTCAGATCACCAACCTAGGGTAAAAAAGATAAAAAAAATGAATACAACACATTTACATAAAATAACTAAACATTTTAAATATTCTAATTATTCTACTCACCTTTCCAGCATGTCCCATCCTCCATCTTTGCATCTGCGGCGCAGCCCCTGTTAAAAAAAAAAACATTACATTAGTTCACATACATTAACATGAAACCAAGTAAAATAAACACAATCTACATTGTACTTACCTCCCCGCGATGTCTCCGGCCTCCTCGTGTTCTGCCCCGGAAGCATCCGCGCTGTTTAAAAAAAAACAAAAAAAAACACACATCCGCAATTGCGGATGTCCCCGATGCTAATGAGCTTCCTACGGAGTGTTCCAGAATAAAATTGGCAATGGCGGCTTCTGATTGGCTGAAAACGCTGTCTATCAAATTCAGCCAATGAGAAGACGCCAATTGTGAACCAATGAGAAAGGGATACACCCCAAAATACCACACTGATTGGTTAACACACCTGTCAATCTTTATTTGAACCAATCCGAAGGCTTTATTGCCATCAGCGAATCACAATGGGATACACCCCCACGTACTGATTGGTGAAGACATCTGCGCCTTCCCATTAGCTGTAATACTGATTGACATTGACAATAGCCAAATGCCTTCACCAATCAGTACGTGGGGGTGTATTCCATTGTGATTGGCTATTGTCAGTGGAAACAATCAGAATGCGCAGATGCTCCAACCAATCACCCTGTGGGGGTGTATTCCATTGTGATTGGCTGAAGGCATCTGCGCCTTGTGATTGGTTTAAATAAAGATTGACAGGTGCATTATCCAATCAGTGTGGGATTTTAGGGTGTATCCCCTTCTGATTGGCTCACACATTGGCACCTCCTGATTCGGTGAATTTGATAGACAGCATTTTCAACCAATCAGAAAGCGCCATTGCCTATTTTCTTCCGGAAAAGTCCCTGGGAGCCTCATTAGCGTCAGGGATGCCCGTGATTGCGGATGTGAGTACTTTTTTTTTTTTACAGGTCGTGGCAGAAGAGGAGGAGGAGGAGGCCGGAGACATTGCAGGGAGGTAAGTAAAATGTAGATTATGTTTATTTTTATTTTTTTTTATGTTTATGTATGCATATTAATGTTATGTTTTTTTTAACAGGTGCCGCGCCTGAGAAGGATAAAAGAATAAGGACGGGACATGCCAGAAAGGTATGTAGAATATTTAGAATGTTTAAAATGTTTAGAATGTTTATTTATTTACTGTAAATGTGTTGCACTATTTTTTTTTTTTTTTCCTATGTGCCTGATCTGAATGGACATCTGCAAAGGTAAGTGGTCTTAATTATTTTATTTTAGCTTAGAATTAGATTATTTTATATATAGATAGCATTGTATCATAGTATGTCAGCTAGGGGTATGTGTTTTATATAGATAGCATAGCATGTATTGTATATTAGATTGTGGTATTTATTTAGGTAGATTGGGGGATGTATATTAGATAGATAAGATGTATTGTATATTAGATAGGGGTGTATTGTATTGTATTTAATTGTATTGTATTATATTGTATGCATTGTATGTATTTGTATTGTATTGTGTTATATTGTATGTATTATATCGTATGTATTGTATGTATTATATGTATTTCCTTTTCAGGTGTGTAATATTTTTTTTTCTGTAGTGGGGTGGGGGGTTGTAAAATGTTTTTTTATTTTCTGTAATGTTCCTTTTTTTTATTTTTTGTGACTTAGGTTTTTTATTTCATGTAATGTCGATTTTTTTTGTGTGACTTTAGGCTTTTTTAGTTTCTGTAATTAGAGTGGTGGGGGTTATTAGGAGGTAGGTAGATAGTGTAGGTGTGTAATGATATAGGAATCATAAGGTTGTGGAGACCAGTAGCCAAGGTCAGCAATAATCCAGTTCAGCAACTTGTAGGTGAAACAGGAACAAGCTTTATTGAAGGGATCAGGAACCAACAATAATCTGGCAAGGATACAGAGACAGGAAGTGCCTTATATAGGCCAAGAACCAGACAGCTGACCAGACACAGCTAAAGAGAGTTGTCACTGATTTCATTGCTTTTAGAGTCAAGGTATCAGATCTCAGAGAAATCTGCAAGAGGCAGGCTGGCGTACCGGTAGGGAAGAGGTCCAGGGTTCGTACCAGGGTTCGAATCCCAGCAGAGTCAATTCCTCACAAGGTGTTAATAGGTTAGTTTAGATGCTGTTTAGTTGATATTTACTGTTTTATTGGGGGGGTATAGTCAGTGTAGTGTTTATACTTAGTGTCATGATGGTCCCTGAGGACCGTCATGGCACTTATGTGGTTAATGTTTGGTTGTAACAGGCCCATAATGGGGTTAATTAAGGGTTTATAGGGGTCTGTATTGACCCCCATGAGTGAGGGGGTTAATTAAGTGCTTATGGGGGTCTCTATTGACCCCCATGAGTGACAGGGTTAATGAAGGGCCCCATGAGTGACAGGGTTAAAGAAGGGCTTATGGGGGTCTATATTGACCCCCATGAGTGACAGGTTTAATTAGGGGTTTATGGGGGTCTGTATTGACCCCATGAGTGACAGGGTTAATGAAGGGCGTATGGGGGTCTATATTGACCCCCATGAGTGACAGGGTTAATGAAGGGCTTATGGGGGTCTGTATTAACCCCCATGAGTGACAGGGTTAATTAGGGGTTTATGGGGGTCTGTATTGACCCCCATGAGTGATGGAGTTTATTAAGTGCTTATTGGGGTCTGTATTGACCCCCATGAGTGACAGGGTTAATGAATTGCTTATGGGGGTCTGTATTGACCCCCATGAGTGACAGGGTTAATGAAGGGCTAATGGGGGTCTATATTGACCCCCATGAGTGACAGGGTAATGAAGGGCTTATGGGTGTCTATATTGACCCCCTTGAGTGAGGGGGTTAATGAAGTTCTTATGGGGGTCTGTATTGACCCCCATGAGTGACACAGTTAATGAAGGGCTTATGGGGGTCTATATTGACCCCCATGAATGACAGGGTTAATTAGGGGGTTATGGTGATCTGTATTGACCCCCATGAGTGAGGGGGTTAATTAAGTGCTTATAGGGGTCTCTATTGACCACCATGAGTGACAGGATTAATGAAGGGCTTATGGGGGTCTATATTGACCCCCATGAGTGAGGATGGTTAATGAAGTGCTTATGGGGGTCTATATTGACCCCCATGAGTGAGGGGGTTAATTAAGTGCTTATAGGGGTCTCTATTGACCACCATGAGTGACAGGATTAATGAAGGGCTTATGGGGGTCTATATTGACCCCCATGAGTGAGGAGGGTTAATGAAGTGCTTATGGGGGTCTATATTGACCCCCATGAGTGAGGGGATTAATTAGGGGTTTATGGGGGTCTGTATTGACCCCCATGAGTGAGGGGGTTAATTAAGTGCTTATGGGGGTCTGTATTGACCCCCATGAGTGACAGGGTTACTGAAGGACTTTTGGGGGGTCTATATTGACCCCCATGAGTGACAGGGTGATAGTGTATATTTGTTTTCTTTTAGAACGGGTCCTTTAAGGACCTTTACAGTCCTTTAAGGACCCGTAGCGCGGGAATTTAGAATTTTAATTGCAGCTGGGGTCCCCGATCTTGTGCGATCGGGACCCCCACTGCGATGGTCAATGTGGGGTTAATGCAGGTCTCGGAGCTTATCTCAGATCCCGTGGGGTTAATGCAGGTTTCTGAGCTTATCTCGGATCCCTTCTTGGGCAAGTTGTACGTGGCTGGGCTTTGAGCCTCATTTTCGTTTTTTTTGGCTTTTTTTCCCTAGGTGCCTGATCTGAATGGACATCTGCAAAGGTAAGTGGTCTTAATTATTTTATTTTAGCTTAGAATTAGATTATTTTATATATAGATAGCATTTATTGTATGTTAGCTAGGGTATGTTTTTTTTATATAGATAGCATAGCATGTATTGTATATTGGATTGTGGTATTTATTTAGATAGATTGGGGGATGTATATTAGATAGATAGGATGTATATTAGATTATGGTATTTATTTAGATAGATTGGGGGATGTATATTAGATAGATAGGATGTATTGTATATTAGATAGGGGTGTATTGTATTTGTATTGTATTATATTGTATGCATTGTATGTATTTGTATTGTATTGTATTGTATTATATTGTATGTATTCTATCGTATGTATTGTATTGTATGTATTATATGTATTTCCTTTTCAGGTGTGTAATATTTTTTTTTCTGTAGTGTTTGTGTGTGTGTGTGTGGGGGGTAATGTGTTTTTTTATTTTCTGTAATGTTCCTTTTTCTAATTTTTGTGACTTAGGTTTTTTATTTTATGTAATGTTGATTTTTTTGTGTGTGACTTTAGTTTTTTTTAGTTTCTGTAATTAGAGTGGTGGGGGTTATTAGGGGGTAGGTAGGTAGTGTAGGTGTTAATAGGTTAGTTTAGATGCTGTTCAGTTGATATTTAATGTTTTATTGGTGGGGTATAGTCAGTGTAGTGTTTATACTTAGTGTCATGATGGTCCTTGAGGACCGTCATGGCACTTATGTGGTTAATGTTGGGTTGTAACAAGCCAATAATGAGGTTAATTAAGGGTTTATGGGGGTCTGTATTGACCCCCATGAGTGAGGGGGTTAATTAAGTGCTTGTGTGGGTCTCTATTGACCCCCATGAGTGAGGAGGATTACTGAAGTGCTTATGGGGGTCTGTATTGACCCCATGAGAAACAGGGTTAATGAAGGGCTTATGGGGCTCTGTATTGACCCCCATGAGTGACAGGGTTAAGGAATGGCTTATGGGGGTCTATATTTACCCCCATGAGTGACAGGGTTAATGAAGTGCTTATGGGGGTCTATATTGACCCCCATGAGTGAGTGGATTAATTAGGGGTTTATGGGGGTCTGTATTGACCCCCATGAGTGAGGGGGTTAATTAAGTGCTTATGGGGGTCTTTATTGACCCCCATGAGTGACAGGGTTACTGAAGGACTTTTGGGGGGTCTATATTGACCCCCATTAGTGACAGGGTGATAGTGTATATTTGTTTTCTTTTATAACGGGTCCTTTAAGGACCCGTAACGCGGGAATTTTGAATTTTCATTGCAGCGGGGGTCCCCGATCGCGTGCGATCGGGACCCCCACTGCGATGGTCAATGTGGGGTTAATGCAGGTCTCCGAGCTTATCTCAGATCCCGTGGGGTTAATGCAGGTTTCTGAGCTTATCTCGGATCCCTTCTTGGGCAAGTTGTACGTGGCTGGGCTTTGAGCCTCGTTCTCGTTTTTTTCGGCGGGCATTTTTTCTCTCGCTTAGGGGATTTTTGTGTGTCTGAACTCAGGAATTTGGACTTAAATGGAGGTGTAACTTCACTTTCAGAGGTCCTGGATGCCTCCCTTGCTATGGGTAAGCTTTTTATGGATTTTTTGTGAGTATTTGGTGTGTTTTGACTGTTTTTAGGTGCGCGTTATGGTCATATTTTTAATGCGTGTGGGCGTTTGTTCCATTAAGGTTGGTTCCGAGGTTGGTTCCGAAGTCGTGCGTGTGTGTGTGTGTGTCTGAACAGTCCTGGGCTTGGAGCCTCGTTTTCGTTTTTTTCGGCGGGCATTTTTTCTCTCGCTTAGGGGATTTTCGTGTGTCTGAACTCGGGAATTTGGACTTAAATGGAGGTGTAACTTCACTTTCAGAGGTCCTGGATGCCCCCCTTTGCTATGGGTAAGGTTTTTATGTATTTTTTGTATTTGGTGTGTTTTGACTGTTTTTAGATGCACGCGGTTCAGCCGTTATGGTCGTATTTTTAGTGCGTGTGGGTGTTTGTTCCGTTAAGGTTGGTTCCGAGGTCATTTTTTTTCTAAGTCGTGCGTGTGTGTGTGTTTTTAACCGCGTGTCAGGGATGCAGTTCTTGCTCACAACTATATATATGATAGTGGACACGTAGTCTGCAAACCCACATAAACATACTTTTCATTTGTTTCATGAGTATGATACCAGCAAGTGATGATCTGCAATTGTTACCCCCAAAATAATACCATCCAATTTTTAAAAAATGTGCTGTTCTATAAGCAAAATTGAACTAAACTACCAAAACGGAATAAAGACTTTCAACAGCACCACCACCTTATATATGGTTCTCCAAGGCTTCTGATTTGTTGAAACATGTGTCATATTTCTGTCAATCAGAATTGAGTATTTGAATGTGAAGACTCTGACTATTTACTCAATAACCTATCACAAAACACTACCACCCCTTTCCTGTTTTGATAAGCTTTTACCCAATATGAATGAAGGCATTAAAATATGTGCATTCTGATTGGTTACTCTTTTGGCCAATCAGAAAGCTCTATTTTCCCCTATTCTGACTTGTTGATCTAGGAACCAATCAAACTAGGGCCAATCAGAGAAGTGAATTAAAAGCTTATATTCACTTCTCCTGCCACCACTATTCCCATATCGATTCCATCCCTCTACAAACTTATCTGGACATAGTCATATCTTTGCCTTTTTTGCAAAAATAAACTCTTTAAATTATACTAAAAAAAGGCAACATCTTGAAATTATCACTGGAAATATTACTCCTAGACAATGACAGATGAGACATCACCGTAGAAATAAAATGTTTCAACTAATATGTACATTTATATTCCAAAAGGAGAGCCTTCTACATTAATAAGTCTGAAGATCTCTTTAATTTTAAACTATTTTTCATTTTATCTATCTGTTTGCTGTGATGGTTTAATTATAACGTGATATAAATGTTTTAAGAAATATTCGCTATTTTTTTTCACAAATTGGACATAATGTCCAAATTATATATATATATATATATATATATATATATATATATATATATATATATAAATATATATATATATATATATATATATATATATATATATATATATATATATCACATATATAGTTGTGAGCGTACGAGTTGTTGCTAATGCTGCGGGCTCGCGTAGCGAGCCCGCGGCCCTCGCGAAGCGTGGGCCGGGGCTCGCGCAGCGAGTCGCGGGCCTCGCGAAGCGAGGGCACTGTGCCAGGTTCTCAGTTGCTGGCATGGAGCGCCGCAGGCGCTCCTTGCCAGCAACTGAGGACCCTCGCGAAGCGAGGGCCTCAGTTGCTGGCTTGGAGCGCCGCAGGCGCTCCATGCCAGCACCTGAGGACCTCGCAAAGCGAGGTCTTCAGTTGCAGCAACTGCGACCCTTGCAAAAAAAAGTTTACGTCGCAACAAATTACGACACTCGCAAACAACATACGACACACGTTCACACACTTTACGACACTCGCAAACAACATACGACACACGTTCACACACATTACGGCCTCGCAACACTCGGACGCAACTCGCGAACATTACAAAATTACAAACACAATACATACACACAGCACATACATAAAAACCTTACCTACACAAACAGGAAGCACCCAGGACCTCAAAAATGCAACTTACAACTTAATTGCACTCAAAATAAAAGAGTTTAGACACTAAATAGTTTGTTAAGCGACACAAAAAATGGCCGACGAATAAAACGAAAACGAGGCTACACACGCAAACACCATACGAGACACGTTACCACACATTACGACTTCGCAAACATCGGACGCAACACGCCGACATACAAACATTTAAAACTTAACAAAGACACACAACAAACACATAAAAAGCTTACCTACAGCAAGAGGAACCAGCCAGCACCTCAAAAAAACAAGTTACACCTACATTTAAATCAAAATAAACACTTTAGACACTAATACCATCGCTAAGCGAGAGAAAAAATGGCCGACGAACAAAACGAAAACGAGGCTTCAGACGTAACTACACTACACTTACTCGCAATAATGAAACACATACTATGCGGAACGTATCACAATCAGATTAAACACCATTTTGAACAGTAATACGCAGAAAATGGCGGATGGAACGCAAATTGTAAGCTGGAACGCAAATAGCGCATGCGTATTGCGTTCTAACGGTCTCACTTTCCAGAACTTTCTACAAGTTTATAAATACTGCCTATTTCAAACAAAAAAATACATTTCTCCTCAGGTGATCAACGGAGTGACTTCTGAGATAACTGCTGCTTTTACTTGAGAAGACAATTCTTTACTAATTTACTACTTTGCATTGTGCAAATTACAACTGAGAGGTAAGCTATAATATATTACATTTTATTATCAGGACAGGTCAAACAAATAAAAAAAAAAATAGGATTTATGTAGTCATCATGTATGGCACATTTATGTTTATAGCCTCACAAAAAAAATATGCTTCATATAACAAAACAACAAAAAAACATAATTTAATATTAAACAGAGCTTTATGTATAGTGACATCTGACACGCACATTTCTGTGTATTGCCCCTTCATAGTGACATGTGACACGCACGTATATGTGTATAATGTATAGTGACATGTGACACGCACATATATGTCTATAATGTATAGTCACATCTGACACGCACATTTCTGTGTATTGCCCCTTCATAGTGACATCTGACACGGACATATATGTGTATAATGTATATTGACATGTGACACACACATTTATGTGTACTGCCCCTTCATAGTGACATGTGACACGGACATATATGTCTATAATGTATAATGACATGTGACACGCACATTTATGTGTATTGCCAATGCAACAAAATTAGCTTACAACAAAATCAGTAAACAACTACATTTAAATGACATTATATGTCATGTATACTGATATGTCACACGCACATATATGTGTATCATCTATAGTTACATCTCACACACACACATTTATGTGTGTTGGAAAAATAAAATATAAGGTTAATTTAACCATTTAAATTTGACTCATGTATACTGATATGTCACACGTACACAAAATAATTACATTAAACTATGTAATGTGCTTCATGTATGTGACATATGTGTGTAGCCCCCAACAAAAAATAAGGTTAATTGAAAATAATTACACAACTATATTTAAATTACATTCCTTTTCTGCAATTCAATAGATCATATAAAGCTGAATCTTTCTATTTCTTTTAATATTCAAACAGACTCTGCATCAACAGCGTCTTTCAACAATTTGCACCGTGCACTGTGAAGCACAATCCCTTTAAAAGAACACCAACAAAGAAGACGAGGTAAGATACAACAAGACATTACATGCTCAAAAGGCCATGCTTTGCTAGATGAAAAATTATAAATATACAAATAACTATTTCACTTTCTTTTTCAAACAGACACTACAAGAAGACCAGCGGATTAAGATTGGCAGGAGGGGACCGTCTGTCATTCAAAACTTCAATCAAGGTAAAGTATTAAGTATAAACAATAAATAACCATGAGCCTTATTCAATTGCGACTTCCTCAATTTAATAGGGCTCTATATAAGCACATAACATATTTTTGAAACAGAACTTTTTAGTTACTGAACTTCTAACCACAATCAAGGTTTTCAATAACTAAAAACTTTGCTCAATAAATATGTTATGTGATTATATAGAGCCCTCTTCAATTGGCAAAATTGCAATTCAATGAGGACCTATATGTCTTTAATGGCCAAGGGCCTCACTCAAATGTGATTTGCCCATTTCAATAGGGCTCTATATAAGCACAGAGCATATTTTTTAAAGGAAATTTTTCTTTTGTGAACACGTTGCTTTTGGATACAAGTTCACTAAATACAAAATTCCGTAAAAATATATGCTCTGTGCTGATATTGAGCTCTATTCCATTGGCCAAAACACAATTGAATGAGGAGCTCACAATATAACAAATGCAGTAACCAAAGGCCCTCATTCAATTGCTATTTTGGACAATTAAATATGGCTATAAATAAGAACTTTTAGGCCCTTATTCTATTTTAACAAATATATGTGATGTGCTTATTTACAACCCTATTCAAATTTCTACATTGCAATTCAATTACGGCCTTACAGTACTATTACATTGTAAAAAATGCAATTGAATGAGGGCCAAACTATGCAACATATGGTACACACAAAGGACCTCATTCAATTGCAATTTGCCCAATTGAATAGGGCTCTAAATAACAACATAACAATTTCTTTAAACTAAGGTTTTAGTTAATAAAAAAATATCAAAAATACAGTTTTTCAATGACTAAAAACTTATTTAAAAAAATATGCTATGTGCTTATTTAGGGCACGATTCAATTAGCCAAATCGCAATTGAATGACACACAAACTGCTACACACAAAACAGAATTTCTTATTCAATGTTTAACAACCTATAAGCCTTACAAAGAAGCAAAAATAAGAATAACAAAAGTGTTGTGCACCTAATAGCATTGTATAAAAAATCACACAAACTCATAGCAAACTATATTAACATTCTTCTTTAATGTTTAACAACCTATAACCTGTACAATCAAGAAGAAATAAGTTTTGCACAAGTGATGCGCACCAAACAGGATTGTCAAAAACTAACACAAACACATAGCAAACTACCTTAATTATATTATTTCATGTTTCACTAACTATAACCATCCCAATAAAGGTTAAATAACTATACCACAAGTGGTGTGCACAAAACAGGATTGTACAAAAAATTACATAAACACATCTTATTTAATATATCACAACCCACAAGCCTTACTAAGAACCTTCAATAAGAATAACAAAAGTTGTCGGATTGTACAGAAAGTAAAAAAAAACAAAGATAGAAAAAAATAACCATAACTCATACAATACAGTCAAATTAATACATTTTTAATTTATTTAACAGACATTTCACTCAAACAACATTTTCTATTTTAGATTACAACAGATACTGCGTGAAGACAATCGGACGAGGACTTTTTCCACAGGACCGGACCATCGGACGAGGACTCGGACCAGACCAGCAGACGAGGAATTTCAACACAGGACCAGACCAGCAGACGAGGAATTTCAACACAGGACCAGACCATCGGACAAGGACTTTCACCAACGGACCACAACATCGGACGAGGGATATCGCCACAGGACCACAATATCGGACGGGGGCTATCGCCACAGGACCACACCATCGGACGAGGACTTCCAACAGAGGACCACACCATTGGACAACGATTTTGAAACGAGGACCAACAAACATTCGGATTTAAATCACACTTCAACCAAGGTAAACTATAATAAGTACTAAAGTATAAAACTAAAGAAACTGCTTTCAGTTGCATCCGTGTCAACAGAAAAATAAAATAATTAATTTACTATCTCCCTTATTTTATTTAAATTGCTACTATGCAATACATAGCTCAATAATCACATCACTTTTTTTTTCAGCAAAGAAGTTTTGCAGTGGTAAATATCTATCCACAAACAAAGTTTTTAATAAATAAAACCATTATTTTAAATAAATATGTTACATGCTTATTTCCAGAAGTATTCCATTGGCCAAATTCTTAGCCAGTGAAGACAGGAATTATAAATTTAACTAAATATAAATGATACATTCATGATTTGCCTTTTATTTCACCAATTGTGCACAATAATCTTTAACAGGAATTACAAATTTAAATATACACAATTACATTTATTTTTTTCCCTTTACAGATTAATATGGCTGATAACGAGACCAAAGAAGAGAAGAAAAGACGTCAAACTAGAGAAAGACAAGAGAGATGGGCCGCCCAGCAGACACCGGAGGAGAAAGAAATTCGAAGAGAAAAAGAACGCAAAAGACTTGCAAATAAAAGAATATCAGCTGCAAAAATGAAAGATACAACCAAAAAAAATAAATAAATAATAAAGCATTTACAAACTGTTCCTAAAACATCAGATGACATTTTACAACATACCAGTCAAGACAGACCAAAAAAAACAACTACAAAAACAAAGCATTTACAAACTCTTACTAAAAACCTACAGGACATTTCAACCGAACAAGTCCAACATATACCAAGAAAATCTACAAAAAAAACTAAACATTTAGAACCTGTTGTTGAAACATTTCATGACTTTTCATCTGATGAATATCAAAGTCAACATCCAATATGCTTTGCAAATTGTCCTTTACTGAAGTCTTTAGCAGTAGAGGTTCATAGTTGTGGGGACATGACTACTCAATGTCAATTTTGTGAGGCTTATTATTTTAAACAGGAGAGACCCCGAGATGGACAATTTATTAGTTGTTGTCAAAAAGGAAAGTTCAAACTTCCACAAAGGAAACAATTTCCAACCTATTTACTCAATATTATGACTGAACCTACTTTTCCAAATTACAACAATTTTAAGACAAACATAAGATCCTACAATAGTGCCATATCATTTGCATCTATGGGGGCAACATTGGCTGCTAATGTACCAGGACATGGTCCTTACTGTTTTAAAGTCCAAGGACAAATTTATCATCGGACTTCACATTTACATCCAGAGGAAGGAGAGCAAAGAAAATTCGCTCAACTATATGTCCTAGATACAATGGAAGCTGTTGACCAACGTATGCAGATGGAAGAAAATAAAAAATGCTTACCCAATGTTTTTATAGAGCTAAATAACATTATGGACAACAATCCCTACAGTAAAGCTTACAAAAAATTGGCAGAAGTAGAAAATGAACAACTACTTCATGCACAAAGACATCAATTACCCATGCCAAAGGTTAATATGGTGCTTAAAAGAGACAGACATACTGATAAACGTCGTTATAACTTGCCAACATCAAATGAGGTTGCAATGGTCTTTCACAATGATGAAGGAGAACCACCATTTCAAAGAGACATTAGAGTATATCCCAGAAATGAGGACCAACCATTTATTAATATTAATATCTTAAGTCCAAATTTAGATCCAATGACATATCCCATCTTTTTCCCACACGGAGAAGCAGGTTGGCAACCAAAATTAACCCTTCCCAGTTACCCAAATGCTAAAGCCAGAATCCGAAATAATGTTTCTATGCTTGAATTTAAAGTTGCTCAAATTGCCATTAGAGATGAATTTAATCCAATTTTATGTGGTGGGAAACTAACACAACAATGGATTATTGATTCATATTTGCAAGTTGAGGCAAATAATTTAAACTTTATAAAATATCAACAAGATAAACTACGTGTAGAACAATATTGTGGACTCATGGACTATGTTGCTGACGTGGCTACAAGCAGAGACATGACAGCTGGCAAAGCCATCATTTTACCATCTTCCTTTCAAGGATCTCCTCGAAATATGAGAGAAAGATACAATGATGCTATGGCTATTGTGACAAAATTTGGAAAACCAGATTTATTTGTGACATTTACATGTAATCCACAATGGCCAAAAATTAATCAAAATCTTCTTCTTGGACAAAGTGCTTCAGATCGACCAGATTTAGTAGCCAGAGTTTCTAAGATAAAATTAAATGAATTAATACGTGACTTCACTATAAATCAGTTATTTGGCAAATGTTTTGCTTATGTATATACCATTGAATTTCAAAAAAGAGGCCTTCCACATGCACATCTTCTCATAATACTTCAAGAGAAAGATAAATTAGATACTTCGGACAAAGTGGATGCAGTCATAGTTGCTGAACTACCGGATCCAGAACTATATGGTAGACTATATGAGATTGTTACTCATCGCATGATTCATGGACCCTGTGGAGACCTTAATCCACAATCACCATGTATGGAAAATAATCAATGTTCAAAAGATTTTCCAAAAGATTATAGAGACAAAACATATGCAAATTGTGATGGATATCCACTTTATAAAAGAAGAGAAGGAGATAGTGCCATTATTCGTGGAAAAAAAGTGGACAATAGATATGTAGTACCCTACAATCCACATTTACTCATGAAGTACAACGCCCACATCAACGTAGAAGCCTGCACTTCCATCAAATCCATTAAATATGTCTACAAATATATTTACAAAGGTTACGATGCAGCTACTGTAGTCGTCAAAAGTGCAGACAACCCTGAAAGTAGTGAGTTAGTACATGATGAACTTGCATCTCATGTAGATGCTCGCTATGTCAGTGCGCCAGAAGCTATGTGGCGGCTTTTAAAATTTGAAATGCATGATAGATCACATGCAGTA
Organism: Discoglossus pictus; assembly: GCA_027410445.1. Classification (NCBI taxonomy): domain Eukaryota; kingdom Metazoa; phylum Chordata; class Amphibia; order Anura; family Alytidae; genus Discoglossus; species Discoglossus pictus. The sequence continues at coordinate 135,418,311 of CM050169.1, forward strand.
TATAGGTTAGCAGTACATTTGCCACAACGACATTTAGTCTATTTCCATTCTGGAAATGAAATGAATGCATTGGCCCAAAGTGAAGATCGTCACACTACACTAACTGCATGGTTTGCATTAAATTCCACTGATGCTCAAGCAACACAATACTTATATATTGAAATTCCATATCACTATGTTTTTGTGAATGGATTATGGAGAGCAAGAAAAACCAGAGGCAATAAAATAATTCCACGAATTTACACAGTCAGTCCAAGAGATGTTGAACGATTTTGCTTACGGATATTACTTTTAAATGTTCCAGGAGCACAAAGTTTTGAACAATTAAGAACTGTTAATGACATTGTATATGAATCCTTCCATTTAGCTGCAAGAAATAGAAACTTACTCGCTGATGATACAGAGTGGGAAAGATGTTTAGAAGAAGCAGCACAATGTCAAATGCCACGACAGATGAGAGAACAATTTGCTTTTATTTGTATCTTCTCAAATGCTCCAAATGCATTAGCTTTGTGGGAGACTTTTAAAAGTAATATGGCTGAAGACTTTATGCGACGATACAATGAACCCATTGCACACTTAAAAGCTTTAATGGAAATTCAAGAAGTCTTTTTAACTCATGGATTAAGTTGTGCAAGTTTTAATTTGCCTGATCCAGGTCTAATAGATGACATTAACTTTGAAGACTATGACATTCAACTACAAGCAGAAAGAACAGAAGAAAGACTTGCAACTTTAAATACACTACAATTGCAAGCATTTCATGCCATTAAAAATGCTATAGATGATGACATGGTGACAGAGCGTTATTTCTATCTTGATGGACCTGGCGGATCAGGGAAAACATATTTGTACAATTTATTAATGAGTTCAGTACGAGCACAAGGACAAATAGCAATGGCGTTTGCCACTACTGGAATTGCTGCACTTTTATTAGAAGGTGGAAGAACTGTTCATAGTGGATTCAAACTGCCAGTGCCTATTTTGGAAAATTCAGTGTCAGATATTCGCATGACATCCTTACAAGCAAAGAAATTGAAGAAATGTAAATTAATTATAATAGATGAGGCCACAATGATGTCATGCTATGCCCTCCAATGTATTGACCGTTTGCTTTGTGAAGTCATAGATAATATTTTTCCATTTGGTGGAAAGGTAATTTTGTTGGGTGGCGATTTTAGACAAACATTACCTGTCGTTGTACATGGAAATCGAACAGACATTATTGAAACATGTATAAAGTCAAGTACAGTATGGAAACATTTTACCCATCTTTAACTGCAACAAAATATGAGATCAGAAGGCCAAACTGATTTCAATGATTGGCTTATTAAAATTGGAGAAGGAAGAACAGAAAAAATACTACATTTACCTGACGACACTGTAGAGATACCACCTCATATGATTTGTCAACAAGATATTATATCGGCTATATTTGAAGGGAGCATAAATAACGAAGAATATTCTGAGCTTGCCAACCAAGTTATACTGACGTGTAAAAATAAAGATGCATTAATACTCAATAATGAAATCTTAAAAAAAATTAATGCACCACAAAGAAATTATCACAGTGCTGATTCTGTACTTGCTGATGACAATGAAAGTCAGGCAAGCTTTTCAACTGAATTCATTAACTCTTTAACTCCTTCTGGAATGCCACCACATATTTTGCAGCTAAAGAAAGGTGCAATTATCATGTTACTGCGAAATATGAACCCAAAAAAAGGCCTATGCAATGGCACAAGATTAATTGTTCAACAATTAAAGGACCATTTTATAGATGCTGAAATTTTAACTGGGACCCATAAAGGAGAGAGAGTTTTCATACCAAGAATAGATTTAGCACCAAGTGAAAGTAGTCTCCCTTTTATACTTCAAAGAAGACAATTTCCCATTATTATGGCATTTGCCATGACCATTAATAAATCACAAGGTCAAACTTTCAAATCTGTGGGTATTTACTTGGAAGAACCAGTTTTTGCACATGGTCAATTGTACGTTGCGTTGTCACGGTGCAAAAATCCACAGGCTATTAAAGTTTACATTGAAAACAATGAAAGTCAAGGTGATTTATTAGAAGATGGACGTATTTTTACTAAAAACATTGTCTACTATGAAGTACTATAACTTTGCAGGATACAAATTAAAGATGCCAACATTTTTTAAAAGCATTCCAAAATACATAACAATTGGTTGTTTAATTCAGTCATAATTAATGAAAGTACTGTTTATGAATGATTCGCCTCACAAAATACTTGCCTTGCATTTTTAGTAAAAATTATGTTAAAATGTTAAGTCACTATGTTAATGTTTCTAATGTTACAAGTTTAAAATATATATTTTAAAGTTATTTCATTCAACAGATTACAAAGTGGATGTTAAGAGGTCAAGCACCTTTTAAGTCACAATGTAAATATTGTCTGTTATCTTAAGATTACTAACTACATTAATGTTTATCGCCAGTTTATGTGCTCAGTAATGAATTACTTTAATTACGTACGTTTTAAGGAGAGTTTTACTGTATGCCTTCCTCTACATTCAATGTATATTCAAGTTAACAATTATTGTGATAGAAATTTCATGTTAATACTGATTAATTTAAAGGTCAATTGTTTTTACATTCAAATGTTAATACTTTTAATAAAAAATTAGGTTACAAAATGTATTCACTATGTTCCTGTTTATAATGTTCAAAATTATATCAATGTTTTCTCAACTTCTAAACTTACAGAAAAAATAAAGTTCAAGTTTCAAAATATATACTTTGAAGGTTATTGCTTACATATATTTTAAACTTCATGTTAAAATTCCCAACGTTTCAAGAATGCTTTTTACTTTTTGCTTTCCTATTCATTCAATGTATATTAAAGTTAACAATTCTTCAGATACTAATTACATTTTAAAAAACCATTACATCAACATTTTACAAAAATACACGTTCATATTAAAATACTTACAAGTGTCAAAAATATATGTTAATAACTAAACAACTTGACAAACATATACATCACATTGCCGTCATTTTTTGACGGGCAAGTCGCTAGTATATATATATATACATGTCATTTATAGACTTGTAGAGGGCATACTTACCATACTTTGGGTTCCTGCTGAAGAATAGGTGATCTCCTGTGGTTCAGTGTTGGGACAATGGCATTAAATTAATTAAAGGAGTGCTGTAGTTCAAGAAAAAATATTCAGTCATGGGCATAATATATTTTTATAGAAAATTATAACATGTTGTCTTTGAGTGGGTGCTTACATCTCTACCAAGAGCTGGATCACAATAATGTATTGTTTTCTATCATCTGTACATAAGATGATAATAATATAAAATAGAGCCTGTTAAAATACTTTAAAGTTAAACAATTACTGTGAAGTATTAGATACATTCTGCTCTTCCCACTAAAAGTTTTTCAACTCTGAAGAATTAGCTATAGGCCTACAAAATGTTTTGCTTCTGTACTTCTTATTTATGTTAATTAGATTGTCTGTCTAAAATCGGTGTATGGGTGAAAAGGCTAACTACAAAACAGTTTATTCGACCATGATTGCGCAGCTCAGTAATGGAGTGCCCTGGTGCAAAAAAAATAAAATGGATTCTTGCGCCTTCCATCCAAACATACAGTATGTCCATGTTCCTCTTAACAGTATTTTCTCAGGAAATATGGTCAGAGTTCAAGACAAGTAATTAAGAGATATGAAGAAATCTTGTTATCTCTTCTGAATTGCTTTTCCCTGTCAGATAATGTTAAAGTGACATTGAAAGCATTTTTGTCTTTGTTGCATTTGAAAGAGGGTATGTCATAATCTACATGTGTATGATCTGTGCATTTCTTGTTTGTTTCAATGAAGATTAAGCTGTTTTTACTTAATATGTTTTCATGCAAAACATGACTTTGTTGCTCTTTTAAATGCACATCACTTCCATGTCCCTATAAAGACTAAATGACAGGACACACATATGAACTGGTTTGAACAGGATAGCAAAGATGACAGAACCAGAAAAACCCAGTCACACATACTTTCACATAAAAGAATCACATCGTCACTCCTTGTCCTGGCCCTCTGTGGTCATATGTTCCAAAAATCATATGTTTCTTGAATCTAAGCTATCCAGTCAAGCCCCCCCAAGTATAAATTGACAGGTCCTGGCTTTTCACTCTCTGAATATATACATAGGTGTCTAAGCAGAGAGTAGGGAGTATGCATGTCTTAGTACCACAGATAATACAGCTTTTTCAATAATGATGCATTCTTCCATATTATTCTTGCCTTTTATTCATATGTTCAAATCCAGAACAATTAATCAAATGTATATATTTACATTTAAGCTTTGAGACCAGGCATCAGTATATTAAAATATGAGACCCTCTCTCACATAGTCTATCAGACACTGTATAAGGTGAAGGTATAGAGTGTAATAGAAATAATTATATAGATAGGTTATATAGAGCAATATGAGTTCTAGGAAGAGATTATATAGTAGCAGTGCTGCCCAGCATTTTTATCAGCCAGTGTGCTGGTGGGGAAGATTTAAAATAATAACTAACAAAAATATGTATCTAAACATAATTAATATATTTACATATTTTGTGTGAAATAACTAAACACTTGGGAATGTTTATAGGATATCTCACAACATCCAAGGATGAGAATTATATTGCAACTAGTAACTTGCCCACCGTAAATTATGGTATAATAAAATGTCTATGCTCTCTCTCTGTCCTGTCTCTGTCTGTCCTCTCTCTCTCTCTGTCCCAAACCTATCTTTGTGTTGTGTCTCTCTCTGTGGCCTCTATCTCTCTCTTTCCTCTCTTTTCCTCTTCATCCTGTCTCTCTATCTCTCTCTCTGTCCTGTCTCCCTCTCTCTCTGCCCTGTCTATCTCTGTTTTTGCTCTTTTTCTCTTTCATGCCTCTCTTTGTCCTGTATCTCTCTGTCCTATCTCTGTGTCTTCTCTAACTCTCTACCCTGACTCTCTCTCTGTCTTGTCTCCATCTATGCCATGTCTCTCTCATTGTTCTGTCTCTCTCTGTCCTGGCTCCCTCTCTCTGTCTTGTCTCTCTTTCTCTGTCCTGTCTCTTTCTATCTGTCCTCACTCTCTGTCCTGTCTCTCTCTTTGTACTTTTTTTCTCTCTCAATGTTCTCTCTCTGTGTCTTTCTCTCTCTCTCTCTCTCTCTCTCTCTCTCTCTGTGTCCTATTTCTCTCTCTCTCTCTGTCCTGTCTCTCTCACTCTGTCCTGTCTCTGTCCTCTTTCTCTGTGTCCAGTCTCTCTCTCTGTCCTGTCTCCAAATGTGCCATTGCTCTCTCTGTCCTCTCTCTCTCTGTCCTGTCTCTCTCTGTGTCCTGCCACTCTCTCTGTGTCCTGCCTCTCTTTGTGTGTCCTGTCTCTTTCTCTCTATATCTTGTCTCTCTTTCTGTCCTTCCTCTCTCTCTTTCCTTTCTATCTGTGTTTCCTCTCTCTGAACTATCTCACTCTCTGTTTGGTGTATGTCTCCCTCTGTCCTTTCTCTTTTTGTGTCCAGTCTCTCTCTGTGTTCTCTCTCTCTCTCTGTTCTCTCTCTCTGTCCTCTCTCTATGTCCTGTCTCTGTTTGTGTATTGTATATATTTCTCTCTGTTCTGTTTCTCTCTGTCCTGTCTCTCTATCACTTTGTTCTGTCTCTCTGTCCTGTCTCTCTCTGTCCTATCTCACTCTCTGTTTGGTGTATGTCTCCCTCTGTCCTTTCTCTGTCTGTGTCCAGTCTCTCTCTGTGTTCTCTCTCTCTCTGTTCTCTCTCTCTCTGTCCTCTCTCTATGTCCTGTCTCTCTCTGTGTATTGTATATATTTCTCTCTGTTCTGTTTCTCTCTGTCCTGTTTCTCTATCACTCTGTTCTGTCTCTCTGTCCTGTCTCTCTCTCTGTCCTGTCTCCCTCTCTGCCCTGTCTCTCTCTCTGTGTCCATTACTCTGCCCTGTCTCTCTCTCTCTCTCTCTCTCTCTCTCTCTCACTGTCCCATCTCTCTCTCCATCCTGTCTCTCTGTCCTGTCTCTCTCTGTCTCTATATGTGTCTCTCTCTCTGTCCTGTTTCTCTCTTTTTTCTCTGCCCCGTCTCTCTCTGTGTCCCTCTCTCTGTCCTGTCTCTCTCTCTCTATCCTGTCTCTCGCTCACTCTGTCCTCTCTCGCTCTGTCTCTATATGTGACCTTGCTCTATCTGTCCCCTCTTGTGTTCTTTCTTTTTCTATGTTCCGCCTTTCTCTGTGTAACCTGTTTCTCTCTCTCTCTCACCTATCTCTTTCTCTTTCTATCCTTTCTCTCACTCTCTGTCCTATCTCACTCTATGTCCCATTTATGTCTCTCTCTCTGTCCTACCTCTCTCTCTCTCTTTTTCATGTCCATTTCTGTGTTCTCTCTCTCTGTCCTCTCTCTGTCCTGTCTCTCTCTGTGTACTGACTCTATTTCTCTCTGTTGTGTCTCTCTCTGTCTTGTGTCTCTATTTTTCTCTCTGCCCATTCTCTCTGTGTCCCTCTTTCTTTCCTCTGTCTATCTCATTGTCCAGTCTCTCTCTCTGTCCTTTCTCTCTCTGTCCTGTCTCTCTGTCATTCTGACATGTCTCTCTGTCCTGTCTGTCTCTGTCCTGTCTCTCTATTTGTTCTGTCTCTCTCTGTCCTCTCTCTCTATTTTTCTCTGTTCTCTCTGTGTCCTGTCTCTCTCTTTCTCTCTTTTGTCTCTCTCTGTTGTTTCTCTCTATATATATCTTTGTCAAATATATCTCTATCTCTACCCCCCCTCTCTCTATCTGTCCTTTCTTTCTCTCTCTTTCCTGTCTCTATCTCTGTCTTCTCTCTCTCTTCAGATCTCTATCCAGTCTCTCTCTCATCTCTCTCTTTCTCTCTCACTTTCTTGCCTCTTTCACTGTCCTGTCTCTCTCTCTGTCCTGTCTCTCTCTTTGTTCCGGCACTTCCACTTTTGGTTGCTGTTAAAGTTTTGTGCATGCACGGCGATGCCCCGACTCTACCAACAATCATAAATGTACGTATAAATCATCCTACTGGCAATCATTATATTATATTATATTAGTATATATTAAGAAATGATGCAGCCAAAACATACTCAAAAATAATGTAATAATAATAAATATAAATCAACATAATGACTAAATGTATATAGTTCAATATGTATTATTAGATAAAAACGATAACTCCACATTTTTATTGAAACAACTTTGATATACATTCTTCTAGTGATGTATCTAGTCTATCTTCTATTTTTTTTTATCAGTATCACCCCTCTAACACTTAAACTAATTATTTATATCCCTTGAAGTACCAAGTCAATAGAATCATTATTATTTGCCTCCTTGAAGTGTTTAGGTTTGATATAACTCTCTTCAACATTTTAGTATTTCTCTTATGTTCAATTAATCTACATTTCGATTTTCTTTTTGTGCAACCTACATATTGTAGACCACAGCTACATTCTAAAAGTTTCAATAACATTGAAACCATTATAATTAGTAACTATTATTTTAAGACATTTATACTTTTAAATTCCCCAAATTTTCAAATAAATTCACTTGTAATACAAATCTTCCCACATTTAAAAGAACCTCTAAGTTTAGCTGAATGATAATTTCACTTTGATTTATTTTCTTGTATCAGAACTTTTATCAGAAGGACCAAACATAGACTTCAAATTCATATTTTCCAAAAGAAACCTGAGATACTTTTAGTAATATGAGTCCTAAGTTTGTGTCTCTAAAAACAATACAATTGACATAAAATCTCCCCAATTTAATGCAACCTTAACTGTAGTGTGCAACAAATCTAGTATTAACCCTTTAACCCTATTGCTTCTTTTTTCCATAAATCTACAAAGGAAACCCTCAGACTGTTCCTTATTATCTGTCAAACTATACCAGTTCCTATATATTCTTAAAAACTGATTAAAGAAATGTTATCTATCCATTTTTAATAATGGTCACTTTAATAATCCAAATGATTTACAGTCAATTTAAAAAAAGTATTTTGTTTAAATATGATTATCCCTATTAGATAACATCAGACCTGAAACTTAAGTCCATCCCCAATAATATTATAAAGACTAATTTAATTTAAATCTATTAAATTAATAAAAAATCATCTTACAAAGCCCTCATGAAAAGATTTGCACAACTAGAGGCATATTTGTATACAACTATTGATCTAAAAAAAGTAATTTATTGTTTAAAGGTACAGTAAAGGCTTATTAAATGTTTCTTCTTATCAAGCCCTACCTAACTATTCTTTAACGAGCCTGTTATAAGACCAATAAAGTTATCCTTTAAAGGTACGTTGTAATGCTTTCTTGTCTCCATAGAATAGGAATAAACATTGGCACCAAACCATGAGCCCTTTTAATTCCAGCAGTGTAATTTGCATTATACATCAAAATCGGTTGCGGGGACTTCTTTTCCCTACCTTACATAGTTGTAATCTAACTGAGCACAGTCTTATCTTGTAAACACAAGCCTTTGCAGTAAGTTCTGAGGATCCCCTTCTCTGCTCACTGCCCGATTGCCCCTTACCCACTCAAAACCCACCCCCTCCCCCGATCACATCATCTACATAACCATGGGGGTCTATAGAGATCCCCATGGCAACTGTAGTATTAACTTCATCACCCTCCCAGCACCTAAACATTCAACCCTTGCCATGGGGGTTCAGATTGGACCACACAGCACCTAATAGTAACTCCTATCCTTTACAGTCTCTTATTTTACCTTCATCAATAGGTCCTTTAGTTCCTCCTTTTCTTTCAGCCAGAGTAGAATTATCTGTGGCGGATGAGATGATCTGTTACTCCCATTTGTTTTGTGATTCACACAGTCAAAGGCTTTAGAATAGTCTTGGTATAAGGCAGCCAACACTTTCACAGCATCATCTTGTAGAATTTTGAATAGTTTGATTGGCATTCTATCAACTTCTGCAGCCATGTTATCAGTAGGGTATCCAAGGGCTCATCTGACTTTGCTCTCCAAGATGTCTGGCTCCAGCTTATTGGATAAACTATTGGGGTGACCACTGCTATTAAGATCGTTCCTGTTTAGATCTTCTGTGTATTTCTGCAACCTCTTCTTTATCTGATCTTCTTCTGTTACGTCCTTACCATTTTTGTCTTTTATCACATCCACTTTGACGAGAAAGGTTCCTTTGAGATTCCCAATTTTCTTGATGAGATCTCTTGACTTTCCCATTCTGTTATGTTTTCTATGTCTGTACACCACTCATTGTAGAAAGTTTCCTTATATATCTTCTTGCTATCTTCTTGAAATCTGCATTCAGTTAAAAAAAATATTTTCCTATCTCCAATACCTTTCACTGGGCTTTCTTTTTTTTTTAAAGAATTTTATTGAAGGGAATGGAGGTTGTAACAAAAGTAGATGTAACATACAAATCAGCATAAATAGTAAACAATTAACTTGAGTCTATTACTTCCTTTTTGGGGGTTTTCTGTATTTATTTTTACATTAAGATATGTCATAAATCGAAGGTTCATTTAAAAAAAGATAAAGAGGCAAAAGGAGGGACAGCAACACAGATAGGAGACTAAAAGGGGAAGTAAAAGAAAAAAGAAAAATAGAAAGATCCAGAAAAATGGAAGGGGGGGGGGGGGGTGTTTGTAGTAGTATGCCACTCTTGTGGCTGGTGTGAATCTTTCTATTAAATTCACTGCCATCCAATTCATAGTAACCTTTTGTCCCAACATGAGGCCCCTTTTTCATAGTTGGCATCTAATTTGTCTGAAATCCGGCTCATAGAGTATTTGTATTTGATTTTCTTCATTACTTCCTCAAACATAGGAACATAGGATTGGCTGTCTTCCAAGGGGGGGGGGGGGTGCATCTGGAGGTTAAAAATATCTGGTTTGAAAGAAATTGAGCCTCCTTTGTGAGATCTGAGATACGAAGGACCAATAGGGCTTCCTATGGCTTTCAGGTATCTAAAAATCCCACAATTTTGTAGGTTTCAGTCCATATGTGGGCTATTTTAGGACAGCATGTGCATTCAAGTTCCAGTGATTTTGCACCCTCTAACATTGTGATGGTTTTATATATATTCTCTCTAAGGATTATATTGAGGGAAGAGTTCATGGCATTTATATGGATTTTGTTCCATATCTAGGGTGATATTAAGCTTGTTTTTCCAGGAATTCTGGTAAGGGAGCTTAGTAGGTGTGGCCTGGTCAGTCCAATATTTGTAAATGATAGAGATATTTTTTGTACCGCTTGGGTTGTAAGTACAACATTTTTCGAAAGGGATTTTGCTAGCTGATTTATTTTCTTTTAAAATACAGGTAAGAGTGGAATTATTCATAAAGTCTTGGTGGACCATTGTTGGATTTCTGCCAGTAAGTCTTGGGCAATAGTTAAGCATTTGTCTATCTACCATTTCAGTTGAGACTGTTTGTCTAAGAGGAGTAAGCCATGATCCTTTCTCAATTAAATGCACTCTTTTGTTTATTTCCTAGGTTACTTTCAAAGCCTCATTAGACAGTCAGTTTGCCTTCTTAGTTTTCTTTCTTTTGGGTATACACTATGTGGCTGTTTCCTGAATAATGTCACAGACTATGGTCCAAAGTTCTTCAGGCATTCTGTCTGCCATGTCTAGTCCCTTACATCTATTCTTTTCTTCCACTGCATATTTACAATGGACATTATTTTTTCATATCTGCTTGGTCTAATGATTTTTCCTCTTTTCTTCAGTTTAATTCTGAACATTGCAATAAGAAGCTTATGGTCTGAGCCACATTCAGCTCCAGGTCTTGTTTTTGCTGGTGGCATTACCTAAGTGCGCTTGACACATCTGCGCTGGCATCTGTGCACCGACAGATGCACACAATGACAAGAGCACACCTGACAGGAGTGTGCCGCTTCTACAGGTAAGGTGGGCTTAGGGGTCTTGTTTAGTGTTAGGCTAGGGGGTCTAAGTGTTAGGGTTAGACTAGGGGATCTAAGTGTTAGGGTTATGCTACGGGGTCTAAGGGTTAGGCTAAGAGGTTGAGCGTTAGGCATGGGGTATAAGGGTTAGGGTTAGAATGGTTCATGGTGTTAGGGCATACAATTTGCTCCTTTTCATCGGTGCGCATTTGACAGACACTTTTGAACTGCATGTTGCTGTCGGCGCGCTCATGTTGGCGCCATGTTGTCGGCGCGCATTTGCCATGTGCGCCAATGTGAAGGTGCTGTTTTTTGCTGACTGCATAGAGTTTTGCCATCTTTGGCTACAAAGTGCATAGTCAATCTGATTTATATATTGTCCATCTGGTGTTGTCCATGTTTAGAGTTTTCTTGGAAGAGTGTGTTTTCTATGACCAGAGAATTATCTTGACAGAATATCTGACCCGCTTCATTTTATAATCCAATGCCACACTTGCCACTTTTTCCATATATATATTTGGTTCCCTATTCCAATCTCCTATGATGAGAGTAACATATTTTCTTGGTGTTATATCTATGTGTTTAATATCTTTGTAGGACTGGATAGTTTCAGCCCATGGATGCTGATTCATGGTTAACAATGAGGGCTACTCCATTTCTTCTGCAGAATTCTTGACCACAGTAGAATATCTGGTGGTTGTCTGATGTGAAATGTCTAATTCCAGTCCATTTAAAGACATACATATGTTTCCTGGATTATGAATGCATCTGATAGAGGAGAATCAGTAATGTATGCAAAAAAACATTACATGAAAAAATACCAAAATAAACATTTAACACTTACCTTTAAGTTAGCAAAAGGTCCTGTAATTCAGGACAGTTGAAAAATAGGGTTAACACCCTCTCCAAACCCAGGCAAAATTTGCATTGATTTAAAAAAAAAAATTTGGCCAATCAGGAGGAGGCAGAGACTGAAACATTTGGGGTTGCTGTCTGTGCTGCAAAGGAGCCTGTGATATGTAATCAGCCTCAGATGAAAATGTATAGTATTTTCTAATATGTGCCAATATATGCAGCACATTAACACCACATTACACATGAAGCTTGCATCACTGCTGCTGGTGTTTACATTTCGCACAAGGAGGCAGGCAGAGAGAGATAAGTTGTGATCCAAGCAACCATGTGACTGGCAGCATTTCCTCCTTGAAGTCACAACCTGTACCCAGATGATGTGCAACCTTTACCTACTGTTATGTAAGCTTTCTAGGGCTGTGCAATTCCAGATAGCATACCCAGCATATAAATATGTAAGTACATTCAACTTTTCAATATAATACTAATCAGTGGCTGATTTTAGGAAACATTTGAAACCCTAAAGTTCACTAATTCTCAGAAAATCAACGTTTAACCTTGTCATCTCATGTTTGAACACGTCCAGTTTTTACATAGTAATTGAGGTTGAAAAAAGACTTTCAGTCCATCACGTTCAAACGTTTAAGATCTCCTCTGATCTGCAATATACAGATTAGTTGAATCCAAAGGAAGGCAAACAGAAAAAAACCAAGTGAATCATAGCCAATCCACTCAAAGGGGAACAAAAAAATTCCTTCCTGACCCCAGATACTGGCAATCAGATTTCTCCCTGGATCAATACTCCCTCTAATTATCCAGGATAACCCTAGATCAGAGTATGTTCCATTTACCACAACCCTTTGCTTCCTGTCTTTTAGCCAGCTCTTGATCCATGAGCAGATATTTACTGCAATTCTTGTATCCCTTAGTTTGCACAATAGTCTTCCGCGTGGCACTCTATCAAAAGCCTTGGCAAAATCCAAAAAGACCACATCCACTGAGTTGCCTTGATCCAGGTTCCTACTTACCTCCTCATAGAAAATGATTAGATTTGTTTTTAACATGAGCTACCCTGCATAAATCCATGTTGATTCCTACTTATAATCCTGACCAGATAGACATATTATTGTATACTATCCCTTATTAACCCTTCTAAAAGCTTTCCCACTACAGAAGTGAGGCTTACTGGTCTATTATTAAATATAGGTATCACCTCTGCTTTTCGTCAGTCATCTGGTAGCGGCCCTGTGTTAAGTGAATTTCGAAAAATTCAATATAATGGTTTTGCTATTACAGAACCCAGTTCCCTTAGTACCCTTGGATGTATTCCATCAGGACCTGGGGCTTTATTAACATTTATTTTTTTCAACCTCTTTCAGCTTTGCTCCAACCACTTCATTAGATCTGGTGCAGCATGTACTCACCTCTGCTCTTCTCCAGTAATGTGGTAGGCACCTTCTGACCTGAGGGGCTCATCTTCCAGTGCCATATTGTTATTTCTCTGGTCGTGCTTGTACATAGAGTTATCTTAGCAAAGCTACTGACATGGTTTGCCAGTTCCTTCTTCAGTGCACCGCAGTTTGTCTGACCTCTATGCTATTACTTGCCAATCTTGGGTAACCCTACATGGTATATCTCGCAATTTAATTGAAGTAAACAAACACCTTCACCATGGCAAGGTAGCAATGCAATACCATGTATTTATGGCTAAAAAAATCAATAAAATCAATAAAAATAATAAACCCATTGGAAAAAGAAAAATAATAAAAATAAATTATCACCACTATCCTCATAAATAGCAGTGACCTTACTATGAGCTGTGAAGATTTACAGTTATTTAACTCACTGTTAATTATGTATAAATGACTATGGTGCATTGTAGAAAATCACTACAGAATAACTGTGACGTTAATATGATCTATAACGATCTAATAATTGAACTCACTATTGATAAGTATGGTGTAATATAGCCCCAAAAGGTACAACAGTTATACTGTCTTTAAATTCTCATACATCATTTGAGGTCCATTAATTTGTTTATGATTGACCTCTGCATAAGTGACTGAGTATGTATATATAACCCATATATAACACCAACACATATAATACAATTGACTCCAGGTATGGAATAAAACAGGCCACAGCCTTAATGATAAACATAAAATAACATAAAAAATAGCGGTAATTGCTCAAACTATCAGATACAACCAATTCAGGCCTCCAGGAAGCCTGTGCCCAGGAGGCCTCCAGACGATCCGCGGTGTAAGACATCCCACCGAATAATTGGGCTCCACCTTATACCGAGCAATCACCCCTGCAAACCCCCCCAGATGGGACAATATATGAATAAGTTCATCAATAGGGAGGGAGGGAAGCATACTCAGCATGTGCTCCAGACTGAATAACTGCCAAGGGTGGGAAAGCACCAGTTTTATTAAAGTAACCACTCCTTCCACCAGAACAAACCTACCAATGACTTCCTAGCTCTAGCCCAGTAAAAAGCCCCCTCCCCCATGCTGTGTCCAAGGGCTGCCTTAATCTTATTATAAATAATTATTGTGAAAGAAACAGTACATTTGTATTTGTACTTTTTATAACAATAACTAGACCACCAACCTCAAAAAATATTCCCCCATAAGATAAAATAGAATATAACCATTTGTGATTAAAAAGTAAAAATAAAAAACCTAAGCAGTCAATAAGAATTGACAATTTTAACTAATGTACTACTAAACTCACATTCTGTTTAAATCAAAACTATCCTACTTGTCACAGATGTGTGAATAAAAAAAAAAACTCATGTAAAAATGTAAAAATAAAATAATTTGCATATATAATTTGTGGCACACTTTTATCATACATATATTATCCCTATAAAATATCAGAGTGAATTGGAATAGCAGAGCTTGATGGGCCCGTACAAATAGACAAATTTTGTTTTTGAGTTCACTGACTCTTGAATTGAATCATTGTGGCATGTAATATGTTAGTGAAAAATGTATATAAAAATTGTAATGTAATATTCTATACAAAATTGATGATGCACTCTTACTATACGTGATTCCCAATTTAAGATAAAAATATTTCCAAATATTCCTTTATACTGTATATTGGGATGGTCATATTGTCTATCTAATTGATACGCCCAAGGTTATTTTTTGGAGTACCCAATATTTTACTTCTGTTCTGGAGTTGTGATAAATCAGGTAATGGTGAGGAACTGTGGTTAGGGTTTATCATTTTGAAGATCTGTGTTGCTGTGTTTATTGTTGCCGATATGGGACCCCATGCTAATCCTGTCAATGGCAATTACAGTTGCCGTAGTAGCAAAGAAAATCCTACCTAGCTATGCTATTCCCCATCTTTAAAACATTGCGAGAGAACTGCTACAAGTTACTGCAGCCCCACTAACCTGAAAAGAAGGTCTTTTACACCCAAACCCTATGCTAATCTAATTTAAGGGATCACTTGCAAACCTGGGCACTGCCATAACTACAAAAAATAAAGAAAATATTACAGGTATATTACCAAAAACCACTAAATGTTTCAGGTTTATTTAAATGTAATTATGTATTTTTAGTTTTATTTAATACATTAGGTTAATTAATTTTTAATTATTTTGTTTTCATTTTATTTATTTATTATTATTATTTGTTATTATTAATTGGGTTTATTTTTAATGAAACTACCTGAAACCAAAATGAAATGAAACCTAAAAAGTAAATTTAATTTGAATTTGAACCACGTAGTTTAGAAAACAATTTCCTTAAAAACACAATTCAATTTGACTGTAAATAGAAGGAAAGAGTAAAGCTGAATGTATGAGCATTTTTGAAAGCCCTTTCATTGAAATATAAATAATTTGTCTACACATATAGTATAAAAGTTTAAAAGTATTCTGTTGTCAGTTTCCAATACATATTACCGTACATTTCTTGCAGACTGTAACATTCAGGAATGGTATTGCTTAGCCCTTCCTAATGCCCTCTTGGGAACCTCACAAGTATATCTATTGTATCCTTAATAACTGAACTTGCTAGAATAACTCATTTTGCAAACAGGCTAACTGCCGTTTCACCACTGTGGTGGTTTCTTCAAAGGCTATGTGTATACTTATTTTTAATTAATTAATTGGGTTTTGTTATTTAATTAAATATGTTTATTTTTATTTAATTACATAGGTTTATTTAGATTTAAATATTTATTTTTAGTTCTATTATTTATTTTTATTTTCACTTTTATTTATTTAGTTAGGAGAGAGCAGGGTCCTGAGGGCGGAAAAAGAGGTGCAGAGGAGAGGGCTGACCGAAGGTAAGTGACAGGGAGAGTGAGAGCGCAGATGTCAGGAGCGATATTTTCGGCATGCATGGATCAGCGCGTATTGGCCATGTGCCAGAAAGTCGGGGTGCCATATTACTCCAACACGGCACATATATTAATTTAGACTCATTAAGTTCCCATGGACATCTCATATAGCATTAGTGTGATTATTAGCATTTTAGTATAACTGAGTATAGTTCTCTCAAGTATTTGAAAAGTTTTAGTTAATACACCAGAATAAGGGCCTTATTCAATTGCAACAGTGATTCAATTGAAAAATCCTGCAACTACCTGGCCGATTTAACACGGAAAGGAAACGTAAAAAAAAAAAATTGTTTTATTGCAGATTTGCGAGCTTGAAGGGGTTGTGCAATTCATTCTAATGTCTTTCGTCGCTCTCCCCATCTTTTAAAGTGCAGTATTGATTTTTTATTTGCATTTACAGTGCTACGAACAGGTGTTTAACACCCTATCTGGTACTCTTAGGATTTCTTCTACATTTGCCATTTAGGAGTGTGAAAACATTTGCGGGCTTGAGGAATTGCAGCAATTGAATAGCGATTTGCGATTGTAACATTTACAGGCTTGAAAGATCAAAGGCTTAGCTGGGTGGGAGTTACGATTTTGACAACTGCAGGTATTTACAGCCTGCAACCCGCAGATCATTTGTGGGTAGCTAAAATACGCCAAATGAATAGCAAATTAGTTTACATGCTACATTGCAGGCTCCAGTAACTAACAAATGCTTAATGGAATAAGGCCCTAAGAATTGCAAAACTGACCAATCCTACTAAATTTGGAACATTTGTATCGGTACTATTTAATATTCATTGAATAGAGAGGAATACACTTTATGCCATAACCATAAGAAAAATTTGTAATGATATCACACTTACTATATAGTAAATGAAAATATTTTTTTTTTTGCAGCAAGTGGTGATACTGGAACTTTCCATTAACTTATCAACAAGACTGACTGACCTATACACTGGTTTTATGGTTTAATTGGAACACTTTTTCATTTGGTTCATAAGCCATTTGATTAATATGTAATTGTTAGTTCCAACGTATGCTTTTTCCATCCTCTTCCCATATAATATACAGTAGGCTCTCAGTAAACCAGAACTCTCAAGCAACTAGAAAAAAACATCATTATTCTACGCCACAGAAAATGGAAATGCATGACCAAAAAAAAAACAACTGTTTTGATATTTAAACTGAGTTTTTTTAAGTTACATACATAGTTACATAGGGCCTCATTCAATTGCGATTTGGCCAATTGAATAAGGCTCTAAATAACCACACAGCATATTTTTTTAAAGAAGTTTTTAGTTAGTGAAAACCTTGCTTTTGGATAGATGTTTACTAACTAAAAATGTCTTTAAAAAAAAAAAATGTTATGTGCTTATTTTGACCTCTGTTCAATTGGCCAAATTGCAATTGAATGAGGGCCATAGTATTTAAGGTTGAAAAAAGACTTTCAGTCCATCAAGTTCAGTTCAACCTTTTTATCTCCTCTGATGCGGATTACCAAATTAATTAATTAGTTGTATATAAAAAAGAATAATCAATTCCATCCTGATCCCAGACACCGGCAACCGGAATTCTCCCTGGATCAATACTGCCTCTCTAATTATCCATGATAACTCTGAATTCCCTTTTTCATTAGAAATAAATCCAGTCCCCTTTTAAAGTTATCTATCGAATTCGCTGTCACCGCCTCCTCTGGTAGAGAATTCCACAGATTAACCACCCTTACTGTGAAGAACCCTTTTCTTTCTTTAAGGTGAAATCTTTTTACTTCTAACCTCAAGGGATGTCCTCTTGTCAGTTGAAAACCTCTTGGCACAAAAAGCTTCCTTGACAAATCTTTATACTGACCCTGGATGTATTTATATAAGGTATCATATCTCCTCTTAGATGCCTTTTTTCTAGAGAAAATAAGTTTAATTTGGTTAGTCTTTCTTCATAACTTAGCCCCTCCATTTCCCTTATTAGTTTTTTTGCCCTTCTCTGTACCTTTTCCAGCTCTAAAATGTCCTTTTTATGAAGTGTTGCCCAAAATTGTACTCCATATTCCAAATGAGGCCATACTAGAGATTTGTATAGTGGCAGAATTATATTTGCTTCCCTGGCTTCTATACCCTTCTTAATACATGCTAATATTTTATTTGCATTTGCAGCTGCTGCTTGGCTTTGAGCACTGTTACCTAGGTGGTTGTCCACAAGCACTCCCAAATCCCTTTCACTATCCGATACACCTAGATTTGCTCCATTAAGATTATAAATTGCATGGCTATTTTTCCTTCCCAGATGCATAACTTGCATTGCCATTTAGATGCCCATTCCTCAATTTTATGTAAATCCCTTTGGAGGGAAAGCACATCACTATCTGATTTAATTACCTTGCACAACTTCGTGTCATCAGCAAAAATGGAGACACCACACTCCTCTAAGTCATTAATAAATATGTTAAAAAGGAGAGGACCTAATACTGAACCTTGAGGAACCCCACTTACCACATTAGTCCAATCGGAGTATGTTCCATTTACAACAACCCTTTGCTTCCTGTCTTTTAGCCAGCTCTCAATCCATGAGCAGATATTTACTGCAACTCCTGTATTTCTTAGTTTGCACAATAGTCTCCCATGTGGCACTGTATCAAAAGCCTTTGCAAAATCCAAAAAGACAACATCCACTGAGTTGCCTTGATCCAGGTTCCTACTAACCTCCTCATAGAAACTTATTATATTTGTTTGGCATGACCTATCCCTCATAAATCCATGTTGACTCCTACTTATAATCCTGTTCAAATAGACATATTCTTGTATATTATGCCTTATTAACCCTTCTTAAAGCTTCCCCACTACAGAAGTGAGGCTCACTGGTCTATAATTCCCTGAATTTGCTCTTGCTCCCTTTTTAAATATAGGTATCACATCAGCTTTTTTTTCAGTCATCTGGTAGAGACCCTGTGTTGAGTGAATCTTGAAAAATTAAATATAATGGTTTGGCTATTACAGAACCCAGTTCCCTTAGTACCCTTGGATGTATTCCATCAGGACCCGGGGATTTATTAACATTTATTTTTTCCCCTTTTGCATTACTTCCTGTGTTAACCAATTATTTGGCAAAGGTAGTGTAGCCCCATTATTTTGCCGTGTCCCAACCACTGGTACCTCCCTTGTGTATACCGAAGAAAAGAACCTATTTAGCTCATTTGCCTTTTCTTGGTCACTAATAATCAGACGGCCTGTGTCACATTGTAATGTTCCTATAGCTTCCTTCCTCGGCTTCTTCCCATTAATATACTTAAAAAATATTTTAGGGTTAGTCTTACTCTCTTTTGCAATACATTTTTCATTTTCTATTTTAGCCAGTCTAATCGCCCTTTTGCAAGCCTTGTTGATTTCCTTGTATTCCTGTAAATCAGTCTCTGTCCCCTCTTGTTTGTATACTTTAAATGCCTGTCTTTTACTCCGTATCTTGATCTTTAAGTCATTGTTAAGCCACATTGGATGAGATTTACTCCTTTTACATTTATTCGCACACGGTATATGCCGATGTGTATGTATATTTAGTAAGGATTTAAATGTTGTTCACTTGTGGTCAGTGTTTTTACCTGCCAGTTCTCTTTCCCAGTCTATACTTTGTATTGCTGCCGTTAAAATCTGCCCTTTTAAAATTAAGAGTTTTTGTTGGCCCCTTAAAATGTTTTTTTTTTTATTCAATCTCAAATGAGACTGTGTTGTGATAACTGTTTCCCAAAGGTTGCCCTATTCCAACATTAGATACTATATCAATATTATTTGTGATGAGTAAATCTAAGATAGCTTAATTTCTAGTAGGCTCTTGTACAACCTGGGCCAGATAATGATCCCTGAGTGTACTCAAGAACCTGCTCCTCTTAGCTGAACTGCTGGTCTCATTTATCCAGTTTATTTCAGGGTAATTAAAATCTCCCATTATTAGAACTTGACCATGCCTAGCTGCATTTTCAATCTGTAACAATAATTGTATTTTCTCACTTTCAGCTATATTTGGGGGTTTATAGCATACTTCTACTAATATTCTTTTGGAATTTGCTGCTTCGCTATTTAACTCTACCCACAAACATTCAGCTTTATCACTAGTGAAGTCTTTATTTGCTTAATTTGATTTTAATTACTGTAATTCAATATTGATATCAGTTAAATACATAGTTTATTGTATAGTATGGGGTTTAGTACAGTGATAGTTAGGCCTCTTTTAATAGTAACTCTCAAACAACTAGAAACTACATTTATCCGGCATCTACCAATCCCCATGGGTGCCGGTTAACTGCATGTTGAAACAAATATTACCAGCAATTAAGATGAATTACAACTCTGACACAAGTGAAAATGAATACTTGCAACAATAGAGTCCAATAACTGGCCAGTAAACTATAGTGTGGAGCCATTCCATGTTTATCAATTTAAAAAAAATCTGCAACAAGGTTTTTCATGCCAATATTACCCTTAAAATTTTACTTACTTTTTCCAGATTTTCTTCAGCAGTATGTGTTCTCAAGCTTTTGCTAGGCCAATTGGGCTGAAAAATAGTTTGAAGCTAAAAGGTTGTGCCATTCTATGAATTATAATTCTCTTAAAGAGTCACTGTAATGGTCCAACTTTTACAACCTACGGGCCCTAATAAATTTTCCAAATTGTAGTTACGGTAGCCCATATTGTAGCCTGCAAAAGTTGCTGCTATTAAATTGGCCTCTTTTAGCTACCCGCAATTGATTTGCGGGTTACAGGCTGAAAATTCCAGCGGTTGTCAAAATCGTAAGCCTGACCCAGCTGAGCCTTTGATCGCAATTCCTCAAGCCCGCAATTGCTTTCACACCCGTAAATGGCAAATGTAGCCAATAATTCTACGAGTACTAGAGAGGGCATGCTATGGGCTTTAACACCTGTTCGTAACACTATAAAAGCAAATAAAAAATCAATACTGCACTTTAAAAGATGTGGAAAGTAATGTAAGATATTAGAATTAATTGCACAACAGTCTCAAGCTTGCAAATCTTGCAATTTTTTTTTTTTTACATTTTATTTCTGTGTTGTTTTGATCTCGGCAATCAATGCGTGAATACATATCATGGAACCTGTGTGAACTAGACCAGTAGATTTATTGATTTTTATACATTTCAACATTTCTGGATTACGAGTCTAATTGCATTAGCTGTTTATAAATCGGTAGTTACGGGCTTACTTAATTGATCATGATCATGCCCTGAAATCCTACTTACGGCTACATGGTTTACGATTTTGGCTTTCGACCATGTAGTTGTGGGCTTGTTCAATTTAAGCGCTCTGTAACTGCTGCAAATTTCAAGCCTGCAGACTTACGGGTTGTATGAAGGCAATTGAGTGCTTGGGATTTAATAGGAGCCTTTAAGTAGCAAGGGTCAGGGCAAACTAATTTCCAGCTTATAGTGATTAAAACATTTATCCTTGATCATAGCTGGTATTCCTAATCAGGCTGGAACTTCTCTGATATTTTACCAACTTCTTAGCTTTGTGGCAGAGTATACTATAACTCCCCTACAGCTGCATTGTTGCTGTACAGCACAGAACACACAATTAATTGCATTCCACTCTCAAATCTAAGCAGCTAGTAGAAGCTCTAGCTTTTGGGGAACCAAATACTTTCAACAAAGTTTTATTACAAATGCATTATGCATCTTGTACATTCCTACTGTATTATTTGCCAATCTACTTTAGAATACTGTATAATGTATCTCTACTCCTTCAATATTGATATGTTTAACAATAACCAGTTATTGTCTAGTATGCAGCAGTAGATGAGATTTATCTAGATTTTAGTAAATAATTTGCCACTGGTGCATATTATAAACAAATTCAAACATAGTTTAGTGAATAGGACACTGACTGAAGGAGAGGTGTCAGAGATTCATAATTAGCAGAAAGCAGTCAGAGGAAGGAGTGGTTACCATCAGAGTACCATAACTCAAGATAAAAAATCCCAATGCTTTACACCAACAAAGGAAAATTTATTTTTGATAAGGAACTCTGCTTTATTAATTAAAAATCACTAGTGGCATATGAACTGTAACAGATAAGGGTATGCCTAAAGTGGACTACAGTCCCTCCAATTTAACTCTTAAAAACAGTGAAGACAGAAGATGTACAGGAAAATTAGACTGATTCTACCAAATCACTAATTGCAAAACAATGTTTGGACATGGACAAATACACAATAGCCTACGTCCTGCGAAGGCATCCTCCTTACTTCTCCACAAGTAACAATTAGTTACATTGTAGCACATAATACCACCCAATAGCAACTGTTTGCCATTTGTTCAGCACTGTAATTGGTCATATAGACCTACCTATTAACCATATTCCTATAAAAGATGCTCAACTTTACAGGTTTGCTATGATGCAACCAAACTGCACTAATTCACTGTTGTCAGCATAAGGAAGCTACAGTCCTGCGCATGTACTCATGCAACATAACGTACATCCTCAATCTACTGCATGCTTAGTTACCTTCTCTAAGCTGTGCATAGATCTTTAAAGTTTGACAATCATGATTGCTATCAGTAATCATGATAACAATTATTTCCAAGTCAGTGCTTTTATTACATTTAAGTATGTAATCGATCAAAAGGGTTTACACCACCATTAGATTGACGCACATCTTTACACTGCCACACATTTAACTATCTTATCTAAGTTGCATATAGAGCTTAACTATAAATAAGACAGTCTAAGACTCAAGTGAATTCCCAATACTTCAGTCGTTACTTTTGTTACAGATAAGTATGTGATAGATTTTTATAAGAAAATAACAAATTGAAAACAAATATTCTCAAAGGATATATAAAAAAAAAAAATCTCTGATAAAACCAGTGTACAGTTTACCAGTCACAAACACCAATGAAACCTAACACTTAAATCAATGTATCTAGTAAGTTTATGGATAAATCAAGAGATCCTTTAGAAATCATGTCATAATCGTGACCCATGGCACACTAATGGTTACCCCCAAGTGGCGGGGGTTGTGTAAGTACCCCCGTGGCAACTAACATTAACCCCCCTATGCTGCGGGGACCCCCAGGGGGTCTCCACATTAATCCTTGCAGCGAGTGTCCCCAACGAGATGCCCGCTGCAATAAAAATTATAATATCCCGCCGCACGGACCCTAAAGGTACTTAAAGGACCTGCAATGAATCAGATTATTAACCCCTGCCGCGGTGGTTATATAAGTACCCCCCCCCCCCCCCCGGCACCTAAAAATAACCCCATCACTCATGGGGATCAATAAAGACCCCCATGAGACTAAAATTAACCCCCTCAGTCCAATAGGGATCAAAATAGAGCCCTATAGGACAATATTAACCCCTAGGTTAACCCCATTAACCATAACTAAACCCTATAAACCTCAACTGTCCCCCTTTAACCCTAACTGTGCCTATTTAACCACTTCTAGGCCTACATAACCCAATATTTGCCTATCTAACCCCATGCATCCTATTTAACCCAATCTAAGCCTATTTAACTCCTTCTAGGCCTATTTAACCCCTTCTAAGCCTATCTAACCCCATGTAAGCCTATTTAACCCCAACAATTATGGTGGTCTATAAGATGCCCATAAGCCTCTATTTAACACCATCAGTCCCATAAGGGTTTTTGACGACCCTCATTGGACAATTAGAACCCTAATATTAACCCAATTAGTGCCACAAGGGTCCTCCAGGACCCACATTACACTAAGTACAAATACGGCACTACACTATTCCCCATCAATAAACCACTAAACCTAAACTAACCCCCCTCTATCCTAACCTATTAACCTCTACCTACCTAACATTTACCCTAACATATTAACACCTACACTACCTTAAACACCCCACCCCACTAATTACAAAAAATAATAAAACCTAACTTACACAAAATAAAAAAAGCTAGGTTACTAAAAATAAAAAAAACTAAGTTACAGAAAATAAAAAAGCTGAGTTACAGAAAATAAAAAAGAACATTACTAAAAATAACCAATGAACATTACAAAACACCTTACCACTACTGAGAATAAAAAATAACTATGCACCTGGAAAAAACATACATACACAAATATACATAACACTACAATATAGCATTAAATACTGTACAAATACATCCCTAACTACATACTATTAACCCTCTAACTACAATACATTACCCCTATCTACAATACATTACCCCTTATCTACAATACATTACCCCCGTAACTATAATACATTACCCCTAAGTACAATACATTACCCCCTATCTACAATACATTACCCCCTAATTACAATACATTAACCGCTACCTATAATAAATTACCTCCTAACTACAATACATTTCCCTCTAACTACAATACATTACCCCCTAATTACAATACATTACCCCTATCTATATTACATTTCCACATAACTACAATACATTACCCCCTATCTACATACATTGAAAAGCCTAAATCTAACCTAAAATAGAATAAATAAGACCACTTACATTGGCCAGATGTCCCTTCCTCGACAACGGTGTTCGTGCCACACGTCGCACCCCTAGGAAAAAAAGAAACATACAATTAGTCAAAAATAAACACAACATAGAAAACATAAACATTCTAAATATTGACCTTACCATTCCGTGATGTCCCCATCCTTCCTGTAGTCTCCACCTGCTGGGCCCCTGAAATAAAAGAATCATAACATTAGTACACAAATACACACAACATAAAAAAACAATAAATATTCTACATATAAAATGTACCTTTTCGTGATGCCCCTGTCCTTCTCCTCTTCTTCTCAGACTGGGCCCTTGAAACAATCCGCAGCTCTAAAAAAAAAAAAAAAAAAAAAAAAAAAAATATATATATATATATATATAACTAACAGAGCTCCCTGGAGGAGCTCCCCAGTGCTAATGAGGCATCTAGCAATTCTTCCGGTAGGAAAACCGAAATGGCACCTTCTGATTGGCTGAAATATCTGTCAATCAAATTTCAGCTAATCAGAAGGCACCAAGTTGTGAGCCAATGAGAATGGGATACAACCCTATATCATATTTTGTTTGGCTTATGGACCTGTCCATGTTTTTTAAACCAATCAGAAGGCACTATTGCCTTCAGTCAAACAGAATGGGATACACCCCATGGGGTATATCCCATTGTGATTGGCTGAAGGCATCTGATTGGCTCCACTCTGATTGACAGTGGTAACAGCCAATCAGAAGGCTCTATTCCCTTCAGCCAATATGAATGAGATACACTCCATGGGGATGTATCCCATCTGTGTCTTCCGATTTGCTGTTATCACTGTCAATCAGATTGCTGCCAATCAGAAGCTGCAGATGCCTTTAACCAATCACAATCGGATATACCCTGTGGGTTGTATCCCATTCTGATTGGCTAAAGGCAATTGTGCCTTCTGATTGACTCACACCTTGGCCCCTTCTGATTGGATGAAATTTGATTGATAGCCATTTCAGCCAATCAGAAGGCACCATTTGAGTTATTTTACCAGAAGAAGCACTAGAAGCCTCATTAGCACCGGGGAGCTCCTCCAGGGAGGAGCTCCGTTAGTTATATATTTTTTTTATTAAAGCGGCTGATTTTCTCTAGGGCCCATCTGGAGAAGAAGAGGAGAAGGACAGGGGCATCGCGAAAAGGTAAGTTTTATATTTAGAATGTTTATTGTTTTGTTATGTTGTGTGTATTCGAGTACTAATGTTATGTTTCTTTTATTCCAGGGGCCAAGCAGGAGAAGACTACAGGAATAACGGGGACATGGCGGAAAGCTAGTTAATATTTAATATCAAACAAAATATGATATAGGGGTGTATCCCATTCTGATTGGCTCACACCTTGATGTCTTCTGATTAGCTGAAATTTGATTGACAGATATTTCAGCCAATCAGAAGGTGCCATTTTGGAGTACCGTCGTCGGTGAAGGGACATCTGGCCAAGGTAAGTGGTCTTATTTATTCTATTTTAGGTTATATTTAGAGTTTTCAATGTATGCAGATAGTGTTTAATGTAATGTAGATAGGGGGTAATGTAATGTAGATAGGGGGTAATGTATTGAAGTTAGGGGGTAATGTATTGTAGTTAGGGAGTAATGTATTGTATATAGGGGGTAATGTATTGTAGTTAGGGGGTAATGTATTGTAGTTAGAGGGTTAATAGTATGTAGTTAGGGGTATATTTGTACTGTATTTATTTCTGTATTGTAATGTTATGTATATTTGTGTATGTATTTTCTTTGCAGGTGAGTAGTTCTTTTTCTATTTTCAGTAGTGGTGGGGTGTTTTTACTTTTTGTAATGTTCATTTGTTATTTTTAGTAATGGCCACAAGTCCGCTGGGCTTGGGGAATGGGTTACTGCCTTGGGGTCATTCAAGCCTGGCGGACTGTGGCCACAAATGACAGTATTGGCTAGCGGTGATGTGTTCTCTGTCATTTACAGTGCCTTACAGTGCTTTATTGAATTAATATTTTACTTTTTATTTTAGCTGGCTTCTAGTGTGATCTGGGGGCTAACGCCCACGATCAGGTTAAAGCCTGCCAATGCTAATGGCGATTGCATGACTTGCTATCAGCCTTAGGAAGTAGCCATTTTACTGGTAGGATTTGAATGAGGCCCTATGTGTATAAATAAAAATACCAATAAAAATAACCATAAACTCTTTTGTATTATAACTTGTGCTAGATTAGCTGGGGTGCCAAAACTGAAGATTATGAACCGCCACAGCCTGGTGAATTATTATTGATTGCAGGTGCCTAAACAATCCAAATTTTCCCTTGTGATAATAAAGGACCCTATTCTATTGCCCCATAATGAAAAATTATATTCTACTTATAGTCAGTTTGCAATTGCCACATATTATATCAGCTTTTCGTCAACTGATTACAAGTAGACCACCTGCAATCACTACTGACGAGCCAAACTCGAAACTCCTAGCTGAAAACTGTGTGAAATGGATCCAGGGATTAAGGGGTTAATACATATCATGGAACCCACATGGATTACAATAGATGATTTAATGAATTTTATTGATTTCTTTATTGCTGGACTGCAAGTCTGATTGCTAAATTTACTTATCGACACTAAACTGTTTTACTAATGTCATGATGATAGTCTCATTTACTATTGCCTGTACCTAAGAAGTATTGTGAGTTTTTAAGAAGTAAATTATGGGCTTTCTTAAATCTTGTCAGATCATCTGACCCGTTGCCAGGGTCCATTTTTGCTTTGTCAAGAATGCTAAATTGCATAACATTGGATTGTTTTGGTGAAATTCTTTCACATTTCTCACCACTGGCAAGTCATGCTCTTCCAGACCATATATACTTGCTCAAGGAGTTGCTTCCTGAACTGGCGGGTAGTTTTTGCAACGTAAAGCTTAGTACAAACACATCTCATCACATAAATAACTCCTATGGAGCTGTGTTGTTTGTCAAAAACAAACATTGGTTTTGCCGACTATATTGTTTAATATATTTATTAATGATATTAATAATGGGCTTCAAATTAAAATGTGTCTCTGTGGATGTCACTAAAATATGTAGCAGGGAAAACATTCCTGTTTTCAGCAGGATATTCATACATTTGAAACAGTTCAAAGAAAATATGTGCAAGGAAAGAAATCATTAACCGAATATGAATAGCTTAGAGAACAGGAGGGAATATGATAGATACCTTCAAACATATCAAAAATATAAAAAAAACTCAAGAGGGAATTATCTTCAGGAAAAAAATAGTATGCCAGAAATCATAATTTAAGGTTAGAAGATGGAAGCTTAATAATTTGAGAAAGTACCTATTTAAAGAAAGGTTAGTAAATACGTTAAAAAGCCATCCATGGGATTTAGTGGGTCAAAACACAGTTAAGCAATTTAAGCAATACTGGGATAAGCATAAGGTTAACCTTAAAATTAATTATAACAAACTTTTAGGTAGAATGGGTCCAGATGGGTCTTTTTGGTTGTTATCAACCATCATGCAGCTAATTGTGCTGGTGTGTGTCAAATACTCTCTATTCAGTGTATATAGTGCTAGGTAAAATTGTGGTGCTTTATAAATATTACTTATAATAATGATAATAATAATAATAATCACAACAATAATACTATGTACAGAAACATTTACTATTTGAAAGCTTTTATTCTGAAAATACAAAAATATTTTTTTATTTACTGGTCAAGTTATGAAAACACAAGAAAAACAAAAAACAGGAATTAGCATTTCTGGGCATGAATGAAATAAAAACCCTCATAATCTGAAGGCTCGGCTTCTGTATCTTCAGGCTTTCCAAAAGTTATTAGCTCTTTGACCACATAGCCACTTTCTTTGAGGACTTTCACAAGGAACTTCTCATTCACAGCAAGAGAGAAGACCCTTTTGGCTCCCACCTTATAGTAACTGACTCCCAGGTCTCCAGTCAATATTAGATGACCTTCAGGTTTAAGAAGGTTTGCAAGGTTTTTCAGGGCTACACCATAGGACTCATGATTCCTGCAGGCAGCTTCTAGACACACAGATGAAATGACGCAGTCAGCTTTGGGTAACACAACTGGCTCCAGTGGGTTAGTCTTACTGACATCACAATGCAAGACCTGCTTGATTTTTCTTCTTAACTTTGCTTCTTTCTCTTTCTCATTTCCACTGCAATACATAAAACCAGTGTTAGCAGACTTTAAATCATCTATCCACACATTAGATTTAATAAAAAAATGATAACTCTGCTGTTCGCAGAACACATGCATGATACTTCAATATCATTTCATGTGTGAGTATAGTTGTTTACATTCTGCAGAACACTGCTTATAAAATACAATATATTGCTTATTGATACCACAGGCATAACACAGTTAGACCCCCTCCCCAACTCTAATCAAGCACAGTGGGCCACAGGTTAGCACACTGAGCAACACATTAGCATAATAATGCAGCACAAACAATGTTGAATATCTCAAGGATAATTCACTGTAATGACTTACCTGTACCACAGGCATTCATGAACCACTTTGCTTTAGTAGACCTTGATACTTCTGCTAGAAATCTATTCCACTTATCTACTACAAATTCTGCAAAGCAGTTCTTGCATAAATTCACCCTGAATCCTCATGTCAAATCCCAACCTTTAGTTCTTACAAGATTATTTTTATTAAATATTCTTCTCTCTTATTCCCTATTAAATCTCATCTAGAAATGTCACCATTCTTTACTAACTAAATATGGCATATTTTTTAAGAAAAGGAAATATGTCTTTACATACCTGTTTCCTTCCAGCTCACAAACATACTTCACTATAGATGACCAATCAAATGCTTCAGGATAATTTTTCTGCCATTTCTGCAGCTCATGGAGTTCTCGCTTTGTGTACCATGTGGCGATGATCTCCTTAAAGGACTCACAGGCAGAGAGAAGAGGATGAATGTAAGGGGCTGTGGCAATATCAATCACTGTATCACCCTTCACGCAGCCTGCAATTAATCAGTTCATAAAGTTTATTATATATTCCAAAAAAATAAATATTCAGATCATTTTTTTAGACTACTGTTTTTTCATTTTTTTAGACTACTGTTATATATGTCATTAAAACAACAAGAAATTAACAAAAAACATTATTGTATCAGCACTACAATAAGAAAACCTTGTTGTATCACCACTACAGAGGTTCTTTCAGAATGTTTGAATTCAGCATTTCTAACCAAAGAGCCACAGTACAATGAGGTTTATTTTGTTCATTTAGTAACCCATTAGCAATATTTAAAGAAGAAATACATTCAGTGTACAAGTAACTAACATTTGGATCTTAAGTGTTTCAGGGTCTAGCAGAACTGCTTATCTTTACTCTCCATTAGCTATCAAGGGTTTTGGAGAAGGAAGTAGTTCTAAATGTTATTCTAACCCTACTAGGTTTGTATGCAGAGACAATTGCAGGGAAGGATGCAGATAAAGACTCAGGGCAGTCACCTAATCTAATCATCTCTCTTATCCCCTGAACATTTGATAGGTGGTGTAGATAAGTAAAACTGCTAAAGTCTGAAATGGTATGAGTTCAAATCTAAGTTTTATTAGTTGCATTAATGTGTTCTATAAATAATTACTTTATTGCTAAACACTTATTAAAGTGCTCTGTCACCACAAAAGGAAATTGCTTTTATTTTAAAGAGCATTACAATGGTAGACAAAATGTTAAGAAAAAAGAAGAGGGAGCTGAAGAAAGGGATGGAGGGAAGAGAAAAAGAGAGATGGAGAAAGGAACTAGAAATGTGTCAGTGAGTGGTAGGGAAGAGGAATGTGGACTATAAAAGAGTGGCGAAGAAAGGAAAAGACAGAATGGAAATGGGAATGGGAGTGGAAATAAAGAAAGGTAAACAAAGTAAATAATGGGATAGATAAAGAGGGGTGGAGTGTCTAGAGCCCCCACAATCCAATATACCTCAAACTGCATCCCTGACCAAAATATAATATCTCACTCTGTTTGTCTACATTTTTTATTTCACATGTATATAGCACTTTTATCCAAAGTGATTTTAGCTGTTTATGATATCAGAGCTTCTATGTTTATGACACCATTGATTGAAGGTTTAATTACACCACATATTTAAACAAAAAAGAAGTGTAGGTGGCCCTTTCCTGAACCATAGCCCAGGATACATTGTGCTTTGGATCATGGTAAAGTACATGACTGGTCATATAGCATGGGAGAGAGAGTGAGAAAGTGTAGATTTGTTAGGATGAGCATGGTGGTTGGGTTGCAGACAATCCAAATTCAGCCATTCATTTACCGATGTTGCTGCCTAATCAGGAGCATGTTGGTCATTCCTATACATTTTCTTCCTAATAAATGAAATTCTAAATATTTCTCCAGTAATTCTTAATATTTGTACCTTTTTTTTGTAAATATCCAATATACATACAATGGATATTTGAGGAAAAAAACAGAAACAGACATTAGATATTGCATAATTCAGACTGTGTTCAGAAAACATTTTAGATAAGATTTTGCCATATAGATATAACGCAGAGTTTTAAATCCTGATTATTTCAGTAAGAGCAGTTACAACTTACTTGAAGTGAACACCTTATGGAAGTTACCAAGACAAAAGCTCAGGTAATTTTCAGCCTGACTCCCAGATCCTAAATGACAATATGTTTCCAGATACAGCCGAGGATCAAACTCCTTCTCAAATTCATTGGCTTTCGTGAAATCTGACATGGTGCTATTGGGGAGAGCAAAGAGGTCTCTGATTTACAGTCTGTTCGACTGAGCCCTAATATACATCCGTTAATTATCTCTAGTTTATGTCTGTGGGCGTTCCCTGAAGTAAGTAATTGGTTATATCAGATAAAAAAAAATGAAAGGTCAAGTTTATTTGTTTTTTTTCTAATGAAAAAAGTTTAGTTACTGAAAAGACCATACAGAAAAAAATCAGAACAGCCAATCAGGGAGTGAACAGATTATGTCCATAACTTCAGTGTGTTATCACGGGTATTTAAATTAAAGTAATTGAGCTACTGATTAACCCATTTTATCTCAAACAAGATATCCTGATAATCCAGAAGGAAACTGACCTTAGAGGACTGGAGTTGGAAATCCCTAGTATTATTACTTCAAGACCTAGATTACATTAATTTGACATGGAATGCAAGTTCTTCTGCCATGCATATTTTATTATAAATGTGTCTTTTTTTCAATAAATCATATTTATTAAAATGTGTTTAAATTGATTGGAAATACCACAAGAAAATATGTATTTGTAAGCAGAAAGTATGCACAACTCTGGATCTCATTGGCATACACATGACATATACAACTATATTACACATGGAATAAACCCCTACAGACAATTATATATTCAAAGCAGTATATTCTGCTCCAGTAGTTTTATTTTTTTATGTTTTGCAACAAAGAACAAATACCTTCAATTGCCCTCTGAGCTCAATAAAATGCCTGAAAAGCAGAATTTGAATAGTGTTAATTGAAATGAATTACCTACCTGCCCCGCCTCCCTAACTCTCACATTGCCCCGACTCTCTAACTTTAACGCTCACTAATGGGCATGTCTCACAGTAAACCATGTCACTAAACCTGTTCAGCCAATCACAACACTCTAAAGCAATGTGTACATGCGAAACTAACTATAAGACGCAAAACTTATGTGAACATGTTCAAGTAAAGTTATTAAAACACTGGCCCCTATTTTCTTCAATTAGTCAAATAGAAAATAAATGTGTGTGTGTGGTTGGGGAGGGGGCTATTAATGACATTCTCTACCTAGTTGCTCACCTATATATCTAATGATATGTTTGGGGGGCCCTTGGGACTCCTTTCCCCCACAATGTGGTGCTTTGGGTTGCGGGGCTCTTATCCCCTATATACACTTTACATACATGGTCCTCCCTATCCATAACAATTCCCAAATGCCTATCCAAAAGTTCAACCCACCATCCCTCATTGGGGCTATATACAGACCGCCATTGTACCTCTATTATTATAATTTATTATTATATTTATTTGTAACATGCTAACATATTCCGTAGAGCTATACAGGGATTAAGTTCATAATAAAAACAAAATTAACACCTTACAAATAGTAGAGGGCCCTGTTTTTGAGCTTAAAAATCAAATATACATAGTGCTTGTTTCCAAAGCACCGATACAGAAAAGAAAACTTGCAAACTTACATCATACATGGGGTTTCTATGGATTCCTCAGTGCTTAGACCCTAACACATATGACCCTTAACCTAACCTCACACCATGGGATATGCACCCCCATGGCCATCAGCTTTAACTGCCCCATGCTGGTTTATACAAAACTCCATGGTGCGTAAACTAAAGTTAAAAAGATCAATTCAAACAAAAAGATTCCTTGAATGTAAACCAGATGTATAGTTATTTAAATAATTGTTGGTAGTATATGTTTAACCATATGACATAAAGAAGAAAAGACAGACAAGCATACTGTTAAAGCAACAATTACGTTGTTATCAGAAAACCCATGAACTGGAATTTTTCTTTAAAATGTAACTTTTATTGCCACTGTTAAAATAGTCTATCATGTAAAACAATAACAAATCATAAAATGTAAGTAGTGCATATGTCAGTCTTTAGTAATGTAAAGGAAAGTTCTAGTATCCACAATGGTAAAACAATTGACTTTTAAAAGTCTCTTATACAATAAGTCTAGTATAATACAGGACTAAATAAAGAACTAAAAATAATTTAAATACTTGAGTATATTGGGATATTGTGCCTTATAGAAATCACATACATCTCTAAAGCTTTTAAGAAAATATAATACTCTTTCAGCTCCATTAAATTTCCTGAACGTGTAAAATGGTTGAATGTAATAGCACTGTAATGCAGCAGAATTTCAAGCCTGCAGTCTTTGCAGGTGTCCCATAGTGATTACGGGCTTCAAATTTAATGTGGATTTAAGTTGGACAAATCATTGGATATATGTGAGAGCTCTCCACAGTGTATGTGCAACAGATCCCCACACTTTAGTATTGATGTATCATTACATAATCTATAATTATGGTCTTTGTAGTTAGACGTTCTTACTTTTAGGGATATTCTTTGTTGCTGTTTCCTGCATTATGTTGCAAACTTCAAAGTTCTTCAGGCATTCTATCTTCCATGTCTAGTTCCTAAATCTATTCTTTACTTCCACTGCATATTCTCAAGGGATATAATTTATTTCGTATCTACTTGGTCTGATGGTTTTCCCTCTTTTCTTCAGTTTAATTTTCAACTTTGCAATAAGAAACTCATGGTCTCAGCGCAGTCAGCTCCAGGTCTTGTTTTTGCTCATTGTATAGAGCTCCTCCATTTTTGGCTGCAAAGTATATAGTCAATCTGATTTCTATGTTGTCCATCTGGTGATGTCCATGTGTATAGTCATCTCTGAGGCTGTTGGAAGAGGGTGTTTTTGCTACGAACAGAGATATTATCTTGACAGAATTCTACTAATTGTGACCTGCTCAATTTTTGTACTCCAAGGCCAAATTTGCCAGTTATTCCAGGTGTCCTTTGGTTCCCTACTTTAGCATTCCAATATCCTATGATAATAGTAACATCTTTTATTGGTGTTATATCTAAGATGTGTTGTATGTCTTCAAAGAACTGGACAACTTTAGCCTCTTGAGCATCCGTGGTTGAAGCATAGACTTGGATCACTGAGATATTAAATGGCTTGCCTTGAATTTGAATTGAAATCATTCTGTCATTTATTGGGTTGTAACCAAGCACTGCTTTGGCCACTCTTGATTGACTAGGATGGCTACTCCATTTCTTCTGTGTGATCCTTGACCACATGTAGATGATCTGGTTGTTATCCGATGTGAAAATGTACCATTCCAGTCCATTTAAGTTCACCAATTCCCAGGACATCAATATTTTAACCTTGTCATTTCATTCTTGACCACATCAAGTTTGCCTTGGTTTATAGTTCTAACATTCCAGGTTCCTTTTCTGAATTGATTTTGCAGCATTGGACTTTCCTTCCCTTTCAGACACATCCGCAGCTGGGTTTTCCTTTTCGGCTTTGGCCCAACCACTTCATTAAATCTGGTGTTACTTGTACTTGCCCTCTGTCCTTCTCCGTAATGCGGTAGTCACCTTCTGACTGAGGGGCTCATCTCCGGTGCCATATTGTTATGTCTCTGGTTGTGCCTGTCCATAAAGTTTTCTAGCAAAGATACTTGTGGGTTGCCAGTTCCTTCTCCAGGTGGAACCACGATTTTGTCTGACCTCTCTGTCCATGAACTGCCCATCTTGGCTGACCCTACATGGTATAGCTCAGAGCTTCATCGGAGTGCACAAGCCCCTTCACCACGACAAGGTAGTGATCCAGAAGGGGGTGAATTACTTAGAGAGGGATTAATTAGTTAGAAGGGGTTATTTAGATTATCATTTCTTTGGGGATGGCTAATAGTGTAGTGTAGGGTAGTGCTTAGACAGTGTCATGAGGTCCTGGAGGACCCTCATTGGCACTTAGGGTATTAATTTAGGGGTTATTAGTGTCCTATAGGATCTATATGGACCTTATTGGACTTCTGGGGTTAATTATAGTCTCATGAGGGTCTATCTAGACCCCCATGAGTAATGGGTTTAATTTTAGGTACTTGAAGCACCCTGGTGGCAGGGGATTAAGGACCTGCAAGGTGGGAATTTTTAATTTTGAATGCTACGGGCAACGGGACCCCCACAGCAAGGGTTTATGTTGTGTAATAGAATCATACAAGGGGGTGTATGTAAGTAGCAGACTTACCAGAGCCCTTTTCCCCCCATGGAAGTGAATGAGCAAAGCCTCCTGCAACAGACTAATCAAGCCCAGCAGGGCATTCTGCCTTTAAAAGGACTACTGAGCACTCAGCAGGGTGGGTTCAGTCTGGACTGAGAGCCAGTGCTGCATGCTGAAGCAAACCCACA
Organism: Discoglossus pictus; assembly: GCA_027410445.1. Taxonomy (NCBI): domain Eukaryota; kingdom Metazoa; phylum Chordata; class Amphibia; order Anura; family Alytidae; genus Discoglossus; species Discoglossus pictus. The sequence goes on from CM050169.1 coordinate 135,453,840, forward strand.
GACTTTTGGAGCAGGAAACTTACATGCCTGTATACATGAAAACTTTATTTTTTGCATTTGTTGATGGTAGTGAGGAAAAACTGCTATTTCTGTTTAGTTAGTTCTTCAAGGAAAGCTAGGATTTGTTTTGTGTTCTTTTTGTTTGTACCTGCTGACAAGTTTTAAGTAAAGCTCCTTAAAGCTACAACGCCTCCTGAGCTACTTCATTACAGAGATGATCAACAGGGCATTGACCCCGGAGGTGCAGCAGGCTGTCACATTTGGGACACTGAAGGGGGTCCCGATAGGTCTCCAGCATATGGGGATCATTTTAGGTGCTGGGGGGGTACTTGAAGTACTCCCACAACAAGGGTTAACTATTTAACTGCTGCAGGGGTCCTGATTGGGACCCCCACAGCAAGGGGTGATGTTGGTGGGAGCCTGTGGGGGTCCCATCAGGACCCCTGCAGCTTGGGGATTTGCTTGGGGAAGTTTAGGGGCTGGTGGGAGGTTTGGAGGCTAGAGTGGGAGTCTGTTTTGCTGCTACAGCAGCATATGTAACGGCTTTACAAGTCTTTGCGAGTCCTCCCCAGCACTTGTTGGGCTTTGACCTTCATTTGCATTTTATTGGCTAGCTCGCAGGTGACTTTGTTGCAGTTTAATAGCAAAATTACAATCTAAGGGTTATGGGCTTGACATATCAAAGGGTTGCGAGCTGCGAAGATCCACATTCCACGTCCCATAGGCATTTTTCGGGCATCCTGCGTTTTATCCTGCAAGTTGTCGGCGTGTTAGGTTTACAAGGCTAATTTAATAGCCGTAAATCCTACTTTTAAAATGTGGCCCACATTTAATGAGGATCTATGTCAGTAGAATCACTACACACAGGTGACACATTGCATCCCCATTTCTTGCTCCTGTCACCTTCAGGCTGCTCCATGTGCTGGCTCTGTGCAGGTAGCAGGTCACCATGACAAGCTGTGACAGCTTAATTTTGTTTATGCCCGAATCGAATTTAGGGTTCTTTAGGTCAAATAAAATGAGCGCCCCTCAGAGTCAACTGCAAAGTTGGCCTAATGTGTAAACCGGCCATGTGTGTAAGGCCTGGCTGGTTGAATCCAAAGCCAGAATTAATATTGTTGGAAGAAATGTTAACAACCTCAGATATGAGGATGATACTACTCTAATTTCTGAAAGTGAGGAGGAACTAAAGGACCTATTTAAGAGGGTGTAAGAAGATGGTGCAAAAGCTGGCCTGCTGCTTAACTGTAAAAAGATGAAGATCATGGTAAACAGCAATCTCAGTTCCTGGCAAATAAATGGCAAAGAAGTGGAGGCAGTGACAGATTTTATTTTCCTGGCATCTAAGATCTCTTCAGATGGTGACTGTAGCTATGAGATTTAAAGACTTTTACTTCTGGGGAGGAAAGCTATGGTAAGCTTGGACAAGCTAGTAAAACATAAAGATATTACACTATAGTTAACAAAGGTCTGCATAGTTAGAACTATGGTATCCCCAGAAGTAACATACGGATGTGAGAGCTGGATCATAAAGAAGTCTGAGCGTCATAGAATTGAAGCCTTTTGATGACTTGAATTTTAGTGTTGGCGAAAACTGATTAGAGTATTTTGGACTGCAAAAAGATCCAATAAATCAGCACTACAGGAAATCAAGACAAACTGTTCACTGGATGGTATAATCATGAAGCTGAAGCTCAAATTCCCTAGAGAAGTCTCTGATGCTGGAAAAGATAGAATGCACAAGAAGAGGACAACAGAGGCGGAGATGGATAGATGAGGTAATTGAAGCAATACATTTGAACTTGATGGAGCTCAGAGGGGCAGTGGCTGACAGATGTACCAGGCATGCTGTGGTCCATAGGGTCACAGAGTTGGACATGACTGAACAACTAAACAACAACAAAGGTAGTATGCACTCTTAACAATGCAGAAAAATGTTAGTCTTCTATTATCTTAAGTTGTTACATGTGCATAAACCTTTTTATTCAAAAACGTAGTCATGCATAAAGTTTGAAAAGCTTATATGTTTAGTGAGAACGCACAACTTGACCTGAAGTTAATAGTACATTTTGTAATCACTCAAGACTGTGTGAATGTAATTGTCTATTAATTAATCCAGTGTAGGTTCATTTAACCAAAAAAAGTCTATTGTATAAAAAGGAAAATTGAGATATTAAGAATCGTGTATATATAGTTGTTGACCAAGCCCGTTGGCCACGTTTACAAAGTTGGTCACCCAATCTTAAAAATTGAAGCCCTCGCAAAGCGAGGCCAACAAGACATAGGCTTAAGAGTTGGGGTGCAATGAGCACTGAAGGCTGTAGCACTTTGGCTTAGGGTGTAAGGCTCCGCCTCCTCATGGCTCATCCTCCTCCCCAAGGATCCGCCATCCCAAGGCTCCTCCTCACCACGGCTCCTCCTCCTCCCCATTGCTTGTCACACATGAGCACCAGGGTTCGCGATGAGTGCCGTAGGACTCACAGCACCCACAGCTGCACCCCCAGCTGTGCCACCCCACCCTTGAGCATGTGTAAGGCACAAAAGGTACAGGGGGAGCCATTGCTGTGAGTGGCAGGTCTGAGTACTGCTGCATGTGTCCCCTCCCTCTCCTCCTCTTTCCTGACCAGCGGTCTCACCAGAGGCCAGCAGGACTCCCTTATAGCACAAGGGCTAGAGGGCGGGGGGGGGGGGGAAAGACATGGGAAGAGACACAGGGGAAGGAGAGGGGGGGAGAGATACAGGAGAGGGAGACAGAGGGGGGAGAGACACAGAGGAGGGAGAGCAGGGCAAAGACACACAGGGGAGGGAGTAGAGGGGGGAGGAGACATGTCTCGTGATGAGCATCGAAGGTCATCATTGCAAAGCAGGAAAGTTGCGGCTTGCCAAAACCTTCAATGAGCAGCGAAGCAATCGCAAGATCTGTGAAGTACGTGGGGGGAGAGGGGAAGAGACACAGAGCAGGGCAAAGACACACAGGGGAGGGAGTAGAGGGGGAAGGGACACAGGGGAGGGGGGACAGAGACACAGGGGAGGGGGGTGGAGACACAGGGGAGGGGGGGAAGAGACACAAGGGAGGGAGAGGTGGGAAAGAGACACAGGGGAGGATGAGGGCGAAGCCCGCAGTTGCTGGGCTGCAAAGAGCTCATTAAAGGTGCTCATTGAAAGGCCAGTGGGACATAGGCTGCAATGAGCGCCGCAGGCACTCTTCGCGAGGCCTTTAGGACTAAGGCTGCAGTGAGTACACAGGGGAGAGGCTCACGATGAGCATTGAAAGGGGATCAATGCAAAGCAGGAAAGTTGCGGCTTGCCAAAACTGGCAATGAGCAGCAAAGTCATCACAAGGCCTGTAAAGTACGGGGGGAGAGGCTTGCGATGAGCGGCGATAACGCTCATTGCAAGACGCGTGATGAGCGCCAAAAGCGCTCAGCTTGGATCTTGCGATGAGTGCAAAAATAAAAATACAAAATGGGCTTGAAAAACTAATAAGTATTACATAAATGTCCCAATCCAAGACTTGCCTAACAGTAACAACAATGTATCCTTTGCTTTTTATAGTAGCTGTGAATTTTAATTTAAACAACCGATGGGTGTTATACAATATTTCACTATTGAAAACTAGAATATAGTAGTGATAAATTGCATGATATAAGATTTGGTATTTACACATTTTGTTACAATATTACTATAGGTAATTAAAAAATATATTTTAATATTATTGAATATTTTTGCAATATGATAAGAAAAAGGGTATTTATAGTTATGCCTTTAATAAATAAGTAGATTGTATTATCCCTTTCAAGGAGCCTATATGAGTTATATCATTAATACAGTACACCATTAGATATAATTAAGTGTTGAGGTACTCCTCTATTTCCTATTGCTACCAACAACATGATAATGTCTGTACAGGAGAATTCCTATGAACAGTGTATATTTTATATTTTCATTAAGCCCCTTGGTCATGATAGTGTCTAATAACACTATCCATTTGCTCTCGACTATCATTAATTCCTCTTCCATATTCCCCTCTCTTATGCCAAGAGTTATCTTTTGGAGTACTCAATCCTTTATATCAGGCTTGGAGTCATGTTGCGTTCAGTATTATGAGCAACTGTAGTTGGGGCTTTCCCTTTCTCATAATCTATTTTGCCATGTTTAATTATGCCAATGTGTTCACTCAACCTGTGCCTGATTTCTTTGCTCATCATATCAATGTACTTTTTAGAACAGGGGCACTCCAGTCAGTAAATTACCCCACTGGTACTGCAATTATCAAAGTCCCTGATCATATAGACTTTCCCTTCCTATCCTGCACCTGGATTTTTTTTCCAACCATGTAGATATAGAATAAAGTACTGCTTTTTTACTCTCCAGTTAGAGAAGTCACTCTCAACAAGATTGCCCCTGATGTTGGTGATCTCCTCCAACTAACGTTAATTCTATTGCCAATATTATCGTCAAGTTGTTTATCCGCTCTCAAGACCTGTGCATGTCTGTTCAAAATTCTTTCTATGGTTTACCACTGTTCATTGTGCAAAGAAAGTCCCCCACTGGTATGGCCCTCTTCGTGGCTGGATGATGGAAACTAGAAATATACAAAGTACTGTTTGTGGCTGTGGGCTTCCTAAATAGATTAGAGAGCAAGTTACCCTGCTTGTCACTTAAAATGGTCAAATATAAAAAGTAAATGTTCTCTTCATCAATCTGATAAGTCAATTTAAGGTTCAAATAATTTTGGTTTAGTTTCCCAATAAAGTCAATTAACTCATCCTTGATATCATTCCATAGGATGAGCATGCCATCAAAAACAAACAAAAATTTTATTGTTATGGAAATTATTACTTTGAGAGAAAACCAATTCCCTCCCCTACCAGCTGAGATAGAGAATGGCATAGAGGGGAACACATGAGGCACCCATATTGGTACATCTCTTCTATAAATAGAATTGCCTTTCAAACAAAATAATTGCAGCAGATATACTATAAAATATTTTTTGTGTTGTTCTTCCATTGATTTCATAATTAGGAAATACTGGTCAGCATCACAGCTAATTAAGAGTGGGTTCAATTTTACTGTCCTTAGTCTACCATCTTATGTCCAGTATGTCCATAGAATTTTGGGTATAAGATGGCAGACTAAGGACAAACTGTCTCAACCAGGCATATAGATACTGGCTTGTCCGTTCACACAGGCTACCCTGTCCAGATATGATAGGTCTGCCGGAAAGGTTTAGTACTGTTCTTATGCACCTATGTTGCTATTTTAGGATTACCAAGCAACGGTTTATAGTCTGCTCAAGCAGACAAATATATTGTTTCATAAATTCCACTGTGGGATCATATGGAAGCCCCTAATAACATTGTTCATCTTTCAACTGTCTACGAGCCTCCTCCACATAGTCTTCTACTGGCCAGACCACTATACCTCCCTTGTCCAAGGGTTTGAAAACTATGTCCTCCCCTTTTTTGAATTCATTGAGGGCTTTAAATTCTTTTATAGTGTGAGACATATAGATACTGGTGGATTGGACTTAGATTTGGTTAAATTACCAAAGCAGTTAATTTCTCTTGAGTCTTCAGATTGTGTGTTCTGATATTTGCATGTTACAGTTGTCGTCTGACCTACTGAAATGCTTTAATAAAAACAATGTTTTAGCAAATTCGTTAAGGTCCTTTATGGCCTCAAAGAAGTCAAGTTGATGGGGGGGGGGGGTGGCTTTTACACAAGAAGTTAGTCTGGACAGTTGATAATACACGTTTAGATACATTAATAATTTGCATCTGATCCATTATTACTGTAACGGAACCCATCACTGTTTTACCCTGTTTTATGGTTATTTAATTCTTGGTTAAAATATGATCACATTGCTGTACTGTAGATATGTTGTTTCATGTTCTACAGAATATATTGGCTCAGAATATTACAGCTACTAGGCTAATAGATAATCCTATTACAGAGAATCCTGTTACAGAGACTCTACTAAGATAAGGAAGTTGTAAAGGATCCTTGCATTTTCCAAAGTGTTTTCATTCTCTGATAAGAACAAAGAAGGATGATCTAATTAATGTCTGATTGTATCCAAGTTGCCAGGGAGGTGTGGCTCACCTATTGTCCCTATATGTGTATTCTGTGGGGGATATGTGAAATGTCTGTGTGTTATGTGTAAAATATACTTTTACTAACTTTTGAACCCCTGGTCTGATTCATGCCATTTTTTAATATGTTGTTCCCCTGGGTGAGAGCTATTGAACGGTGCTGGACTTAAAGGTGTACCCCCTGTTTTTGGGGTACATCCAGAATGTGGTTAAAATTGTGTCTGTTTTAATTGTGTTACCTGTTATCTGAGGGGAGGAGACGTGGGGGTTGAACCATGTATATAATTGGCTGTTGTGATAATTATGTGGGTGTAGCCCTTCAGAGGGCACCATTGCATAGAAGGAGATCCCCTGTCATTAAAGAGTTCTACTTGACCCTTCAAAACGTAGCCTCATCTCGTTATTGGAGGGGATTGCTATATCATACTGGGGATTGCTATGCTTTTGCATACTCCCTTGAGCTGTAACGAGTCTGTGGTGGTGGTGGTGTCCGGTGCGGTGCTTGTAGGCCTCGACGCAAGCTAGGACGTGTCCATCAACGGATGTACCCGGTCGGGGTGCCAGTAGATCCGTTACATTGGTGGCAGTGGTGGGATGGCGTCCTAGTAAGAGGAAAAGCAGCACGGAGACACTGGTAACGTTTGGAGTTACAAATTGAGGGCAACGCTAGTATCCGTACAGCGCCCCTGGCTACAGCAGGATGGAACCGGCTAGTTTTCAGACAGCGTTCCATGATGAGGAGGAGGAGGAGGCGGCCGCGGACTACAGGGATGCAGACAGAAAGGAACTCTGGCATGATGCCCTGGAAGATGCCCAATGGCGGCGAGGTGAGAGTCTCCCCAGTGATGAGCAGTGGCTACAGAAGCGTGTGGCGATGCGGATGTATCTATTGGGAGAGCAGCCCCTGGATGAGTGGGTGACAAGACTAGAGACCCTGGTATGGCGAGAGCTCTGGCTAGACAACGCATACCAGGCCCTCTGGTGGCATACCGTTCGACTTACCCCCTGGACGTCTGAACACGACTTACCGGAGTGGAATGATTATGATGGCCCGGGTTTATTATGGGATGCCTTGGAGGACGACATTGATCTTGGCAGCATGGAGGGGTCTAGGTTTTGGGACATCTACGACTACCGGATGGGTATGTATGTCTGGGATGACGAAGGCGAGGTGAGCAAAGACATGACCCACCTGGTAACGAGAGAGTGGGAGCTGGAGCAGGACTACCAACACCTGCTCAGCTTCGTGCAGCCCCAACCTACTCGACAAGCAGAACCAGACTTCATTGACTGGTCCTGGGATGACTTCCAGATGGCAGGTAGAGATGGGACCGAGGTCTCTCTACCAGTCCTACAGGGGGCAGAAGGTATCGTCCTTCCCCCCCAGCGGCAGTGTGAACCCCAGGGGGCAGAAGGTGTCGTCCTTCCCCTCCAGTGGCAGTGTGAACCACAGGGGGCAGAAGGTGTCGTCCTTCCCCCCCCCCATCGGCAGTGTGAACCCCAGGGGGCAGAAGGTGTCGTCCTTCCCCCCCAGCCGCAGTGTGAACCCCAGGGGGCAGAAGGTGTCGTCCTTCCCCCCCAGCGGCAGTGTGAACCCCAGGGGGCAGAAGGTGTCGTCCTCCCCCCCCAGCGGCAGTGTGAACCCCAGGGGGCAGAAGTTGTCGTCCTTCCCCCCCAGCGGCAGTGTGAACCCCAGGGGGCAGAAGGTGTCGTCCTTCCCCCCCAGCGGCAGTGTGAACCCCAGGGGGCAGAAGGTGTCGTCCTTCCCCCCCAGCGGCAGTGTGAACCCCAGGGGGCAGAAGGTGTCGTCCTTCCCCACCAGCGGCAGTGTGAACCCCAGGGGGCAGAAGGTGTCGTCCTTCCCCCCCAGCGGCAGTGTGAACCCCAGGGGGCAGAAATTGTCGTCCTTCCCCCCCAGCGGCAGTGTGAACCCCAGGGGGCAGAAGTTGTCGTCCTTCCCCCCCAGCGGCAGTGTGAACCACAGGGGGCAGAAGGTGTCGTCCTTCCACCCCAGCGACAGTTTACCCTGACAAGGGGAGACACCAATCTCCCAGACGGCGCAGATGGGACCGTGGTCTCTGCGCCCACAGCCTGTCCAGATCCCCAACTACCCTCACTGGGACAACCGGAGGAGGGGGTAAGTACAAATTCCCTTCCCCAGCTAACTTATAATGTGGCCCCAGGGTTAACAGAGGAAATGTTAACCCCCACTGACCCCCATCTGTTCCCCTGGGTGAGAGCTATTGAACGGTGCTGGACTTAAAGGTGTACCCCCTGTTTTTGGGGTACATCCAGAATGTGGTTAAAATTGTGTCTGTTTTAATTGTGTTACCTGTTATCTGAGGGGAGGAGACGTGGGGGTTGAACCATGTATATAATTGGCTGTTGTGATAATTATGTGGGTGTAGCCCTTCAGAGGGCACCATTGCATAAAAGGAGATCCCCTGTCATTAAAGAGTTCTACTTGACCCTTCAAAACGTAGCCTCATCTCGTTATTGGAGGGGATTGCTATATCATACTGGGGATTGCTATGCGCTGCATATTCCCTGGGAGCTTTAAGCTACGGCGGTTGTGGAGTCTGTGGTAGTGTGGTGTCCGGTGCGGTGCTTGTAGGCCTCGACGCAAGCTAGGACGCGTCCATCAACGGAGGTACCCGGTCGGGGTGCCAGTAGATCCGTTACAATTACCATGTCTGGTTCCTGGACCAACCTCTCAGATTGAAATATATGTCTCATGTGCTGTAGCCCCACACTTGTCTGTCCCTTAGTTTTCTGCTGGGATTTAAACCTTCCCTCTTTCCTGTCAGTCTTTTGGGGCTTTCTTTATAAATAATTTTGGGCAAGCAATTTCTATATTTTCATTGTCTGTCAATGAAGTCACATTCACATGGAACAAATGTTGTTCCTGCAGTACTTTTGTGTTCAAAACTCTCCTTTTGTTATCAATATGACTCCAATTATATACTCAGACAGATTCAATTATTTATTGTTCATCTTTATTACTGCACCATATTGTAGCAGTTAGACATTTTCATATGTACGTAATTTGCTATTACTTTAGTCGTTTTTCACATTTTTGTCTTTCTCTAGTCAATTTTCATCTTTTACCTGTAAAATAAAACTCATTTGTCAGTTTGTAATTAAATTATGTCACTATACTTATCCTATTTCATCAAAATTGAGTCCAAGAAGATCTTAAGAGAAGAAAGGCAAGAGTAAAAGTAGAAGAAGGAGGGGGAAAAACTATTTTTCATTTCCGTAAAGCGTTTATTTTATAGACCCCTCCACCCAAAGCTCTTCTTGATTGGATTCCTTTTTTTGGAGTTAAAATAATAAGAAAAGGAACATAACCTTGCCTAAGAAACATTAATATACTGCAAGATCAAATATGGATCAATTGTACCCCTTTCCTGTCCGGAAATTAGTCTTGAGCAATCCTGAGGAACACCTAAGCTCATCCGCAAAACAAATAAATTAACTAACCTCAGCCTATGCAGGAGAAATTATTCTCGATCGAATAAATGTGAAAAGGATAATCTACTATAGTGAGTAGTGAATCCTGCTCTCAAAAGATCAGAACTGAACTTTTTTTTCTGAGAACTATTTGTAAATACTTCCCTTTTTTTAATAACCTTTTATTGCTGGAAAGTTATATGTTTGTTGGGTTGTCCTGAAATTATAAAAGCCACTGTCTTATGCTGGCTTCTTACATGATACATAGTTAAATACATACTTTAACTTTGGGACTTTGAAACTCACTTTTGATTGAAGGAAAAGTCCACTTGTTAAAGGAAGAGATGAAAGTTCCAATTAATGGGAAATTTATCTCAGCATAGTTTGGAAGAAATAAAAATTCCATGCAAAACTCTGCTTTGAAGTATAACGAGTTTGAACCATTGGGCAAAATAATATAATACTATCTTGAGAAGGGATGGTATATTGGCTAATAACTAATTAAATGATTAATTAATTGATACAATAGTTGTTCCTTTGTATATACCTGAATGTTTCCCTATTTAACAACCCCTCTTTTGAATTGTCGAGGGGCTGTATAGAGCCTTAAGGGGTTAATACAGTGCTTTTTTTCCTTACTTGTTAAGCGAGTTACAACGAACTAGTTCCGCTGTTACATCAAGGTGATAAGATGAAAAAAGATAATCAAACCACAAGAAGTAAAATGAAAGACAACAAAAAGCACAATGGGAACAAAACCAGTAACTTTTTTTCAACTCTTAAGAAATGTAGCTCTAAAGATGTTTCTCAATTAAATGTCTCTACTCAATTTTAATTAGACTCAACTATAGGGCAAACAGTACTCTTAGAACCCCCGCTTAACGAGGGAAGCCGTGAGGGATCTTAAGTTCAGGAAGAAAATCTTGTGACACCAGTAATGAATGCTCTATTAAAATATTTCAAGAGTACTAGTCGCTTCGACACTATGGAAGCTGGTCAGAGAAAAAATTCAAAGTTAAATTAAGTTTTAACAGTAAAGGTAAATGAGATGGATCAGGAAATAAAAGAGCTAAAAATTAAATTGGCTAATTTAGATGATCTTTCTAGACATCATAATTTTAGAATTAGGGGTATATCAGAATCTATACTTATTAAAGATCTTCTTAGTTTTATAAAATAATTCTTGGTAGATCTGGTTAACTCCAATTCCCAAGTGTAAATAGCCACAGAAAGGATGTATTGTATCTCGCTATCTCGAACTCTTGGGTGAGTACTCAAGAGATGTAATAGTTAAACTTTACTCTGAAAGAGATAGAGATAACATCTTGAGAGCGGCTTTTGTTAAGAAAATGTTTGATTGCCATTATGAAAAATTAAAAATCTTCCCTGACTTGGTGGGAGAAACAGTGTCATTGTAGAGAATTGCAATTCTGTGTGGAAATCTTAGGATAAAACAATATCCCCTATAAATGGGGATCTACACCTAAAATCTTTTTCTTTTTTAATAATGTGAAGCACAGCATTAAAAATGTGCAGGGAGGTGAAAATTAATTAGATAAAATTAGGATAATCAATCCTAAGATATAGAGAGGGGATGTAAGGGAGCAGCAGGATGGGGAGGAGAACTGGACAAGCATAAGATAAGGAAGGAGAGATCTCCTTAAATTTGCTTGCTATGAACTTTTAACACTTGTTAGAGCACTAACATGGGAAAGGAGAAATAGTATTAACTATGAATAACTTGGAACAGGGTTTGCAATTACTAAACATCACTTTGGTATTTAAACAGTAGGTAGACTGTTTTTTTTCACTTTATATAAAAGATGAAAGAATTGAAAAAAGGGAAAGATAGGAAGGAAGAAAGCAATTTGAAAAGGAGAAAAAAGAAACCTTATTTATTAGAGAATATTTGAACCGCATGTTCATTAAATTGTAGGGTGTTTGGTATTTTTGTAGTACTGATTAGGTTCTAAAGAATGTGTAAATCAGTTTGGAGGTTAATTATACTCGGATTTATTTGATTTTTATAGGTCCAATATTTCACAAAATGTTTAAAAAAAAAAAAGATAATATTGTACAGTGTCTTGCAAAAGTATTCATCCCCTTGGCATTTTTTCGTGTTTTGTTGCCCCACAACCTGGAATTAACATGGATTGTTTGAGGATTTGCATAATTTAATTTACAGAACATGCCCACAACTTTGAAGATATATATATATTTTTTATTGTGAAGCAAACAACAAATAGGACAACATAACAGAAAAAGTCAATGTGCATAACTATTCACCCCCTAAAGTCACTACTTTGTAGAGCCACCTTTTGCTGCAATCACAGCTCCAAGTTGCTTTGGATAAGTTTCTATGAGCTTACCTCATCTTACCACTGGGATTTTTGCCCATTCCTCCTTGCAAAACTGCTCCAGCTCCTTCAAGTTGGATGGTTTGTGCTTGTGAACAGCAATCTTTAAGTCTGACCACAGATTTTCTATTGGATTGGGGTCTGGGCTTTGACTAGGCCATTCCAACACATTTACATGTTTCCCCTTTAACCACTCAAGTGTTGCTTTAGCAGTGTGTTTGGGGTCATTGTCCTGCTGGAAGGTGAACCTCCGTCCTAGCCTCAAATCACGCACAGAGTGGTACAGGTTTTGTTCAAGAATATCCCTGTATTTAGCACCATCCATCTTTCCCGCAAATCTGACCAGTTTCCTAGTCCTGGCTGCGGAAAAACATCCCCACAGCCTGATGCTGCCACCACCATGTTTCACGGTGATGCGATGTGTTGGATTTGCGTCAGACATAGTGTTTTCTTTGATGGCTGAAAGTTCAATTTTAGTCTCATCCCTTCCGCCATAAATTTTGGGAGTCTCCCACATGCCTTTTCTCAAACTCAAAATGTGCCATTTTGTTTTTTGCTGAAAGTTTAGCTATAAAGCCCAACTCTATGGAGCGTATGGCTTATTGTCGTTCTATGCACAGATACACCAGTCTCTGCTGTGGAACTGTGCAGTTCCTCCAGGGTTACCTTAGGTCTCTGTGCTGCCTCTCTGATTAATGCCCTCCTTGCCCGGTCCGAGAGTTTTGGTGGGTGGTCGTCTCTTGGCAGGTTTGCTGTTGTGCCATGTTCTTTCCATTTGGTTATGATCGATTTGATGGTGCTCCTGGGGATCATCAAAGTTTTGGATATTTTTTTATAACCTAACCCTGACTTGTACATCTCAACAACATTGTCCCTTACTTGTTTGGAGAGTTCCTTGGTCTTCATGGCAGTGTTTGGTTAGTGGTGCCTATTGCTTAGGTGTTTTAGCCTTGGGGCCTTTCAAAAAAGGTGTGTATATGTAATGACAGATCATGTGACCTTTAGATTGCATACAGGTGGACATCATTTCACTAATTATGTGACTTCTGAAGTTAATTGGTTGCACCAGTGCTTTTTTTTTGGCTTCATAACAAAGGGGGTGAATACATACGAAAATGCCAATTTTCTGTTTTCTATTTCTAAAAAAATTGTTTTATGTATATATTTTTCTCATTTCACTTCACCAACTTAGACTATTGTGTTCTGATCCATCACATAAAATTCAAATTAACAAAACATTGAACTTAAGGCTGTAATGTAACAAAATAGGTAAAAAGTCATCGGGGTGAATACTTTTGCATGGCACTGTATATATGTTAATGCAGTGTCATGATTAACATTGCAAGGACTTGTTGGGTCATCTCACTGTTGCCATCTTTGTTCTCTCTTTTCTGCTATTATTATTTTTTATATATATATAATACTCTTCTCCTCTCTCAATGATTTATATTTAAATTTGGAATGCTCTTAACTCAATTGTCATTAATATTGTTCTGTGTGCTCCATGGGTTGTGGTTAGCTATAAGGCTTTCAAATTAGAAAGATTCCACGATGCTCAGACATGCAGGGGATCCCCTAAAGAATGTTTAGAATAACAGGGTATGAATCATTGTTTTATGTTTGTAAATTGATTGAATGTTTTTTATGTTTGTGTTTTTCTTTGATCAGTTAGGTTGTATGGGTTATAGATAACTAATGAGGCTAATGGTGCAAGGCTTGGCTCTATATGAAAGACCAACATTTGGTGTCAATTTGAGAGTTAAGAATAGAAAAATATGACTCTTAAAATTGTTAGTCAAAATGTCCATGGGCTGAATATTGTATCTAAGTGGCATATGATAATGAGGAATTCTTATAGAGAGAAAGCTGACATTATCAGCTTTCAAGAAACTCACTGGTAAATAAATAAAATACCCAATTAAAGGTTTTATACCATTTGCTATAACTCTACAAATAAGAAAAAAAATGTGGGGTATCTATGTTTTTTAAGAAAGGATTAACAGCTGTGGAAGAGTTTGTTGAACAAGATCCAGAGGGTAGAATTCTGATCTGGATAAAATAAATATACAATCAACTTTATTCAATTATGAATTTATATGCCCCAAATAAAGGCCAAATTAGATTTTGGAGGCAAAACATTAAGGCTTTTATTATGTTTTTTCAATGTAATATTATTATCTGTGGAGATCTAAACATGATATTAAATTATGAGTTGGGTAGGAAATCTAGGGTTACTACACCCCTGGATTTGCAAACTAAGGGTAATTGAGCAATTGAATGTTGATATTTTCAAGCATAACGAATATGATGCCAGGAGGTTGCCTGGAGGAAAAAGATTACTCTTTCTTCTTGTGCAGACATCATGTCTATACGAGGATTGATTATTTTGTACTCAATTTAAATTGCTTAAATAACACTCTCAAAGTTGAAACTGGCCCTATTGTGTTCTCGGATCATGCAATGATTACTTTAACATTAAAAACTAATCAGGAACTCCTAACAGTAGAAGATCTTGGAAATTAAATTCTGCTTTTTTAGAGGAAGATGCTGATAAATCTAGATTAAAAGATGAGATCTCATTTTTTTTTGCCTCGAATAGGAATTCAGTTTCCTCTAAAGCTTTGTTGTGAAATACACACAAGGGGCCTCATTCTATTACCGGCCGTAGGAGATGCGGGGCCGCAAGGACCGGTCGCAAGCTATTCGCCTATTCTATTCCCCTCCGGCCGGGGATTCCGGCAGGCTTGCGGCCAGCGCCTTGCTATCCCTTGCGGCCGCACGCGCCGGAGGAAAGCCTTTGATCTAAAACGGCCGCAATTTGTTGCTATACTATTACTCCGGGAACCCTCTCTGCAAGGCTAAAAGCGAGCCGCAGCTTACTTGCAGGAAAAAGGTCCCGCTAGCACCAATTAAGCACATTATAAAGCCAAAATAAAGCCATCCTGCACTCTGAGGAGACTATAAAGTGATTGTAGGTGTTAGCAAAAATAGCACAAAATTCCCCTATACTCAAATCCGTCAAAAAGATTTTTTTTTATATATGTCAAATATCCATGTAAAAAGTCCAGAGTGCTTGGAGCACCTCAGACCCGGCCACGCTGCGGCCGGAAAATAAACAGTTAATGTAAACTCGGATTTGGGCTGATGTGCAAGCTTGAGAGGGGGTTACTATTAATCCTCATGTCCCCCAATATGATTTCTAGCATTTACAGAGCTTTACAGTGCTGTCTTGAATTTATTTTTGACTTTAAAGATTTCTGAGCTTACGGCCGGTTGCAAGATATACGGCCGGCCGTAAGAGGAGATCCTTGCAGGGCCGTTTAATAGAATTGCGAGGTAACGGAACCCCCGCAAGGAATCGCAGCCTTGTGGCCGTTTTACGGCCGATAATAGAATGAGGCCCAAAGTGTATATCAGAGGGATTTTTATAAAATAGCAAAGTCAGAAAAAGAAAAACAGAGGGCTTCTGCTAAGGAATTTATATATTAAATTGAGTTACTTAGAAAGAGCAAATAAGAATAATTTGAACAAATTTTAACCTGGAACAAA
This sequence comes from Discoglossus pictus, assembly GCA_027410445.1. Taxonomy (NCBI): domain Eukaryota; kingdom Metazoa; phylum Chordata; class Amphibia; order Anura; family Alytidae; genus Discoglossus; species Discoglossus pictus. Next base: position 135,469,294 of record CM050169.1, read on the forward strand.
TGAAAGAAATACAAACACAAATTAAAAACATTATTCAAAAAATAGTTTATTTGTCCATTTGGACTTTACAACAAACATTGTACCATTACGATAGCAAAGCAAGTAGATTGCTAGCAAATAAATTAAACAGAAAAATAGCAAATAGAATCGATCTCATTAAACATAAAGATATCAATTCTTCTAAATCAGAGGATATTGCCAGAATCTTCAGCAAATTCTACCAGAAGTTGTACGATCTGAAAGACAAAAAAGAGTTTGTAAAACCATATAAAATAAATTCAGATGTTCTTGGACCAGATTAATCTGCCCAGGATATCAGAATCAGATTTATCCATTTTGAATAAAAAGATATGGAAGCCAGATATGGTGACAGCTATAGCTAGCTTAAAACTCTATATCTCACCTGGTCCTGATGGTTACACTAACCATTATTATAAGATCTGTCAAGATGTGCTATTGAACCCACGGGAAGATTTGTTTAACAAAATAAAAAAAAAAAAGGTCAAGCTGTAGCTTAAATGCTGAAGGCTAGAATTGTTATAATCCCAAAACAAGATCAAGACCTTACAAACTGTAAAAACTACAGACCCATTTCACTTTTAAATGTGGACATTAAGATTTATGCTAAAATTGTAGCTGCTAGACTTGATTGTGTAATCCACCAGCTGATCTCGACCGATCAAACTGGACTTTTTACTGGAAGGCAGTGCTCCGACAATAAGCAGAGATTATTTGACCTCATCTCCCAATTGAAAATCACAAATAAGTCAGCTATTTTTCTCTCTTTGGATCTTACGTTTGCTAAATTTGGGTTAGGAGACTTTGGAGCCCGAACTATTAAAGCCCTGTATTCATCTCCATCGACTTCAATAATTGTTAAGGGATTTAAATCCCCTCAATTTTTAATATCCAATGGAACTAGATAGGGCTGCCAGCTCTCTTCACTAGTGTTTGCTTTATTAATTGAGCCTTTGGCCGAAAAGATTCCTCAATCTCCTTGGCTGAAATGAGTTGAAATAGGAGACTCAGTTCATAAGGTCGCTCTATATAAAGACGACTTGGTAGTGACTCTATTAGAGCCAGCAAATTCTCTTTTTCATTTACATCTAATTATAGATTATTATAGTATAATTTCTAATTACAAACTTAATATGACCAAAACAGAGGTTTTGGCCTTAAATCTCTCTTCTAAAGAACAAGCAGAGTTACAAAGTAAATACAGATAAAAATGCTGAGATAAAACTTTTAAACATCTGGGAATCATTTTAAACAGCAATTGTCAAATGATCTCCAGTGAAAATGTCCCTACTACTGAGGTTTAATTACATGCTTAGATGTATCACTTTACCAATACTCAAGTATTTGTTCAACCAGTTTCAGAATTTAATTGACAAATGTATTCATAAAGGGAAGTTAATTAGAGTGAAAACTACTTATGGCCAGGAAATTTAGCAGGGGAGGTATTTCCAACTCCGTCTTGAAAACTGCTATCTCATATTGTTGGATGGATTCAACCCAGGCTAGTCAATGGAGCTTTATTGAAAAAAACTATATTCAAGATGGAAACCTGAATTTTATGGAATGACCCCGATATCAAATTAAGTCGGAGAATATCCAGAGTTTTCTAGGTCAACAATTTTGGCAAAAACATAATCAATGATGGGAATTAACTCCTTTCCCAAGCCCCATAGTGCTGATTGAAATGTTAAAAGTTATTCTAGACCTCCCGTTTCTAAAAGATTGGCCTTATAAGGGAATTTGATATTTGAAAGACTTGTTTATTGATGGCTCATTTGCCACATTTGATCAATTGGTCAACAAATATGGCATTTCTAAACATTATTATTTTAAGTTTAAATCATTACGGGAAGCCTCTAAATTCTATATTAAAAATATAAGGTCATTAACGCCCTTTTAAAAAATTACCGTATATACTCGAGTATAAGCTGACCCGAGTATAAGCCGAGGCACCCATTTTACCGCAAAATACTGGGAAAAATGAGTGACTCGAGTATAAGCCGAGGGTGGGAAATGTGCTGGACCCTGTGTCCCTCTTGTGCCCTCTGTGTCCCCCTCTCTCTCCGTGTCTCTTGTCTCTTCTCCCCTCTCCCTTCCCTGTGTCTCTTCCCCCCCTCCCTTATCACCCTCCTCAACCTCCCTCCTCATCCTCAACCTCCCTCCTCATCCTTAACCTCCCTCCTTATCCTCAACCTCCCTCCTTAACCTCCCTCCTCCCTCCTCATCCTCCCTCCTCCATCCTCATCCTCCCTCCTCCCTCCTCATGCTCAACCTCCCTCCTCATCCTTAACCTCCCTCCTCATCCTCATCCTCGCCCCCCATCCTCATCCTCTCTCCTCCTCCTCAACCCCCCCATCCTCTACCCCAACCCCTCTCAACCCCCCTCCTCCACCTGAACCCCCCTAAATACCTCTCCCCTCACTTACCTGCAGGCACCCGGTCACATGCGCACCAGCGCCAGGTCAAGGAGCGAAGGCCGGAGCACAAGCAGGTAAGTGAGGGGAGAGGGGGGAGGTATTTAGGGGGGTTTAGGTGGAGGAGGGGGGAGGGAAAGACCCACGGGGGGGTTAGACAGACGGGGGGGGGAGAGTGACTCGAGTATAAGCTGAGGGGGCCCTTTTTTGCCTTAAAAAAAGGGCTGAAAAACTCGGCTTATACTCGAGTATATACGGTAGCTATTCAGATTTATAATAGTCATGTGTAACAGAACCTTACCTTTGCCTGTGAACATTTATTACTACACTGGCCCTTTAACTGTTTGGAATGTTTTGTTTGAATATTTGTATGTAACTGTCATGCTGAGATGAGTTAGTAAAAAGTTTTTCTCTGATGGTTGATAACTTCACTTTTACACAGCAGCTTGCCAGGGAAAAGGACGTCTCCAACGGCTGATACCCTCTCACTACCGGGGTAGCCGTTACATTGGTTGGCAGCGGTGGGATGGTCCTTTTATCCAGAGAGCAAGTGCTGAATGGAGTCTCAGTACGCCAAGCTGAAAAGACCCACACTAAAAGATTTATTGGAGAGTCGTGGTAGGAGTGCCAGTAACAGGCCACGGAGGGAGCTGATAACTGACCTGCTGGAGCTGGACGAAATGGATAGATCCATGGAAGTAACGGAGCCCCTTACATCTGTCAGCAAGGACGATGTAATTACTGGTATTGTACAGCGGAGATTATCCTTGTATCCAGAAACATCCGTGGAACTAATAAACCAGCTGCTCCGGGAAACAAGGGAGGAGATAGAAACTAAGAGGAGACAAGAAACGGAACTGGTAAGAGCTAGACAGCCCATTACACAGGCAGTTCCTACCCCCCGCCACCCACTGCTACAGTAAAGAAAATACTGTTCACTGCCTTTAAAGCTTTTGTAGAAAGTGAGGAAGAAATAGATGGATATTTGGCTGACTTTGAGAGGCAGTGCTCACTACACCAGGTATCACCAGACCAATGGGTCACTATTTTGTCTGGGAAATTGTCGGGCAAAGCCAATGAAGCCTTTCGGGCTCTTGCTCCAGAGGATATTTTACAATATCAGCAAGTTAAAAAGGCACTGCTAACCCGATATGCCGTAACCCCAGAAGCATGCGTCGCTTCCGGGAGTCCAAGAAGAAGGCTGTGGACTCCCACATGGAATGGGCAAACACAATACAAAGGGTGGCATCACATTGGGTGCGAGGGTGCAATGCCAACACCGGAGAAGAAGTGTTACAGTTGTTCTTGATGGAACATTTCTTTCAAGATCTGGCTGCGGATATACAGGACTGGGTGAGAGATCGCCGCCCTGCCAACTTAACTGAGGCAGCGCGACTAGCAGATGAATACGCAGAAACAAGGAAGGTGAGCCAAGGTACCACACAACCAGCATCTAGAACAGAGGCAAACACAGAATTTCGGGCTCCAGTACCCCCAAGACCTCCACGCCCTCAGGGGTCTTACAACCAGCCCCGGGAATCTTACAAAGTGACATGTCATCACTGCAGCAACACAGGGCATATTGCTCGTTATTGCCCTTTGAGATCAGCCAATAACGAATAGAGGTGCACAACACCCCACACAGAGACCCTGCCATCACGTCCCTCTGCTGCTCACTGCCTGGAAATCAAAGGGAGCCCTGAGGAGTGTTTGGGAATCTTGTATGAGGCCAACCTCGTACAGGCTGCCTACCCGGATAACCGCCAGTATCACCGCCAAGAGGTGCGTGTAAATGAACAGATAGCACAAGGCTTAAGAGACACTGGCGCTACCATCACTTTGGTGCAGAAACATCTCGTGAAACCAGAACATGTATCTAATCGTACCGTTGCTGTTCGTGTCGCAGGGGAGGCCGCGCGGGCCGGGCCCGGGAACGGGCGGATCTATGTGGGGAACCTTCCGGCCGACGTGCGGGAGAAGGAGCTGGAGGAGCTATTCCACCGATACGGCCGGATCCGGAGCGTCGAGCTAAAGAATTGGGGCAGATGCAGCAGCTCTCCATTGCTTTCATCAAATTCCAGGACCCGCGGGATGCAGAGGATGCAGTATTTGGTCGGAATGGCTATGACTTTGGCTCATGTCGTCTAAGGGTTGAGTTCCCAAGGCCTTTCAGGGGCTCTCGGGGTGATGGTGGTGGTTATGGAGCACCACGGGGAAGGAATGGACCTCCCTCTCGACGATCTGATTTCAGAGTCCTTGTCTCAGGTCTTCCCCCATCAGGTAGTTGGCAGGACCTAAAGGACCACATGCGGAAAGCTGGTGACGTCTGTTATGCTGATGTACACAAAGATGGAATGGGAATTGTTGAATTTATCCGGAAGGAGGACATGGAATATGCTTTGAGAAAACTGGACGACACTAAATTTCGGTCTCATGAGGGTGAAACCTATTATATCCGGGTTTGCCCCGAAAGAAAAGCCAGCTACTCGAGATCAAGATCCCGCTCTAGAGGGCGTGACTCCACCCCCTAGTATGGCTGAACCGAGTGGCTGGGGACAATGGACGATTACTGAGATGTAGATGGCCCTACAACCGTATAACTTTTCCATTCAATATCGCCCTGGCCGGTTCAATGCGAACGCAGACGGACTGTCCAGGCAAACGGAACTTTTACCTTAACAGCAGACCGGACAGCCCCAAGTTGACCCGAAAAGGATCAATCCGGGTCTGCCGGAGTGTTCCACAAAGGGGGAGCAGTGTAACAGAACCTTACCTTTGCCTGTGAACATTTATTACTACACTGGCCCTTTAACTGTTTGGAATGTTTTGTTTGAATATTTGTATGTAACTGTCATGCTGAGATGAGTTAGTAAAAAGTTTTTCTCTGATGGTTGATAACTTCACTTTTACACAGCAGCTTGCCAGGAAAAAGGACGTCTCCAACGGCTGATACCCTCTCACTACCGGGACCCACGGGGGGGTTAGACAGACGGGGGGGGGGGGGGGGGGAGAGTGATTTGAGTATAAGCTGAGGGGGCCCTTTTTTGCCTTAAAAAAAAGGGCTGAAAAACTCGGCTTATACTCGAGTATATACGGTAGCTATTCAGATTTATAATAGTCATGTAATACTGAAGTGTCATAAGATTTAAAATAATTCCTTAGATAAAAATAAATCAAGCAGAATGATATGTTGGGAAAGAGATTTAAATAAAGAAGAGTGGTTCCAAGCTTTAAATATTACAGTTAGGTTTATAAAAAATGCTTTATATAAAGACATACTTTTTAAAATTTTAAACAGATGGTACTTTGTTCCCACGAAAATGTATCAAATTTCACATGATAAAGATAAAAAGTTTTGCTGGAGGAAATGTGGTTCTGTGGGTTCACATCTCCATATTTGTTATGAGTGCCCAATAATACTTCAGTTTTCGGAGCAATGTCTCGGCCTTCTCTCCACGTCCTGAAATCACCTTTGTCTGTGTCCCCAGAATTGATTTTGCTTCATGTCTTCCCTGGTAAATCTCACTAACAGCCTTATTAAATTAGAGCTACATATTAACACCTAGCTCGTAAGTGGCATCTTAGCTCCATTTGTGTGCTAAGATGCCTCGTAACGTTGCTTGCAGCCGACTTTGCGTGTTAACAAGCAGGAAGGGCGAGAATAGGTTACCTGGAGAGCAAAGTTGAACTTCACGCACGTAAATCCTTTGTTCTGCGAGCCTGTAACCGCTACGTGACAACCCTGATGTGACCCCACTAACCACCCTGAGCTAACTCTCACCCAGCTACTACCAGCTGAGGTCACTTGGTCTTGGGGGTAGGTAGGTGGCTTGGTAGTACCAAGCCAAGCCACCTACCTACAACCCTGACCCAGTGACCCCACCCCACCATGGCCCAACTAGCAACCCACCTACCAGCCTGACCTAATGACCCCCACCCTGACCTAACTACCAGCTTGGTAGTTGGGCCAGCGTGTGGTGTGTGGTCACTATGTCAGGGTGATAGGTAGGTGGCTTGGTAGTACCAAGCCAAGCCACCGACCTACAACCCTGACCCAGTGACCACACACCACACCCTAGCCCAACTAGCAATTCACCTAACAGCCTGCCTGACCTAATGACCCCCACCCTGACATAACTACCAACTTGGTAGTTGGGCCAGGGTGTGGTGTGTGGTCTCTGTGTCAGGGTGATAGGTAGGTGGCTTGGTAGTACCAAGCCAAGCCACCTACCTACAACCCTGACCCAGTGACCCACACCCCACCCTGGCCCAACTAGCAACCCACCTACCTTACAGTAAAAAAAAAAAAAAACACAACAAAAAAACACAACAACAATACAGCCCCCCCCCCATATATTTATTCCATTTTTAAAAGTAACAGGCAATGTATCTTTAACATTGCAGTTAAAATAAAAAGAATACATTGCCTGTCACTTTTAAAGATAAAAAAAAAATTAGGGAAGGGGAAAAAAAAAAAACAATAATAAAGTAAACAACAGCACATACTTACCTGTCAAATTGACCCCTCCAGCTGTGGCCTTCTGCCCTGGATAGTCGGGCATTCCAATCAATTTTGATTGAAGCCCATGTCCTTCAATCTTGATAGAAGCCCTTGTCCTCATCTTGATTGAAGCCATTGTCCAACCATTCTGACCCATTGCAAGAGGCCTCCACCTAAAAAACCTGACACTCTAAAAAAAAAAAAAAACAACAATCTAATGAAGCTCCTCCTACAAGGAGCCGCCCCCGGCGCGAATTGATTTTTTTCCACGCTCCTCCTTTTATTCTATTTTTTGAAGGACTCTGATTGGCTGAAATTTTGATTGACATTGATTTCAACCAATCAGAGTCTTTAAATTAGCAAAGCAGGTATGGAAGCCTGTAAGGGCAAAAAAAGGTTAGTGTGAACTTGTGTGACCCTGTATGTATTATACATATTACAGGGCTATTTATGTGATATACATGTTACAGGATAATATCCTGTAACATGTATAGCAAATAAATAGCACTGTAATATGTATAATAAATAATGTCTAATAAAAATACATGAGCAATAATCAAATAATTAATAAAGTACATCAATTAATCAATTAATAAATATCAATTAATATATTTTTTTGTTTTATGTATATTGCTTTATGTGTGTGTATATATGTATATATATATATATACTAGCGTATTGCCCGTCAAAAAATGACGGCAATCAGATGTGTATGTTTTAAAAGTTGTTTAGTTATTAATATACACATGGAATTGTAAGGTAGCTAATGTTGTTTTCTGTGTACTACTGAAATATAGAATTCAAATTAATAAATTAATTTCCGTATTTTTATGCATTGTGTTGAAGAGCTGGCAATCTATGTTGATGTTGCAGCAGCATTAGTGGTGTGGAGGTGCTGTGTAAGCGTGATGAAAGTGTGCAGTGTAATAGTGGGTGTGCACGATCCGAAACCGTTAACGTAGCTGTGTACTTCCGCATTATCCTAAAATGGCGGATAATGTGTGGTATGCGTCTTAGCGGATTATCGATACATGACGCTACATTTGTCCCTTTTTTTTTTTCTTAAAATAAATAAAAAAAAAATTTAATAAAATTTTTATTTTTGTAACTTGCAACTTATATTTCATCAAATGCGTTGGTTTAGGAAGAAATCCGATGTTGCGCGAGACAAAGTCGTTAAATCTGTGTTAATGCGTAAATCTGTATTTGGGTTTCGTAAAATGTACTCGCTACTGTCTTTTTACTCATTGCGCGGTTAATCCGCATCCTTTATCTCGTTGTTTTTCAAACACATACGTCTTTGGCCGTGTTTTACGCAGTTCGTAGTAGTATAGCCTCGTTTTCATTTTTTCGGCGGCCATTTTTTTCTCGCTTAGCCGATTTTCGATCTTTGTAACTCGGCTAAATCGCTGTAAATTGGATTTCCAACTTACTTCCAGACGTCCTGCCTGGTTCCCCATGCTGTAAGTGACCTTTATTTTATTTTTTAGTGTGTATTTAGTGTTTTTTTTAGTGTTTTGGTTCCGCCGCTTATCTCGTAATTTTTGTCATCTCGTATTTTTTTTCTAAGTGCTACGGTTTAACGGCTCGCCTCGCTACGCGAGGCTCGCCTGCAATGAGCGCCTGCGGCGCTCATTGCCAAAGTGCTACAATTTAACGGCTCGCCTCGCTGCGCGAGGCTCGCCGGGCAATGAGCGCCTGTGGCGCTCATCGCTAAGTCGTACACACTATGCAACGCAGCGTGACGACGAATCGTAGTTAGACAATTATTATATGTGATATATATATATATATATATATATATATATTGATTTATATATTGATTTATATATATATTGATTGATAGATATATATCGTATATATATATGATATATATATTGAGATATATATATATATATATATATATATATTTTTGTATTTTTTTTTTTTTTATGTACATTTTGGGCCTATATGGTTTCGATTGGTTATTTAAGGTTTTTAAGGTGCGGTTGGGGCCTATATGGTCACACTTGGTCTTTTAAGGTGCGGTTGGGGCCTATATGGTCACACTTGGTTACTTAATGTTTTTAAGGTGCGTTTGGGGCCTATATGGTCACACTTGGTCTTTTAAGGTTTTTAAGGTGTGGTTGGGGCCTATATGGTCACACTTGGTTATTTAATGTTTTTAAGGTGCGGTTGGGGCCTATATGGTCACACTTGGTTATTTAAGGTTTTTAAGGTGCGGTTGGGGCCTATTTGGTCACACTTGGTTATTTAAGGTTTTTAAGGTGCGGTTGGGGCCTATTTGCTCACACTTGGTTATTTAAGGTTTTTAAGGTGCGTTTGGGGCCTATTTGGTCACACTTGGTTATTTAAGGTGCGGTTGGGGCCTATATGATCACACTTGGTTATTTAAGGTTTTTAAGGTGCGGTTGGGGCCTATTTGGTCACACTTGGTTATTTAAGGTTTTTAAGGTGCAGTTGGGGCCTATATGGTTCCACTTGGTCTTTTAAGGTTTTTAAAGTATGGTTTTGTTCTTGAATGGTCTGATTGATTTGCTTGTTTTCTTTCAACCCCAGGTACAAACCCTCTGTGGCAGCAGATTTGTTTGTACTCGTTGGTCAACTTACTGAACGTGAATACCCTGAGAAGAAGAGCCGACTAATGGTAAGTGTCACTGCTTTCATTTTTCTGTTAATGCGTATAGGTGCAATTGTGATATTGCTGTAGTCTTGTCACATGAGTTTCTTCAATCTATATTGTATACCAATTAATTTAACACATTGTTACTTTACTTCTTGACATTGCTGCATTGCTGATCATGTATTTCAATGGGTGTTGCAAGTATAAGGTCATTGGTCGTGGCTTATAAAGGTCATTATGCCATCAGGGGGAGGAGTTATAAAATGGTTGTGGTTTGAAAAAAGGGGGAGGGGCTACATTTCACCCTGGCGCCCCTCCAACTTGAAAGTTCACCAGCCGCCACTGCTCTTTGAGTGACAAAGGGTTAATATGGACTGAGTTTCATGTTTTGCTGTTGCAATTGAATCAAGTAGTGTGTCTGTAATTGCTTTATGCATGTTGCGGCATGGCTTTTCATATTGGCATGTGCATGACCATTCCAACATATGGTAAAAAAATATATTTATTAAATGCATTCTTATTATTGTGTAAATCATTGCATTCCCACATATGCTAAGTGCTACTGGTGAAGTGGCTTGTGTAACTGAATGAAGCTGTGAGCTATACCATGTAGGGCCAGTGTAGGTGGGTACGTCATAGCAGAGAGGACAGACAAATCCCAATCCACTAGAGAAGGAACTGGCAACCCACTCCAGTGTCACCTGTCATAATCCTGTTAGGCCCTCGGGGGAATGTTCCTATGCCACAGTATCACTAATTGGACTTGGCCTGTGTAATAACCCCTTATAATGATTAGTTTGCATATTAGTATTATATAATATCTAATGCTATTATGACTAATATTCCCTTTAATATTTATGGATCTATTGAATGTTAACTAGGGCTCCTTAGTTTACATCTATGGGAATGTGACACTAATGTGATGCATGTGGATGTCCCAGAACCCAAACCATTGAAAACACACTGACATGGTTACAATGGTATAACAAAGCTTTATTTTATACACAGACCACAATCAACAATGGTCAAGATTGTGCAACAATATCATGGGTGTGATGCGGGCGGGTCCTGAGAGAGCAAGAGGCTAGGATTGAAAAAAAGGGTATACCTACAGGGCCCAATATAATAGTCTAGAATAAGCATGATGCATAGCACCTACCAGGGTCACATGCAGTGCAACCGGAATCTTATGAAAAAAAGGATCATCAGAAATCACTCCATTTAAGTGAAGAAACCATATATGTGCATAACACTTACAACTTGCCTGGATCTGCTCAATGAAACAGATGAGCAAACCTCTGGACTGTTTAATCTAATCCAGTTTCACACACATACAGTGTGGTGACAGAAAAATTTAAAAAATGAAAAAGTGGTCAACTAAAAAAAGGCAGAGGAGGATAAAAAAAAAAATCACAATGTATGCACAGTACAGTGCTAAATACTGTACCAATATACCAACTCACCTGATTCCAATCTGCAAGCATTACTAACTATTAGCTACAGTAGGTCTCTGGATAATGAGTAATATGGGCAAATAGCCATTAATACAGAGAGGACACAAAGGTCAACAGTCAGATTCTGTGTTACTTACATCAGACCCAAAGATCGGTTCTCAGACTGATATTAAGGTCAGGATCACATGTTGCACTAGTGCATCTAAAATAATACTGGCAATATGATGGCTTTAAGATTGGGGGAGCTACACTTTGAGTGGTGGGTGGGGATGGGGGGGCTGTCATTGAAGGAAGGTCTACCTGAGAGACAAAGAAACAAACCTAAAACATAAGGTACTGCAGCATCTCTTCTCAACAGCATTTCTCAGTGACCATCAATTGGTGACATGTTAAACAGAACCCTACGTGTCCACAGAAAAGAGGATCATGGCCCATGTGATGGGACGTAGCCATCTGCATACAAAAATATCACCATCACATAGGCCAAGATCCAAGACTCTGCAGCCAAGTTAACATTGTGACCAATAGATTGCCAATGAGGGGTGCTGTTGGGAAGGCAAAAACATGTTCACAGACCCATCTACTCCTCCGCCTGGGCAAAGGGCACATATTGTACGGGGCTGGACGACATCTCCTCACTTTTGGTGGTTGTTGGTGGTGGTGGGGGGGGCAGGTGGTGGTAGTGGCACCAAGGGTTGTGGGGGCGGAGGCATGGTGGAAGGAGAGGAGGGGCCGCTGGGGACCACACCCATTCTTAGCAGCCTGGCCATGTGTATCTCTTGCATCACATGATGCTGCCTCACCTCCGCAGAGAGCCTGTCTATGATTGAGCGGGGAGGATCCGGGGCCCGGTTGGAGCCAGGGGTGGTGATGGCGGTGTCCCCGATTGATGTGGCGGCCAGGACAGTTCACTGCTGTGTGGGGAAGGAGGTGCTGTGTGGGGAAGGAGGTGCAGTGCCATAGACGGTTGATGTTGAGGGCCCCGGCAAAATTAAAAGTCTTTCAAGGAGGGGAGGGGGTGGTTGGGGCTTCGTCCATGAGGGCTATCCACCACCATGTCCTCTCCCTTTCTCAGAGCCAGGGCCCTCCGATGATCCCCTTCTCTCCTCCCCCTGAGCTTTCTCCTGGATCCAGACCTCCTCCTGGATTCTGCGAGAAAAAATAAAGGTATATGTCATTAATACAATGATATGTGTTAATTCCTAACTATCTGACATCTAGGCTTTAACACGGATGATTCTCATAATTGCAACTCCGATTAGCTATCATTTGCTAGTTTTGATCTATTATTTGGTTTCTGGTCTTCATCTTTCCTGGCACCTAACGCTATCTGTAACTGCATCAGCGGTCTGTAACTGCATTGGCTGCAGTGGGCACATCAGTACATGGACTCTCTATTGCTTGATTACTGTTGGGATGCCCAGGAATTACAGTGATTTTGCAGCTTCATGCATTTAATGATGCATCCATCTATCCATTGTTAATTTCATGGAGCTGACATGTCAGTGTCCTCTTTGGTCATCATATACATGTGTAGTGTATGTGGTGGCACATTGGTGTATGTCATATTCACCTGACATGGAGGCTGGGCCACCAGGCCTGAATCTCCAGCGGTTTCAGGAGGTCCCTCCCAACATTCTCCCACTCATTGTAGGTGGCGCCATGGCCCGACTCCTCCATGGCCATCTGCCTCCTCGCCTTGGCGCTGATGTCATCGTAGTGGTGCCTCATAGACCTCTCGCCCCTAGGCACTGTGCCTAACCTGTTCACCTCCACCACTACCTCCTTTCAAGCCCGAGCCTTAAGCCCAGGTTTCCCTTCCCTCCCCCATGTGAGGATGACGGGTGGGCACGGATTGCACCCAGGAGGACCACACTCTCCTGGGGCGTATAGTTGTGTGCCCTGGTCTTGCCCTTTGCCACTAGCCCCTTGCCCTCTAAACTGAATTCAGGGGACCCTGCCTCCCTAACCTGTTCCTGAGGCCTGTCCCTTCCCAAACCTACCCCCTGCCTCCATGCTGGTAACTGGCCTCTTCCCCTCTGTCCCTCTCTTAAGTGTGCCTGATGTGTTTTCTTTAATCTATGTGTCTTGCAAATATGTGAAGTCTGTAAATATGTGCATGTCTTAAATGTACAGTGTCTTGCAAAAGTATTCACCCCCCTTAACTTCTTACCTATTTTGTTACATTACAGCCTTAAGTTCAATGTTTTGTTAATCTAAATTTTCTGTGTTGGATCAGACCACAATAGTCTAAGTTGGTGAAGTGAAATGAGAAAAATATATACGTTAAACTATTTTTTAGAAATAGAAAAGAGAAAATTGGCATGTGCATATGTATTCACCCTCTTTGTTATGAAGCCCATAAAAAGCTCTGGTGCAACAAATTACCTTCAGAAGTCACATAATTAGTGAAATGATGTCCATCTGTGTGCAGTCTAAGTGTCACATGATCTGTCATTACACATACACACCTTTTTTGAAAGGCCACAGAGGCTGCAACACCTAAGCAATAGGCACCACTAACTAAACACTGCCATGAAGACCAAGAAACTCTCCAAACAAGTAAGCGACAATGTTGTGGAGAAGTACAAGTCAGGGTTAAGTTATAAAAAAATATCAAAATCTTTGATCTCCAGGAGCACCATCAAATCTTTCATAATCAAATGGAAAGAACATGGCACAACAGCAAACATGCCAAGAGACGGCCGCCCACCAAAACTCATGGACCAGGCAAGGAGGGTATCAATCAGAGGCATCACAGGGACCTAAGGTAATCATGGAGGAGCTGCAGAGCTCCACAGCAGAGACTGGAGTATCTCTACATAGGATGACAATAAGCCGTACACTCCATAGAGTTGGGCTTTATGGTAGAGTGGCCAGAAGAAAGGCATTACTTTCAGCAAAAAACAAAATGGCATGTTTTGAGTTTGCGAAAAGGCATGTGGGAGACTCCTAAAATGTATGGAGGAAGGTGCTCTGGTCTTATGAGACTAAAATTGAACTTTTCGGCCATCAAAGAAAACGCTAAAGAAAACACATCACATCACCCAGAGAACACCATCCCCACTGTGAAACATGGTGGTGGCAACACCAGGCTGTGGGGATGTTTTTCAACAGCCCGGACTGGGAAACTGGTCAGAGTTGAGGGAAAGATGGATGGTGCTAAATACAGGGATATTTTTGAGCAAAACCTGTACCACTCTGTGCATGATTTGAGGCTAGGACGGAGGTTCACCTTCCCAGCAGGACAATGACCCCAAACACACTGCTAAAGCAACACTCAAGTGGTTTATATGTGTTGGAATGGCCTAGTCAAAGCCCAGTCCTCAATCCAATAGAAAATCTGTGGTCAGACTTAAAGATTGCTGTTCACAAGTGCAAACCATACAACTTGAAGGAGCTGGAGCAGTTTTGCAAGGAGGAATGGGCAAAAATCCCAGTGCTTAGATGAGGTAAGCTCATAGAAACTTATCCAAAGCGACTTGGAGCTGTGATTGCCACAAAAGGTGGCTCTACAAAGTAGTGACTTTAGGGGGGGGAATAGTTATGCGCATTGACTTTTTCTGTGATTTTGTCCTAATTGTTCTTTGCTTCACAATATAAAAAAAAACTCTTCAAAGCTGTGGGCACGTTCTGTAAATTAAATGATGCAAATCCTCAAACAATCCATGTTAATTGCAGGTTGTGAGGCAATAAAACACGAAAAATGACAAGGGGGGTGAATACTTTTGCAAGGCACTGTATGGAACAAACCGACTTAGGTGTTGTCCGTTCACCGGCTGAGCGCCTCTGATGCAAATACCTCACTGACTAGGCCCAAGAGGGTGTGCTATCTTTCCTGTTCAGGGTAGAATTGCCTGGTATTTTTTGGCTGGATCACTCTTTTGTGGGGGACCAGACTGATATACTACAGGATATTTCTCCCTATGAGAATGGCACAAGGAAGCTAAAATGGGCTTCTTTCTGGGTAGGTAGCCAGACCTATAGAATAAACCTACATAGGTATTGTTTGTTCTTTGTTGAGATCCTCTACTCTTTTTTGCTTTGTTTTTCTCACCATATAGGTCATAGGGGGAACCAGATGTGGACTCCTTGCTCACTGTGCCTTAGTGAGTACAGCTACACCTCACCAAAACATAAGTCTGTGGTTTGCTGTTTCTCCTGTTCAGGGAAGGATTGCCTGGTATTTGGGGGCTGGGTCACTCTAGTGAGTGAGACCAGACTGATATACTACAGGATATTTATCCCCGTGAAGGCACAAGTGAGCTAAAAGAAGCTGCTCTCTGAGTAGGTGACCAGGCCTATAGGACAAACCTACTTAGATTTTGCCCATATTGCCAGTTACTTAGACATGATAGAAAGGCCCTATTTTCTTAACTGTGAAAGGTGGGAAATTGTTTATTTGTTCAAATTTACAAGCTTATAACTTTAAGCTTGGAAAAATTTGACAGCAGATCTATAATGCTAAATTTAAAGTAGAAACATATTCTATTCATTATATACGTTATTATAATAGCATTAATATATGCTCATTATCTGAACACCACTTACTAAGTTTTAACCCTTTTCTAATGAAATAAGACCTTCTAACTATAGAGACCACAATTATAGACTATGGATTGAGATATCAGTACTAAAGTGCTGGTATCGGAGTGTTTATGATGTAGGTAAATGTCACCAAATATCTGCACTGTGGAGAGCTCTCACATACTGTATATCCAATAATTTGTCCAACAAAATGGATTATAGTTTTTAAAAGCTTTAAAGATGAGTGTGATTTCTACCTAGCACCATATCCCACTATACTCAAATAGTTAAAATAGTTTTCAGATTTTCATTTAGTCCTATATCACATTAGACTTATTGTACAAGAGGCTTAAGAAGTCAATTATTTACCCAGTGTTTATACTGGAACTTTTCTTTAAATTACTGTAGAAGTTGACAAACGAGCTCCTTACTTTTTATGATTTTATTTGTAATTATTTACATGATAAGATTATTTTAATAGTGTCAAAGTGTCTATAAAAAATACATTGTAACAATTTTACGGTTCATAAGTCCTCTGATAACAACTAATTGTTGGTATAAAAGTATGCTTTTCTGTATTTTCTGCTATATGTCACAGAGTTCAAAAGTTAACCCATTCCCATTCAAATGCATTATACAAGATTCAAAAAGCCTGTGTCTCTCTAATAGCAACTTGCATAGGGACTGCAGTGTCACTTCCATGAAAAAATCTATTAAAATACATTATGTAAAAACACATATGCTATAGATTATCATAGCACATATGCAATTAATGAAAAGTTTACATTCCTTTTGTTTGTTTTGGCAGGATCCCCAAAAACATTTTTTAACAGATCGCAGACCTTAAAACTGAGAATATGGGTCTCTTTCTGTTTAAGTGTTTCATCAACCTATTCTATTACTCCTTTGTAAATTGTTATACTTTTTGTATTTTGGCATTCTTGCTAGTTAATAAAAACTGAAAAGAAAAAAAAAAAGAATACGGGTCTCACATATCTTTTGTTGCATGTTTTATAGGTATGTCTAAGCTTCCATGTTTTTATCTTTTTTCTAATCTAACACATGCTGATTGTATCAGACAAACACATTAAAATTTGTTTTCCACACCCCAGAGCTGCTTTCATAGGCACAGTGTACCTACCAATAGAAACACTGCATTTTGGGTATGTATTTTAACCCTTTACTGACTTTCAGGTCAACAGCAGCACAATACAGAGATCTACACAGCAGTCCTCTTTGCTTCCTTGTGCAGGGGACTACACATGCCATGATTTCTTCCTGCACAAACTGCCACCACTGACTGATACAATTTTTTAGCTACCTGTAACTGACTTAAACAAACTATGACATTCTAATTTTAGCAGGGATTTCTATAGGTGTAAACTCTGTAAATCAAAAACGTAAGATTTAGCAAACATTAGGTTGATTACAATTAATGTTTATTTT
The DNA here is from genome assembly GCA_027410445.1 of Discoglossus pictus. Taxonomy (NCBI): domain Eukaryota; kingdom Metazoa; phylum Chordata; class Amphibia; order Anura; family Alytidae; genus Discoglossus; species Discoglossus pictus. Next base: position 135,486,277 of record CM050169.1, read on the forward strand.
GATATATTTTTCGGTAGCATGACATTGGCGCGCTCACCAACATTGCGCCGTCACCAGTGCGGTGACGGATGCGCCTGATGGCAGACCGACCTTTGTGCGCCACCATGCATCCCAGCTTCCCTCAGATGATAGCTCTGCCTCTATGCTCCATCGCGCTGCCCTTGGAGAGGGGAGCCAGTGAGGGGAAACAAGTACAAGTTACAGATGACTTCCTCTCCAGGAGTGATCCTTACATCAGTGTAATCCTTACATGGATAGGTTTGTGTCCCACTCAGTGAGAGTGATGGGGGTGATGGGATGTGGGGGGCACGCTCTTCTCTGCCCTGCAGTTCTCGGCGCGCTGTTGGTGAGCGCGCTGGAGACAGGGTGCCATGTTTTTCATGCAAAGAACATTTTCATACTCCAGGAAACTTAAATATGCCTTTGAAGAACAGGTTTTTAATGTTACAATTTTTTATTGAATAAATATATGAACATACATACAAAAATACAGAAACATAAAACAAAAACATATAAATGTAGATCTGACTTTAGATAAGAACTAAAAATGCCCACCTAGTTTGCCCATTTTGTCCAAGTAAAAATCTGGGTTCATTTAAGTCTCAGGATAGACTTATTTTTATCCCAGGCATGCTTACATGGACACTGTCACATCGACAGGAATTGAGTTTAATCTTAAAGAGTATACAGTCTATACTAGAGATGTCGCGGACAGTTCGCCCACGGACTATTCGCTTCGATTTTGGCTCTTTCGCGCTCGCAGCGGACGGCGGACACATGCGCTTTTCGGTTCGCCCCCTATTCTTTATCATTGAGGAAACTTTGACCCTGTACCTCAGTCAGCAGACACATTCCAGCCAATCAGCAGCATACACTCCCTTCCAGGGCCTTACATCTGAAGGACAGCCTCCATTTTAGAATCATTCTGAAGCTACATTCGTTGAGAGAGGACATATATTCTACCTGCTGCTGATTTAATAGGGAAATAGATAGCCAGGCTGTGTATTTAGCTTTCACTACACACCTGAAGGACTCATTTGATATCTGCTGCAAGGACAGCAACCCAAAAAGCCCTTTTTAGGGCTAGAACATCATTTATTTTATAAAAAAAATTCTGTGTAATCTAATTGCATATGCCTGCCTGCCAGCGTGTGTGTGTGACAGGCTAACACCTAACAGCTTATATTGTGCTTATTTTCACTACTGATACCTGGTGGTGTACCATACATTGAAAACAACCATTTTTTTCCTGTAATCTAATTTCGGTTGCCTGCCTGTGTCAGGCTCACAGCTTATATTGTGCTCAGTGAAATAAAACAACACTTTTTTTACTTTAATAGATTGAATAGCAATTGCCTGCCTACAGGCGTGTGTGTGAAGCCTATTGCATCTACTCTGCCAACTTTTGCCAGTGCACAGTGACACTCATATCTGGTGGCACCTTAGACTGCACGTGCAGTGCCCCAAATTTGAAGTGGGAGGACCGACCAAGCATCTTTTTCCATCTCCCGCTTCCAAAAATCCATGCCATATACACGTCCCCTGATAGGTGACGTAACAGGTATAAAAACTGATAGGAGTGGTGTATTAAGTTGTACTATTTATTCCTATCTGGTGGCACATTACATTGCACATGCAGTGCCCCAAATTCGAAGTAGGAGGTCCGACCAAGCATCTTTTTCCATCTCCCTGTTCCAAAAATCAATGCCATATACACGTCCCCTAATAGTGGACGTAACAGGGATTAAACCGATAGGAATAGTACTACTTAACAGTACACACCTTATAATAATGCAGACAGAGGCAACGCAGAGAGAGGAGTCTGAAGAAGAGGAGTCAGAGGAGGAAGGTGGCTTTAAGGAGGTGGAAGACCAAACACAGCAGGCGTCCCAGGGGGCTTGTTGTCACCTTTTGGGGACCCTTGGTGGCTGGGTGGAGGAAGAGACCTTCAATGACATCAGTGAGGACAAGGAACGGTACATGGCTAGCTTGGTATCCAACCTTGTGCAAATGGGGAGTTTGCAAATGGGGAGTTTGCGGTGTTTGCGGTTGTTTGCGGTGCATTAAACGGGGAGATTGGTCTGTTACTGTGAAGCAGGTGTAACTCTTACACTACCTGATCGATGCAACATCATACCTGATGTTTTAAAGCATGTTATTCCAAACAATTTAGGAATGCTAGGTGATTTATGCCCTTTATGGCTTAAAACCAGACTCTGCATCAACTATGTAATTTTCCGTGGGAGTTTTGACATGGATCCCCCTCCGGCATGCCACAGTCTAGGTGTTAGTCCCCTTGAAACAACTTTCCCATCACTATTGTGGCCAGAAAGAGTCCCTGTGGGTTTTGAAATTCGCCTGCCCATTGAAGTCTATGGCGGTTCGCCCGTTCGCGAACATTTTTATGAAATTTGCGTCCGCGCTTCGCGAACCGAAAATGTTATGTTCGCGACATCACTAGTCTATACAAATTGAGATTCTTCTACTACTGTAAATCATTACTGATATATACCAATTTATTTGGAAGTTCCTGTTTGCTAATGTGTGGCTCACAATGCTAAATTGAAGCTCAGTCAGTGGTGGGTTAGGGAATCTAATTTATGATAACATTTGGGCTATTGTTTTACCCACCATAAAGACAGACAAGCAGACTGTGATAATAATGAAAGCAATTAATTTCTGTTCTTGGCTGACTTGATTTCATATTAATACAACTCAAACAATCCTTGAATAGCTTACTTTAGAAAATAATTGCTAATACAATGTATAACCTAATTTTAAAACTCTTTAAAGAGCAACTGTAATGCATTTAAAAGTAAAGCTCATGGGTACTATACTGTTATGATTACGGCTCCAGTACGCCTCTGCAGTGCGGTGACCAACCGCTAGATGGCGCTGCCGATATTACAGTGCCATATCATAGAGTCAAGACTTAGGTAAACTGTTAGGGTGAGGGTTATGGTTAGTATAAGGGTTAGCCTACCATTCTAAAGTTAGAACTTCTCTAACATATCGGCAGCGCTGCAAAATATCGTCAGTGCCATCTAGCGGTTGGTCACAACACTGCAGCGGTGGACATGTGCCTTAACTATAGCTGGATAGATCCCTTATATGTTTGATTGTTGAGCATAGACTTAAAAACAGTATGCACCTTGAAAAAAAAATATTTAAACTTTTTAATGTTTCAGTTTTCCACCAGGCAGAGCTAATTTTCTCCACTTACCTATGCCAAGCAGGGGGCATGCCCAACTCTGTTTAAAGGCTTGACTGGAAAAAAAATCTATTCAGTCTAGGTTATGGATCAGACTGAGCATGCTCAGTAAATGGTGCAGGACTATCACTGGGTCGGGATTATAAAACAGCACAGTTATTACTGCTATGTAGGTAGCAGGGTTGGAGCCAATTACATTATGTTGTGGGGCCAATGATATCATAGACCAATCTGCTTCCAAACTTCATTATGATCCAGCCCACAGGCAGAGCTGGCCACGTATCCTGATAGAGTTCTGCTTAGGAAGCAATTTAAGGAGAAAAAAATATATACATTTTTATTTATTTTAAATTGCATACAGTTTTTCATAGTCTATGACCAACAACAAACACCCCAGCTTTACTTTCAAATGCATTACAGTGGAATAACATAAACAAAAATAACTAAATGTATTGGTTAATTGTGCACTTAAATAGACCTTGAGTCTGGCTAAGAACATAAGTAAGCAGGAAAAGCCATAAAGCTAGTTTTTAATAAAAATGAAAAAAAAAGTTTGATGCCTCTGCTGTACCCTGGAGGCACCCATGACACATTGGTGGAAGAGTGTGTGCAATGGAATTTCCATTTATGTTGATGCAAATAATCCTCCTTCTACGTCACTGAAGGGGGCGGGGGGTGTTTTCAAATTTAATATGTGTGTTTTTAATTTTAAATATCCAAATATAATGTTAAGTTAAACTCTACCTGCCTCCCCGTTCCTCCTTCCAATGATAAATAGAAAACAGATCAACCTATCAGGAAAAGCTGTATCAAAAACAAAATGGATTCCTGCAAACATAAATTCAGATTTCCTCTGAAATGTTTTAATGTCTGCAGCTTAGACAGCTTCTAATGTTGATACATGAACTTTCCTTTACATTACTGTAAGTGTTGACGTAAGTAAGAACTCCTTACTTTTTATGATTTTATTTACATTGTAAGATTATTTTAATAGTGTCAATAGAAGTTAAATTTTAACATTTTTTTTCCGGTTCATGAGTCCTCTGATAGCTATGTGTTTGTTTGTCTATAGTATGTGTTTCTGTCTTAACTTTTGAACTCTATGACAAATAAAAGATAACACAATCCTATTTAAATGCATTATACTACATTCAAAAAGTCTGTGCCTGTAATAGTGACTTGTACAGGGTTCTGATTGCTGCAGTGTCACCTCCAAGAAAACATTAAAATAAATGTATGTCAAAAGCATTGAGGAGCTTTTTAATACATATTCTATAGATTTTCATAGCACAGACCCAGTTTATGAACAAGTTAAATTCCTTTGATTTATATTGGCAGGATTTCCAGACAACAGATATTGCAGACCTTAAAACAGAGAAGCATTTAAAGGAATATGCGTCTCACATATTTAAAGAATACGTTTTAAAGATTAAATTTTTTATTGCATAATCATATAAACATGCATACAAAAATGTAGAAACATAAAACAAAACCATAGAAATGTAGATCCGACCATAGATAAGAACTAAAAAGGCCCATCTAGTTTGCGCTTTAGGATAGCCTTGTGTCTTTCCGAGGCATGCTTACATGGACACTGTCACACTAACAGGAATTCAGTTTAATCTTAGAGTATGAAAAACTGTCTATATAAATTTGAGAGATGTTTCTACTTCAGTAAATTCCTGAGATATTCCAAATTATTTGGCAGCTCCTGCATGCTAATGTATGGTTAAAATACTGATTTGCAGCTCAGAGTGGTAGATAGTGATGGTTTAGGGGATGTAATTCCATGATAACACTTGGGCTATTTATTTGGCCACCACAAAGACAGAAAAGCAGACTGTGATAATAATTAGAATATAAAAGTAATTCCTTTGTGTTCTTGACCTGCTCATTTGTATATGAATACAACTAAAACAATTCTCAACAATTGTATTTTGAAAATAATCGCTAATACAATGTTTAGCCTGTTTTTCATGCCTTTTAAAGGTCAACTGTAATACATTTAAACGTAAAGCTTATATGCTTGATTAATGGGCATAAACTTAAAAATAGTATGCAATTTAAAATAAATTAAATTAAATTTTGTACTTTTGAATGTTTCAGATTTTTCCCAAGCAGATGTGCTTAACCTACCCAACTCTGTTTAAAGGGTGGACTGAAACAAACGTCTAATCAGTCTAGGCTGTGGTTCCTCTCTAGAACTTGGTAGGGGTTAGTCACAGCATGGGGAGAGATATTTGGCCATTTAATGTACAGCTAAACTTGTAGAGACTTGGGTTCACCCTTTGACGCCACTGCACAGGGCGGAGGGGGATGCCTCTTACAAATAAGGGTTTACAAGTAAAGGTTAATAGTAATAATAATAACCATAAAGAATAAGGACCAGTGTATTCTGTTGAGGGTAAAGTATGATTTCTTTGTAATCATTAAAGGCCACATAAAAATCAAAACAGGATAATAAAATATACAAATATCATGCATAATATGCCTTCTCGTCATCTTGCTAGTCATACGGATTATGCAACCCCCAGTTTCACACTTCAATGATATCCTGGTGAATAGTCTTCCATGAGCCATACTTATATTTTTGTATAAACATTAAAGAGGGGTTACAAATTATGTTTCTAATTTTCCAGGTATTTGTTCCTTACTGACCAGCTGCACATTCCCTTGCCTATGTCCCTATCTGGTTTCCTCTAGAAGGAAAACCACATGGCAGGAGGGTGACTAAATATTCTCTGCAGACACAGTGTCTGATTGGGCCCTTCCATGTAATTTGTAGTCAAAGACAGTACAAAAAGAGATCACACTACAACATGGTGGCTGTACACAAGATGGGAGCAGCAAGAAATGTATCTATCTTCCTTCTATGTTCCTTCACAGTTTTTAGCACCTAGTAAAAAATGTATCCCTGTCAGTTACTTTTAAAATACTGTTGCAATACTTTGCATTAATTACAGCTGCTAGTTTACCCATGAAGAGAAGCCCTGAAATTATAGGATTAGAGCCGGTAAACCACATGCTGTTGAATACAGTACATTAATCATTTTGTACAAGGCAATAATGACAGAAGTTACATTTCTTCAATCAATCAAAAATAACTGTCACTTCCCACATAGTCCCAATGTCCATATGTTTGTGACATCATCCTTTAGAAAGGGGAAGAATCAGGGGCACGGTAGCTGGGGATGGGATTGGGGGACACACCCCAGATTCAATGAACAGGCGACACACAAAATAGCAAAATTAAACGTAATCATGCATTACCGGATTGGACCACTAGAGAAAGTATAGAGTAGTATGTATCTCCCAGAAAAGCATTGACACAGGAAAGCTTTTGACTCCACTCCAACAACCCTGGCAGGATGAAATAAGTAGCTAGGACTCAGAAGGCTACCTGGCCAAGAGCAGCAGGAAGAATATTTGCACAAAGGTACACACAACATTTTAATTACAAATTGCTAGTGTACATTTTTGGTGATGTATTTTTGCACCAAAATATCTCACTTTTGCATTTATTTTTTTCACTCTTGCAATATTTACAGTTGATTTATATCTTTTCAACTCACTTCTACTCAACACCCATATCCCACCTACCCTCACACTATTTTCCCCTTGGAAAGTATCATGGAGGATTACAATTGGAAAGGGGAAACCTGTGTGATGCTGTGATATGATCTTGATGAGGGGGGAAGCCTCTGTTATGCAGTGATATGATATTGAGTTGGGAGGAAGTCTGTGTTATACATTGATATGATAGTGGAGTAATACATTAGCAAACCATGACTGTAGATTCCAAGCCATCCCAGACAACAACACAGATACATTCTGTGTTTTCCTCCAAATTAGTTTCTTTTGTCTTCTTTGCATACATTTTCTTTATTTATTGCCATATGTCAATAATAACAGGGAACAAAGTGTCATGTCTAGCAACATCAACCTTTATGTAGCATCTCTTGCTCTGTCTCACTCTTATGCCTTCTGCCTCCCTCTAGCCTCTCTCTTTCTCTCTCGCTCTCTCCCTCTCCAGTTCTCCTTCTCTTTAGATCTCTCTCCCTCCATTTTTCTTTTATTCCCCTTTTCTCTCCATCCCCCTCCATTCTCATCCCTATTCTCCCTTCTCCTCTCCCTTCTATGCCTCTTCTCTCTACCATATCCTTATCCTTCCATTTTTATTTTCTCTTGCTCCCTAACATTTTCCTTTTGCTTTCCCTATTCTTCTTATATCTTCTATCTCCCCTAGCATAACCCTTTCTATCTCTCTTCCTTGTCACTTTCTATTTCTTACATTGCTGTTTGCTCTCCTTTCTCTTATGCTTATCCTAGACATGCTTCACTTCCTTAGCTGTGTTTGCCTCTACAACTTCCACTGGACGGCTGTTCCATTTATCAATTTCTCTTTCTGTAAAACACTACTTTCATTTATTTTTCTCACTCAATTTCTATGCTTGTCTCTCTATTCTCCATATCTTTCTCAATTCCTTATGTTATCACTGCTCTCTGCAAGTTCTCAACACATTATCTTTGAACTTCGCTTAAACTAGTTTGCTAAAAAAAATTATTTGGAAAAGAGCTCGATAGCAAGGGCTGCAGCTTGCGTAGCGAGCCTGCGGCCCTCGCGTAGCGAGGGCTGCGGGCAAGGGCCTCAGTTGCTGGGATGGAGCGCCAAAGGCGCTCCATGCCAGCAACTGAGGCCCTCGCGAAGCACACCGGCAACTGAGTGAGCCCGCTACCCTCCCATCACCCTGTGTCCAAGGCCCAGTGTTAGGAGGCGGCGCTCCAAGCCTCTTCCGGGTCACTCCGTGTCTGATCGGCCGCTCTCGGTGCCCCCGTCCCGGCCTCATATGATGCTGCAGTGCCCGGACAGCACCAGGTGAGCTGGCCCGTGGCGCACCGGCAACTGAGTGAGCCCGCTACCCTCCCATCACCCTGTGTCCAAGGCCCAGTGTTAGGAGGCGGCGCTCCGAGCCTATTCCGGCTCACTGCATGTCTGATCGACCGCTCTCTGTGCCCCCGTCCCGGCCTTATAAGATGCTGCAGTGCCCGGACAGCACCAGGTGAGCTGGCCAGTGGCGCACCGGCAACTGAGTGAGCCCGCTACCCTCCCATCACCCTGTGTCCAAGGCCCAGTGTTATGAGGCGGCGCTCCGAGGCTTTTTCCGTGTCACTGCGTGTCTGCTCGGCCGCTCTCGGTGCCCCCGTCCCGGCCTCATATTATGCTGCAGTGCCCTGACAGCACCAGGTGAGCTGGCCCGTGCATTGAACGCGAAGCGAGGGCCTCAGTTGCACACCGGCCATATACTTTCCCATCACCCTGTGTCCAAGAAATGTACAACAGGTGTAACCCGCCAATGCAAAAGCCTTACCTACTGGAAGCAATTTAAACACATACCCAACATATTATTATGGTATCTTAGATATATATATATGTGTGTGTATATATATATATGTATATATATATATATTTATATATAGTGTGTGTGTGTATATATATATATATACAACACGAAACAGAAACTGCGACCCTCGCAAACTTTACCTCGCAACGCAAACATACGAGACACGTTACCACTCATTACCACCTCGCGCAAATCGCCCGCAACCTGCGACCATGAACAAATTTAAAACACAATAAATACACACAGCACATACATAAAAAGCTTACCTACAGCAAGAGGGAGCATCCAGGACCTCAAAAAAGCAACTTACACCTTGATTTAACTAAAAATAAAACACTTTAGACACTTGAAAATTCTCTAAGCGAGAGAAAAAATGGCCGCCGAACAAAACGAAAACGAGGCTACAGCACTCTAAACACGCAAAACAACACAAGAAACTCGCAAAACACCACAAAACACCTACGGATATTCCGCTAAGACGCATACCACAAATTACCCACCTTTTTACGACAATGCCGAAGTACACAGCTACGCTAACGGTTTGGTCTCGCGCACGCACACTATTACACTGCACACATTCATCACGCTTACACAGCTGCTCCACACCACTAATGCTGCAGCAACATCAAAACACATTGTCAGCTCTTCAACACAATGCTTCAAAATACGTAAAGTATATTCATTTATTAATGTATTATATATTTATTAATTATACACCAAACAGCATTAGCTAACTTACAATTTCATTGCCATCATTTTTTGACGGGCAATTCGCTAGTAATAATAATAATAATAATAATAATAATAATAATAATAATAAAAAGATATGAGATTAATCAAAGGTTATCTACTTAATACTAAAAAGTTAAATATCTGCTATAATACATATATAGACCTCATTTGTTTAACTAAAAAAAATCACTAAATGTAAATAATCTGCCATAATACTTACACTAAAAATATGTTCAACATATGTTTTATGAAAATAACAGACTTTTTTTAGTATAAAGTAGATTTTAATGTTTTTTGCCATCTCCTCCAAAATCTTTTTTATCAAGTTTAATTACCCTAAATCTTCAGGAAAGCTGCTCATCATTCATCCATATTGGACTTGGACTGATGCCATTAAATACATTTAGTGTATATTGTGTAGTTTGCTACTATTGTATGTTTTCTTTTGACTTATTGGTTGGCCTGCCCTCTCTCCCCCTGGTGTCTACCTCTCCTGGGAGTAGAGTTGAATTGCACTACTCAGGTCCACAGTTTTGTTGTCATTTTAAATGTTATCCCCCCATATTTTTGGGGCTCTTACACACATGGGAATAACTATGTAGTTTCAGTCCTTGTTAGCCAGGGGCCCATACCTTTTATGAGTCCCAAAAGTGCAGTAGTACCCTGAGCATAACAATAATGATAAAAAACCATATACTCTCAGGATCAACCTATCAGGAAGAGTTGTATTAAATACAAAATGGATTCCTGCACTCATAAATTCAGATTTTCTCTAAAATGATGTTACATCTACAGTTTACACAGCTTTAATGTTGATACTGGAATTTTTATTTATATTACTATAAAGATTGACGTATGAACTCCTTACTTTTTATGGTTTTGTTCATTATTATTTACATGATAAGCTTATTTTAACAGAGTCAATCAAAGTCAAACGTTAACTATACTTCCCGTTCAGGAGTCCTCTGATAACAATGTAACTGTTTGTCTATAGTATACTTTTCTTTATATGCCATAAAGTTCAAAAGTTAACACATTCCCATTTAAATGCATAATACAACTTTAGAAAAGACTGGTCTAGGTAATACTGACTTGCACAGGATACCGTTTGCTGCAGTGGCACTTCCAAGAAAAAACAATACTAAAATAAGATTCTGCAAAAAGCATTGAGGAGCTTTTTAATAAATATGTTATAGATTGTCATAGCAAATAATTTTTTTAAAGATGTTCCTACTACAATAAATCATCATGAGATATGCCAAATGATCTGGCAGCTCCTGTGTGCTAACGTATGGCTCACAGTGGTTGATAAGTGTTATTGTCACAGACCCCTTTCCTGTTCCTGGATCTTAGCCCTTTGAGCCACCACAAGGACAGACTGCATGGCTCCTGCCACTGGACTATGTGCATAAACACCTCCATTGTATTGTAATCTGTTTTGTCCCATTATTTGCCACATACATTGAATGTACTCTATTTGAGGTCTGAACTACTAGACATGGAGACAGCATTATGTGTATTTGGAATTTGGCCTATTGATCACAACTGCTAGACAGAATGCCAGACTCCTTTGTTTCTCTGTCACTCCCTGTCATTGTTGTGCTGTATATACCCCACTCTCTATCTAACCCCTGTAAATATTGTTTGACTTTCCAAAAATAAGTCAATTCACACCAAGCAGTATACAACTAGGATTCGTGAGATGTGAACCTATTAAACACCCTACCACCAAACCCAATTGCTAATACAATGTTTAACCTTATTTCATGCCCTTTAAAGGACAACTAGTATAGTGGATTGTTAAGCATAGACTTAAAACAGTATGTAATTAAAAAAAAAATATATATATTTTTTTAAAACTTTTAAATGTTTCAGTTTTCCTCCAAGCAGAGCTGCTTTTCTTGATCTACGTATGCATGCCAAACTCTGTTTAAAGGCTGGACTGAAACAAAAGTCTAATCAGTTTAGATCATGACTGATCATGCTCAGTAAAGTGGGCAAAACTATCAATGGGCGGGGCTAATGAAGTAAGAAATACATATTAACTTTTATTTATTTTTAATTGCATACCATACTGTTTTTAATAGTCGATGCCCAACAACAAACATACCAACTTTACTTTTAAAATGCATTACAGTAGTCCTTTAAGACTAATGCAAAGAAAAATAAAACATGATTTTTGGGTGACCAAGTCCATTGTGCAATTAAATATGTTTGTAAACCTTGAATCTGACTAAGAACATAATTAAGCAAAAAAAGTAATTTTTAAGTAGAAAATAAAAATAAAGTTTGATGCCTCTGCTGTACCCTGGAGGCACCCTTGATACATTGGTGGAAGAGTGTGTGGGCAATGTTATTTACATTTCTGTTAATGCAAACATCCTACTTCTAGGCCTCTGAGGGAGAGGAGGTGTGGCTTCAATTTTAATCTGATCCAATAATCTAAAAACAGTTCAACTAAATTCTGCTTTTCTCCCCAATTCCTCTGCTATTCTTCTTTTCACTGATAGATTGATCCTGAGAGTGTGTGTTTTTATTTATCAGGAAGAGTTGTATGAAAATGGATTCCTTGCACTCATACATTCAGATTTTCTCCAAAATTACGTTTGCAGCTTACACAGCTTCTAATGTTGATACATGAACTTTCCCTTACATTACTATAAAGGTTGACGTATGAACTCCTTCCTTTTTTATGATTTTATTTGTTGTTATTTGCATTATAAGATTATTTTAATAGTGTCAATAAAAGTTACATTTTAACATTTATTTCCGGTTCATGAGTCCTCTGCCACGTATTTGTCTATAGTATGCTTTCCTGTTTTATCTTCTAGACGTCACAGTGTTCAAGAGTCTGTGTCTCTCTAATAGTGACTTGAACAGGGTTCTTTTTGCTGCAGCGTCATCTCCAAGAAAAATAGGATAAAGATATATATTTTTAAAAAAAAGAAGCTTTTTAATACATAGAGCCTGATTCAATTGCAAGCCAGCATCTCACGGGATAGAGGCCGTATGTCTTCCGGCGTGCTGCGGGCTCCCGTTTGTCTCAGAATCCGGAGCTATTTAATTGAAGGAGCCCGCAAGTTAGGGACCGAAAGCCGACTCTGTAAACCATGCACTGGTCTGTAGTAGTTCAGGGCGGGACTATGATCAATATAGCAAGGCCGTAAGCTCCCATTTTGAAACGACCAATAGAAAATGAGACTGTCAATATTACAGCAGTAAAACATGGAGGTTACATGTATATCAATTAGGTTTGAAAATGAACTTGGGGAATTGGAGCAATTGAATAGCGATTCTAGCTATCACAACACAGCTTCGGGAGGCTATAAGTTCCGGGTTTAACCATCGCAAAGTTTTCAAGCCCATAACCTGTAAATCTCTTGGAGTCCGCAAAAAGATGCCAATTAAATAGCAAATTGACTTGCGGCCTCACTTACGGGCTACAGTAACTTGCAATAGCTCAATTGAATCTAACTCATATTCTATAGATGTTTAAAGCACAAACCCAGTTTATGTAAAAAAGGGTTAAATTCCTTTAACATTATTTCTGGGAATCCTGCCAATATAAACCAAACAGAGACTGCAGACATAAAAACAGAAGCATTTTGAAATATTACAATTTCCTATTGAGAAAAAAATATAAACATACATACAAAAATATAGCAACATAGAAATGTAGATCTGACCATAGATTATAGCTAAAAAGGCTCATCTAGTTTGCCCATTCTGTCCAAGTAAAAGATTTTACTTTGACAGAAGATAGCCTTATGTTTATCCCAGGCGTCCTTAAACAGATGTCATCACACCAACAAGAAGTCCGTTTTATCTTAAAGAGATGTTTCTACTACAGTAAATTATTCCTGAGATATTCAATATTATTTGGCAGCTCCTCTATGTTAATGTGTGGCTCAGAATGCTAATTTGCAGCTCTGAGTTGTAGATAATGGTGGATTAGGGGGTCTAATTCCATGAAAACAATTGGGCTATTTATTTGGCCCGTACAGAGACAGAAAAGCAGACTATGATAATAAAAAGCATTTCAAAGCAATTCATTTGTGTCGACCTGCTCATTTGCATATCAATACAGCTCAAATAATCCTCAATAATTTACTTTAGAAATTAATTTGCTAATACAATGTATAACCTGTTTTTCATGCTCTTTAAAGGACAACTATAATGCATTTTAAAGCAAAGCTCATATGTTTGATTGTTGAGCAATGACTTAAAAACAGTATGCAGCTTAAAATAAATGAAAATACATTTTTTGGATGAAACTAGTGATCACCATTCAAAATAGGTAGCTACCTAACTGACATTCTAAACTCAAGAAATAATGCCAGTAAATATTCATAATATTAACAAATATATATATATATATATATATATATATATATATATATATATATATATATAATTTATTAAATAAAACCCAGTATATTTACTATCATTTAACATGTAATGCAATATATATTACAATGCCCATGAACATAGAAATAGGATCCAGTCTACAGAATCTGGGATTTAAATCAATAACATGCATTTAGAAACTGTCTTTTAAGGTTACTAAGAGACCACAAAGATGAGACAGGTCATGCTTAGTACCAAATAGCTCAGCATTGTGGTCCCTTTGGGTTTATTGAGTACTTCAGCAAACTGACAGTATGAAAAACTGTCTAAATATGTTTTAGAGATGTTTCTACTACAGTAAATTATTCCTGAGATATTCAATATTATTTGGCAGCTCCTCTATGTTAATGTGTGGCTCAGAATGCTAATTTGCAGCTCTGAGTTGTAGATAACGGTGGATTGAAAATACATTTTTTGGATGAAACTAGTGATCACCATTCAAAATAGGTAGCTACCTAACTGACATTCTAAACTCAAGAAATAATGCCAGTAAATATTCATAATATTAACAAATATATATATATATATATATATATATATATATATATATATATATATATATAATTTATTAAATAAAACCCAGTATATTTACTATCATTTAACATGTAATGCAATATATATTACAATGCCCATGAACATAGAAATAGGATCCAGTCTACAGAATCTGGGATTTAAATCAATAACATGCATTTAGAAACTGTCTTTTAAGGTTACTAATAGACCACAAAGATGGGGCAGGTCATGCTTAGTACCAAAAAGCTCAGCATTGTGGTCCCTTTGGGTTTATTGAGTACTTCAGCAAACTGACAATAATTGACAGGTTATATTCCATGAGTAGCGTCAGAGGTATCATATATCACATTCCAATACTCCTCATTATAATTTGTTAATACATGGTATCACATATACCTCCAACTCCAACTTTCCTTTACTGGTACTTGGAGATGTTAACATTGCTGTTGACACTCCCACCTCTCCAGCAGCAGTCAAATGCCTCTTCTCTTGGCCTCTTACAACTAACAGATTCTTCAACTCATGATGCTGGACATTCTCTTGTCCTTATCTTCACCAATCTCAGCACAACCTCCAACTCAATCATCCACCCACTCCCTCTATCTGACCATTACTTCCTCACCTTCAACCTCACCACATCTTTCTCTCACCACCCTTCTTCAACCCCTGCGACCATCACTCACAGAAACCTGCTAGCACTTGACCCTGCTCAGCTCTCCACTATTATCCAACTGCTTGTCAACCCCATCACCAACCTCAACTTCCCTGTCACTGCCACCTCACACTACAACTCTACTCTCTCTTCCAATCTTGATACCCTTGCCCCTATAACCACACGCAGATGCCCTCGCTCTTATCTACAACCATGGCACACTACACAAACACGATACACCCAGGTGCTCCCGCACGGCTGAACGACTATGAAAGAAATCACACACTTCACCAAATTTCCTTCACTAAAAGTTTATGTTACTCTCCTATTCCTCTGCCCTCAAACTCGCCAAACAGCACTACTTCACATCACTTATATCAACTCTGCCCTCCAACCCCAAATGTCTGTTCGCCACTTTCAATACTCTCCTCCACCCACCACCTCCTCCCATCTCTTCCTCTCTCAGGGCTGAAGACTTCGCCAACCATCTTATGCATAAAATTCAAAACATCCGCAATGAACTATCCACTCATAGTGGCTCACACACTCCACCCTCTCAACTAACCAACATACCTAGTCTTCTCCCTTCCCCAATCCCACAGACACTTTGAACTGTTTTGACCTGACTACAGAGGGCGAAGTCTCCAGCCTGCTATTATCCACTCACCTCACTACTTGTCCTCTGAATGCTATTACATCTCAGCTCATCCCTCCCCTCTCTACCACACTAAGCCCAGCTCTCACATATATTTTCAACCTTTCCCTAATACTGGCTTGTTTCCATCTTCTTTAAAACATGCCATAATTACACCCACCCTCAAAAAACCCTCATCTGACTCCGCCCTATCTCTCTACTTTCCCAAACTTCCTAACTGCTGGAGCGACTTGTCTACAACCGCCTTATCAACTTTATTTCCTTTAACTCCCTTCTTGACACTTTCTAATCCCTCCTCTTCTCCATCTACACATCCTCACTTGGTACCCTAATAAACTCTTTTGAGCTTCAGTATCATCTCTATGCAGATGACACTCAAATCTTCCTCTCTACACCAGATCTATCCCCCTCTCTTCTAACACACGTCTCCAGTTGCCTCTCTAGTATATCCTCTTGGATGTCCACCCACCATCTCAAACTCAACATGTCTAAAACTGAACTCCTAATCTTCCCTGCTTCTACCACAGCATCAATTCCTCACATCTCTCTCACTGTCAACAACTACATCACCACTCCCTCCTCCTAAGCCGGTTGCCTTGGGGTTCTATCGCACCCCACCCTGTATTTCATCCCTCACATTCACTAACACAATCTTGCCTTCTCCATCTAAAACACATCTCCAGAATTCACCACTATCTTACACAAGACACAACTAAAATCCTAATACAGTCTCACATCATCTCTCGACTTGACTATTTGAACTCGCTGCTTGTTGGCCTACCCACCACTTAGATGGTAGTGTGTTAGTGAAGACATCCAGGGACTGCATCCAGCTTTTTAATGTGGTTAGCATATTGATACTTACAAGGGAGTGCAGGAACATTCCTGAGAAATCAATCATTATTTGAGATTTTATGCAAGTGACTGACCGCATGAATTCTAATTGGCTGCATTACAATCACAGTCCTCTTGTCTGTTCTTGTGCTTGCCAAATAATGACCCCAATTTTGCCATTTAGTTAAAATCCTTCCCACCCTCAACAAATACTCCAAGCCTCAAATGATCATATTTAGTCTTACATTACAGCAAAATCAAAGCTATATTTCTCAGGAATGCTTTGGTGTTGAGATAAAATGCAAGTAAAACATATAGCCGGCTTTTCATGCTGCTTTAGAAGAAAGAAAAAAACAACTTCCTATGCAGGTGTCAGTGTCCTTTTGAACAGTTCAGAGTAAAAGGAGCACACCATTTTTTCTGAATAGTGACTTTAATATATATATATATATATATATATATACATATATATACTTTCCCGTCAAAAAAATGACGGTCAATAAAATTTTAAGCCATGGGAATGCTGTTTGACACACAATGTAAACAATTTTGTACTCTGAGGACCTTCAGCGCTCATTGCGAGGCTTAAGCTGTGCACCTTCGGTGCTCATCGCGTGCCTCGCAAGGAGCGCCTTTGGCGCTCATTGCGAGGCTCTCCTGTCGTGTACTTTTGGTCCTCTGAGCACCTTCCTGAGTCATGCTAAAGAAAGATATATATTTTGATATATATGTAGTTAAGTAATAATGAATTATTTATTGAATAAATTAATCTACTTAAAGTATTTATAATTAATATATGCAGTCAGCAATAGGCTGAAGAGCTAACAATCTGTTTGTATTTTCCGACAGCATAGAATATACAGTTTGAGTGTTGGTGCCCTGATGATAAAGTGTAATGAATGTTCCAAGTGTGCATTATAAATAGGCTGTGTGCGCGAGGTAAAGCCGTTGGTTTATTGTGTAAAGTGGCATTGTATAGTAGTAATGTTATTAATGTGTTACGCGTCTTGTGAGCATTTTCCGGCTTTTGTCATTTTCTAGTTCGAAACTAAAGTGCTACGCGTTTGGCAGTGTTTTGCGCGGTCCGGGTTCGTGTAGCCTCAATTTTTTTTTTCCCAGCGTTTGTCAACAGCTTGCAGGCCAAGGCGATCTCGGGTTTAGGAAGTGTTTTGTGGCTAAGTCCCACATCTCATATTTTTTTTTTCTAAGTCCCGCATTCATCAACTACTTTCAGCCTAAGTCGAATCCGCATTCTGTAGTGTTTGTAGGCTAAGTCCCGCGTGTTTCATTCCCTCCACTGCGAGCCTGTTCATTGCCTAAGTGCTCCAAGTTTAATGGATTATAACTTAGTCACTTCATTCCCCTTATTAGTTTTTGTTACCATTCTTCGTACTTATTCCAGCTCTAAAATGTACATCTTATGAAGTGGTTCCTAAAACTGTACCCCATATTCCATATGAGGGATTACAAGGCATTTGTATAGTGGCAGAATTATATTTGCTTCCCTAGCTTCTATACCCTTCTTAATAAATACCAATACTGTATTTTACTTGCATTTGCAAATGCTCCTTGGTATTGTGTACTGTTACCTAGGTGGTTATCCACAAGTACTCCCAAATCCCTTTCATTATTTGATACCCCTAGATTTGCTTTATTAAGTTTATACATTTCATGCTATTTTTCCTTCCTAAAGACATAATGCATACATTTATTTGTATTAAATCTCATCTACCATTTAGTTGACTATTTCTCTAAATTATGCAAATCCCTCTGGAGGGAAAGTACATAATTTTCAGATTTAATTACCTTGCACAACATCATGTCATCAGCAAAAATGGAGACAATACTTTCCATCCCTAATTCAACGTCATTAATAAATATATTAAAAAGGAGTGGACATGTTACTGATCCCTTAGGATTCCCACTTACCACATTAGTCCAATCTGAATATTTTCCTTTTACAACAACCCTTTGCTTCCTGTCTTTTAGCCATAATCATGAGCAGATATTTACTGCAATTCCTGGATCCCTTAGTTTGTACAAGCCTTCGCAAGAAATCCAAAATGACTACATCCACTGAGTTACCTTGATCCAAGTTCCTATTAATCGCATCATAGAAACAAATTTGTTTTGTTTTACATAACCTATCCCTGATAAATCCATGTTGACTCCTACTTATAATCTTGTTCAGATAGACATATTCTTGTATGCTATCACTTATTTACCCTTCTAAAAGCTTTACCACTGCAGAAGTGAGGCTCACTGGTCTATAATTCCACGGATTTGCTCTTGAAAAAATAGATATAATGGTTTGGCTATTAGAGAACCCAGTTGCCTCAATCCCCTTGGGTGCATTCCACCAGGACATAGGACTTTATTAACATTTATGTTTTCAACCTATTTTGGAGTATGTATCAAACAAGCAATATTACAGCTATTTAAGCCATGAGAATAAAATATTTTTTGGGGGAAATCTATTTTTTTTAATTCTGTTTATCAGTGCAGGAATGCATTTTGTGTTGGTTACATCACTTCCCTGTCACTTGCCCAGAAGCAGACTCCTTGCATCATTCAGTGCAAACCTTGCTCTCCATAAATTAGGTTTCCTCTGCATTACCTGTAAATAGAGCTTCTACTCAGAGTGGACAAAAAAGTGTGTGGCCCTTCTGTGCCATGGGCTTGATGAATATTCCTGACAAAATCTGAGTTCTGATTTAATCTTAAACTTGTTTTGTACAAACAGCACCTTATATTAAACTTGCAAAAGCTCTCTTTACCCATTTGTATAAATTCGTAGAGTGTGGTGGAATAGATTTAAAGGAAAGCAGAAAACTTCCAATGTGTTGGGGAATGCATACTAGTTTATATTAGGTTAACGTAATCAAAATGGCTAATTTGTTTATTTAAATTAGGATTATGCAGGGAAATAGTTGACTGAATTGGTGAATAAGCATCACAGAGTTGGAAACAAGTGTTTCAACAGTAGGATGCTAAATCACCGCCGTATATTGTCTTGAAGATTAACACCAGAGATGAATGTCCTATTCATGATCATATATTGACAAGCTCCTCCTGACCCCTTTAAGGTGGGTGATTGTTGTTTCTCTTATAATATATATCTTTTAATTCACTTACTGCACATTCTGCATATTTTACTCTATCTTTGTCTCCATCTAGTGGGGAATCAGCACATAACATCCATTTCCTGCTCCTTCTGCTATTTCTTCTTTTCTATTCATGAGTTGAAGGATGCAGAGTGAAAGTAATTTGTTGACATAGCGGTTGATTCAGACCTGTTTTTTGGCAGTCGCTATTGCAGGCTTATCTTGCCATGCTTTGTAACCCCCATCAATTGCATTGACAAGGAATTATTACTACCATGGCAGCTTCCACATACTAGCAGACATTGCTAAATGTATAAGGGCTGCTTCTGCTAATTTATGGCAGCTTCTTATTTTATCAATCACTTCTTGTCATACTAGCATTTATATCTTGCTTCAATCATTCACTATCACTGTGTTTTATGTATATCTCATGTTTGTATCTTTTAATTAGATACTGTTATATTGCTCACATATAATGGCACTCTCACATTAGATTATTTATATTTGCTGGCTATGTACTGTCATATTTTTAAATGTTGCGTTTTAAAAAAAAAAGATACATCCTCTGATTTAACTGAATGCAATATTAATGGCTACTATGTAGTTTTGTTGCCTTTTGGCAGATTTGCTGCTGTTTTTAGCCACATGAAGCATATACATCGTCTTTTATAACATGTCAAGGAAGTAAATTGCAATAATACAGAAGTTTGGTTCTTTATTTGAATCAACAGAGTATCATATAGCATCAGACAAGGAGATACCCAATTGCTGAAATGCTAGGGTTCCCTGGTGGTCCAGTGGTCAGGATTTGGTACTTTCACCATTGTGACCTGGATTCGATTCCAGTCAGAGAACCAAGAGGTCACAACACCCTAAAGTCAAGCAGGGTTGGGCCTGGTCAGTACTTGGATGGGAGACCACCTAGGAATACCAGGAGCTGTATGCTGCAGCCCACTGGAGACGTAACGGGCAACCCAATCCAGTATCTCTGCAATGAATACCAAGTGGATCAGCACGGTGTGTTGCAGTCTATGATGTAATGGAGAGTCGAGCACAGCTAAATGATGCAAATAAATATTGCTGAAATGAGAAGTGGAATGTGTTTTTAAGCTTAAGACCATGACACCAAATGGTCTCATTAAAGGTTTTATCTTTCTACCATTTGTATAGGTATTAGCTCATTGTAAATGAACACCCTTTAGTTTCATAATATAAAAACACAGAATACAAAATACTAAAAATTTGTCAACTATGATAATGATATGTATATGGTTAATGTAAATTCAGTTCATGACACAACTATATAATACTGGACATCTCATCTCATCAGTCAGGAGTGTTATGTAAATATAACAAATATTGTTACATGTCCTGTTATGGGTCTAGGAGGCACACAATAATCCCCATTAACATCTGGTATATTATTGGTCATCACCTATTCCATTATATATATATATATATATATATATATATATATATATATATATATTGTAACAGAGTGAAGCAAAGAGTGGGTGTAATTAAAGAGGCTGGAAGATTTCTCTGGAGAAGGAAAGAGTTAACTCTGGGCAGTGATCAGAGTCTAATTGAAGCCCAGCTGTGGATTAACTTTAAGACAACAGCAGAGAGATGGATGGAGTCTCTCACACTTAGGCTTGGGCCTAAGCAGTGTGTGGAATCTGCCCCTGTTGGTGAGCTGCTGTTAGCAGCAAAAGAGCAAGCTATAGAAAGAAGCTTGCTGCCTGTTCCTGATTGCAGTCAGAAGACTGTTGTGTACCAAAGATTGCTCGCAGTGAAAGCTGTGTCCCAGAGGAGGCTGTGTCCCAGAGGAGGCTGTGTCCCAGAGAAGGCTGTGTCCCAGAGGAGCCTGTGTCCCAGAGTTAGCTGTGTCCCAGAGATTGTGAGTCAAGGATTAGATTTTCCTTACAAGAATCTGTGTAAAGTAACCCCAGGGAGAAGGCAGTAGTCTAACTGCAAACTGGACAGAGTCCCTCAAAAGACTGTTTAAGGATCCCTGGAGGTTGGAGTATTTCTGAGAGACTGGCGGGCCGAATGCTCCCCTTTTCTACTGAGGAAGATATATACAAGAGAACTGTGTGTTTTTTCATACAAAGATTAAAAGAATACATTCACTTCTTGCTGTTAATCTAGAGGGTAGCAGGTCAAACTACCACAATATATATATACTAGCGAATTGCCCGTCAAAAAATGACGGCAATGAAATTGTAAGGTAGCTAATGCTGTTTGGTGTATAATAATGAAATATGTAATACATTACTAAATGAATATACTTAACCTATTTTGAAGCATTGTGATGAAGAGCTGGCAATCTGTGTTGATGTTGCTGCAGCATTAGTGGTGTGGAGCTGATGTGTAAGCATGCTGAATGTGTGCACTGTGTGGTATGAATATCCGTAGGTCGTTTGTTGCGTTTTGCGAGTTTCTTGTGGTGTTTTGCGAGTTTCTTGTGGTGTTTTGCGAGTTTAGACTGCTGTAGCCTCGTTTTCGTTTTGTTCGGCGGCCATTTTTTCTCTCGCTTAGATTTTTTTTTAGTCTACAAACTCTTTTATTTCGAGTAAAATCGAGGTCTAAGTTGCATTTTTGAGGTCCTGGGTGCTCCCTCTTGGTGTAGGTAAGGTTTTTATGTATGTTCTGTGTGTATGTATTGTGTTTTACATTTTGTAATGTTCGCGAGTTGCGTCCGAGTGTTGCGAGTCCGTAATGTGTGTGAACGTGTGTTGTATGTTGTTTGCGAGTGTCGTAATGTGTGTGTCGTGCTGTTTGGGTTGCGAGGTGAAATTTGCGAGGGTCGCAGTTGCTGGCATGGAGCGCCTTCGGCGCTCCATGCCAGCAACTGCGGCCCTCGCTTTGCGAGGTCCTCAGGTGCTGGCATGGAGCGCCTACCGTGCTCCATGCCAGCAACTGAGACCCTCGGGCAGTGCCCTCACTGCGCTTTGCGAGGGCTGCGCTTTGCGAGGGCCGCGGGCTCACTACGCGAGCCCGCAGCGTTAGCAACAACTCGTACGCTCACAACTATATATGTGATATATATATATATATATATATATATATATATATATATATAAAATTAAATATATCAATAGCAAGTTACAGTGTGACATATAATTACACAAACATGATTAAAACATATTAAGTAATTTATTATTATTTTGTACTTTTACAAAATATTTACCTATAATTTGGTTATTTAAAAGAGTGCATTGAAAATATAGGATTTTAGTGTCCCCCTCTTGTGTATACCTACAGAGGTGACCAAAATAACAGAAACATCCAATATATTAATAGGGATGAACTAAATAGTGAGTAGGGCACAACAGGCATTTTAGGTTGTTGCATCATTTGGTTTTCTCCAAAAATATATCTGTGCGGATGTAGGGTGAAAGACACCCTCACTCAATATTATTTATTTCCATTGCCACAAGTTCCTGCCAAGTATGGCTAAATATGGTATTATCATCAAGGTATGCGTGGGTGAACTCACCCATGTTGTATGTGGTCAAAAAGAATGTGGAATGGGGTGGTGATTGCTGACTTCTCTCCAGTGTTTTCAGCAAATTTGTTCTGCCAGTAGCCCTTAGAGAAGTCCAGGGTGGCCTGTCCTATCCTATCTAGCAGTTAATCTACTCTAGGCATAGGGTAAACATCAGTAGTCATCTTGTGATTTAGCCATCTATAGTCCACACAAAACCAGGTGGTTGCAATAAAACAGGGGGCGCCTAAGGATTAAAGTATAGGTCATCTAGCATCTCATTAAGCTCTCTCCTTATATTTCACTTCACAGTCTACAGCACCCTCTATGAGGGCTTCTTCAGTGAGGAAGTCCTGCCCGATCAGGTAAAAAAAAAAACCTTGGTGGCAACTCAGCATCACCTCAAGCTGCTGTCCCTGGTTAGGTGAAAGTAATTCAGGATAAGGAAAATAGGGGATGGGTCAGCAGGGACAAGCATGTGTGGTAGTACCCCATACTCAAAATGTTGCCCTTCTTCTAAGCATATGGCAATTTATTGGGGATTTCGACTCTGGTATAGCTTCAGCATATTCAAATGGATCAACTTCTGAATCAGCTGTTTCTCATCCATGGGTACCACATAGGTGGTGGTGCCTAGTTTCTGGTTGATTTGGATGAAACCCTCCCAAATGGCCTGGAGCTTGTTCCAGGGATTGAGTATCAACATTAAAGGGCCACTTAACTCACTGTAGGTACTCTTCATGGTGTGAAAGAGCACAATATTGTATGTTGAACTTATCTATTTTTTTTAATTACACTAATAACAGCTAAACAATCTAAATATTTCAGTCAAATTATAAACACAGCTGCAAGCAGATTATCTTTGGATAGCCAATTCAGTTTCTCCAGTGTATCCCTTAGTCACTGCACATATAGCACTACAGGTAGTTCCTAACCCTTGTTGTCTCCCTCCCAAAACTCACTTAAAAGGTCAAATGGCTCCTCACTTGCCTCCTGTACAAGATTTCGAAGGGGGAGAACCCTGTGGACCTGTGTGTAGGAAAAGAGGAGATAAGGAAGCAACTTCTCCCAATCATTCTCTTGTCCACCCACCTTCAGGATGCCATTGAACCTTTCACACAAACCATTGGTCTGGAGATGATAGAGGGTTGATGTCAGCTGGGTCAACCCCTACGTTTGCCACAAATGTTGGTCCAGTTCAGCCATAAGCTAGTACCCTCATCTGACAAAATTTCACTTGGGACCCAATTGGGTGAAAATGGCTACCAAGGCATCAACCACCTTTGCTTCCATAATATGGCCAATAGCTACAGCCTACTGATATTGGGTGAAATAATCCACCAAAGTGACGACGTATCTTACTAGGCCTGGCAAGGGTGACAATGATATCTACAGCCACTCAATGGAAGAGACTTTCTATAGTGGGCATGGGCTACAAAGGAGCCTGAAGCACCCATCCATGGCCACAAAAGCAGGATATTTCCTTTTATCTGCCCGCAGACAAAATTTCTTACATTTCTTGTTAGTGTGAGTGTTAGATTTAGGGGTTATGGTTTAGGATTAGGGTAGTGACAGATAATAGTAAATAGTGGCACGAACATCGGTCACTACTCTACCATAAATCCTAAAACTAAACCTAAACCCTAACCTGGTATTAGTATTCAGTTATATGATATTAATCTATGAAAACTGTAAATAGCAAATTCAGATATAAAACCTACATGACAGCCAGAATATAGAAATACGGTATACAGAAGTACATAAAACTGCTTTGGTTATAACGTATATTTATGGCAATCTAAATCACTTTTGTAAATAGGTATTAGAGTATGTAATAAGGGACTTTATGACAGAATTGAGTAATGTGAAAATGGGTACAAGGAGGGAAAAAAACAGTTTGGACTATTCCCACTTCCACTGAAAAATAAAAACACACATCATCTATAAGATGTGGCGTTTGTTCCACACAAAAAATGATCTATCTTTCTCCTATCCCTCCCTTTCTCCATTGCAATTATCTGTTTCTCTATATCTTTCTCTCCTTGATATTCCTCTATCCCCCTTAATCTTCTCACTCCCTCCTCCCAATTGCTCTGTCTCTTTCAACCTATCTTCCTCATTCCCCCTGCTCTCTATCACCTCTCTCTCTATTCTCCTCATTAAACATTTTTCATCACCTCTTTCAGATTTTTTCCTCTACAGTATGTTAATGAAAATCCTGTGCTCCTTCCTTTACCTAGAACTGTTTAAAGAAACACTGACACCTCAATAGTTGGTCTTACATAAAAGAGCACAAAAAGCTGGCTATACATTGTATTTGCATTTTTATCTCAACACTAAATCATTCCTGAGAAATAAAACATTGTTTTTGTGGTAATGTAAAATTCAAAATGATAATTTCGAGGCTTGTAGTATATGATGTGGGTGGGGGAGGGTTTTTAACTAAATGATAACATTGGGGTCATTGTTTTGGCCAACACAAAGACAGACAATCAGACTTATCATGCAGCTAATTAGTATTCATGAGGTCTTTCACTTGCATAAAAAATTAGCAGAAATAACAGTGAATCTCTCTGGAATATTCCACTTTAGAAAAAGATGGCTATTAGAGTTTATAGCCCTTTTTCATACTATTTAAGAGTAACCTATAAAACAACTTGATTCTTTTTAAAAATATATTGTATGAATTATTTTAGTTACTGGAAATTCGCACAGCTCACACACTTGACAAGACTTCCTCATTTTTAATGGTAAAATAAACCAAAAATCTTTTTAAAAAATGTCCTGACTCATTCCAGAGATCATTTATAACACGTGTTCTTGGATCCAATGTGTTTAGACTAAAATTAGTGATATCTACTGTATAAAGAGCACAAAATAGTTGAATTTGTGTATTTACTATACTAAAAAACAAATTAAATTCTGAAAACCCAAGAAAGAGATTTCCATATATTTTTTTTAAAAGCACTGCTCAAATCTGGATAGAAAACATATATATTCACTCATTTAGGGCCCTATTAAATTCGAACTGCGTAAATAATAGGTGAAAACGCAAGGCCTACGTAGTTGAAAATTGAAACCGTTTCTGACGCTATTAAATTCGTTCGGATTTGCGCATGAGGTACGATATCTCAAATAACTTTGCGTATAAAAAGAGT
Organism: Discoglossus pictus; assembly: GCA_027410445.1. Taxonomy (NCBI): domain Eukaryota; kingdom Metazoa; phylum Chordata; class Amphibia; order Anura; family Alytidae; genus Discoglossus; species Discoglossus pictus. The sequence goes on from CM050169.1 coordinate 135,512,435, forward strand.
GCGAAATACGTGATATGTACCACTTAACCAGACGGCAGTATGCCTTTAAAAGGGAATCAAAACAGAAAATAATTGACTGTGCTGGAGCTTTTGCAAGTAGACACACAGGTCTAGGTGTTGGTGGGTTTTTGGTGAGCAAGGAGAGAGAGAAGCGAGAATTTAAATTTTTGATCTTTTGAACTAGCAGATAATTTAACCCTTTGTTTACAACACACATAATTACTGATATCACATAATTCACACACATAGATTAATACGTACACATAGCTACACCTAGTGGTAGGCCACTGCACACCTACACCCCCCCCCCCAAGACTTTACACCCCCCCCCCCCCACACATAATACTACACATAATACTTGCATCTTTTTTTACCTCCTAAACCAACACACATATTATCTTGATTTATCGTTAATTTATTTTCAGAGGAGTTTAGAGGAGGGGAGGCGGTAAGGCAAGAGAGGCGCGGAGGAGAGTGAGGAGAACATCTGAGAAGAGGAGGAGGAGGAGGATGAGGAGGAGGAGGGAGAGGAGGGAGAGGAGGGAGAGGAGGAGGAGGAGTAGGAGGGAGAGGAGGAGGAGGAGGAGAGCAAGGAGGAGAGCAGGGGGGGAGGGAAGTGCCCCCAGAGCTAGGAATCCAAGTGGAAGGGGCAGAGGGTCAGGGGCCTTAACCCTTGGTGGGAGGTAGTGGGGATGAGGGAGCGGCCCCAGGGATAGAACAGGAAGACCAGGCACCATCTGTAAGGCAACGGGTTGTGGCAAGGCCCAGGGCCCCCAATTATACCCCAGAGGAGATCCAGGTTCTCCTCAGGGAAAACTGTGCCCGCCAGGGGATCATATGTGGTGGGAGAGACATTAATGCCAGCCAGAGGCAGCAGGCCTGGTCCCAAATTGGCAGAGCTGTGTCGGCAGTAGGGGTCACTAATAGGGACTGGAGGGCAGTGCGTCACAAGTTCGATGATCTAAAGATTGCTGTCAAAAGAAAGATGTCCGATGAGGCAGCAGCAGCACGTCAGACTGGTGGTGGGCCCGCGGTCCCTTTTGTTTACAAGGAATGGGAGAGGACAGTGATGCGTTTTATCCCTTGTGAATCTGTGGTGGGAATACCAGGACAGATGGACACAGATCGTCCTAACACCCTGCAAAGTGAGTATCATATCACACACATAGTTGGCTGAGATTGTGGGGGTATGGGCTGTCCAAAAGCCTGCAGATAACATGCTGTATGTATGTTTGTATGTATAAATAGGCTTGTGTTCTGGCTGTTGTATATAATGAGCTGTATCCCCCGAGAACAGGGGTGGGTAAGGAGGGCCACATACATGCCGGCCATTCAAGAAATCATGCTGTTTGTATGTATGTATGTATGTATGTATGTATAAATAGGCTTGTGTTCTGGCTGTTGTATATAATGAGCTGTATCCCTCTAGAACAGGGGTGGGTAAGGAGGGCCACATACATGCCAGCCTTTCAAGATATCCTTTTTGTGCACAGGTGAGTCAATCAGGATGACTGAAAAGGCGATTGTCTCACCTGTGTGGCCCTCCAGTCCCGAACCTGCCCACCCTTGCTCAAGAATTATATGGCCTCCTACACCCCTGCCCACACACAGGGATAATTCACATACAAAAGCACTGTAAGCCCTATGGTTGACTAAAAATTTATGGGGCGACAATAACCATTTCAGTCCTGGTAGCAAACCTATCATGTTCATAATTTGTCTCCCTGATATGTCAATTTCTAATTATATCCAGATTGATTACAATAGAGCAGGGTGTCCAAAGTCAAACTTGCTGGGCTGCGCACAGGCCTGGATATGTGGATTTCCTTTATGTGAACAGATGAGTCAATTAGACTTAATGACTTGGAGAATGATATTCTCAGCTGGGTGCAGCATGGCTATCCCCAAATGCAGGCCTGACTTTGGCCTCCACTGCGATCGAGAATAAAAATTTGGCTGTGCGGCATATGTGGATACAGACTCTGTAGCAGTGCATGTGTGTCATATACTGTCCTAACCTGGCCCATGTCTCAGCTGCATATTAACAACCATTGCTGGAAACTTGTCAGATTGGTCAGTCTCACACATTGCACAGCAGATGCAGCAGATCACGTGTCTGAGGCACATGCAGTACACATTCATATGAGCCATAATCCACAATGCTCATTATGCAGCCCGTGGCTCATCTGTGTAACACAAGCACCACAGTCACTCACAGGTGACCATGATGTCAATGATATGTAAATGCATAGCTGGCAATTGTGTATGGCAACCAACTGAAATATATGTTTATTCCATTGCAGTATCCACAGATTCAGAAGAGGAGGAGGCAGGAAGGGCTGAAGTGGGCCAGGACATTTAGGAGGGCCCGGGACCATCCACATCACTGGAAAATACGGAGCGGGAAGTGATGCCCGGGCCCTCTTCGGCGTGGCCACCTCAGGGCCTGCACCAGCCACACCATCCTGTGCCTCCCTCAGCGGCTCCCCCCTCAGCGGCTCCCCCGTCAGCGGCTCCCCCCTCAGCGGCTCCCCCCTCAGCGGCTCCACCCTCAGCGGCACTGCCCTCATCCTGGGCACAGCTCTCATCATAGGCTCCGCCCTCATCTGGGGCTCTGCCAACACATCCTGGGCACTGCCCTCATCCTTGGCACCGCCCTCATCTGGGGCACCGCCCTCAACCTGGGCACAGCCCTCATCATGGGCTCCGCCCTCATCTGGGGCTCCGCCCTCCTCCTGGGCACAGCCCTCATCATGGGCTCCGCCCTCATCTGGGGCTCCGCCCTCATCCTGGGCACAGCCCTCATCATGGGCTCTGCCCTCATCTGGGGCACCGCCCTCACCCTGGGCTCCGCCCTCATACTGGGCTCCGCCCTAATCTGGGGCACCGCCCTCACCCTGGGCTCCGCCCTTATACTGGGCTCTGCCCTCATACAGGGCACCGCCCTCATCTGGTGCACCGCCTCATCCTGGGCACCGCCCTCAGCCTGGGCTCCACCATGGGCCCCGGGAGGAAGTGCCCCGGCCCCTGGAGGAAGTGCCCCGGCCCCAAGTGCCCCGGCCCCAAGTGCCCCGACCCCGGCCCCAAGTGCCCCGGCCCCAAGTGCCCTGGCCCCGGGAGGAAGTGCCCCGGCCCCGGGAGGAAGTGCCCCGGCCCCAAGTGCCCCGGCCCCAAGTGCCCCTTTCCCGGCCCCAAGTGCCCCAGCCCCGGGAGGAAGTGCACCGGCCCCGGGAGGAAGTGCCCCGGCCCTGGGAGGAAGTGCCCCGGCCCCAAGTGCCCCGGCCCCAAGTGCCCCAGCCCCAAGTGCCCCGGCCCCAGGAGGAAGTGCCCCGGCCCCGGGAGGAAGTGCCCCGGCCCCGGGAGGAAGAGCCACGGAGTCGCCGGCCGCAGAGTCGCCGGCCGCCGTGTCGCCGGCCGCGGAATCGCCGGCCGCCCAGTCGCCAGCCGCCCAGTCACCAGCCGCCAGACAAGCACCTCCAGGCCCTCTGCCACCACTCTTTGGCCAATTACGGAACATCATGGCGCACATAGAACAAGAGGACCTGGCCCAAAGCCAGAGAGCACGTCAAATGCTGGACATAAGCGAAAGACAATTGGCTGTTAGTAGTGCCATCCTGGCTGGCAACAGGGTGATCTCAGCCACCACCCGTGCTATATATGCTGAGATGAGGAGGCACAACCGAAGGATGGAGAGATATGAGGAACGCGCAAGCCGGGAGCGACGCGCATTGTTGCTTCAACTACGTCGCCAGCCCATACCTCTCCAGCCTTCAGTTGTCCAATCGCAACCTGAGATGTCTGCCTCCTCATCTCAGACATCGCCCACTCTTGAACCCCAGCCACCTGCTCCCACACCACGTCGTGGAAGAGGGAGACGGGCCCCGGGCACAGACGGTGGGGGCCCGCTAACTCGGAGTAGGAGGTGTTAGGACCATCCGAGAGGGCCTCCTGACCACTCCTCACAGAATACTGATTGTTATAGATGTTGACATAGTATTGGCTACAGAGTGTGTACATGTCTGGTTACATTTTAACAAATGATGTTCAATGTGGATTGACCTTGAGCTTAAATGCTGTATTTAATCATAATGTTGTTCGGAATGATACATTGTTTTTGTCTTTGTAGGTGTTAATAGCCAAATCTCCCAACTCTGAAGACATTTTCTTCATCTTCGAGCAGTACAATACCATCATGTGAGTAAACACTCAACCCAGTTCACAACGGGCATTCTATCAGGGCTATTCACCACTGCAGATGGCTCTGAAATGCAATATATGACTACATATCTTTTCACTAAGAAACATGACTGTGTGATCTTCCATTATAGTGATCAGTGTCCCGGCTATAGAGTTGCACAGTCCCATTACTATCTGCTAATAAAAAACAGCAATTCCACATAAGTTTTTGTAGCATTCCATCCCGTTAACATTATGAAATTGGATTCAGTTTTTTCATGTCATCCAAACCAAAGTGTCAATTTCCTTTGTTTGACATCATGATCAATGTGCATGTGTTTAGGGGTAATGTGAACAGTGTAACCTGTCTGGCCTTGGTACCACCCATTTAGAAGTGAGATGTGATATCAGCATGGCACAACTATTCCATATAGATAGTGATAGTACATTTTGCTGAAGGATTGTGTTCACAGTGAAGCATGCCTTGTCGTATTACACATCCTAAGCATATTCCTGGAAGGCTGACTGAACAGGAAAGAATAAATATGGTTATTACTGCTCGGAGATGATGTTCATGTTAGTTGGTTTAGAGTAGTGTCAAAAGCAAAAACAATGTACTCTAATAACAGCTTATGATTGTTCTAACACCTCCTACCTCTGTTTTCCAGATTCACATCATCTATTGACCAATTCACACTGTGTGTGAAATCGCTTAATATCACATGAACCCTGTTTTATAGTGTCTGTTTATTCTCGCAACCATATGGTTGTTGTATGCTCATTAATGGTTATGTTGATTAAATGTCGTGTTATATGCTGTTGGTTACTGTGGGGTCCTGACCACATGTGACCCTAGGAGATGCTATGCATTACCCTCATGATGTTGTCTGTTTCCTCTTCAGATGTCCTCAGATTTGCCACAGCCCCTTGCCATACTAGGATCTCTTCACAACACACACATGATATTAATGCACAGTCTTGTCCATTTCTGTTTGTACTCTGTGTATGAAATAAAGTATGATTATGTTATACTGTTATCACTGTTTCTGTGTGTTTGTACCATATCATGCTTTCTAGTTGAGAGAATACAGATATAATGAAGTGTCATTGTTCAATACATATATCTGTGTGTGTTTACATAGATACATATGCTACATTAATCTGTACCTTGCCAATATACATGTAGGTGCAAGTCGGAGGGGTGTGAATTCTGAAATCATGTCTATAGACATGCAGGGTTGTATATAATGACTTGAAGGGCTCAACTTGAATGATATGAATCGACATTCATGATTATGTAGTAATGTAAACGCAGATTGAACAGAATAGTTACACCACTAACTGATGGTGCTGAGCACATCTGACTTTCAGGGTAATCCAGGATTACACAAACATTGAGTGAAAAAAAACTGTTTAATTGTTCACAAAGCCACACAGTGACAAATTACCACAGGCCTGCTCAGTATCATGGTGGAGGTGGGTAGGATACAGAGTTCCAGTAACACACGGAAATAGGGACATGGGGCCAGAATGCACGCAGGGGGGGGTGACATTGGTATAGATGATCAGTTGAGGGGGGGATATACAGTGCATCATCCAACATGAGGCAATATCAGTTATATTATTAACTATATCAGGATAACATTCAATATTCAAACCCAACAATACAGAAGGAGATATGCTCATGGGGAGAAGTAATCTGTAGTCTTGTGTGTGCGCGCAACCCACACTCCTATGCAACTGCAGAGGTAGAAGTGCTCAATCAGTCAATGTTAGAACCCCCGTAGGTCATGTCACTATGAGAGAAGACTCTACATACCTAAGTTTGGACACTCAGATGGGAACCTGACCAGGACCATATCAGTGTGTTCAAACTAATTTTATGTGTTAGCAGAACTACCAACAAACTGGTCAGTTCGAGGTGTATTCTGTTCTGTGAATGAGCATCTCTATTATCTGCTGTTGCATATTCATAACTGAAGGTAAACGGAACCTCATTAACAGTTATGTTCCAAGGCTAGAGTTACTCTTCCCCATATGTACAGGGAGGATCACATCAGCACTGAGGAAGAGATCTGGAAGGAAGTAGGATACAGGCTTTCCAATAGTCCAAGTAGAGGAGAGAATGGCATATCTAAAGCAATAGGTACATATAAATCGATGTAGAGGATGTGATATCACACCCGATGCAACACATGATGACTGACATATGAACATACATGATGCAATGTGACAATAACATAGTCCTGGAACGTGGGAATGTTCATCATTCCTTGTTCTGACCGTGGAAAGGGACTCATCTTTGCGATCTGAAACATAAAAGGAACATGTCAATATTTACATTGCACATGCTCCCGGAGCGCTTACTTCGTCACTTACAGTGGTTATAAAAAGTCTACACACTCCTGTAAACAAATTAGCCAATGAAAAATTATTTCAGAACTTTATCCACCTTTAATGTGACATATAAACTGTACAACTCAATTGTAAAACAAACTGAAATCTTTTAGGTGGAGGGAAGAAAAAAACAAAGAAAACTAATGTGGTTGCATAAGTCTGCACACTCTCTTATAACTGGGGATGTAGCTGTGTTCAGAATTAAGCAATTACGGTACATTCCAAATCGTGTTAAATAGGAGTCAGCATACACCTGCCATCATTTAAAGTGCCTCTGATTAACCCCAAATTAAGTTAAGCTGCTCTAGTTGGTCTTTCCTGAAATGTTCTTAGTCGCATCCCACAGCAAAAGCCATGGTCCACAGAGAGCTTCCAAAGCATCAGAGGGATCTCATTGTTAAAAGGTATCAGTCAGGAGAAGGGTACAAAAGAATTTCCAAGGCATTAGATATACCATGGAACACAGTGAAGCCAGTCATCATCAAGCGGAGAAAATATGGCACAACAGTGACATTACCAAGAACTGGAGCTCCCTCCAAAATTGATGAAAAGACCAGAAGAAAACTGGCCTGGGAGGCTACCAAGAGGCCTACAGCAACATTAAAGGAACTGCAGGAATATCTGGCAAGTACTGGTTGTCTGGTACATGTGACAACAATCTCCCGTATTCTTCATATGTCTGGCGTATGGGGTAGAGTGGCAAGACAAAAGCCTTTTCTTACAAAGAAAAACATCCAAGCCAGGCTGTATTTTGCAAAAAACACATCTGAAGTCTCCCAAAAGCATGTGGGAAAAGGTGTTATGGTCTGATGAAACCAAGGTTGAACCTTTTGGCCATAATCCAAAAGATATGTTTGGCGCAAAAACAACACTGCACATCACCAAAAGAACACAGTACCCTCAGTGAAGCGTGGTGGTGGCAGCATCATGCTTTGGGGCTGTTTTTCTTCAGCCGGAACTGGGGCCTTAGTTAAGATAGAGGGAATTATTTTTCAGTTCCAAATACCGTTCAATATTGGCACAAAACCTTCAGGCTTCTGCTAGCAAGCTGAACATGAAGAGGAACTTCATCTTTCAGCATGACAACGACCCAAAGCATACATCCAAATCAACAAAGGAATGGCTTCACCAGAAGAAGATTAAAGTTTTGGAATGGCCCAGCCAGAGCCCAGACCTGAATCCAATTGAAAATCTGTGGGGTGATCTGAAGAGGGCTGTGCACAGGAGATGCCCTCGCAATCTGACAGATTTAGAGTGTTTTTTCAAAGAAGAGTGGGCAAATCTTGCCAAGTCAAAATGTGCCATGCGGATAGACTCATCCCCAAAAAGACTGAGTGCTGTAATAAAATCACAAGGTGCTTCAACAAAGTATTAGTTTAGGGGTGTGCATACTTATGCAACCATGTGATTTTCTTTTTGGATTTTTTCTTCACTCTACCTAACAGATTTCAGTTTGTTTTTAAATTAAATTGTCCAGTTTATAGGTCACATTAAAGGTGGAAAAAGTTCTGAAATGATTTATCTTGGTCTCATTTTTTTACAGCACAGAAACATGACATTTTAACAGGGGTGTGTAGACTTTAGACCTTTTCGATCCACTGTACCGATATATGTTGCTCATTTCAGACAAACGTCTTCACTGTTCTTTCCCTACATATGAAACGAGCTACTCATCTGGCTAATGATGTAGGAATATCACATAGATTACACATTAATGCATTTTTGGAGAGACAAATGTGGTGTTTTACCTTGGATGCAGTCCCAAGTGATTTGTTCCACCAGGACACGTGCGCTGTGGATCATCATTAGTTATCACTGCTTACCTATCTGATGTATTCTGGAAAGAGATAGGCCGAAAAATAATAAAGTGATTGATGTGTTATTTGTGTCCTTCAGCATACGTGGCCATATTATTACACAAATACTCACTATGTAGTTCACATTGATGTAGCATTTCTGTTGCTGGTCATGTTTTTCCATGTCTAGGTTGTTAAAAGAAGAGTTGACACATGACAGCAGCTCTGTAAGGTTAATATGATGTTAGGATTACAGTCACAAATTAGACAAAGTATGTGTTCTATTCTTATTGGATATCTCTTATTAATAAGAAGTCATTGCCGGTTAGTGAGTTATGGATTTCGGCATGGTCTCATGTAAACAAGTCTAAAAAGCTGTGTCTGGATATATTTCAGTAGTAGTCACGTCTCCAGCCAGTCAGCAGCAGCCACCATGTTGGGTTTGGCTGGTGATCCATATTGGATCAAGCTGAATAAAGTCGAATCATGAGGAAATAACCAGAGGACTCGGTTTTGTCTTATCGTGACTGGTTCTTGATCTCCAAAGTATGTGTGTATGGTATTTATCTACGACATTTTGATCCCATTTCATGTGGTTTGGCAGGATCAGACAATGTGAACAATCCTGGTCCGTAGAGGTTGTAGGTGACTTAAAAAAGGGATTGGGTATATTTTTACATTAAAAAACCAAACAGGCATTAGGGGCTATCCTGGATAAATAGAGAGGGAGTATTGATCCAGGGATGAATACGATCACCAGTATCTGGGGTCAGGAAGGAATGTTATATTTTTCTGCCCTGTGTAGACAATTGTCAAAGTTTCACTTTTTGTTTTTCGGTTACTTCCTCTGGATCAATTAACAATAATTCTGCGTATTGCAGATCATAGATCTATAGAGGTTGAACCTGATGGACTAAAGTCTTTTTTCCATCTAAATTACTAGATAACAATGTAACGTGGGGCATATATACATTGACATAGTGGGATATATAATCCACTCAAATTATCTATGCCATTGATGTTTATAACCGTCAGTACTTAAGATGTGTATGGGAATGTGTGCTTACTTACCTATAACTGATCATGTGGCTTGTTGCAGTGTACAAACATCAACAACGTCAGGGAACTCTCCTCTACTGTGGACTGGTTGGAATTCTGTATGACAAGGGCGATGGATAAAGGTGGATTTGGGAGTTAGGCATAATCCAGATACGTTAGACTGTGTTCCATGCATATTGGGTATGTACTTACATGTGAAGTACTCACGAATTAGGCGGGCACGTTGTTGTGACCCCTGCAGATTATCCACTTCAGGGGGAAATAAAGGCTCTTCCTCCCCATGTAGCGGAGCCGCATCAATGTCCCCCAGACAGTTGGCCTGTACTGCTATATTGTGCAAACAGCAGCAGGCAATGATGATGTGACAAACTTTCTGGGGCTTGTATTGTAGAGCACCCCCAGTGGAATGTAAACATCGGAAGCGCATCTTTAGTGCGCTCAATTACATTCCGGCAGGTTTTATGCACAGCATTATACCGCGCCTCTGCCCGAGTATGGGGATTGCTCACAGGGGTCAACAACCACGGCAAAAACCCATATCCTGCATCACCTTGTGGAAATAAAATATGATGTTGATATGAATAGGATGTTGTGATGTTTGACAAAGCATATGCCCAAATATCGTCATCATGACCTATCAACACATCCCTGTGGCTAATACACAGTTAAAGATATATGTAAGGGAGATGGATCATGAATGCATCTGATAGGATAATTAGTAGTGTATTAACACATGTATTCTATATGATGCTTCAGATCAATTACAATGTGATTTCCACAAATGTAAAATCCAGATGTTCACACCCACAGGACGCTTACATGAGGCGGAGATACAAGGGAAATACAACAGGGTACATATTGCGACCCTTCTGGTAGAGAGCAGGAAGTCACTGTTGCAGTTCTTGTACCGAGCACATGCCAGAGGTCTGAGGTGAAGCGTGATAGTGTATTCTTGTGAACGTAAATGTGATGCTAATTCAGGTGGAATTTCCCAGGGGCGTACACGATCAAACGCAAATGCCAAAAGACCTTGGAGATTTTGATAACTTCAAGGTAAGCTAATTCATGTTTATTCTGGGATATATTCATGCAAGAAAAAGTTTGCCAAACACTATTCATTCTCCTCTATCAGATGAATTCTGAAGTCATCTCACTTACATAGCCCTTCCAATAACACACAACACGTTATGTAGACTAGAGATGCCCATGTCACAGGATACAAGGGAATGCATCAGAACATAAACCTAATCATTAATCAGTTGTGGTTTTTGTCATATGTTGTTGTGCATACTGTTTGGCCAAGCTAACACAGGGTTATGGCCAGCAATGAGCTATTATGTTTTGGCTTTGGAAGTATTACTCCGTAATGCACATGTGAACATCATAGCAATTGAGGGAAACATGATGTACCGTATGTGTTATTGTATCCAGTCATAGTAAGATCTGGTTGACTGCCATTACTAATGTGTACTCACCCAGTAGCCATCCGGATGGAAATCTGTCGGACTCAAATAGGTCACATATTCCGGATGCACGCAGGATATAGGCGTCGTGAGCACTTCCCGGGAAGCCTGCATACACACCTTGTATGCGCATGTTCGCATCGCAAACAACCTGGACATTGATTGAATGATAATGCTTACGATTTCTGTACAGCGCTTCTTGCTCTCTAGGAGGTATCAGTGCCACGTGTGTACAGTCAATAGCACCAAGCACATTGGGGATACCTCCTAATTGGAAGAAATTGAACTTCACCTTCGAGATCTCTTCAGCAGTGTTGGGGTAACTGATGTATCTGGCAGCTTTCCGACCAATAGCACGGAGGAATGCACTCAGACAATTCGAGAGGCTTGGCTGAGACATTCCTCCGGCTATGCTCAGGGTGGTCTGAAAGCTACCAGAAGCAAGGAGGTGTATTGCAACTAACATCCGTGTCATTCCTGGGATGGCTCTATTTGCCCCTGAGTGAGGCTCAAGGTACGCTCTGAGAACCTCATAGAGCTCCCCAAGACTGGCACGGGTCAGCCGAAAACGCTCATACACCTCCCCATCCGTTAACCCCTCTAATGTGAGTCTCTCCCTGTACACATTGGGTGCCCTTCGCCTCCTCACAGGCTCCTGGCCAGGATCCTGGTCAGGCTCCTGGTCAGGCTCCTGGTTAGGCTCCCCCCCTTCTGCCTGAGCCACCACATCCTGTACTCCCCCCAGCAGCTGATCACCGACAACATTGTCAGCCTCCCTGTGTGCAGGTGGCCCTATATCCCTCTGTCCCAGTGCTACTGGAGCTCTCTCTCCTCCCTGATCCACCCCCACGATACTAGGCATGGCCTGTGGTAATTCCCTTGCCTGGCTTGGTTCTGCCCCAGCATGGATCACATCACCACTCACACCCTCATTCACTCCCAGACACTCCTCTCTGCCACTCTTCTCACCCCCTCAATCACACACCTTGCTTCCTGGTCTTCATACTGTGCTAGGTGAGATGCACAAAAGCATCTCAACCTCATCCGCCCACTCATCCTGTCCATCATCCCTCTCACATGATCATCCATGCTGTTTCAGACATGCTGATGACTTGTTGCCAAGTGCGTATGTAATAGGTTGAGAGTCCCAACGCGGGCCGCCCAGTGCGTATGTAATTGGCTGAGAGTCCCAACGCGGGCCGCCCAGTGCGTATGTAATTGGCTGAGAGTCCCAACGCGAGCCGCCAAGTGCGTATGTAATTGGCTGAGAGTCCCAACGCAGGCCGCCAAGTGTGTATGTAATTGGCTGAGAGGCTTTTGGCGGGCCAACGTGGCAATGGCGATGGCGCAAAAACCCGCCAAAAGCCTCTCAGCCAATTACATACGCACTGGGCGGCCCGCGTTGGGACTCTCAACCTATTACATACGCACTTGGCGGCCCGTGTTGGGACTCTCAGCCAATTACATACGCACTTGGCGGCCTGACACTATAAGTGCGTATGTAATTGGCTGAGTCTGTTGGCGCTTGCAAGCTGATAAGGGGATGTCCTAGCGAGACACGCCTCTCAGCCAATCACGTACGAGCTAAGAATTTGATTGACAGTATGAGCTTATAAATGTGATTGATACAAACCCATGCGCTGACTGTGTTGTAAGAGCCATTGGAGTTAGCACGCAGTTCCCGGAGCAGGTGGGAGAGAGTTGGAGTTGTGAGATTAGTGGTTTGGAGAGAGGTAGATTACTTTTTTGTCTTGTTTCTTGTTTACTTCCTAAGTATTTAATTTAAGAAATACACATATTTACAGATTTCACATATTTGCAAGACACATAGATTAAATAACACACATAGAGACATATATATAGTTAGGACACACACCCCACATACCCATCCCCCCACCACACCCAATCCCCCAACACACCCCATCCCCCAACACACCCCATCCCCCACCACTTATTAAATACACATAGCACACACATCTTTTCTTTCCAACAGACATTCCAGTAATACTTTTATTTCTTTATCGTTCTTTTGATTTGTAGGCGCACTCTTTTTGATTGTTTTGTATTTTATTACTAGCATATTTACACGTAAGAGTTACACATATTTACACATTACACATATTTGCCAGACACATAGATTAAAGACACATAGAGACATACATAGCGTTAGGACACACACCACACACCTCCCCCCCCCCAACCTTTGCACCTCATCCCCCAACAGTTAACACATAGAACATACACTTTTTTTTTTTCATCACCTATATAACAGTTACACTTATTTTGAGTTATCCTTATTTTGTTATTATTTCAGCATGGAGGGAGGAGATAGGTGGAGAGAGGAGGAGAGGAGAGGAGCGGAGAGTGAGGAGAGTGTAGTGGAGGGTGGAGGAGAGGTGGAGGAGGTGTCCCCGGAGGGGGTGGAGGAGGTGTCCCCGGAGGGGGTGGAGGAGGTGTCCCCGGAGGGGGTGGAGGAGGTGTCCCCGGAGGAGGAGGAGTGGTCCCCGGAGGGGGGGGGAAGGAGGAGGAGGAGGAGGGAGACAGAAGCACTAATAGAGGAGGGACAGAGGGGAAGGGGCCTGTTCCCAGGGGGCGGGGTAGTTTGGGGAAGGGACAGGCCTCAGGAAAAGTGCAGGGAGGCTAGGGTCCCTGAGCACAGTCGAGAGAGCAAGGGGCTATTGGCAAGGGCAGGCGCAGGGCCCGTAATTATACGCCCCAGGAGAATATGGTCTTCCTGGGTGCGATCCGTGACCGGCCCGTCGTCCTTGTTGCAAGGGAAGCGAAGCCTGGGCCTAAGGCTCAGGCTTGGAAGGAGGTAGTGGAAGTGATGAAGGAGGTGTCCACGGTTCCTAGGGGCTTGAGGTCCTTGAAGCACAGATATGTGGATATCAGGGCCACGGTGAAGAGGAAGATGGCCAGAGAAGCCGAGGGACACAGTGTCGCCTATAAGGAGTGGGAGAGGATCGCAAGGGACTTTCTGGGACCATCGCCCGCAGCTGGAGCTTCATCCCCGGTGGCCCAGCAGGACCCAGCCTCCAGTTCAGGTGAATATCACATACACCAACATGCCAACACATGTGCATCACACACACTACACATGGTGACCAACAAGGACACTGACATGTCAGCTCCATGGAATTAACAAGGGATGGATGGAAGTGTCATTAAATCCATGAAGCTGACAAGTCAATGTCATTCCTAGCCACCCCAAGAGTAATCAAGCAATAGAGTCCATGTACTGGTGTGCCCAATGCAGCCTATGCAGTTACAGACCGCAGAAAAAATACAGACAGCGTTAGGAGCCAGGAGAGGTCAAGACAAGAAACCAAAGAATAGATCCAATCTAGCAAATGACAGCTAATGAGAGTTGCAATTAGGAGAATCATCCATGTTCAGGCCTAGATGTCAGATAGTTAGGAGTGAAACGGCAGAAAAAATACAGACAGCGTTAGGAGCCAGGAGAGGTCAAGACAAGAAACCAAAGAATAGATCCAATCTAGCAAATGACAGCTAATGGGAGTTGCAATTAGGAGACTCATCCATGTTCAGGCCTAGATGTCAGATAGTTAGGAGTGAAACCGCAGAAAAAATACAGACAGCGTTATGAGCCAGGAGAGGTCAAGACAAGAAACCAAAGAATAGATCCAATCTAGCAAATGACAGCTAATGGAAGTTGCAATTAGGAGAATCATCCATGTTCAGGCCTAGATGTCAGATAGTTAGGAGTGAAAACATATCAATGTATTGATCAGCATACTAATGACATGTACCTTTCTTTTCTCTATTTCAGCATCCAGTAGGAGGTCTGGGTCCAGTGATGAGCCAGGAGCAGGGCCGTCAGCCCCCGCCCCACAGGAGACCGCTCAGGGGGAGGAGGCTACAGGCTCATCCGAGGGCCCTGGCTCTGGTCTCACCAGCATAGGAACCTTGTAAGAAAGCAGTGACAGAGGGTCACAGACAGTCAGACCCGACCGAAAGACCAAACAAGAGGTATTGTGTATTTCAATGAAGCTGTGAGCTATCCCATTAAGGGTCATTGTGGGTGTGAGAGTGAAAGCAGAGTGGACGGCCAAATCCCAAACCACTGGAGAAGGAACTGACAACCCACTCCGGTCTCACCAGCATAGGAACTTTGTAAGAAAGCAGTGACAGAGGGTCACAGACAGACCCGACCGAAAGACTGAACAGGACATATTCACATACTCCATGTGCCCCATATTTGTGTTCCCAAATGTAGATGTGATGAGCAACATGTATACAAAATAACAGGGTTAATATGGCATTATTTTGAGGTTTTTGTGTTTTTATGTAATCAGGTAGTGTGTCTTTAATTTTGCTTTATGTAAGCTGCAGCATGGCTTTTCATTCAAAATGTAACAACTAATTGATTGTATAATGCATTTGCTTTGGTGGGGGGAGGGGATGGTGAAATCAATTGTAATGGCCTTCCATGCTTTTCCTCTGTTAAACTCACTTTTACATTTTTAAGTTGTCTGTACGTAATGCGTAAACCATTTTACGTGTGTTTTTTGTGCACTTAGCGATTTTGCGAGATACGAGCGTCTACGCAAGGAATTCTTTTCCGCTACTTACTACGTAGCGCTTTTCGGAGGCAAATCTCGGCAAAGTAGTCCGAAATTACGCAAGTCAATCGCAAGTCGACTCGTATTACGTAAATTGCGTTACGATGCGCATTTGCAAGATACGATTTCATACGCAGCTCGAATTTAATAGGGCCCTTAGTGTCTAGTTGTCATTGAATGTTCAGATGACCATTTTAAAGGCTCCAGTATCAGAATTCCTTATCTTATAAATACATTTAATTTTATTCAGGGGTTTATACCGCACAGACTTAAACATTAAAAGTGGTGATGTCACAACAACAAGGCATCTGAATGCATAGCACAATCATGAGTTTGATTTGCCGCTTTGTCCATCATGCGGTAGATGCATACTTACTGATTGTACCATTTTCACACTGACTGTTTAATCATTTTCTATCCAGTTTGATGGATTTAGTCTCTAATTAACAAAAAAAAAAATTGTTAAAAAAGAAGGTGAGAGAGTGGACCAATAGCTCAGCAGAGCTGTGTGGTGTGTGATTTTAGGTGATGAACAAGGTAGATAGTAGATGAAGAACAGTGATTACTCTTAGAGCAAAGATAGCATGGTGAGATACACGTGGGAGAGAGAAAGAAAAGGAGACCTGGAACACAGAGCAGCTACATTTTCTGTTGAAATATAAAAGTTGTACACATGATACTCAATGACACAAGTAACTTGTGGTCCTTGCTCCTGAGAACTTCCAACCAGGAACAGATGATGGCAAATATAAGATAGTATGTGACAAAAATACTTAGTGGATCAAGGTCTTGTCTCCCAAGGAATATGATCCTAACTATTCTTCCAATAATGCCTGACATGACCCTCTGTTCATAACATTGACCATTCTGATTGCTGCTTACCAAGGACTCCAGACAAGTGCAAGACTTTCTTTCTTCCTTGTGGACTTCAATTATTTAGATCATGATGTTCATGTCCTGTGGAACAAACACTAGTATTACATTTAGACAATGAAACATTTAAAACAAGCTTTACTTTTATGACTGTCCTAGCGAACACTATCATTGTCTTAAAGGACCAACACAAAATGGAAAAAAATATTTGAAAACTTTGTCTGCTCAGAGCCAAATTAAATTGGAAAAAGTCTAGTTATTAATTATGACAAATAAGTTTCAATGTTTTTGCAATACCTGGGAGGAATGATACATTAGTGGAAGGTGTGTGTGAGAGGGACTTTTACCCCTTGGGAAAGCTATTATTGTAGTGGACGATGCAAGGTGTCTGCATCTGGGCAAGTGAGAGGGAATGGGCATTTGTGTTCATTTCAATCTTATCCAATTATCTTTACAATGGCTCTCTTTTGCCTCATTTCCCACCACTGTCTCCACTGATATACAAAACAAACATTCTCATGATTCAGCTTTGATGAAGTGATGAACAAAACACAAAATGGATTCCTGTACTAAAAACAGAGTCTTCAAAAATTCTAATTTTCCCAAAAAATGCTTTATGCTCATGGCTTACACAGGTGGTAATATTTTAGTATGCTATATACTTGACAAAGAAGAGTTTTTTTCCATGTCAATAGATACAGCAATCACATATATAGTTGTTGTACTGCGAGTTGTCATCAAGCTTTGTGAGCCTCGCAAAGCGCGGTGAATCATCAACCGCGAGCCTCGCGGAGTGAGCAGTTGAGACACTCGGGGCTTAGGCAGCAATGAGCACCGAAAAGTTGGCATGCATACTTAGATTAGACATTTAGACATAGGGCCATATTAAATTCCAAGCCCGTAGCAGCATACCCACAAAACCTGTGGGCTTGAAATTCGGTGGAGTTACAGAGCTATTACATTCAACCATGGCGTGACCAACGGACTGGAGACACAAACCCGTAAACCATTCTTGCGAACGTTGCATGTGCAGCCGTGAACATGATCAATTAGTCAAACCCGTAATTACGGGTTTAGACGGAGCCAATGGTAAAACAGATTTATTACGTCACTGAAAAATGGAGGTTAGATTTCAATCCCTTACGGGTTTGTATCATGAGTTACAGAAATAATGCAATATTAATAAATCAGTAAATCTGATATTCTAGTCCATGCGAGTTCCATTAAATGTATTAACACATTGATTGCCTGGATCGATATAACATGGAAATTAAACAGAAAATAAAGTATTTTATATTGCAGATTTGCAAGCTTAAGAATGTTGTGCTATTAATTTTAATACCTAACATCACTTTCCCTTTAATTTTAAGTACAGTAGTGTGTGTATATTAACATTTACAGTGCTACGGATAGGACTTTAACCCCCTTGCGGGTCCTCTCTAGTACCCATAGACTTTTTGGCTTCACATGTGGGTTACGGGTATGAACGCCAGTGGATTCATAATAATTTTATATCGATTTGTGAACGTACCATTTAAGGGCTTGACAGATCAAAGGCTTTGCTGCAACAGAGTTCTGATTTCGATAGCACGTAGGTTTTTCCGCAAGTAACATGCAGATCGTTTGCGGGTAGCTGTACGATACCAATTTAATAGCCGTAAGTCTAGCAGGCTTCCTTATGGGCTACGGGTTTTCATGTTGGGGGAATTTAATAGGGATGATAGGGTACTCCAAATTTCACCTTTTAGTGCACATGCTGCTCTGGCTTACAGGACCATTGTAGCTTAGGAAAAGTTCAGGTGATTGTGAAGTATTCAACAAATAAACAACAATAGCAACAGTGTAGGTGAGTGGCATATATTAATTTTAACAAAACAATAATTTTAACAGACTCTGCTAGTGTGTGGAAGCTGCCATGCTAGTAATAATTCAATTTCAATGCATGAGGTGGAGGTTACAAAGCATGGCAAGCAAACCCTGCAATACAAATTTGAATCAACTAATGTGTCAGCAAATTATTCTCACTTTGCACTCTTCCACTTATGAATATACAATAAAAATTGTAGAACACAATCCCTCAGAGCCCTAGGTAGAAAGAAGTATAGAGGATACAAACATGATAGAAAACATGAACATTGCAAGTTCCTTGAACTGGTACAGTAAATTTATGAACTGACTCCCCACTAGGTGGAGACAAAGAAAGAAAAAAGCAGCAAAAATAGAAATTACTAGCAACTTGCCCGTCAAAAATGACAGCAATAAAATGTGAATCCTGGCAATGCTGTTTGTCACACAATGGGAGCCTCTCCCCCTCTAATTTACTGGCCTCGCGATGAGCGCCATTGGCCTCGCGAGTCTCTCCCTTTGTCTACTTCCTCCCTTGAGTCTCATTTCCCCCCTCCTCTCCCTCACCTGTGTCATCTTTCCCCCCTCCTCTCCCTCCCTTGTGTCTCATTACCCCCTATGTTTTTACCCCCTCTCCCCCCTGTGCCTCCTCCCCCCTTCGTTGTGTCCGTTCCCCCCCATTTCCCTCCCCTGTGTCTCTTCCTCTCCCTCACCTGTGTCTCTCCCCCTCCTCTCCCTCCCCTGTGTGTCTACCCCCCTCCTCTCCCACCCCTGTGTGTCTGTCCCCTCCCCTTTGTCTCTTCCCCCCTCCTCTCCCTCCCCATGTGTCTCCCCAGTGTCTCTTCCTCCTCCTCTCACTCCCCTTTTCTCTCCCCCTCCTCTCACTCCCCTGTTGTCTCACCCCTCTCACTCCTTTTAGTCTCCCCCCTCTCATTCCCCTGTGTCTCTCCCCCCTCATCTCACTCCCCTGTGTCTCCCCCCTCCCTCCCCTGTGCGTCCACCACCCCTCCTCTCCTACCCCTGTGTGTATCCCCCTACCCTGTGTCCCTTCCCCCCTCCTCTTCCTCCCCTGTGTCTCTCTCTCCTCCTCTATCTCCCCTGTGTCTCTCCCCCCTCCCCTCACTCCTTTGTGTCTCTCCACCTCCTCTCGCCCCCTGTGTCTTTCCCCCCCTCCTCTCACTCCTTTGTGTCTTTCCCCCCCACCTCTCACTCCCTTGTGTCTCTCCCCCCTCCTCTCACTCCCCTGTCACTCCCCCCATCTCTCACTCCCCAGTGTCTCTCTCCCCCTCATCTGTTTCTCTCCCCCCTCTCTGTGTCTCTCCCCCTCTCATTCCCCTGTGTCTCTTCCCCTCCTCAGTGTCTCTCTCCCCTCCCCTGTGTGTCTATCCCCCTCCTCTCCCCCCTGTGTCGCTTCCCCCCTCCCCTGTCTCTCTTCCCCCCTCTGCTACCTTCCCTGTGTCTCCCCCTGCACCCCCCTGTGTCTCTCCCCTCCTCTCACTCATGTGTGTCTCTCCACCTCACCTCTCACTCCCCTGTGTCTCTCCCCCTCCTCTCACTCCCTGTGTCTCTCCCCCCCTCCTCTGTGTCTCTCCCCCTCTCATCCACCTGTGTCTCTCCCCCCCTCCCCTGTGTCTCTCCCCCTCCCCTGTGTGTCTACCCCCCTCCTCTCCCACCCCTGTGTGTCTCCAACCTCCCCTGTGTCTCTTCCCCTCCTCCTCTCCCTCCACTGTGTCTCTACTCCCTCCTCTCCCTGCCCTGTGTCTCTCCCCCCTCTCCTCTGTGTTTTCCCCCACCTTCCCTGTGTGTCACCCCTCCTCCTCCTCTCTCCGGCACGCAATGCGCCTGCGCGCCCCGCTGCAATGTGCATGAGCGGCCTGTTGCACAATGCGCATGCGCGCCCAATTTGCAGCAATCGTAGTTGTCAAACTGCGATTTGTCACAAGCGTGACGATGAATCGCAGTTTGACAACTATTATATGTGATAAGAGAAACAACAATCACATAACTTAAATGTAGCTCAAGTGCGAGCAGGAGCTTGTCAATCTATGATCATGAATCAGAGAATTGAATATTAATTTCTGGTGTTAATCCTTCATAAAATGTATGGCCTCACGTTATTTTGCATCCCTATGCTGAGGCAGATATCCATGAAATACTTGTTTGCCAATGTTGTTATGTTTATTCATGAGCTGAACACTCTACCCAGAAAATACTAAATGAAACTGTAAAATCTTGTTACCAAGTTATTGCAATTGTGATTATTTTAACCTAAATGTTCTCACAATTTGAAAGTTTTCTGTGTTCCTTTAACTCAATTCTATATGAATAAATACTAATGGGTAAAGAGAGCTTTTGCAAGTTCATGCAATGCCCCGTTGGTACAAAACAAGTTTAAACTGATTTACAGAATTCAGATTTTTTCAGGAATATTCATCAAACCTGTGGTGCACACACTTGTTTGTAGAGGCTCTATTTACAGGTGATGCACCAGAAATCAGCTGTGTGTAAATGAATGGCAGCTTTCTGAGCAAATATGACGATATTTACATGGGATGACCAGATTGACAAAATGTAATCAGATAAGGTCATTTCAAACTTTCTTTGTTTCAGACAAATGTGTGGTATATTTATCAGCTGACAAAAAAAAAAGTAATGATAGATGGAGTTAAGGGACTGTAAATCTATGAGCATAATTAATCCGATAAAAAGTTTTAACTGCAGTGGTCTTTTAAAAAATGTGGTGTTAAAGTTTGTACCCACTCTATGAATACAGCTGTCATCAGAATAAAAAAAAAAATAAAGGACTGTTTAAGTAATATAAATTTTTTAGAGATATCACAAATCTCAAGGCTACAAAACAGCTTTGTTTGGGAATCCCATTATGAATAAAGACTTCTAAGGATTATCCAGCATTTTAACAGTGTTTTATATTGAAAATGCAATTTACAAAGAATATTGTTACAAGGTTAATAAAAGGTTCATACTTTGGCAGTTACTATCTCCTATTCCTTATTTTCGAGGATAATGATGCCTATCCTTTGAATGATAGAGACCAATAATGATCTACAGTACATTACAAAAAAAATTCATTAGTGAAGAACCATCTATTTGAACATCAAGACATCATGGATTCCAAGCTATGTGCCTTCTAATGTATATATATACCTATATGTATTTAATTAAGAATATTTGATATAGACTTTATAGGCTTGATTTATATATGTTTTATTTAATTGCTTACAGCCTTATTAAATTGTGATTTGGCCAATTGAATAGGGCTCTATATAAGCACATAGCATATTTTTTTTACAGAAGTTTTTAGTTAGTGAACTTCTATCCAAAAGCAAGGTCTTCACTAACTAAAAACTTCTGTAAAAAAATATGCTCTGTGCTTAAATAGAGCTCTTTTAAATGTACTGAATCACAATTTAATAAGGCTGCTAATCAGGAGCTCCCTTGGGTATTCTATCTTGGACCTTGGTGTTTGTATACTGAAAAAAATCTTCATTATATTAAAACAAATGATCACTTGACATGAACTCAATTACAACCACTTCCATTCAAAGTTCACATTCCATTGGTTAAGGATGGCATTTGAAATATGCATATGAAAGTTATACAACTAGCCTACTTTGCTGTTTACTGCTCTATGTTTGGGGAGACAGAGAGCTGCCAGTTTAATTTATATTCCAAGTTGTGTGTCAAAGTTCTGAACCTTATCTGCTTGTTCATGGGACAAAAAGTCAATCATGCAATTAAAATAGTTTGCGTAAAATTTTATTTAAAATGTGCTTTTTTTCAACAGAAAAATGTGAGTAATCTAAAAAATGTATATTAAAGTAACTATACAGAAAAATGGTGTGCTCCTCGATTTAGCCTGAACATTTTTAAAAGGATACTGACACTTGAATAGGAAGCTGGTTTTATCAAAAACAGCATGAAACGTTGGCTACTCATTGATCTTGCCTTTTATCTAAATACTAAATAATTCCTGAGAAATTCAACACTTGGGGCCTCATTCAAATGCCATTTGGCCAATTGAATAGGGCTCTATATAAGCACATAGCATATTTTTTTACAGGTTTTTTGTTAGTGATGACTTTGCTTCTGGATAGAAGTTCACTTATATGCTTATATAGAGCTCTATTCAATTGTCCAAATGGCATTTGAATGAGGCCGTTGGAGTATTTGATAAAGGTGGGGGAGGGGTCTTAACTGAATAGCAACATTTGGGTCATGGTTTTGGCCAGCAGAAAGACAAACAAGCAGACTGTGGGCCTCATTTTATTAATGGCCGTAAAATGGCCGCAAAGATGTGGCCCCTCGTAGCCCTACGTCAACTTTGCTATTCAAATGAAAGGGGCAGCACACCTCTTCCTACGGCCAATCGCAAGCCATGCAATCGTTCGTTACGTTTGGCGAACTTGGACCTGATCGCAGGCGTTAGCCCGCAGATCAGAGTGCAAGCCTGCCAAACTAAAAACTCAAATATACATTCAATGCAGCACTGTACAGTGCTGTAATTGATAGGGGACACATTTGGGGACATGAGGATGACATGTAGTACATTGGCTAGCTGGCACATCACCGCTAGCCAATACTCTCATTTGTGGGTGCAGTCCACTGGGCTTGGAGATTGAGTTGCTGCCTTGGAGGTCATCCAAGCCAGGGACTACGGGCTTGGTTGAACCCCAAGGCAGTAACCCGTTCTCCAAGACCGGCGGACTTGTGGCCACAAATGACAGTATTGGCTAGCGGCGAGCTGTACAGTGCTGCATTGAATATCTATTAAACCCTAAAAATATCCAAGTTCGGGCTTGGATTAAATCTCCCACTGTGGCTCCTTAAAGGGCCTGTGGCACACTAATGATTACCCCAAGCCGCGGGGGTACTGTAAGTACCTCTGCAGCAACTGATATTAACCCCCACATGCTGCGGGGTCCCCACATTAACACCCGCTGCAATAAAAATATATATTTTTTTCCAGGGGCCGATCCAGGGAACAGAAGAAGATGGACGGGGACATGCTGGAAAGGTGAGTATAATACTGTAATTACAATGTGTATTTGTTATATGTAGTGTTTTGTACTAATTAGATGTTTCTTTTTTTCCTAGGGGTTTCCTTTTTTTCTTGAAGGGACATCTGCAAACGTAAGTGGTCTAATTTATTCTATTTTAGCCTAGATTTAGGGTTTAATGAATTCTAGATAGGGGGTTATGTGTAGATAGGGGGTAATGTATTGTAGTTAGGGGTATAATTATAATGTATTTGTTACTGTAATGTAATGTATATTTGTGTATGCCTTTTCTTTGCAGGTGTTTTTTTTTGTAGTGGGGGGGTGTGATGTCTATTTTATTTTTTTGTATTGGGGTGGAGTTTGTAATGTCTTTTTTTGTATTGGGGTGGGGTTTGTAATGTCCATTTTAATTTTTTGTTGTGGGGGGGTTAATGTACTCTTTTTCATTTTTGGTGACATAGGTTTTTTATTTTTGGGAATTAGTGGGGTGGGGATTTAATAGGGGGTAGGTAGTGTTAGGTAGGTAGGGGTTAATAGGTTAGGGTAGAGGGGGGTTAGTTTAAATGTAGTGGTTTATTGGCGGGAATAGTGTAGTGTTTTTCCTTAGTGCCATGAGAGGTCCTGGAGGAACTTTATGGCACCTATGGGGTTAATTATAGGGTTCTCATTGTCCTCTGAGGGTCTTCATGGGACTGATTTGGTTAAATATAGATTTATAGGGGTCTGCATGGACCCCCATAAGTGATGGGTAAGACGGAGGCTTACGGGGGTCTGTTTGGAACCCCATAAGTGATGGGTTAGATGGAGGCTTATGGAGGTCTGTATGGCACCCCATATGTGATGCGGTTATATGGAGGTTTATGGGTAACTGCATAGACACCCATAAGTGATGGAGTTAAATAGGGCTAGAAGGAGTTAGGGTTAGATAGGTACAGTTAGGGGTAAACAGGGTATAGTTAGGGTTAAAGGGTTAATGGAGCATAGTTAGGGTTAATAGTGTAGTGTAGTGTAGTGTTTAGACTTTGTCATGAGGCTCCTGGATGACCCTCATGGTACTTGTAGGGTTAACCTAGGAGTTATTAGAGTCCTATAGGGGTCTATATAGACCCCTACTGGAATGAGGGGGTTAATTCTAGTCTCATGGGGATCTATATTGACCCCCATGAGTGATGAGGTTAATTTTAGGTTCTAGCAAGGGTACTTATAGTTCCCCCGCGGCTTGGGGGTAACCATTAGTGTGTGAAATTCAAACCCTGCAGTTCCCCAGGCTTGAATTTTTAATTCAAGCCTGCAGCGGGAAATGTTAAATCTCGTAGATGCTGCGAGGGTCGCGATTGGTGATGATCGGGACCCTCTGCAGGAAGGGAAGGGGTTAATGCGGGGAGCCAGCAGGGGTCCCAATCGGACCCTTGCAGCAAGGATTAATATGGACATTTTTCTGTCATGTATTGTGTTGTGCTTTACCAAAAGTTTATCTTAGCAATGATATTGGAGTAAGTTGCCAGTTCCATCTCCAGTTTGCCTCACCTCTTTGCTATGATGTGTCCTTATAGGTAACCCTACATGGTATTTTTCCCAGCTTCATTTAAGTATACAAGCCCCTTTACCATAAAAAGGTAGCAGTCCAGAAGGGGTGTAATTCATATTTGTGTGTTCAGTCATGTTCCACTCTCCGTGACGCCATAAGCCACAGCATGCCAGGCAAATCTTATGTCTGGTAGTGCCTATCCATAAGGTTCTAATGGAAAGGATACTGGAGTGATTTGGCAGATCCTTCTCCAGTGTACCATGATCTGTCTGGCCTCTCTGCTATGACCTACTACCTCTTGGGTGACCCTACAAATATTAATAATAATAATACATTTATAGTTCACAGCTTCATTGAGATACACAAACCCCATCACCATGACTAAGGTAGTGATGAAGAATGGTTAATTGATATACCGTGATGCAATTATTATTTGTAGGGACAGATCTGGGAAGCTTTCATAATGATTATGTTTAGTTGTGTTGTAGTGAAGGTCTCCTGTTGAGTGATTAGGTTACCTGCCTTCTTATCTTAGTTATGTTAGATTTTGTTACTTTGCACCCAGGATAATTGAATTACCGTGAACTGTTTGTTCTCCCGTGTATTTAAGTCCCCATGTTTCATTGAAAAGCATTACACCTTTTGAAATTATACAAGCATGTCAGCTCTGACCGGTGAAAAATAGTTCTGAGGGTGAAAATGTGTTTTTTTTAACCACTTTGTTCCAGCCCAAATATTCAGGCATCTACATCCAGCATCTACATTTCAGTCTGGGAATTCTCAACAGATTGTGAAGCAAGCCTCCTTCCAGGGGTATCTCTAGCACCAATACACAGAAATCCAAAGAGGAGAGTATCCAACTAGAGGGATTGGCTTGTCCAGCTATCCCTCCTCATGACCACTGGCTCATTTAACCCAACCTTTGGACTACAACTCATTTAGCCTGAGTGATCACACAAGAGCTCAGGCTCATCCTTAAAGAGAAAAGTTCTATTGTATTCTTGTCAAGACACAGCCCTCATTCCCACCACTGAAGTACCTTGTGCTGGATCCCCAAAGGTATTCTCAACTCTGAGACGGCTTGCCAAGAGATGATCAACGGCTTCTGGAAGAGGATCTTGCCTGAAGAGGAATCTAGTGTGGAGTTTTTGACCCTTGAAGAACCACTCTACAGCCAGTTAATGTTCTTCAAAATAATTATATCACTTTATTGGGAGTCAAAACAACAGAAAAATATTTATCTAAAATTACATTTACAAAAAACATCTTTGAATTACCTGTCTAAAAGCGGGCAACCATTCACAAACAGGTCAATATCGGCAGATCTGTAATTGGTTGGTAATGAACCAATCAGGAGGAAGGTTTGAACATCCTACCTTAATGGACCTTTTCCTGGAGGGCTGACATTGGCACTTCTCCTATTTGCCTGTGGTAGCAGTGACCAAGCAGGAAGGAGCCAACAGGCCTGGGAAATTTATTTAGCCAAATTAGTACAGGGCCTATAAAGTATATTATTGTTAATGGTGAGGATGGCACTAGAGTTATAAGATTAGGGTGAGGCCTGTAGGGGACAATAAAGCAAGGATTAATGAAACATCTTTGTGCACATCTAGTGCCAGGTTATTAAAAGTTCACTTAAAAGAGCTATAGCACTTTTCCTGAGTATATTATTCAGGCACGGGCCAATCTGGTTTTCCTGGACTGTTCTAAGGCATGCAAATTTCCTTGTCCCGCTAAACTGACTAATCCCAGTGGTGCCTGCTCCTGCAATACTTCTAATGGCTGCCCCTGCACCAATGTAGTAGCACAACAGTGTCCTTTTTATTATCCCATCAAAGTCCCAAATCACTCTGAGAAGACATCTCTCTGATTGGGCCCCGCTTCTGGAGTTCGACCCAACTCCTGGGAAAATGATTAGAGTATAATATTAATTTTATTGCATGAGTCCATATTACAATCCTAAAAGATAGGGTAGTCGATATAAAATATAAACAAATTCAAAGTGCTTGAGGTAATAAATGATAAATAAAAGTAAAATCTAAACTTTTAAGGCAGTCTGTAATTAGACTGGAAGAATTTAGAGCAGTCTGCTTTAAACAAAGACTGACAATTGTTAGGGTTGTCCACATTATTTAATATAACCATAGGGTAAGCTTTTTCCATCACCGAAGAGAGGTACTGATCAGCACTGGGACATTTATCTGCTGGACAGAATGGGCATAAATCAACTGGGTATTTTTGGTTGCATGGCAGAAAATCCATATATTAAATAATGCTTGTTTAACACTTGGCAGGGATGTGAGTGTGATTCAGTACATGCTGCAGATTAGACATGTTAGCACATAGTTTCTGTGTAATTGTTTTATGGTATAAAACACTTCCAAGTGGAATGTCGAATGTTTATTTTTTGATGATTTAATGCTGCATATCCCCTGGATCAGAAGCAGTCAAATTCCATGTGATATCAAAACACATGGTGCAGGGTTGCAGTGGAAAAAGTATAATCCTGAAATATGCATTATTTCTAGCACTTGTCAGGGTGTAGACACTAACTGCCTCGAACCAGCTATGCCTGTAATTACTTTACTGGATGTATGTTTATCTTTAACTTCTAATTCTCTCTTTTAAAGTTACATGGGCAAAATGCAGAATCAAGCAGTGCAAAAAGCTTTGCTTAAAAGAAAAAGAAGACATTATCATGCATAAGTGTGTGTGTGTTTTTTTTAAAATCAAAAATGAGTTAGTAATAGCATAAATAAAGTTACCTGGTGAACGGACTGTTAAATTATACAAAGTGGAAAATACATTCTCCCAACTCTATTCCAATTAACTGTCTGGCAGGTGAGAAGAAAACAATGTAGGTTGCTTTTTTGAAGTTCGATATGCAATCTCACCTGTCATCCAGAAATGTGCAAATCAATAAAAATGAATGAAGTAAGCGGTGGCCTGATATGAATGAACCCCTTTATTCCCGAGATTGATCCGACACAAAAATAAAACATATAAAAAATATTTTTTTTATTGCCGAGTGGGGGGCTTGAGACTGTTGTGCAATTAATTATAATGTCTTTCATCACATTCCCCGTATTTTAAAGTACAGTGGTGTGTTCATATTTGCATTTACAGTGGTACGGACAGGTGTTTAACCACCTTGTGAGTCCTCTCTGGTGCACGTAGGATTTTTTTGCAAAATTTGCGACTTGCTGTCTTGTCAGTACTTGACTTTTAACAACTTAATAGGGATTTGCGATTGTTTAGTTTACAGGCTTGAAAGATTAAAGGCTTTAACTGACTCAGAGTTTGGATTTGGACAACCCGTTGGATTTTTCAGCCTGGAACCCGCAAATCTTTTGCAGGTAGCTAAAATGGCTAATTTAATAGCCTTTACCTTTTTCAGGGCTCTTTTACGGGCTACAATTTTAAAAATCATAGCAATTTAATGAGAGACCGGATCACTCTAGTGCATTGGACCAGACTGATATACTACAGGATATTTCTCCATGTGAAGGGCACAAGTAAGCTAAAAAAAATGCTGGTTAGTTCTCTGATTGAGCACGTCTGTCTTTGTTGTTTTGTTTACTCAAAAAAATTAAACAGTAAACAGGAGTAGGTGCAAAAATAAACAGGCGTAGGTGAAAGTGGATTGATTCAGGTAAGATTGTTGTGTAGTTTTAGAAAGGAAAATGAGGCTTTTAACAAAAGAGAATGTTATTTTAGAGGTGTCGATAAAGAGAAAAAAATATGTAACACATAAGAATTTCTAGCTTAGAAAATGGTCATAAATCATGAAATTAACAGTAAATTTACTGCAAAGAAAAAAAACTATCTCATTAATTATGTTAATACAGATATTAATTATATTAATAATCCTTTTAAAAAGGGAGAGCATATATCTAATGAGAAGAAGTTCTTCTGTAAAATTACCTTGGGTAAAGTTAAGAGGGATTTAGGAGTGATTGTTGTGGTAGTTTCAGACAGGGAATTAATAGATACAAAACACACCCCTCACCAGCTCTCCCCAAAGTAATTTGACTAAGATAAGTTTGCTTTCTCTATTCATAAACAGCATTTACAAGTAAAACTGATGTGTTTGTTGTTGTGCATAGAGTATTAAAAACAGTATGCAATTTAAAATAAATAAAAGTTAATAATTTTTCTTCCTGTTTTCTGTCATTGCACATCTCTCTATGCCTTATCAGGGGGTGTTGTCATCTCTGCCTGCGGGCTGGATCATCATGGAGCTTGGAAGTAGGTTGAGCTATAATAGCATTGGAACCACAACATGATGTAATTGGCTCCGACCCTCCTACCTTCACAGCGGTAACAGCTGTGATGTCCTATAACCCCACCCAGTGATAGCTCTGCCCCCTTTACTGAGCATGCTCAATCTAATCCATAGACTTTTGTTTCAGTCTAGCCTTTAAACAGAGTTGGGCACGCCCAGCAACAGGTGTAGGTAGGTGGAGAAAAGCAACTGCTTGGTAGAAAATTAAAACATTCAAAAGTAAACTAAATAATTTTTTTTTTTAAGCTGCATACTGTTTTTTGTATATGCCCAACCATCAAACATATTATCTTTTCTTTTAAATGCATTACAGTTGCCCTTTAAATAGTATGAAACACAGGTTATACATTGTATTAGCAATTATTTTCTAAACTAAATTATTCAGGACTGTTTAATTTGTATTAATATGCAAATGAGCAGGTCAAGAACACAAATTAATTGTTTTCATGTTCTAATTATAATCACAGTCTGCTGGTCTATGCCTGTGGTGGCCAAAACAATAGCCCAAATGTTATCTATCACTCTAAATCACACATTAGCACATAGGAACTGTCAAATAATTTGGAATATCCCAGAATGATTTACTATAGAAGAAACATCTCTAGAAAAGACAGTTAGGGCCTCATTCAATTTGGGGCCATAACTCGGCCGCAAGTCAGCGATTCCTTGCGATTGGGTTATCACCCCGGGTAGCGCTACATCTACGCTGCTATTCAATTGGCCGCTGCCCCTTTTCCGCTAATCACAAACCATGCTATCAGCAGTAAGCATTTGCTGCAAGCCTGTAAATCGTGCTTCAGGCCTGCAAACTCTTATAAATGTAAGTGCAAATATAAATTCAATGCAGTACTGTAAAGCACTGTAAATGATGGGGAACACAATGGGGGACTAATAGCAAAACATCATCAAGCTTGCACATCGCCAAAATCCAATACTTCATTTCCGTCCAAAGTCCTCCGGGCTTAAATGACCTCCAAGCCCATAAATAGTTATTCAAACCCATTGGCGGCTGGTGAACTTACAAGTTGGAGGGGCGCCAGAGCCAAACTTTGCTTCTCACCTTACACAGACCCCACCCATTTTAAACTCCCCCACTGATGTCATATTGATGTTCATATGCCCCGCCCAATGACCTTATACTTGCCCCGCCCATTAAAATAGACTCCACCTACTGATTTTTTAATGTTCAAAAATTCTAGAATCTTAGGATTGTTTGTATGTGCTACGCGGTTCGCGAGCAGTTGCCGTCCTTTGTAATAGTGTATTTTGTACTTCGTACGTTCCTGGGTGAAAGTGGTACGCGGTTGGCAGTGTTTTGCGTGGTCCAGGATTTTTGACTGTTTCATTGCCTCCTCTGCTCGCCTCACTTTGTGAGGCTCGCAGGCAAAGAACGCCTTTGGCGCTCATCGCCCAAGTGCTGCGAGTTTTAGTGCCTTAATGGCTTGCCTCGCTGCCTAAGTCGTACGCACCACGCAAAGCGTGACGACGTCTCATAGTTTGACAATTATAATATGTGATATATATATATATATATATATACACATATACACACAGGTTTTTTAGGTGGAGGCCTGTTTTCAAGGGCCAGAAGGAAGACCAATGGCTTCAATCAAGAT
The DNA here is from genome assembly GCA_027410445.1 of Discoglossus pictus. Lineage (NCBI taxonomy): Eukaryota > Metazoa > Chordata > Amphibia > Anura > Alytidae > Discoglossus > Discoglossus pictus. The sequence continues at coordinate 135,543,074 of CM050169.1, forward strand.
TGAAGAGGACTGGATTCTTCAATCAAGATGGATAGCCACAATATTCTGGGCAGAAGGTCGCCACTGGAGGGGTCAATTGGGCAGGTATGTAATCTTTACTTATTGAATGTCTCCCCACTAGTGATGTCCCGAACAGTTCGCCAGAGAACTGTTCGCGGCGATTTTCGCATGTTCGCGTTCGCCGCGAACGGCGAACACATGCACTTTTCGGTTCGCCCCCTATACTTTATCATTGAGGAATCTTTGAACATAATTTATTTTATTTTATATTTTTTTTTGGTGTAATCTATGCCTGCCTGCCAGAGTGTGTGTGTGTGACAGGCTAACACCTAACAGCTTATATTGTGCTTATTTTCACTATTAATACCTGGTGGTGTAACATATATTGAAAACAACCATTTTTTTCCTGTAATCTAATTTCAGTTGCCTGCCTGTGTCAGGCTCACAGCTTATATTGTGCTCAGTGACATAAAACAACAATTTTTTGACTGTAATAGATTGAATAGCAATTGCCTGCCTACAGGCGTGTGTGTGAAGCCTATTGCATCTACTCTGCCAACTTTTGCCAGTGCACAGTGATACGTCATATCTGGTGCAACCGTAGTGTACAGTGACATAAAACAACACTTTTTTAACTGTAATCGATTGAATATCAGTTGCCTGCCTACAGGCGTGTGTGTGAAGCCAATTGCATCTACTCTGCCAACTTTTCCCAGTGCACAGTGACACTCATATCTGGTGTCACAGTAGCTTGCACGCATAGTACCACTAATCGAAAAAAAAATGACAGGCAGAGGCAGGCCACCCCGCAGGGGCTGTCGTTGTCGTGGTGCTGTTATTCCATTTGGCCCTAGAATAATGCCCAGTTTTCAGAGGCAACGTACCCTGAACTTGAAAAGTTCTGAGGACATGATTGACTGGCTAACACAGGACACCCAATCTTCTACAGCTTCCGCTCGGAACCTAGACGCACCATCCTCCTCCAGCTTAGCTTCGGGCACCTCTCTAGTTACCACTCGCCCGCCTGCCGCCACCACTAACACTAGCACCACAGCCGCTTCACTTGATCCATCAGCAGAGTTATTTACACATCCGTTGGAAGAAATGAGTGATGCGCAAACATTAGTGCCAGAGGATGTAGATAACAGGGATATGTCCCAGTCAGGCAGCATTACACACATGGACGTACGGTCTGATGATGATGATGTTGTACCCGGTGCTGCTTCCTTTGTTGAGTTGTCAGATACAAGTGAAGCGGTTGATGATGACGATGCGTCCGTGGATGTCACGTGGGTGCCCGCTATAAGAGAAGAAGAACAGAAGGAAAGTTCAGATGGGGAGACAGAGAGGAGGAGTAGACGAGTTGGAAGCAGGGGGAGGTCGTCGCAAGTAGCTAGTGGCACAGTCAGACAGCATGCATTGGCACCCGGGGTCAGCCAGACAGCACGCCAGTCAACGCATGCTGTTGCCACCACCAGAATGCCGTCATTGCAGAGCTCAGCAGTTTGGCAATTTTTTGGTGTGTCTGCCTGTGACAACAGCAATGCCATTTGCAACCTGTTCGAAAAGAAACTGAGTCGTGGGAAGTCCAACACCCACCTAGGTACAACTTCTTTACGAAGGCACATGATGTCACATCACAAACGTCTATGGGATCAACACATCAGTACAAGCATCACACAAAGTCAAAGCCGCCATCCTCCTCCTGGTCCAGCATCTTCAGGCACGTCAACCACTGCTGCCCTGCTTGCCCCCTCTCAACAATCCGCCACTCCGTGTCTCGCCCCGAGCAGTCCCTGCTCATCTGCCCACAGTCAGGTGTCTGTCAAGGACATGTTTGAGCGTAAGAAGCCAATGTCACAAAGTCACCCCCTTGCCCGGCAACTGACAGCTGGCTTGTCTAAACTCTTAGCCCACCAGCTTTTACCATACAAGCTGGTGGAGTCTGAGGCGTTCAAAAAATTTTTAACTATTGGGACACCCCAGTGGAAGGTACCCGGCCGAAATTTCTTTGCACAAAAGGCAATCCCCAACCTGTAGTCTGTAAGAAATTAACTAATAACTAAATAATTAATGTATAATTTCTACAAGTAATAAGTTCTTTTGGACAAATCAATAAACGAACATATCAATAAGTTTATAATTAAAAGATATATTTTACATACATTAATATACGGTTACACAATGGCTTTTAGACAAAACAGATAACAGACAAGAAGTATTAAGACGATATTTACAAATATAATACTGATATGAATTCTACATTATGCAATATAAAGGTACAGGATAATACCACTTGTGGTCAGTTTTGGAAGTTCAGCCTCCATCAGGTTTCTCTTTGGTCAGGACCAGGATCTGCTCAGCTGGGCTCATCTGGCACTCTTCTCTCTGGACTGCATGAAGGCTCCTTCAACCTGGGCCAGCCGGGGCCTCTGCTGGTTGCCTATGCCGGTTCCTGTCCTGGTTGCCAGCTGGTTGCCTTGCTGCTTGCTCACTGGTTGCCTACTGGTTGCCATCTCTTCCATAGATTCTTGGCTTTTTATATCATATTGTAGCTCATGACCCACCCGCTTTATACGTCATACATGGCTATAAGTTGAAATTAGACTGTTGGTGTCTATACAGGTGGTAACATTACACTCATATGCACTCACCTAGAGTCTTCTATTCAGCTGTCTACAAATGTACACTTAAGACTTGCTGTTTTTACTGTAAATAAGACATTTGTGATTCTCTAAGTTATTTTGAGCAGGGCTACTCACACCTGTTGTCCTTTCCCACACACAGACTTGGATTTTAGCTAATTACATACACATATAGCTAGCTAATATATACATATCTATAATATATATATTTATATTTGTGGGAATAATAAAAAGACCTGAGGTATAATGCCTTGATACAAACACACAATTGTAATAACAAATGATTAACACTAGATTTCTTACAGTTGTATATAATAAGTTATACAATACACATTGAAGTCTTGTTAAAAGTTGTCTGTATATAAGCCATATTTTTACAACTCGATTGTGCAAAAGGAAGTAATGGCATCTCTGGCACACAGTGTTGGGGCAAGGGTCCATCTGACCACTGATACCAAAGCATGGTCAGGGCAGGTATATCACCTACACTGCGCATTGGGTATACCTGGTGACGGCTGCCAAGCATGGAATAAGTGGCTCAAATTTGAAGTAGGAGGACCGACCAAGCATCTTTTTCCATCTCCCGCTTCCAAAAATCCATGCCATATACACGTCCCCTGATAGTGGACGTAACAGGGATTAAACCGATAGGAATAGTACTAATTAACAGTACACACCTTATAATAACACAGACAGAGGCAACGCGTATAATCTTCCATGCTGTGCAGTGGAAGCCCCCAGACTCTGACCTGTGTATAATATTCCATGCTGAGCAGTGGAAGCCCCCAGACTCTGACCTGTGTATAATCTTCCATGCTGTGCAGTGGAAGCCCCCAGACTCTGACCTGTGTATAATCTTCCATGCTGGGCAGGGGAAGCCCCCAGACTCTGGGAGTCTGAAGAAGAGGAGTCAGAGGAGGAAGGTGGCTTTGAGAAGGTGGAAGACCAAACACAGCAGTCGTCCCAGGGGGCTTGTTGTCACCTTTTGGGGACCCTTGGTGGCGGGTGGAAGAGACCATCATTGACATCACTGAGGACAAGGAACGGGACATGGCTAGCTTGGTATCCAACCTTGTGCAAATGGGGAGTTTGCGGTTGTGCAAAGGGACTGTTTGCGGTTGTTTGCGGTGCATTAAACAGGGAGATTGGTCTGTTACTGTGAAGCGGGTGTAACCCTTACACTAACTGATCGATACAACATCATACCTGATGATTTAAAGCATGTTATTCCAAACAATTTAGGAATATTAGGTGATTTATGCCCTTTATGGCTTAAAACCAGACTCTGCATCAACTATGTAATTTTCCGTGGGAGTTTTGCCATGGATCCCCCTCCGGCATGCCACAGTCCAGGTGTTAGTCCCCTTGAAACAACTTTCCCATCACTATTGTGGCCAGAAAGAGTCCCTGTGGGTTTTGAATTCGCCTGCCCATTGAAGTCTATGGCGGTTCGCCGATGTTCGCCGGTTCGCGAACATTTGATGGAAGTTCTCGTCCGCTGTTCGCGAACCCAAAATTTGATGTTCGCGACATCACTACTCCCCACCCCTATTTTAGTTTTTAAAGTGACAGGCAATGTATACTTTTTTTTTTAATGGCAATGTTAAAGATACATTGCCTGTCACTTGGAAAAATGAAATAAAAATATGCGGAGGGGGGTTGGGGGTCTGGGTTATGTGTGTTATGTGCTGGTAATATTTTTTTTTAATAATGAACTTAGTATTTGGCTTGTAATACGTTTTATTTTTAGTAATGTACTTAGTATTAGGCTTGTAATATTTTTATTTATTTTTGGTGCCTTTTTTATTTTATGTAATGTAGTTTAGTGCGTGTAACTTTTTTGTTAGGGACATAGTTTGTCCAATTAGGGACTATGGGTAGCTAGTTAGGTGGGTGGTTCCCAGGCCCTGTGGGCCTTATTGAGGGGGTTCCCATGCCCCGTGGGCTTAATTTGTAGGGGTTCCCAGGCCCTGCTGGCCTGATTGGGTTGGTTCCCAGACCCCATGGGCCTGATTTGGTAGTTGCCAGGCCCTGCGGTACTGAACGGGTTGTTTCCCAGGCCCCATGGGCCTGATTGGGTAGTTGAAGGCCCTGCGGGCCTGTTTGAGGAGTTCCCAGGCCCAGTGGGCCTGATTGGGGGCATCAGAGGGCAGGAGGTGGTAGTGGGGCCTAGATGTGGACAGTGTAGGGCAGGAGGGGGAAGCTGCCAGTCAGTAAAATTGATACAATTGCATTGAACACTGCATTTGTACACACTGATGTGGAGCGTTAAAGCTCAACGCTCACACACACTGTAATATAGCAGCACTAGAGAGAGACGTGACCGGGCAAGGGGGGAGACACACAAAGGGTTAATTTAAAGTGATAGATACATATTTCAACAAAATCATATGAAAGAAGACACAAAAGCTGATATACAGATATAATGAAATTGGATATCCATGTAAAATACAATGTTAAAGTGATTGAAAATTATGGGGGGGGGGGGGGAGGCACCTGCCCCTTTGCCCCAGCTGCCACTGTATCCGGGCTTGGAGGCTGAAGCCCGCAAACTTGAAGCATTGTGAATGCAAATATATATTCAATCCAGCACTGTAAAGCAGTGTAAATGATAGAGAACGCAATGGGTGACAGTAAAATTAAAAGCACAACATTTTCAAGCTCGCACATTGCCAAAATCAAATACTTTCATGTTTCGTTTCCGTCCAAAGTCCAATGGGCTTGAATGACCTCCAAGCCTGTAACTCGTTATTCAAGCCCGTAGGACTTCAATGAAATGTGGAGGTTGGATTCCAAAGTCCTACGGGCTTGTAGGTTGAAGCCCAAAAGACTTTGGACGGAAATTAAACATGAAATAAGGTATTTGATTTTGCCGATTTGCGACCTTGAGAATGTTGTGCTATTAATTCTAAGACCTAACATCACTTTCACTTTTAATAAAAGTACAGGATGTCTTTTTTATTTGCTTAATTAGTTCTATGTTCTGAAAGTAAGACTGTTGTGGGAACTCTTTGGTGTAAGTAAGCTGTGGTTCGTGTTTAGCCATTTGCGAGCTTGACGGACGATAAATCGTAGCAATTGAATAGCAAATAGGGTTTCTTGCGGCCGCAACTCTCGTGGCCGCGAAAGATCAACGGCTTTGATGGAGGTAAGCTGCGATTGAGCAAATCGCAAGGGATCGCAGCTCCAGGCTTGTAACCCGATCGGAGGCCACAAATGTAAGCCAATTGAATAGCTAAGTAGCTTGCGGCCTCCCCTTGCGGCCCTGCAGCTCAAAAATGTAGCAATTGAATGAGGCCCTTAGTTACACTCTTTAACAAGAAACTGACTTCATCTTGATGTGATAGAGTCCATGTAAGTATGTCTGGGATAAACATACAGTAGGGCTATCCTGAGGCTTAAATTAACCCAGCCATTTACATGGAGGAATGGGCCTTTTTATGTCTTATCTAAGGTCAGATCTACATTTCTATGGCTTTGTTTTATGTTTCTATATGTTTCTATAATTTTATATGTTTATGCATACATATTCTTTTAAATGGTTCTTTTAGGTCTGCAATCTCTGTTAAAAAAATATTTCTGGGAATCCTGCCAATATAAACCAAAGGAATTTAACTATTTCATAAACTGGGCATGTGATTTGAAAAACTTTAGAATACAGTATGTATTAAAAAGCTCCTTAATGCTTTTTACATAATTATATTTTAATGTGATTTTTGCAGCAAACAGTAATTAAATTCTAAAATGTTTTTAGAAAAAACAAAAACAAATAACCATTAAACTCACTTCCTCAATGTAGGGCTCCATTTTCTTTTCTAAGCTCAACCTTCCTCACACTTTTTTAAATTGGTTCTTGAAAAACAGTGATGGGCCACCAATTACACTGAAATGGCCCCATATGCAGGCCTTGTGTTCTTTAAATCTTGGTAATGGAGCAATAGATAAGGACAAGTACAGATGTGCATTATTTACTAATGTTAGAGAGAAGAGGAGTGGTGTATTGCTGAAAAGGGGCATGCTCTCCCACTCCAGAGAACAGTTTGGGGATACATGGGACGTATCTGTAGCCCTCATGTGGCCCTTAGGGTGCTTATTACCCACCACTTTTGAAAACAAATAAGATTTCCATTGGTCCTACTGAAAGCACTGACAATTTTTGCTGTTGCATCCCTATTATGTACATAGAAACTTCTTCTGCATTTAAAGTCTCTTCCCACCCAAGAAAGCTGATAATCAGAAATCAAAATGGTAGATTCTCTGTGCACACAATTGCTTAGAAAAAGGTAATCATTTAAATGCTGTATTTGTTTACTTTCTAAAATCATTTTATATAACTTTCAAGTGTATTTCTTCGAAATTGTGTATTTTAAAATGCATTGTTCCTTTAACTACTGTATATATCTGTTTCAAGTGGTTTGCATTATGAACTGCAGCAACAATGTTAGCAGAAACAGACGCTGACAATAAACAGAGGAAATGGATTTGTTCCAGATTTGTTCAGATGCCAGAAATATAGGAACGCCCCACAGACATAACTAGAGATAATTAACAGATGCACATTAGGACTCAGGCAAACAGACTGTGAACTAGAGACCTCTCTGCTCTCCCCAATAGCACCATGTCAGATTTCACCAAAGCCAGTGACTATGAGAAGGAGTTTGATCCACGGCTGTATCTGGAAACATATTTCCATTTAGGATCTGGCAGTCTGGCTGACAATTTCCTGAGATTTTGCCTCAGTAACTTCCATAAGGTTTTCGCTTCAAGTAAGTTGTAACTGCTCTTACTGAAATAATCAGGACTTTAAACTCTCTGCTATCTCTGGAGGGCAAACTCTTACCTGAAATGTTTACTGAACACAGTCTGAATTATGCAATATCTAATGTCTGCTTCTGCCTGTTTTTCCTCAAATATCTATGTATATTGGACATTTACATATTCGGGAAAAAGTTATTTACTTGAGGAATATTTAGAGTTTAATTTACTACAAAAACATTTATTAATCTTTGTTTATAGGGATAACCAACATGCTCCTGATCAGGCAGCAACACCTGTAAATTAATGGCCTAATTTGGCTTGCCAGTAACCCACCCCTGAAAATCCCACATTCTTCCCCGGTCTCTTCCATTACCTCCCCTTCTCTATCTTTCTTCCTTTCCATTGCTGCCCTCCAAGTTTCTTTCTTCTCTTCTTTTTCAATTTTTACTTGCTCCCTCTACTTCTTCACTCAATTACTATACCTCTCTTCTCCTTGTTCTCTTCCCTTCCCTCCTTTTTCAGTCATCATTCGATCCCCCTTTTCAAGCCATTCTTTAGTCTATGGGACACTGTCAGGACCTATCCTGTTTTGTGTTCCCCGAGCACACCGTTGCCGACTTGCGCATGAGCTCCGGTTTGGTTTAATTTATATTCTCTCCGACGACGTGGCGTAACTCGACGGCTCTGAATCGACAGTGAGGCCATCGCTATGTTCGTCCCGGGCACTTGACCCTCAAGGGCCTCAGACACGCCTCTCATAGCTCAAGGCTTCTTCTGCCGGCTCGCCATAAGCATTAAAATGGGGACGTTTGCACAGCGGCACTCTTCAAGTGGCGAACATAAAACCGGAAAGGCCCCACTGTCACCCTAACAAATTAATTTCTACATGTAAACATTAAAATGCTGAGTATATATTTTATTTGCATGCATCTTTATTTAAAAGAAGCATACAAAAACAAAAGGTTGTGATTTGACATGAGGATTCAGGGTTAATTTGTGGAAGTACTGCTTTTCAGGATTTGCAGTAGGTAAGTAGAATATACTTCTATCGTGGTTCAAGAATACCTGTGGTGCAGGTAAGTCTCTACAGTGAATTATTATTGAGATATTCAAAATTGTTTATGCTGCAATCTTATGATAATGATTTGCTTTATGAGGGTTGCATTTTGGGGTTAGTTTATGCATTTTTGTTTATATGTTTGCAAAAACAGTGTATTACTTATTGGCACAATAAAGTAACTATTTAATATTTGCAAGCTTCATATTTGCATAGTGTAGCACAAACAATGCTAAATATCTCAGCAATAATTTACTTTAGAAATAAAATGCTAGCACACTGTATAGCCAGTGTTTTATACTCTTAAAGAAGAACTTAATAAAATATTTGATATATGGATGACACAGACCTTTAATAACCAAAAAAGAACAATCCCAATGTGTATGTTTGTTCTAATTATAACAGGCTAAATTCCCCAAAAATGTTTTAAAGTGTTTTATGCATAAATCACGCTAAACACTAATATACACTGAAAAAACTGCATTAGGAAAATATCTGTGTAAAGTAAGATCTAGACAGTAATTAAAAGAAAAGCCTAACTTCATGTGATGATCAGAGGCTGTCTTTGTTCAATCAACAAATCAACATTGGCTATGTCCAAAATAAAGAGTCGCACATTAGCATACAGGATTTGCAAAACCAATTAAAAATATTTCAGACACGACTTACTGTACAGAAAAACTGTTAGTACAAAGTATAGATTGTTTTTGATGTTCTTTCAAATTGAATCAACTTCCTGATGGGCTGATAGAGTCCCTTTAATAATCAGTATTTAAAGAATATATTTTTAATTCAGCTAGTAAAACTTAGATTCAAACTTAATGTTTTAGGCGTCAGCAGCTCTACTTATCTCCACTACCTACCAGGGGATGAGAGGAGTCTTCTCTGCATCCTACCCTGCAATGGCCACTGTATACAGTACCAACCTAGAAAGGTTAGAATAAAATATAAAATCACTTCTTTTTACCAACCCCTTCACCAAATAGGGCCTCATTCAATTTGGGGCTGTTACTCAAGCGTAAATACCCGAATTTGCAACCTTTGAGCTGCATGCTCGAGTAGCTCTACTTTTAACTAGCTATTCAATTGGCCATGCCCACAAGTTAGTCCCCCCTCTCAATAATCGGAAACCATGTCATTGGAAGTAAGGACTGAACATGATCGCGGCCGCAAGCCCTTAACCCCAGTTTGAGGTTTGAAGCAGCCAATCGCAATGGAGCCCATCATCGATTTGGGTTCCATATGCGATCACACCTGCAAACCAACCCCATGATGCAGGGGCCTGATATGTACCCTTACAGGAACTGACATTAACCCCCCATGCTGCAGGGTCCTCATCAGGACCCCTGGAGGGTCCCCACATTAACCCTTGCTGCAAAGGGCCTGATCGGGACCCCAGCGGCAGATAAACTGTTAACCCCTGCTGTGGCGGTACTTGAAGTACCCCCATGGCACCTAAAATTATCCCCCCTATGCTGGGGGTTTCCATTGGGACCCCTGCAGTATCCCAATATTACCCCTTGTAGCAGGGGTCCCAATGGGGAACCCCGCAGCATTTACATTTTGAATTTGCCACCTCGTGGGTCCTGAAAGGACCTTAAAGTCCTTAAAGGACCCGCACTCAGTAAAAAATGAACCCCTGTCGCGCGGGGGTACTATAAGTAACCCCTGGCACCTAAAATTAACCCCATCACTCATGGGGGTCTATATAGACCCTCATGAGCCTCTAATTAATCCCCTCAAAACAATAGGGGTCTATAAAGACCCCCATAGGACACTATTAGCCCCAATAGTAACACTATAAGTGCCACGAGGGTCCTCCAGGACCCTTAGGACACAACACTACCCTATTAACTCCCCTCTACCCTATTATCCCCCTTCCCCTATTAACGCCCCCTCTACCCTATTTACACCCCTTTAACTATTAACCCCCCTCTACCCTATTAACTCCCCTCCACACTATTAACGCCCCTCTACACTATGAATTTCTTCTACCCTATTAACCCTGTTCTAGACTATTAACCCCCCTCTACCCTATTAACCCCTACACTACCTAACTAACCCACTAATAAAATTCCTAGCACGGTGCTAATTACAAAAAATAAGAAACCCACTGCTTACACCAAAAAATAAACACTACATTACAGAAAATAAAAAAGAATTACTGCAAATAACGAGCTACAATACAAAAAATAAAAAAAAGCTACATTACTGAAAATAAAAACAAATCACATAAAATAACAAACTAAATAAAATAAAATACACTACATTACATTGAATAAAACCCCCTAAATTACACCGAAATAAGACCACTTACCTTCACTTACCTTCGATGATGGTCTTCAGTGCTTCATCCCAGACAGGGCCCTCCATAAATATCCACAGGTCCAGTCACATCTAAAATAAAAGAAACAGTACATTTGTTACATACATGTATTATAATGAATTCTAAATAGGCCACTTAGCTTTCCAAAATGCTAATCCAGCGATGCCCCCGTCCTCCTCAAAGTCGTCGCAGACATGGCCCCTCCGAAAAAAAATAAACAGTCTAAATATTTTTAAGACAAATAGAGCTCCTCCATTGTGGAGCTCCCATCTGAAAATGAGGGTCCTCGTGCATGCTCTGCTAAAATTTTAAAATTGCGCCTTCTGATTGGCTGAAAATGCTGTCAGTCATATTTCAGCTAATCAGAAGGCGCAAAGGTGTGAGCCAATTAAAATGGGATACACCCCTATATCCAATTCTGGGGTGTATCCCATACTGATTGGCTCCAAGCATCTGCGTCTTCTGATTGGCTGCAATCTGATTGTCAGTTACATCAGCCAATCAGAAGTTTTAGACCCACACATCATGGGGGTTTGATTTCGGAGCAGTGTGTAGGATACGTAAGGGCTTTATTAGCCCTTCCTCAACCTCTTTGGAACCAGTAAGCTCTGGAATGCTTTAAGCCATTTACGTGCTTGACGGGAGGGGAAATCAGAGCAATTGAAAATCAAAGTTGCAATTTTAGCACATGGGACTCTTGCGGCCGTGAAAGATCAAATACTTTAAGGGAAGTAAGCTGCGATTTGAAGAATCGCAATGGATAGTAGCTTGCATCAAGTTACCCGATCAGGCCCGCAAGATGGAGGCAATGGAATAGCTAAGTGACTTGCTATCTCCTCTTGCAGGCCTGGATCTAAGAAAAGTAGCAATTGAAAGAGGCCCATAGAGAGCAGACAGAAGCAGTTCTGTTAGGGCCTCATTTAAATGTGATTTGGCCAATTGAATAGGGCTATATATTAGCACATAGCAACTTTTTTTTACAGATGTTTTTAGTCTATCCAAAAGCAAGGTCTTCACTAACTAAAAACTTATGTAAAAAATATGCTATGTGCTTATAATGAGCCCTATTCAATTGGCAAAATCGCATTTGAATGAGGCCCTTAGTCTCTGAAACACTATTTAAAAGGTACACTGAATGTTTTTATTCTTCACATATTTATTCTATTACTAATGGGTTACTAAATGAACAGAAGAAACCTTATTATACAGTGGCTTTTATGAACAAGGTTAGAAATGCTGAATTGAGAGCAGCTGTAGTGGTGATACAATAAGGTCTTTTTTTTTATTGTAGTGCTGATTCAATAAGATGTTGTTTTTGTTATTGTGATAATTAAATATATAACAGTAGTGTAGAAAGGCTGATCTGATATATATTTTTTTATCAATATGAGTTGTTCATAAACTGTCTGTTTCATAGCAGGATCTGTGAAGGGTGATACACTTATTGATATTGGCACAGCTCCTTCCATTTATCCTCTTCTCTCTGCCTGTGAGTCCTTTAAGGAGATCATCACCACATGGTACACAAATCGTGAACTCCAGGAGCTGCAGAAATGGCAGAAAAATGAGCCTGGAGCATTTGATTGGTCATCTATAGTGAAGCATGTTTGTGAGCTGGAAGGAAACAGGTATGTAGAGACATAGCGACACATTCAATTCCAAGCCTCCCGTTGGTCTTCGATTACGATGGCCTGATATGTATTAACTCATTGATTCCCGAGATCAATTTATCCCTGAAATTAAACTTAAAATTAAATTTCATTTACTGCCGATTTGTGAGCTTGAGACTGTTGTGCAATGAATTCTAATGTCTATCATCGCTTTTCCCGTCTTTTACAGTGCAGTATTGATTTATTATTTGCATTTACAGTGCATGTAACCCACTTTCGGGTCCGTTGTAGCACTCGTATGATTTTCTCCTTCATTTGCCATTAATGGATGTGAAAACATTTGCAGGCTTGGGAAAACTGATCAATTTAATAGCGATTTGCGATTTCAGCCTTGCGAAGGTGAAAGATCAAAGGCTATGGGAGGCTGTAAGTTACGGGTTTAACCATCTCATGTTTTTCAACGCCATAACTCGTAATCCTAATTTGAGCCTGCAAAAAACACCAATTGAATAGCAAATTAACTTGCAACCACACTAACGTGCTACAGTAACTTGCGCAAGTTCAATTGAATGGGGGCAATATTTCCATTACTAACTAAACTAAAAATAGCATATTTTTAAGAAAAGGTTCATGACAAGTCTAGATGATATCAAATGTTGATCAGGTAAGAAGAATATTTAATAAAACAAAGCATACGAGTACAAAGGCTGTTATTTGACGAGGATTCAAGGTTAATTTATGGAAGTAAAGTACTGCTTTGCAGAGTTTTCAGTACATGAGTGGAATAGACTTAAAGTAGCAGTATCAAGGTCTACTAAAGTTATGTGTTTCAGGAATACCTGTGGTATAGGTAAGTCTCTACAGTGACTTATTCTGGAGATATTTAACATTGTTTATGCTCCATTATTACACTAATGTGTTGTTCAGTGTGCTAACCTGTGGCCCATTGTGCTTTATAAGAGTTGGGGTGGAGATCTAACTATTTTATGTCTGTGCTATCTGAAACTTGTTTACCTTGAACATGTAGTCATAATTATTCATGTAGTTATATTCGTTTTCTATTCATTTTCTATTCAATGATGTAGGGAGGAGTAAGGGATTTGTTAAATCACTGAAGGTTTTCGTTTTTGACACCTGTCCCCTTTGCACTATACATGCTAAGATGTAGGTGGCTAGCAACAATAACTATAAGCAATGTTCTGCAGGAATGTAAACAACTTTTCACACACTTGAAACCTTGTTTTCAAGAACCAGCAGAGCTATCTTTTTTATCTGATGTAATGTGCAGATGGATGACTTATAGTCTGCTAAATTCTTTGTTTTATTTATTGCAGTGGAAAGGAGAAAGAAAAAGAAGCAAAGTTAAGAGGGACGATGAAGCAGGTCTTACATTGTGATGTCAGTAAGACTAACCCACTGGAGCCAGTTGTATTACCCAAAGCTGACTGCCTAATTTCAGCTGTGTGTCTAGAAGCTGCCTGCAGGAACCAGGAGACCTACAGTGCAGCCTTGAAAAACCTTGCCAATCTTCTCAAACCTGAAGGTCATCTAATAATGACTGGAGACCTTGGAGCCAACTACTATGAGGTGGGAGCTAACAAGATCTTTTCACTTGCTGTGAATGAGAAGTTCCTGGCAAAAGTCCTCAAAGAAAGTGGCTATGTGGTCAAAGAGCTCATAGCCTTTGGAAAACCTGAAGATGCAGAAGCTGAGCCATCAGATTATGAGGGTTTCTATTTCATTCATGCCCAGAAATGCTAATTACTGTCCCCCCTCCCATAGTTTGACAAGGAAATAAAAAAAATGTATTGTTTCATCTGAGTAAAAGCCTTCATATAGTAAATGTTTCTGTACAAAGTATTATTATTAATAATAATATTCATTATTATACACTGAATATAGGGAGTATTTGACACATAACAGTACAGTTAGCAGCATAACAGCAGATAAGAACCTGGTCTGCCCGTTCTGTGTACCTAACAGTTTGGCATAATTATGCTTATCCCAGTCATGCCAAAATTGCTTAACTACAGTATGTTTTGATTCAATACTTCCACTGGCTTGCTTTTAATCTTGTTTACTACCCTTTCTGTAAAGGAAACGTTCTTTCTCACACTATCAATCCACCATCTGTTAAACATGAGTTCTTGCCTACGACATGTTCTTAAAGTTACTTTCCTTTTGAACTTTAATAAATGCTTTTATATATTTGAAGGTTTCTATCATATCACCTGTCATGATTCACTTCTTCATTGGGCGTGAAAAGATACTAGATCAATCCTATCCAGTAGAATTATAAGGACCTTTGTATCCCTGCAAGCAGGATATGGAACAGTACCAGGGAAATGGCCACCCGGAGCACCAACAATACCACAGGCAGGCAGAAACTGTAGAAGTTACTGGCTGTAACTATTTCCCCAGGCAGGATCAGCAACAACAATCACAAGCAAGGATTATCTTTCCCCAAAATGAAACTCACCCAAACTAGAAACAAATTTATTGGTCACAGTACAACAAATTTATACATTACATAATCCAATCATAACAACCCCCAGCCTTCAGTAAACCAGAAGCCAAAAGTCGATACCCGTGGTCAGGTGGAAACCTATCCATCAAATGATGTAATTCTCCCTGATCACCTCCTGTAGAACAGGAGCCTAACTAATTGATTAGTCCAAGTCCTTCCTTGTTCCAGGCCTTCTAGTTGGTTATCCATTCAGAAAAAAGGGGAGATACCATGTCTGACTGCCAACAGGACCTTCCACACTCACTCCCTACTCAGGTCTATGTCCCTTTTTAAGATGAAAAATGTCCCATCTTTCTGTGCCCAACTTCCCAATACTGGGTCCTTCCCCCGGGAACTCGCATAACATGTTTTATTATAATTCACTGGGGAAAATCTGACCGTTTAAAACCAAACATGAACATGTGCAATTCTTACACAAATTAAAACACACATGAAAAAAATATCACATTGTACAATAACATAACATTGAACATAATTAACCATTCCATGCCATCATGGCTATAACAGTCCCCACTTCTATGTGGCCATGACATCATCCTTTAGAAAGGGGAAGAATTATGCATTATTAAACATTGCCATAACATCACGCCAGTCCCTTCTGTTTGGCAAGATATACATGTTATGGTAATTATTTATTTTGTCTTTTAGACCATTCACTTTTTTAGTTTACATTCCTCAAATGTATTATTCTATTGAAGATACAGTATGGTCTCCAGAACTAGACAAATTGTATTAAGCTGGCTGATGCTGAACATCCTTTTATAGGATGGATCCTTTCTGATTAAGCAATTCTCCATCTACTAGAATGAAAGAAGCGGAGAAAACAGAAATAAAAAGAGACTAACTAAAAAAAGGGAAGGTAGACTGTAAAGCAGCAAATCAAATTAGGACGTGAAGCTCAAATTATATCTGGTGGGTGATACTAAGCAGAATATACCATCTATAGACCTCTGGGAGGTTGAGTGACTCGTCCTCCAAGTACAAAGCCAGGTAGTGCTTGGGACATGGCCTCACCTGGTAGCAAAACCTCCTTTGACAGACAATGCTTCCTAGATCTATAAGCAGCTAGCTTCACTAATGCTAGGAGGATTAAAGTAGCTATTTAATATTTGCAAGCTTCATATTTGCATAGTGTAGCACAAACAATGCTAAATATCTCAACAATAATTTACTTTAGAAATAAAATATTTGATATATGGATGACACAGACCTTTAATAACCAAAAAAGAACAATCCCAATGTGTTCTAATTATAACAGGCTAAATTCCCAAAAAAATGTTTTAAAGTGTTTTATGCATAAATCACGCTAAACACTAATATACACTGAAAAAACTGCATTAGGAAAATATCTGTAACTTTATAACTAAATACAAGAGCACTGTGTAAATAAAGTAAGATCTAGACAGTAATTAAAAGAAAAGCCTAACTTCATGTGATGATCAGAGGCTGTCTTTGTTCAATGAACAAATCAACATTGTCTATGTCCAAAATAAAGAGTCGCACATTACCATACAGGATTTGCAAAACCAATTAAAATTATTTCAGACATAACTTACTGTACAGAAAAACTGTTAGTACAAAGTATAGATTTTTTTTAATGTTCTTTAAAATTGAATCAACTTACTGATGGGCTGATAGAGTCCCTTTAATAATCAGTATTTAAAGAATATATTTTTCACTAGCGACTTGCCCGTCAAAAAATGACGGCAATAAGATTGTAAGGCAGGTAATGCTGTTTGTTTCAGACATTAAGTTTGTTGGTGTAATTTTGCTGATGCTTCAGCGCTCATTGCAAGCCTCGCGCTGTGCGCCTCAAAGGCGCTTTCTAAGAGGCTGTTGGTTGTTTGTGTCCTATGAGCATTGTTTTTTTGTTTTTTTTGTATGCTAATAAAATAATTAATAAAATAATACATCAATATACTTTACCTATTTTCAAGTAATATATGCAGGAAGCATTGTGCAGAAGAGCTGGCAATCTGTTTTGATGTTCCTGCAGCATACAATGTGTGTTTTGAGGGCTGTGGAGCTGCTGTGTAAGTGTCAGCAAAATCCGTTAGGGTAGCTGTGTACTTCCGCATAGTGTAAGTTAGTGTTGTAAAATAACGCCTAATGTGTGGTACGCGTCTGTGGCTGTTTTGGATTGCATGTTCTTGGATCGCGTCCGTCTTTTTGGGAAAATCCGTATATATGTTTGGTGTTGTTTAGCGTCTTTAGAGTGCTGTTTTTTTGGGTGGCCATTTTTTCTCTCGCTTAGGGGATTTTCGGGTATCTAATCTCTTCTATTTCAACTTAAATTGAGGTGTAACATCAGTTTCCGAGGTCCTGCGTGCCCCCCCCCCCTTGCTGTGGGTAAGCTTTTTATGTATTTGCTGTGTGTATTTATTGTGTTTTTAATGTTTTCATGTGCGCGGGCTTTTGCGAGGTCGTAATAGTTTTTTTTCCGCGTCTCGTATTTGTTTCTCGTAAGTCCGGAAATTTTGCGAAGTCCGCAGTTGCTGGCAAGGAGCCCGATTGGCTTTGCGAAGTCCGCAGTTGCTGGCAAGGAGCGCCGAGGGCCGCAAGCTCGCTACACAAGCCCGCAGCGTTAGCAACGTCCCGCTTGCTCAGAACTATATATGTGATTCAGCTAGTAAAACTTAAGGGGATGAGAGGAGTCTTCTCTGCATCCTACCCTGCAATGGCCACTGTATACAGTACAAACCTAGAAAGGTTAGAATAAAATGTAAAATCACTTCCTTTTTACCAACCCCTTTACCTAATAGGGCCTCATTCAATTTGGGGCTGTTACTCGAGAGTAAATACCCAAATTTGCAACCTTTGAGTTGCATGCTCGTGTAGCTCTACTTTTACCTAGCTATTCAATTGGCCGGGCCCACAAGTTAGTCACCCTTCTCAACAGTAGCCGCTCGTCCATAGGGGCGTCGGGGCAAGCGCCCCCCAAAATATTTTCGTGACCTGCAATAAAAAAAACACAATATTTTATTAGTAAAACATAAATAACAATTAAATATAATGTGTACATCAGAATTCAAGTGTTTTAAAGTAAGGAATGAAGCAAACTATTCCCTGGGACACTGTCACTTTAAGATAACCCCTTGTGTATATGCATTAATTGCTGTGTGCTACACTATCTATTGTAGCTTTCCCCTGCACGCTGTGTGATCAGATTACACTGCACTTATGCTAACCTTTAGACTCTATGAATGAGTCATGACCGTTAATGGATTCCGCCCACCAACCAGGGAGAAGCTATGCATGGGCAGTGAAAATGTATCCATTTCAATGACCAATCAATGATGGAAGGCTGTACAGTTGTCAGGAGAACCACCTAAGCCCACCCTGACCGTTAGCCCAGGGCGCCCACCAGCTAATAGAGCCTCGAGTTTAATTTTGATTGACAGCTCCCCTGTTAATATAAACCACCATAAGCCAGCACTCTTTTCGTTTCCTGCTACCGCTGAAACTGAGACCTCCATGGCTGAAACGACTCAGACTGACGTCACTGACCCAACCTACTACAGTAAGTCCTAACTGCCCTGGCCAAACCCCTAGTCCCCCTAATAGACTTAGGGCTACCCTAGTAGTACCCCACTATGCCTGCCTGCCTGCCTGCCTGCCTGCCACACAATTACCCATGTGGCCTCGTGCCAAGCCCAGTGATGACCCCGTCACCCTCCCCCCGGAGGCCCATCTGGCCACCTCAGTCGCCGACTGGCCATGTGGTCACCCACCCAGCATAAGCCTGACGGACCCGGTCACTCCTACCCCCCCCAGACCCAGTCATCACTCCCCCTAAGGACAGGAGGCCCATGGGGCCCTGTGACAACCTTGATGTGACCCCACTAACCACCCTGACCTAAGTCTCACCCAGCTACTACCAGCTGAGGTCACTTGGTCTTGGGGTAGGTAGGTGGCTTGGTAGTACCAAGCCAAGCCACCTACCTACAACCCTGACCCAGTGACCCCACCCCACCATGGCCCAACTAGCAACCCACCTACCAGCCTGACCTAATGAGCCCCACCCTGACCTAACTACCAGCTTGGTAGTTGGGCCAGGGTGTGGTGTTTGGTCACTGTGTCAGGGTGATAGGTAGGTGGCTTGGTAGTACCAAGCCAAGCCACCGACCTACAACCCTGACCCAGTGATCACACACCACACCCTAGACCAACTAGCAATCCACCTAACAGCCTGCCTGACCTAATGACCCCCACCCTGACCTAACTACCAACTTGGTAGTTGGGCCAGGGTGTGGTGTGTGGTCTCTGTGTCAGGGTGATAGGTAGGTGGCTTGGTAGTACCAAGCCAAGCCACCTACCTACAACCCTGACCCAGTGACCCACACCCCACCCTGGCCCAACTAGCAATCCACCTAACAGCCTGCCTGACCTAATGACCTCCACCCTGACCTAACTACCAACTTGGTAGTTGGGCCAGGGTGGGGTGTGGTCACTGGGTCAGGGTGATAGGTAGGTGGCTTGGTAGTACCAAGCCAAGCCACCTACCTACAACCCTGACCCAGTGACCCACACCCCACCCTGGCCCAACTAGCAACCCACCTACCTTACAGTAAAAAAAAAAAAAAACACAACAAAAAAACACAACAACAATACAGCCCCCCCCCCCCCATATATTTATTCCATTTTTAAAAGTAACAGGCAATGTATCTTTAACATTGCAGTTAAAATAAAAAGAATACATTGCCTGTCACTTTTAAAGATAAAAAAAAAATAAGGGAAGGGGAAAAAAAAAAACAATAATAAAGTAAACAACAGCACATACTTACCTGTCAAATTGACCCCTCCAGCGGTGGCCTTCTGCCCTGGATAGTCGGGCATTCCAATCAATTTTGATTGAAGCCCATGTCCTTCAATCTTGATAGAAGCATTTGTCCTCATCTTGATTGAAGCCATTGTCCATCCATTCTGGCCCATAGCAAGAGGCCTCAACCTAAAAAACCAGACGCTCTAAAAAAAAACAAAAAAACAACAATCTAATGAAGCTCCTCCTACAAGGAGCTCCCCCGGCGACTAATTGATTTTTTTCCACGCTCCTCCTTTTATTCTATTTTTTGAAGGACTCTGATTGGCTGAAATTTTGATTGACATTGATTTAAAAAACTAAAAAAATTAGCAAAGCAGGTATGGAAGCCTGTAAGGGCAAAAAAGGTTAGTGTGAACTTGTGTGACCCTGTATGTATTATACATATTACAGGGCTATTTATGTGATATACATGTTACAGGATAATATCCTGTAACATGTATAGCAAATAAATATCACTGTAATATGTATAATACATAATGTCTAATAAAAATACATGAGCAATAATCAAATAATTAATAAAGTACATCAATTAATCAATTAATAAATATCAATTAATATATATATATTTTTTATGTATATTGCTTTATGTGTGTGTATATATGTATATATATATATATATATATATATATTGATTGATTTATATATGGATTGATTTATATATTGATGGATATATATATTGATTGATTTATATATTGATTGATATATATATTGATTGATAGATATATATCATATAGATTTATGATATATATATATTGAGATATATATATATATATATATATATATATATATATATATATTGATATATATATATATATATATATATATATATATATATTGATATATATATATATATATATTTTTTTTTTTTTTCGTATTTTTTTTTTTTTTTTTTTTATGTATAGTTTGGGCCTATATGGTTTCGATTGGTTATTTAAGGTTTTTAAGGTGCGGTTGGGGCCTATATGGTCACACTTGGTCTTTTAAGGTTTTTAAGGTGTGGTTGGGGCCTATATGGTCACACTTGGTTATTTAATGTTTTTAAGGAGCGGTTGGGGCATATTTAGTCACACTTGGTTATTTAAGGTTTTTAAGGTGCGGTTGGGGCCTATTTGGTCACACTTGGTTATTTAAGGTTTTTAAGGTGCGGTTGGGGAATATTTGGTCACACTTGGTTATTTAAGGTTTTTAAGGTGCGGTTGGGGCCTATATGATCGCACTTGGTTATTTAAGGTTTTTAAGGTGCGGTTGGAGCCTATTTGGTCACACTTGGTTATTTAAGGTTTTTGAAGTGCGGTTAGGGCCTATATGGTCACACTTGGTCTTTTAAGGTATGTTTGGGGCCTATATGGTTCCACTTGGTCTTTTAAGGTTTTTAAAGTATGGTTTTGTTCTTGAATGGTCTGATTGATTTGCTTGTTTTCTTTCAACCCCAGGTGCAAACCCTCTGTGGCAGCAGATTTGTTTGTACTCGTTGGTCAACTTACTGAATGTGAATACCCTGAGAAGAAGAGCCGACTAATGGTAAGTGTCACTGCTTTCATTTTTCTGTTAATGCGTATAGGTGCAATTATGATATTGCTGTAGTCTTGTCACATGAGTTTTTTCAATCTATATTGTATACCAATGAATTTAACACATTGTTACTTTACTTCTTGACATTGCTGCATTGCTGATCATGTATTTCAATGGGCGTTGCAAGTATAAGGTCATTGGGCGTGGCTTATAAAGGTAATTGTGACGTAAGGGGGAAGAGTTATAAAAATGGGTGTGGTTTAAAAGGGGATGGGCTACATTTTGCACTGGCGCCCCTCCAACTTGAAAGTTCACCAGCCGCCACTGCTTCTCAATAATCGGAAACCATGTCATTGGAAGTAAGGACTGAACATGATCACGGCCGCAAGACCTTAACCCCAGTTCGAGGTTTTGAAGCAGCCAATCGCAATGGAGCCCATCATCGATTTGGGCTCCATATGCGATCAGACCTGCAACCCCCTGATGCAGGGGCACGATATGTACCTTTACAGGAACTGACACTAAGCCCCCATGCTGCGGGGTCCCCACATTAACCCTTGCTGCAAAGGGCCTGATCGGGACCCCAGTGGCAGTTAAACTGTTAACCCCTGCCGTGAGGGTACTTGAAGTACCCCCACGGCACCTAAAATTAACCCCTTTATGCTGAGGGTCCCCATTGGGACCCCAGCAGTATCCCAATATTACCGCTTGCAGCGGGGGTCCCATTGGGGAACCCCGCAGCATTTACATTTTGAATTTGCCACCTCGTGGGTCCTGAAAGGACCTTAAAGGACCCTAAAGGTCCTTAAAGGACCCGCGCTTAGTAAAAAATTAACCCCTGCCGCGGGGGTACTATAAGTACCCCCGGAACCTAAAATTAACCCCATCACTCATGGGGGTCTATATAGACCCTCATGAGCCTCTAATTAATCCCCTCAAACTAATAAGGGTCTATAAAGAACCCCATAGGACACTATTAGCCCCAATAGTAACACTATAAGTGCCATGAGGGTCCTCCAGGACCCTTAGGACACGGACACAACACTACCCTATTAACTCCCCTCTACCCTATTATCACCCTACCCTATTAACACCCCCTCTACCCTATTAACACCCCTTTAACTATTAAAACCCCTCTACCCTATTAACTCCCCTCCACACTATTAACCCCCCTCTACACTAGGAATTCCTTCTACCCTATTAACCCTGTTCTAGACTATTAACCCCCCTCTACCCTATTAACCCCTACACTACCTACCTAACCCACTAATAAAATTCCTAGCAGGGTGCTAATTACAAAAAAATAAGAAACCCACTGCTTACACCAAAAAAATAAATACTACATTACAGAAAATAAAAAATAATTACTGCAAATAACGAGCTACAATACAAAAAATTAAAAAAAGCTACATTACTGAAAATAAAAACAAATCACATAAAATAACAAACTAAATAAAATAAAATACACTACATTACATTGAATAAAACCTCCTAAATTACACCTAAATTAGACCACTTACCTTCACTTACCTTCGATGATGGTCTTCTGTGCTTCATCTCAGAAAGGGCCCTCCATAAATATCCACAGGTCCAGTCACATCTAAAATAAAAGAAACAGTACATTTGTTACATAAATACATACAACATGTATTATAATGAATTCTAAATAGGCCACTTAGCTTTCCAAAATGCTGAACCAGGGATGCCCCCGTCCTCCTCAAAGTCGTCGCAGGCAGGGCCCCTCCAAAAAAAAAAACGGTCTAAATATTTTTAAGAACTAATGGAGCTCCTCCATTGTGGAGCTCCCATCTGCAAATGAGGGTCCTCGTGCATGCTCTGCTAAAATTTTGAAATTGCGCCTTCTGATTGGCTGAAAATGCTGTCAGTCATTTTTCAGCTAATCAGAAGGCGCAAAGGTGTGAGCCAATTAAAATGGGATACACCCCTATATCCAATTCTGATTGGCTGTCAATCATTTTTAATTCAATCAGAACACGCTATTGCCTTCAGCCAACCAGAATGGAATACACCCCGTGGGGTGTATCCCATTCTGATTGGCTCTAAGCATCTGTGTCTTCTGATTGGCTGCAATCTGATTGAAAGTTACATCAGCCAATCAGAAGTTTTAGACCCCCACATCATGGGGGTTTGATTTCGGAGCACATCATGGGGGTTTGATTTCGGAGCTTTACTAGCCCTTCCTCGACCTCTTTGGAACCAGTAAGCTCTGGTATGCTTTAAGCCATTTACGTGCTTGATGGGGGGGGGGGGGGGAATCAGAGCAATTGAATATCGAAGTTGCAATTTTAGCACTTGGGAAAAGTGAAAGATCAAATACTTTAAGGGAAGTAAGCTGCGATTTGAAGAATCACAGTGGATAGTAGCGCGCATCAAGTTTGCCGATCTGGGCCCCCAAGAAGGAGGCAACGGAATAGCTAAGTGACTCGCTATCTCGACTTGCAGGCACAGATCTAAAAAACATAGTAATTGAAAGAGGCCCATAGAGAGCAGACAGAAGCAGTTCTGTTAGGGCCTCATTCAAATGTGATTTGGCCAATTGAGTAGGGCTATATATAAGCAAATAGCAACTTTTTTTTACAGATGTTTTTAGTCTATCCAAAAGCAAGGTCTTCACTAACTAAAAACTTATGTAAAAAATATGCTATGTCCTTATAAAGAGCCCTATTCAATTGGCCAAATCGCATTTGAATGAGGCCCTTAGTCTCTGAAACACTATTTAAAAGGTACACTGAATGTTTTTATTCTTCACATATTTATTCTATTACTAATGGGTTACTAAATGAACAGAAGAAACCTTATCATACAGTGGCTTTTATGAACAAGATTAGAAATGCTGAATTAAGAGCCGCTGTAGTGGTGATACAATAATGTCTTTTTCTTTTATTATAGTGCTAATTCAATAAGATGTTGTTTTTGTTATTGTGATAATAAAATATATAACATTAGTGTAGAAAGGCTGATCTGATATATATATATATATATTTTTTTAATATGAGTTGTTCATAAACTGTCTGTTTCATAGCAGGATCCGTGAAGGGTGATACACTTATTGATATTGGCACAGCTCCTTTCATGTATCCTCTTCTCTCTGCCTGTGAGTCCTTTAAGGAGATCATCACCACATGGTACACAAATCGTGAACTCCAGGAGCTGCAGAAATGGCAGAAAAATGAGCCTGCTGCATTTGATTGGTCATCTATAGTGAAGCATGTTTGTGTGCTGGAAGGAAACAGGTATGTAGAGACATTGCGACATTCAATTCCAAGCCCGCAACTCTATTGCAGACGACAGTATGTCTGTGAGTGAGTTACGGGCTCCCGTTGGTCTTCGATTACGATGGCCTGATATGTATTAACTCATTGATTCCCGAGATCAATTTATCCCTGAAATTAAACTTAAAATTAAATTTCATTTACTGCCGATTTGCGAGCTTGAGACTGTTGTGCAATGAATTCTAATGTCTATCATCACTTTTCCCGTCTTTTACAGTGCAGTATTGATTTATTATTTGCATTTACAGTGCTACCAATAGGTGTTTAACCCCCTTTCGGGTCCTTTGTAGCACTCGTATGATTTTCTCCTTCATTTGCCATTAACGGATGTGGAAACATTTGCAGGCTTGGGGAAACTGATCAATTTAATAGCGATTTGCGATTTCAGCCTTGCGAAGGTGAAAGATCAAAGGCTTTGGGAGGCTGTAAGTTACGGGTTTAACCATTGCATGTTTTTCAAGGCCATAACTCGTAACCCGTTTTGAGCCCGCAAAAAAACACCAATTGAATAGCAAATTAACTTGCAACCTCACTAACGTGCTACAGTAACTTGCGAAAGTTCAATTGAATGGGGGCAATATTTCCATTACTAACTAAACTAAAAATAGCATATTTTTAAGAAAAGTTTGATGACAAGTCTAGATGATATCAAATGTTGATCAGGTAAGAAGAATATTTAATAAAACAAAGCATACAAGTACAAAGGCTGTTATTTGACGAGGATTCAAGGTTAATTTATGGAAGTAAAGTACTGCTTTGCAGAGTTTTCAGTACATGAGTGGAATAGACTTAAAGTAGCAGTATCAAGGTCTACTAAAGTTATGTGTTTCAGGAATACCTGTGGTATAGGTAAGTCTCTACAGTGACTTATTCTGGAGATATTTAACATTGTTTATGCTCCATTATTACACTAATGTGTTGTTCAGTGTGCTAACTTGTGGCCCATTGTGCTTTATAAGAGTTGGGGTGGAGATCTAACTATTTTATGTCTGTGCTATCTGAAACTTGTTTATCTTGAACATGTAGTGATACTCATTCATGTAGTGATATTCGTTTTCTATTCATTTTCTATTGAACGATGTAGGGAGGAGTGAGGGATTTGTTAAATCACTGGAGGTTTTCGTTTTTGACACCTGTCCCCTTTGCACTATACATGCTAAGATGTAGGTGGCTAGCAACAATAACTATAAGCAATGTTCTGCAGGAATGTAAACAACTTTTCACACACTTGAAACCTTGTTTTCAAGAACCAGCAGAGCTATCTTTTTTATCTGATGTAATGTGCAGATGGATGACTTATAGTCTGCTAAATTCTTTGTTTTATGTATTGCAGTGGAAAGGAGAAAGAAAAAGAAGCAAAGTTAAGAGGGACAATCAAGCAGGTCTTACATTGTGATGTCAGTAATACTAACCCACTGGAGCCAGTTGTATTACCCAAAGCTGACTGCCTAATTTCAGCTGTGTGTCTAGAAGCTGCCTGCAGGAACCAGGAGACCTAAAGTGCAGCCTTGAAAAACCTTGCCAATCTTCTCAAACCTGAAGGTCATCTAATAATGACTGGAGACCTTGGAGCCAACTACTATGAGGTGGGAGCAAATAAGATCTTTTCACTTGCTGTGAATGAGAAGTTCCTGGCAAAAGTCCTCAAAGAAAGTGGCTATGTGGTCAAAGAGCTCATAGCCTTTGGAAAACCTGAAGATGCAGAAGCTGAGCCATCAGATTATGAGGGTTTCTATTTCATTCATGCCCAGAAAAGCTAATTACTGTTTTTTCCCCCCCATAATTTGATAAGCAAATAAAAAAATGTATTGTTTTATCAGAGTAAAATCCTTCATATAGTAAATGTTTCTGTACAAAGTATTATTATTAATAATAATATTCATTATTATACACTGAATATAGGGAGTATTTGACACATAATAGTACAGTTAGCAGCATTACAGCAAATAAGAACCTGGTCTGCCCGTTCTGTCTACCTACAGTTTGGAATAATTATGCTTATCCCAGTCATGCCAAAATTGCTTAACTATGTTTTGATTCAATACTTCCACTGGCTTGTTTTTAATCTTGCTTACTACCCTTTCTGTAAGGAAGTTCTTTCTCACACTATCAATCCACCATCCATCTGTTAAACATGAGTTCTTGACTACAACATGTTCTTAAAGTTACTTTCCTTTTGAACTTTAATAAATGCTTTTATATATTTGAAGGTTTTTATCATATCACCTGTCATGATTCACTATTTCATTGGGTGTGAAAAGATACTAGATCAATCCTACCCAGTAGAATTATAAGGACCGTTGTATCCCTGCAAGCAGGATATGGAACAGTACCAGGGAAATGGCCTCCCGGAGCACCAACAATACCACAGGCAGGCAGAAACTGTAGAAGTTACTGGCTGTAACTATTTCCCCAGGCAGGATCAGCAACAATAATCCCAAGCAACCATTATCTTTCTCCCAAAATGAAACTCACCCAAACTAGAAACAAATTTATTGGTCACAGTACAACAAATTTATACATTACATAATCCAATCATACCAACCCCCAGCCCACAGTAAACATAGCCAAAAGTCCATACCAATGGTCAGGTGGGAAACCTATCCATCAACTGATGTCATTCTCCCTGATCACCTCCTGTAGAACAGGAGCCTAGCTAATTGATTAGTCCAATTCATTCTTTGTTCCAGGCCTTCTAGTTGGTTATCCATTCAGAAAAAAGGGGAGATACCATGTCTGACTGCCTACGGGGCCTTCCACACTCACTCCCTACTCAGGTCTATGTCCCTTTTTAAGATGAAACATTTCCCATCTTTCTGTGCCCAACTTCCCAATAATGGGACCTTCCCCCGGGAACTTGCATAACATGTTTTATTAAAATTCACTGGGGAAAATCTGACCGTTTAAAACCAAACATGAACATGTGCAATTCTTACACAAATTAAAACACACATGAAAAAAATATCACATTGTACAATAACATAACATTGAACATAATTAACCATTCCATTACATCATGGCTATAACAGTCCCCACTTCTATGTGGCCATGACATCATCCTTTAGAAAGGGGAAGAATTATGCATTATTAAACATTGCCATAACATCACCCCAGTCCTCTATATTTGGCAAGATATACATGTTATGGTAATTATTTATTTTGTCTTTTAGACCATTCACTATTTTAGTTTACATTCCTCAAATGTATTATTCTATTGAAGATACAGTATGGTCTCCAGAACTAGACAAACTGTATTAAGCTGGCTGAT
This sequence comes from Discoglossus pictus, assembly GCA_027410445.1. NCBI lineage: Eukaryota > Metazoa > Chordata > Amphibia > Anura > Alytidae > Discoglossus > Discoglossus pictus. The sequence goes on from CM050169.1 coordinate 135,570,892, forward strand.
GCTGAACATCCTTTTATAGGATGGATCCTTTATGATGAAGCAATTCTCCATCTAATAGAATGGAAGAAGCTGAGAAAACAGAAATAAAAAGAGACTAACCAAAAAAAGAGAAGGTAGACTGTAAAGCAGCAAATCAAATTAGGACATGAAGCTCAAATGAAATCTGGTGGGTGATACTAAGCAGAATACGCCATCTATAGACCTCTGGGAGGTTGAGTGACTCGTCCTCCCAGTACAAAGCCAGGTAGTGCTTGGGACTTGGCCTCACCTGGTAGCAGAACCTCATTTGACAGACAATGCTTCCTAGATCTATAAGCAGCTAGCTTCACTAACGCTAGGAGGAGATTGATGAGGAGTTCCCTTGCCCTGTTGCTCTGGGACACTGGGCACCCAAGTAGAAAAATGTGTGAAGAGAAATGCAGTCAGAGGAGGAGGAGGAGTCCTTGCAAGAATGACAAGAGGGGCTACAGTCTGAGACAACTAAAATAAAGATGGTGCACAGACTCTGCCTTGTCACAAAGTGGACAAGTGGCTGGAACATGAAGCACTCCCCAAATCAAGTCCTTGGTCGGTCATAGAACTAAAGAAGAATGTAGTCCCCTCTCCAGGGGCTTCTTGGCATTGTTAGCTGGTACGGCTGCAGGGAAGTGCAGTGCACATGTTGCAAAGGCATGCCAACGATATGTGCCTCAACTTGAAGATTTTGGAGACAGCAGGAGCCTGAGGAGAAAAATGGGACTTGGTCCAATGCAAACAGTTAGATCATGGGTGTTGGAAGCTACATGTAGTACTCCAGCCTACTAAGCCCTGTGAAGGAAGGCGTGTAAATCTGTGTAGATGGTATTCTTTTACCTTGGAGTAACTGTTGGGTGTCCAATATCCATGACTGAATGCAAACTTTTGGACAACACCCAATTTGAATGTTTATAGTCCAAGAGATCAATGACTTGGGTGATCCGTGCTTGACAAAATCAGTGGATGATACTGAGGAATTACATTATTTCTGGATTATATAGAAGAAGCTCTGTAAACAGCTCATCCCCAAAGGCCGACTTGCCTAGTCACAGAGACCATGCTCCCGACCATGAGCGTTTCCTGGTAGTATGCTGAAAACCCCTAGAGGTCTCTCCCAAAACTCTTGCACCCGATATGAAATAATTTTTCAGTCATGCCCATGCCCCATGCTATCCAACTGACAAAAGAAACTAGATGCCAGTGTGCAAGATTTTTCTGCTGGTACTAAAGGCGATAGCTGTGCAACTAGGAGTGTACATACACCACTCCTGGTCCATATTGTACCAAAGGAAAACTGGCTACAGCACACATGTATTAGGAGAGGTTTAACTAGGGATGTATAGAGTGACATTGGTGTCTCTATTTTCTGCAGAACAATCCTCTACTGGTGCTTACAAGTACCCTACTTGGTTGTACTTGGTCTTTTTTTAATTTATTCCCTACCTTTATATTATCTAATATAATTACCCCAGGTCTATTTCCTATTCAGTTGCCATTATCAAATTACCATTAAGTATTCTATTTTGGGGATTTTGTGTCGTAGGTACATATTTTTTTTACCAATGTTGGATTCTAGGTCCACATACTTGAAACTTGCTCTAGATTTACACCTTCTGGAATTTTTTACTGTTACATTTGTTGTGACATCCACAAAGAGGCACATTTTAATTTGAAGCTTATTAGTAATATCACTAATAAATGTCTTAAACAATACAGTCCTCAACACTGATGCTTGTGGTACTCTGCTGGTAACCATCCCTTCCTCTTGCTGTATACTATTAATTGTGAATCTTTGATCCCTCTCCTTCAATCAGTGTCCTGTTCACTGAACTATGTTTGCATTTTTTAATAATATGGGACACTGTCAAATTCGTTACTAAAACCTAGATAAGGTTTATCTACTGCTCCACACTAGGTGATAGCTTTTGGTTACATTTAAACATATTGATATTGACAAAGTAGCGATTCCTTACATTCTTAATTAGATCACAAATAATACCCTAGGAATGTACAAGATGCATAATGCATTTGTGATTACATTTTTGTTGAAATTAATTGGTTTCCCAACAACTGCAGCTTCTACTAGCTCCGAAGATTGGAAGGTGGAATGCCATTTAATCTGTGTATCTGTGCTTTACAGCAACAAGACAGCTGGAGGGAAATTATAGTATACTCTGCCACAAAGCGAAAAAGTTTGTAAAAGATAAGAGGTTTAGGGATTGCAGCAATTTTCAGGTAAGTTTCCTCACAAATGAAAAATAATAAATCACTATAAGCTGGAATTGTGTTTATCTTGATGATCTTTGCTACTTAAAAATTGTGAAAGTTGGCCCATTATAGTGACCCTTTCAGAGACTTTTATGCAATAGAAGGCCACAACCTTTTAGCCTCAAACTACTTTTCAGCCAAAATGGCTAAACAAATAAAATATTTAGTGCACACACTGCTGAAAAAAATCTGGAACAATTAAATTAAATGTTTAAAGCTAAGATAGGCATTTAAAAGCCTTATTGTAGAGGATTTTTAATTGATGAGTCTGAAAAGGCTCCACACTATAGTTTATTGGACTATCATTTTATAATACAACTAGCGACTACGGCAAGAAAATTGTAAGCCAGGGAATGTTGTTTGCCACACAATGTAAGACTTTTGGTCCTCTGAGTACCTTGGGTGTTCATTGCGAGCCTCGCCCTGAGTGCCTTCAGCCTCTCTCCATAGTGTATTTTTGGTCTTGTGAGCTACTTTTGTGCTCATTGCAAGCCTTGCGCTGATCGCCTTCAGCGCTCATTGCGAGCCTCTCCCCTGGTATAGTTTTGGTGGTCTGAGCACCTTTGGCGCTCATTGCAAGCCCCGTGCTGAGCACCTTCTGCGCTCATCGCAAGACTCACAATGAGCGCAGAAGGCGCTTAGCTCGAGCCTCTCCCCTCATGTACCTTTGGTTCTCTGCGCATCCTGTGCGTTCATTGTGAGCCCCGCGCTGAGCGCCTTCTTGAGGCTCTTCTCTGCTATTTGTATTTTCTATATATATATATTTATTTTATTTTTTTTCCAATAATATTTAATTAAATAATTAATTAATAAATTAATGTACTTTACCTATTTTTAATGAATATATCCAGCAATCAATGAAGAGCTGACAATCCCTTTTGATGTTGGTGCAGCATACAATGTACATTTGGACTGTTGCTGAGCTGAGGAGAAAGTGTCAGCAATGTGTGAAGTGTGCAGTGTAAATAGGCTGTGTGTGCGAGGGCAAACCATTTGTGTAGTTGTGTAAAGCGGCATTTTATAATAGTAAGGTTATTAGTTTGAATTTAGTGTTGTAAAATGGCGGCGATTGTCTATGTGTTACGCGGGTCAGGATCATTTTTCATCCTTCCTAACAGTGTATTTTGTACCTCGTACATTCCTGGTTAAAAGTCGTATGTGCCTGGCAGTGTTTTACGTGGTAAGGGGTCGTGTTGCCTCGTTTTCATTTTTTTTCGGCTGCCGTTTTTTTTGTTGCTTAAGCGATTTTCGAGTGGCTAAACTCTTCAAATTCTACTTACATTTGCGTGCAACCTCACCTCATTGTGTTTTTGACTGTGCGCGGTTCGCCCGTTAACTTTGTATTTTTTGTACCTCGTATTTCAAAGTGCAGCGTGTCGTATTTCTTTTGTTCTAAGTGCGGCTTTCCTTTGCAAAGTGTTACGGGTCAGCATTTTTGTAGGCGATTTTTACAAAGTGCTACAGGGCTCGCAGTGTCAATTGCGGTTCCAAGGTATGATGCTTAAGTAGTGTGTGGGGTAGTAGGGATGAGCTCCTATGGCGCTCATCTTCACCAGTGCAGTGAGTGCCTTCGGTGCTCCCTGCCTAAGTCCTACTGGGTCGTAGGTATGAGCGCCTACAGCGTTCATCTCCACCAGCGCAGTGAGTACGATTGGCGATCCCTACCTAAGTCCTACGGGGGTCTTAGGGATGAGCGCCTATGGTGCTCATCTCCAAAATGCGTAAGGAGCGACTTCAGCGCGCTTTGCCTGGCCACAGCAGTGGCCCTTGCTTTGCAAGGTATGCTGTTGCGACCCACAACTGCGGCCCTCACTTTGTTTTAATGTTGCGTTACCAATGGATTTTGGCAAGCCTGCGCTGCTGAGAATAAAGGTGAGAGGTTGTTAATGCGACAGAGGGAGGAGAGGAATCCACAGCGCTGAAAGGATGAGAGCAGTAGCGTAGCTAATAGGGGACGGCAGGGGCGGACCGCCCCGGGCGTCACTGCTTTGGGGCAGCAAAATGCCCCCACCTGCCTCCATGGCCAGATCTATCCCCTACAGGTGCTCCTCAGTGAGGTGCACCTAATTTTCAATTAAAAAATTAACTTTTTAATTTAAAAAAATCCCCAGCCCTAGCTCCTCCCCCTCCCGTGTCCTACTTCCTGGAGGAAGTCTGATACTGCATGTGTTCAGTAATAGCAGTGTGGGAACCAGCCTGTGGCAGAAGCACCGACCACGAGGGGCTGCTGAACAAGGTAAGCCCCTTTTGTGTGTCATGTGTTATTGTGTGAGTCTGTGTTAGACTGTCTGTGTGAGTTTGTGTGTGTCTGTGTATGTATGTGTATGTCTGTGTATGTGTGTGCCTTTGTGTGTCTGTGAGAGTTTGTGTGTATCTGTGTGAGTGTGTACATCTGCGTGACTGTGTGAGTCTGTTTATGTCTGTGTGTGCCTGTGTGAGTCTCTGTGTGTGCCTATATGAGTATGTGTGTGTGTGCTTGTGTGAGTCTCTGTGTGCCTGTATGAGTCTGTGTATGTGTAAGTATCTGCCTGTGTGTGTGTCTCTGTATGTATGTGTGTGTGTAAAGAAAGAAAAGAGAGAGAAGGAAGGGGGAAGAGAGTGAAGAAAGAGAGACAGAGAAAGAAGGTAGAGAGAAAGGAGACGGAAAGAAGGAGGGGAGATATAAGGGGGAATTAGGGAGAGAAGAGAGAGAGGAGAGAGAGAGAGAAGCGGGAGAGTGGAGGAGAGAAGAGGGAGAGGAAAAGAGAGAAGGGGGATAGGAGAGAGAGAGAATGTATAAGAAGGGAGAGGGAGAGAGAAATTGGGTGGAGAGAAATGGAGAAGGGGAAAGAATGGAATGAGAAATTGAGAAGGGGCAAGCAGGGATAGAAGAGTGAGAGAAGGAGGGGAGAGAGAGAAAGTGAGGAGAGAGAAAGGGGGAGGGAGAAAAGGGAAGGCCCCGGGCGGCAAAAGCTCTAGCTACGCCACTGGATGAGAGCCTATGGCGGAGCTAGTGAATGGAGCGTTCCTGCAAAAAATAAATAGTCTCTCTCTCTCTCTATCACTATAATAGTTAGTCAATGTAAGTAACTCCTGTGCACTGCCAATTGCGCAGCGGTTACTCACATCAACTTGCCGGCGCAGGCTGGGGAAATCTGAAATCTATCTGATGGGGGGGGGGGGGAAAGAGAGGGAGGGGGACAGAGAGGGAGAGAAAGAAAAGGGAGGAAGGGAGAGAGAGAGAAAGAACGAATGGGCGGCTGAGAGAGGAGGAGGAGGGGATGGGAGGGGGAAGAGAAAATGGGAGTGAGAGGGAGGAAGAGAGAAAGAGAGGAGGGAGAGGAAGGGAGGGAAAGAGAGATAAAGAGAGAGAGTGGGTGAGGGAGGGAGGAAAAGAGAGAGAAAGAGAGAGAGGAGGGGAGATATAATAAGATAGAGGTAGGTGGTCAGAGAGAAAGGGAGGGAGAGATAAAGGGAGGAGAGGGCGGGGCAGATAGGGAGAGAGAGAGAGGGAGGGAGATAGAAAGGGAGGGGAGAGAGGGAGGGGAAGAGAAAGGGAGGGGGAGATGGGAAAGAGAGAGAATGGGAGAGAGAGGGGGGGAGGGAGGGAGAGAGACAGAGAGCACACCAAGCGCAAAGTGAGGATACAGAGCGAGACAGTGGGCAGAGAGAGTGAGAGAACTAGCAGAGAGGGAAAGAGGGATTAGGAAGAGGGCACACAGAGACTGCACAGAGAGAGACAACACAGACAATTAAACATAACAGATATGACACCGTCATTATGGACTGGCAAGTTACTAATCTCTCTCTCTGTATATATATATATATATATATATATATATATATAAAAAAAATATATATATATACATACACGCACACAAAAAAGAAAAAAATATAATGGAAATATTATTAGTGCAAAAACAACTTAACTAAAGCAGCTATATGTATTACCTATGGGGATTTAAATGTACTGGTTGAGAAAGTAAATTATACATATACAAATGCAAAATTGGTGATAGTCTCATTAAAGACTCCAAATTGTGACTCCAAATCCCACTTTCTAGGCCAGAAGTTCAAACTGAACAGATAAGGTGCATTATGAATTTTGATAATGATAATTAACAAATTGAAATCATATTAAATTAGCACTGGCATCTCTTATTAAGGATCCCATACTGAAAGATTTTCTACCGGATAGTGCATCAGTGACCTATTGTAGAGGCCAAAGGTTTGGACACACTCTTACCCATAGCTTCTATATCAATAATAGAACTAAATCTACATGGTTCAAAAAGGCTAAAGGGCTATTTAGATGTGGCCATTGTAAAGCCTGTTGTTATATGAGACCAGAAAAAAATGTTTATCCACCCAACTACAGGTAGCTCTTATCCACTTAAAAACATTTATATCTAATGCAAAGGTAACAGCATTTATGTGGGCAAAAAGGAACATCATTCCAGAGGATAAATCCTGGAGCATGTCGCGTTCATTAGGAATCAATTAGATATCTCGGTGGCTCGACAAAAAAGATTATTCCATCCAAATAAACTGGATAGCACGCAATCTCATGTAATTGATAATATAACTTTAGGCCCTAGAGGAGGCGACAACAGAAAAAGAATACTCAAGTGTGAAAGTAAATATATATTTTTTAAAAAGCAAAAAGCCTATATGGATTGAATGAAGGGTTCTCCTTTACCCCTTTTACTTAGTCACTGTACCTTTCTAACAATAACATGATAATATGAATTACCGTATGTGTAAAAACATTATACATTTTCCCCAATATCCTCGTTATAATATAAATATGTTATAAATAAGGAGATTGTCATTCTATGATAAAGCATAAGACATGAAACATTGCCTGAGGTTATAAGACCTTATTGATCTTTTTGACCTATCATTGATTTATTCTTCTTTTGTATAAGCAATCAATACTTGTTGATACGTTTCAATAGCTTATTAGGAGGGTCAAGGCAAAGTAATGGATTAATTTCCACTTTTCAAACAATTAGCATTTTTGTAAGTACATTTGTGGTTTAGCCTCTAATGTGGGCTTTCTGTGCACCTCGATGCACTCCCAATACCATCAATTGTGTCAAATACTGTGTACTCAACCCTGCCAACCAGGGGCTCCTTCAAATGGCATTTTGCCAATTGAAAAGGGCACTATATAAACACATAGCATATTTTTTTACAACGTTTTTAGTTAGTGAAGACCTTGCTTTTGGATAGATGTTCACCAACTAAAAACTTCCGTTCTAAAACTGGTTAGGCGATCAGCTTCTTGTCAATTCCAATCTGAGCTCTCAGGAACCCCAAAAGGGTGCTGTATCCTTTGAGGTTTAAGATGCCATTATGAGGTTCCTGCAAGGGTAACTCCATCACTAACGTGGTGAGCACAGCCTATAGTGGCACTTTGAAATATTATTATACTGCTATATATGAAGCTTCAATAAGCTCAGTATTGGGTGTACAAGAATTAGCATCAATTTTATTTTTGCTTTTCACATGCTATTCCTAAAATAGGCATTACTATGATTTGTTTCCAATGTATGAGGTTTGCCTCCCATCAATTATTACCTCCTGTTTATCTGGCAGTTTAATACTATTTACTACGAGGATTACAAATTTAGCCTTTGTGTGTAAATTAGGAGAATTAGAAAATGGTCTTCCCAGTAGGCTCCTACATGTTGTTATTTTCCAAATTATGGGCCTTGTGTAAATCTCATAAAATACATTGCGAGTGTCCTACATAGCTATGTTAATCACCCACCCCTAAAACAATGGAAATAAAATGCTACGGGTCACTGCTACGAGAACTTCATGACACAGACGAAAAGCAAGGCATAAATCTACATTGAGTTTTGCACTGAAAATAAATTATGAGTTACTCCCCAACACTTTGACACCCAAACCCTATGCTAATAAGATTTTATGGATTACTCGCTGTCATGATAACATTGTTTAGTGACTGTAATATAACAGTGCATTTGGCCAGGGAGCATCACATTGTTACACTGTGATTACTTATTTTTGTTGCTTGGGTTATTTATTGCCTGTACATTGTTATCTTGTATCCTAGTTATAATATGATATAGAGGGAAAATGTGATATAAACAGAATATATGTGGAAATGGTAAAAATGTTCTGCACAGAAGTTTAACTGCAGAACATTGCATCTGCACACATACAGGCCTTGATTCAAGGCAGATGATTGCTCCTTATGAGTCCTGAGGAAACACTTAAGATTACGAACATGGTTGTTACCCCTAGCTATCTATAGGCACCTGTCAAATAGTTTAGACATCTGGAGATTTTTTTTTCAAGGGCTTCTATAGCAACCATGGTCGCAAGGCAGATGTGCTGACATCACACACATACACAACGGTACACAAGGGTGTGATATGGGAGATGTATAAGTATGTTGGTTCTATGATTCAATAGATGTTCCGTTCTAGTTTCACATATCCACAGTGTGAGGCTGTTTTTGTGTTTGTATCCTGAAGTGGAGAATGTTCTTGCCAGAGGCCACTAGTAACCTGTATCCAGTATTCTCTGCCTGTATCTTTGGCTGTTGCCCTCTTCAGAAGCCACCTTTTGTGCCAGAGAGAACAGGAACCACACAATTCTGCTGGCGTAGGTTTAAACAAGCCCCCTTGAAGAAGCAGATTGTGATACTAGCAAATCAGGGCATGATGTAATTGAAAAACCAAAGACCATTCTCAACTGCTTTAAAAACTGTAAAAGCTTTAAAAAGAGACTCCAATAAGCATTTAAAGTGACAGTATATCATAAAAAACACTACAACATGATGATATTTTAACATTACAATCCAATATGAACATATGTGTAAATAAAAATTATGATATGTTGGATTTATGCCTGTTTTATGATACAAAATACCGGGTAACAAACAACCCAGTACTCAAGGGGTTAATACAAATCACAAAACCATTGCTTATGAACAAACACTCTATATACGAATTGTCTATAAATATGTCATATTTTAACACTAAATAAACACATATTTATTTATTGAGCCTATAAATACAATTGTCATATATTTTTAATATCAAAATATATTAATAAAGAAAAAATATTTATATATAGCTCTCAGTTTTCTTGCAGTACCTGGTTACAGGCAGTTGTTCATGCGCTTCCCCCTCATTATAATATTTATGACGTTCACATTTCCTATTGGCTCCTAGGGCCCTCTCATCCGTAAAGCTTGGTCTGGCTGTTCCCTGAGCAGATATATGTTGCAGCAAAAGAGCAAGATTTATGGATCTGAACTGACTGCTTTAATGTGGGGGAGTGAAATATTTACATTAGTGTAGAAGTTAGGGAAACAAAGCTCCTGTAGAGTTTTTACTGCATTTTCCTAACTTAGAGCACCTGCTTTACATGGGGCTCTATGTGCCTAAATGAGACATATATTGGAAGCACATGTACACTGTAGCTTTGCATACTTTATACTTTTTCATATTTACAAGTAGGCTTCTATTTATATCAAGTTTTTGTTAAGTTTTTCACTTGTACTTCTTTTAACACTCTTTCCAATAATTCCAACTCCCGAGTACTTGTTTTGCACTCACATTTAATACACTTTCAGCCTCATTAAATTCGGGCTACATTTTAAAACATAGCCCGTATCGTAGAAAGTAGGACTTACGGCTATTAAATTAGCCTTGTAAACCGACCTGCCAACGACTTGCGGGTTAAAACGCAGGGCGGACGAAAAATGCCTATGGGACGTGAAACTTCCGCAGCCCGCAACCCTTTGAACTTTCAAGCTCATATCCCTTTCGTTCTAATTTTGCTATTAAATTGCACAAAGTCCACCGCAAGCTAGCCCAGTAACATGCAAATAAAAGGCCAAAGCCCAATGAGTGCTCTGAAGGACTCGCAAAGGCTTGTACAGCCCTTACAATTGTTGCGGGAGCAGCTAAAGAGACCCCAGTTCTGACCCTCAAACCTCCCTCCGTCCCCTAAAACTCCCCCCTGCTCTCCAAACAAATCCCCATTCTGCAGGGGTGCCGCAGGCTCCTTAAATCACCTCTCGCTCAGGGTTTTCGATCACACCAGTCGTGGGGGTACTCCAAGTACCCTGCCGGCACATAAAATTAACCCCCCTAACACTACAATAGAACCCTCTAAGTGCTACGCTATTAACCCTTTCCTACCCTATCCCATTCTATTAACCCACCCTCTACCCTATCATATTAATCCCCTTCTACCCTATCCTATTAACCCCTACACTATCCTACCTAACCCCCTAATAAAATTCCTAGCTCCCCACTAATTACACAAAATAAAAAAAACACTAATTACACAAAATAAAAAAACAACATTTCTGAAAAAAACTGCATTACACAAAATAAAAAAAACACATTGCACAAAATAATAAAAATTAATTACATAAAATAAAAAATCTACATAAACGACATAAAAAAAACGACATTACTGGGAATAAAAAAAAACTACATTACCGACAATACAAAAACCTAGATTACAAAGAAAAAAAAACAGCCTTACTAAAAATAGAAAAGGGTTAATTAGACCACTGACCTAGCCAAAATGCCCCTCCAGTGACGTCCAGAGATGCTTTGGTCTTCAGTTGGTGTTCAAAAAAAAAAAAAAAAACTCCTCCTTGGAGGATCTCCCCGCAACAAATGAAGGTTCCCGCGCATGCTCTTTTTAAAAAATAGAAATGGTGCCTTCTTGAAACAACTGTACGTGGATAGGATTCGCAGCTTGTGTATAATCCAACCTTGGCTTTGCATAAAAGCTTCATAATGCAGCGGGCATAAGCTTTAAGGAAGCCATGTTTAAAATGGTTTATGGATTGAAGAGTGAGACATTTGTGGGCACATTTGCATGTCTTTGCTCATATTTGGGGGTGTTTTTCTGCTATGGGGACAGGACAACTGCACAGAATGAAAGGGACGATGGACGGGGCCATGTACCGTCAAATCTTGGGTGAAAACCTCCTTCACTCAGCCAGGGCATTGAAAATGGGTTGTGGATGGGTATTCCAGCATGACAATGACCCAAAATACACAGCCAAGGAAGCAAAGGAGTTGCTCATGAAGAAGCCTAGCCAGTCTCCAGACCTTAATCCGATAGAAAATCTGTGGAGGGAGCTGAACGTTGGGGTTGCCAAACATCAGCCTCAAAACCTTAATGACTTGGGCCCTCAATCAATTGTGATTTAGCCAATTGAATAGTGCTCTAAATAAGCACATAACCTATTTTTTTTAATAAGTTTTTAGTTAGTGAAAACCTTGTTTTTGGATAGATGTTTACTAACTAAAAACTTCTTTAAAAAAAATAGGTTATGTGCTTATTTAGACACCTATTCAATTGGCCAAATTGCAATTGAATGAGGGCCTTGGAGAGGATCTGCAAAGAGGAGTGGGACAAAATCCCTCCTGAGATGTGTGCAAACCTGGTGGCCAACTAAAAGAAACATCTGACCTCTGTGATTGCCAACAGGGGTTTTGCCACCAAGTACTAAGACGAAGGGGTCAAATACTTATTTCCCTCATTGACCTGCAAATCAATTTATAACTTTTTTTACATGCATTTTTTTTTTTTTGTTATTCTGTCTCTCAGTGTACAAAATGGCGGGATGAATATAAACTAAATAAATTTTATTAAATATGACAGCGACGTCTTTAAAAACAGGGGATATTAAAAACTCTAATAAAGGGAATAAAACAAGGGCAGATGTAAGGGATAGCAAGTAACCCTATAGCACTGATATTGTGCAATGTAGGACTCTAAAGTGAGTGGTTCTTGCTATTCACACCTAGCGGGCAGGCCAAGACACTTACAAAAAGTTCCCAGGGCAAAAAAAGCCCTATAATATTATAAATGATGTATATATAAAGCACCCTTATGCTGAGATGAAAATCCTCCACATATCTAGAGGATGACTTAAATAAAGCAATATTTATGCAAAAACATAGGTAAAAAGATGCCTTACTGATAGACTTATTGTGCTTTTATACAGGTACCAAGAAACTGTACCTATATAAGCAGGGTTGGCAAAAAGCTCAACTTGGAGCACAAATGAAGTTATCCTGAACAGCTATATATTACACAGCATAGGGTTCAAGCTGTGTCTGTGTGCACAAATAGGTAACTGGCTGCCATATGGTACAACAAGTACCTAAAGATGTGTGTGCAACAATAGAGGCTGTTCCCAGGCTTAAAGGTCGTACAGGAGGTGCTATCAGGTATTTTCAGACATATTATGCCACTAGTGGGATATAAGGGGCTTTAAGCTAGGCCATAACTGCAGCAGATTCGCGCTTCCTGGAAAGCTTGGCCGCTAGGTTTGCAACGCGCATGCGCACGTCTAACGTGATGACGTACGCAGCGTGGTTGCTAGGAGCCTGACGCGTTTCGACGTATCACGTCTTTGTCAAAGTCAATTTCCCTTTGACAAAGACGTGATACGTCGAAACGCGTCAGGCTCCTAGCAACCACGCTGCGTACGTCATCACGTTAGACGTGCGCATGCGCGTTGCAAACCTAGCGGCCAAGCTTTCCAGGAAGCGCGAATCTGCTGCAGTTATGGCCTAGCTTAAAGCCCCTTATATCCCACTAGTGGCATAATATGTCTGAAAATACCTGATAGCACCTCCTGTACGACCTTTAAGCCTGGGAACAGCCTCTATTGTTGCACACACATCTTTAGGTACTTGTTGTACCATATGGCAGCCAGTTACCTATTTGTGCACACAGACACAGCTTGAACCCTATGCTGTGTAATATATAGCTGTTCAGGATAACTTCATTTGTGCTCCAAGTTGAGCTTTTTGCCAACCCTGCTTATATAGGTACAGTTTCTTGGTACCTGTATAAAAGCACAATAAGTCTATCAGTAAGGCATCTTTTTACCTATGTTTTTGCATAAATATTGCTTTATTTAAGTCATCCTCTAGATATGTGGAGGATTTTCATCTCAGCATAAGGGTGCTTTATATATACATCATTTATAATATTATAGGGCTTTTTTTGCCCTGGGAACTTTTTGTAAGTGTCTTGGCCTGCCCGCTAGGTGTGAATAGCAAGAACCACTCACTTTAGAGTCCTACATTGCACAATATCAGTGCTATAGGGTTACTTGCTATCCCTTACATCTGCCCTTGTTTTATTCCCTTTATTAGAGTTTTTAATATCCCCTGTTTTTAAAGACGTCGCTGTCATATTTAATAAAATTTATTTAGTTTATATTCATCCCGCCATTTTGTACACTGTATATTTGGGGTGGAAAACACCCAGGGAAATCTAAATCCTCACTTTTCTCTCTTTGATATTCTGTCTCTCACTGTTAAAATACACCTACAATTAAAATTATAGACTGATCATTTCTTTGTCAGTGGAATCAGCAGGGGATCAAATACTTTTTCCCCACATGGCCGACGAAAAAAAATGAAAACGAGGCTACAAGACCACGGACCGCGCAAAACACTGCCAAACGCATAGGCACATTACACATCACACTACGACCTACAAAATACACTATTACAAAAGCCGGAAAATGCTCACAAGACGCATAACACATTAATAACATTACGACTATACAATTCTGCTTTATACAATAAACCAACAGCTTTACCTTGCGCACGCAGCCTATTTAGAATGCACACTTCAAACATTCATTACACTTTATAAGCAGGGCACCAACACTCACAATGTATATTCTATGCAGACGGAAAATACAAACACATTGTTAGCTCTTCAGCCTGTTGCTCGCTGCATATATCAATTATAAATAATTAAAGTATATTAATTCAAGAAATCATTCATTACTATTTAACTACATATACATAAAAATATATATCTCTCTTAGAGGACCAAAAGTAAACGTCAGGAGAGGCTAGCAATGAGCGCCGAAGGCGCTCATTGCGAGGCATGCGATGAGCGCCAAAGGCACTCAGCTCAAGCCTCGCAATGAGCGCCGAAGGTCCTCACACTACAAAACGGTTTACATTATGTGTCAAACAGCATTCACATGCTTTGAAATTTTATTGCCCCGTCATTTTTGACGGGCAAGTCGCTAGTATATATATATTTGTTATAGTATCTTAAAGTATAATATGTGGTCCCATCAGTTCCCAGTTGTCTCCCTCTCACATCTTGTCACTGTAGGTGCTTGACTCTTCTGAAAACCGGATCTCACAAAATCATGCAAGATTATCTTGTGTGATGTCATGAGACCCCACTTTTAAAAGAATCCATCAGGGACAAGAGGGGAGACAACTGGGAAGTGATGGAAGTTGAGAGGTTGGGTAAAATGTGGAGAGAATGTGTCAGCCCGCCCCCCCCCCCCCCCACGCACTTTTTACACCCTTGGTTGGAATCAATGGAGAGAAATTTAGAATGGAGAATATGGGATTATAGGCTATAAAGCCATGGGAAGAGAGCAGGTTACTTTTCTGTGTAACTTAACAGCATACTGTATTTAGCATTTGTATAGTTTGAAAGGGCTTTGCCAATATATGCTTCATTACACAAACATTTCCATTAACATTTTTCAGAATTTAAGAAGCAATTCCTGTCAATAAAATTATTTCTCAAAGGATATTTTTTAGTCTTAAAATAAACTAAAGAATGCATTTGATTACATGCATGCCACTGTGTGAAAAAGTAAAAAAAAAAAAATAAGTGGTCAGATTTTTAATCATATTGTTAAAAAGTTATTTTTTTTTTTACTCTAGCATGAAACAGGTAATGTAATTTAGAAGTGATTTCCAAACAGTCAACAGTTCCACCTTCCCTCAATTTCGCAAACTGTTGTCAGTCAAAAAAGGATAGGGAGAAGAAATTCACCCAACTGTGAAAAAAGGGACAAATTGGAAATCCAAAATACACATGTTAAGACTGATATACTTAAGAACATTAACTGCATGCATAGCTACCTTAATGTTTGTATGTTATTTAAAATGATTGATTGTAATGTTGAGAGCTCTGATGCAAGTTAAAAGAGATAATGTTTGCACGACCTTGGTTGATTCAGATAGATAGGTTGATTTCTTTGTTTGTTTTGGACTATGCTGCACCATGTAACAGAAATTGTCTCAGTTCCAACTCAAGTTTAAAAGAGGTCTCTGGGATTCAAAAATATTACTGGAGCAGAAAGCAGAATTTCAGTAGCCTTTAATAAAATCAAGCACCCAAAAACAGAGCATGGAAATCCAACCATCTAGGAAAAGAACATAGTTCAACCACTTCTGTCTTAACCAGCAGATTCTCTTTGTTGGACAGGGTACAACATAGGTATAAGGAAAATATAATAGTTACATTTACACAAAGTAACTAAACACATTAACAAAAAATAATTAAACAGTGGTGCCATTTAATAACTAATTTAGATAATTTGTTCAGAAGGCCAAGTTAATTTTATTACTTAGGAAGGTTGCATCATATCTGATTGGTTAGTAGCTGCTCATCCATTATAAACTATCCCATTGCTATAAAGGTAGTTAAAGAGAAAGATGCAAGCCCTTATTCAATTGAACAATTGTTAGTTACTGGAGCTTGTAATGTAGCCCGTAAACTAATTTGCTATTGATTTGGCATCTTTTAGCTACATGCAAACAGTTTGCAGGTTACAGACTGAAAATCCCTGCGGTTGTCAAATCGTAACTCCAAACCAGCTAAACCTTTGATCTTTCAAGTCCATAAATGTTACAATCCCTATTCAATTGCTACAATTCCTCAAGTCCGCAATAGTTTTTACACCCGTAAATAGCAAATGTAGAATAAAATCCTACGGGAACCAGAAAAAATTGCAAAGTGGTTAGACACCTGATCGTAGCACTGTAAAAGCAAATAAAACATCAATACTGCACTTTAAAAGACAGGGAAAATCCTACGAGTACCAGAAAGGACTCGCAAGGGGGGGTTAAACACCTGATTGTAGCACTGTAAATGCAAATAAAAAAATCAATACTGTATTTTAAAATATGGGAAAAACGATGAAAGTCATTATAATTAATTGCATAACAGTCTCAAGCTCCCAAATCTGCAATATTTTTTTTTTTTACGTTTCATTTACGAGATATCAATCTCAGTATTTAAGGAGTTAATACATATCAGGCCACCCACATTTCCTTCATTCATTTTTATTATTTTGTACATTGCCGAATTGTGAGTCTGATCGCATATCAGACTTCTAAATGCTAATTGATTGACGTTTAACCGCCATGTTTTTACTGACATCTCATTTACTATTGGCTGTTTCTAAATCAGTAGTTATGGCCTTGCTTAATCATGCCCTGAAATGCTACTTACGGGTGCATGGTTTACGGTTTAGGCTTTCAGCCAGGTAGCTGCCAGCTTGATCAATTGAATCGCTCTGTTATTGTTGCAATTAAATAGGGATCGCAAATACAAGTAACAATACAATGACAATAGACATTCACATCTTGTCATAAACAACAATGTAACCATAATAGCATTAATAACATTAGTAACGTCCATAACAATAATAACATTAAAAGAACATTGACATTAATGACATAACATTAAGGTGCATACTTTTAATATGCTGTATACTGCATTTAAATGGGAATGTGTTATCTTTTTAACACATATGGATTATTTGGACAAAAATGTGAACATTTAAGAAAAACATTTTCTTGACTTCAAATCACTCATATTTAATCATGGATGCATGACAGAATATTTTTAAAGCATTGGCCATTTAAAGGACAACTGTGGTCATTTTTATCTGTATGGTATTTTCAGTAGCCATTATATCCACTTCCTCACTGCAGGGTTCCATCCTCTTTTCTAAGCTCATGCTTTCTCCCGTTTATTAGATGCCTTCTTAAAAAACGGCGATCGGCAACCAATTACACTTAAACAGCCTTATATGCACACTTTTAAAGGGGCCTCATGTTCTTTAAATCTTGGTAATGGAGCTTTAGATAAGGAAGAGTACAGATGTGCATTATATACTAATTTTAGATAAATACAATGTAAGTGGAGTGGTGCATTTATGAAAAGAGGCATGCTCTCACAAGAGAACAGTTTGGGGACACATAGGAAGTGCCTGTAGCCCTCATGTGGCTCTTGGGGTACCTGTTGAAAACAAATAAGATTTCCATTGGTCCTACTGAAAGCACTGACAGTTTTACTATTATGTACATAGAAACTTCTTCTGCATTTAAAGTCTCCTCCCATCCAAGAAAGTTGATCATCAGAATTCAAAAGGATAGATTCTATGTGCACAAAATTGCTTATAAAAGGTAATAATTTTCAAGATGTATTTGTTTCCATTGTAAAAACATTTTATATAACTTTCAAGTGTTTTCCTTCGAAATAAAGAAACTGCATTAGTCCTTTAACTATATATCTGTTTCAAGTGGTTTGCATTATGAACTGCAGCAGATTTGTTCCAGATTTGGCCAGAAAAATAGAAACACCCCACAGACATAACTAGAGATAATTAACAGATGCACACATTTCGAGCTCGAGACTTACAAGGCCTCATTCAATTGAGATTTAGCCTATTGAATAGGGCTCTATGTAAGCACAGAGCATATTTTTTTACAGATGCTTTTAGTTAATGAAGACCTTATTTTTGGATAGAAGTGCACTAACTAAAAACTTCTGTCAAAAATATAAAGAGCCCTATTCAATTGGCCAAATCGCAATTGAATGAGGCCCACAGCTGGTATGAAAGCAACTGCGCCCTTCCAATTGAATAGGGGCCACAGTATACTTCTGTGTATAAAAGAGAATGTGTATGTATTCACATGAAATCTAATATGACACTTAAAATATGGAGGTTAAAAGTGAATCAGTTAGCATTTAGAAGTCGAAGTCGATTGCAGACTTGCAATCCGGCAATGTACAAAATAATAAAAACACGTTCAATGGTCCCCTTATCTGTCTACCATGCAGGAGTTCAAAGGGAGAGAATCCCATGTAATCCTGAGGTACTTCTCTATAGGCAAAGAGAAGGTATGGGAGCAACCTTTGCCAACCCATCTCTGGCTCTGCTAAAGTACAGAGCATCATCCTCAGGGTCCCATTGAATCTTTCATACAGCCTATTTGTCTGGGGGTTATATTGGGAAAAGTTCAGGTTTGGGTATCTCTCATTGAACCCCATCCTGGAAAATACACTCAGTAATGCCTCTGCTACCTTGTCAGCAGAGATTTTAACTAGCGGGTTAGCCTCATTGATATCAGGTATCATAGTCCACTATAGTGAGAATTAACTGCTTCCTTGTCCTGCTAGCTAGGTGTCCTATAATATTGATAGCCACTTATTGGAAAGGGGAATCCATAACTGGCAGGGATGAAAGAGGGACCCTGGTCCCCTTTCCTGGGCGAACATACCGCTGACAGGCCTCACAGGAGTTACAGTAATTAGTGATATCACAATTAATCCAAGGCCAGAAAAACACCCTGTTAAGGCGATGCTGGGTACCCTTAACTCCCATGTACCCAGCTAAGGGCACCTCATGGGTTATCTTTTGGGGAATAATCATCTGCCTGCCAACCGCCCGGGACCCTTCTCCCTCAGGTTCAGTGGTGACCCTATCCAGTAGCCCTTTTTCCCACAAATACATCTCCCTTTTGAAACCTGTTTCCTGCAGCTCAGTCTTCCCAGCACCATCTAAGGTCTCATCTTTTACTAATTCTGTGGCTACCTCCTCCTCACAGTCCCAACCCAACCACCTGTTCCCCAGCAGGCAATGGAATAACCCCAGGTTTCGAGTGCTTGGTCTCCTCCTGACTCACTGGGTCCACAGGGTAGTTGTTGGCTGTTTGGGACTTGGTGACTGCATTCACATAATAGCTTTCCTTGTCCAAAGTCATTGCTCAGTAAAACATCTGTAGGTAATCCAGACATAACTCCCACCTCCCTTACCCTTTTCCCAGTGCCCCAATCCAAATGCAAGCAGGCAACTGGGATGGGAATTTTCTAGCCTCCCGTCACCCTCACTTTCATGCTTTTGGACAAAATGGCTGTATGTGGTACCCAATTCGAGTGTACCACAGTAACAGAAGCCCCAGTATCCAACAAACTATGGGCTGTTCTCCCTTGAATGAAAAACTTCTGGAATTGTTGGGTCCTGTTGCCCTCTGTACATTTCTGCACAGTATGGATGGGGTAACACAAATCCTCCTCTCTGAGTCTGGTCTCGTCACTGCAGGTTCTGTGGCATCCATGTTCCACTTCCCCAGAAAGTAATCTGGCTTGGCAGGGGGCTGGACTACCCTGCTTGGTATGTTGTGGCACTCTTTTCTGATATGCCCTTGTTGGTGGAAGCCATAGCACTCCAAGCCCCTCATGGTTTAAGTGCCATGGCGAGAACTGATAAGTCTTGTGGGGCGAAGGGCCACTCCTGTGGTCCCTGAGACTGGCTCTTGTCTTGTAGTGTAACATGCTTAGAGTGGGTGGCTACATGGTGAGACAGATGCTGGGACTGCCCCCCCCCCCCTTTGGTAGTGTGGTTGGGATCCTTTTTTTCTCTCTGTGCACCCTCTGTATCTCAGAGCTGTCTCTCTCTCTCTATGACCTCTACCTCTATCCCTCTCTCTCTGCCTCCTCTTTCTCTCCTTCCCTCCCTCACTCTCTCCCTCCCCCCCTCTCTCTTACCCCCTGGCTCACCTCACAATGATCAGTTAGGCAAGCAGTCTCTTACCCAGAAACACTTACCCCATATGGACAGATGGAGTAAAATTGCTCCAGTAGTATTACTCCCGTAGCTCCATCCAATGTAATTACTTCCCTCCCCTTCCACCAACTGTGACAGACATGCCTAATCAAATAGATGATCTCAGAGTAAGTGTCCCTAGCACCCCTGGTTATTGTACAGAACTTCTGCATGTTGGTTTCTGCATATCTGGCCAACAGTACTTTTTTTAATGTCCTCATACATTTGTTGTCCCTTAGGGATAGCCCAGAAAGCTTCACATGCCCTTCCACCAAGTTTGCTGACCAGAAGCCTAATCCACTTGGCTACTGGTACCTGGTATAGGTCACATTGTTGCTCAAGACATAGAGGAACCAAATTATGTCCCCTTTTACTCCTCAAAGTGCTTGAAACTGTTGTATGCCCCCCCTGCCCCTGGCAACAGACAGGTAGCCCTATTTTGCTTTCCTCCCCAGACTTCCAGGCTGAGCTTGTCTCCCAAGGTCATTAGCTGTCATTAGTTACACAAGGTATAGTGGCCTTCCATTTCTGGATTATTTTGTAAATTTCTTCTTCTACTCCTGCCAATTCCTCAAGAATAGGAACCAGGTCTGATAGGCCTGGTAAGGCCTCCTCCTCTGCCTCCTGCGCTTTGTCTGCTTACTGGAACTTATCACCCAGGACCAATTCCTGGATAATTTCTCCCTTAGTTGTTCCTGCCAGCCTGGAGAAGCCTCTCTTCCGAAATAGCTCCTTGATTTGACTACCGGACATGTCATACTTTGTCATCCTGCTTGTTTTTGAACAAAGTCTCAGCACTACATTACACTATTACCCTAAGTATACCCCATTAACCCATTAACCCTAACTATAACCCATTAACCTTAACTGTACCCCATTAACCCTAGCTAAATCCCATTAACCCTAACTGTACCCCATTAACCCTAATTGTACCCAATAAACCCCTACCCTATTAACCCCTATCCTACCCTATACCATTCTATTAACTCCCCTCTAACTAATTAACCCCCTTTAAATAATTAACCCCTCTTTAATTAATTAACCCTATTTAACCCTCACCATACCTAATTAACCCTATCATTAACCACTTTACCCCATCTAGACATATTTAACCCCATCTAGACATATTTAACCCCATCTAGTCCTATTTAACCCCATCTAGTCCTATGTACCCCTATCTAGTCCTATTTAATCCTAACTGGGCCTATTTAACGCCAAATGTACCCAGTAAACCCCTATCCTATAACCCCCCTTCTGCCCTATCCTTATAAACCCTAGTCTACCTAGCCAATGCCTACCCTTTTGACCCCTACACTACCTACCTAACACCCTAATAAAATCCCTAACACCCCACTAATTACAACAAATAAACAACCCACCTAATTACAGAAAATAAAAAACAATTACTGAAAATAAAAATAAATAACTACACAAATTAATAAAACTACATTACAGAACATAAAAAAAATAAAAAAATTACAGAAAATAAAAAATACTAAATTACACAAAATAAAAAAACGTTACATAAAATAAAAAAGCCTACATTACACCAAATAAAAACATACATTACATCCAATAAAACCCCTAAATACATCCAATAAAACACCTAAATACAAACAATGAAAACCCCTAAATACATCCAATAAAAATACCTAAATTCATACAATAAAAAAAAACTAAATTTCACCTAAAACAAGCCCCCTTACTAAAACTTAAATGGGGTAAATTAGACCACTTAACTTTCCCAAACGCCCCTCCAGCGACGATGGTCTTCTGTGCTACATCCCTAGACAAGGGTTCAATTAAAAAATGTCCACATGTCCGGCACCCCTACAAAAAAGAAACAATAATATTAATACATAAATACATACAACATGTATTATAATAAATTCTAAAAAGTACACTTATCTGTCCCAAATGCCCATCCAGCGATGCCCCGTCCTCCTCGAAATCTGCCCCACAAGTAGGAGGCAATTGAATAGCTAAGTAACTGGCTCTCTCCACTTGCACACCAAGATCTCAAAAAAGTATCAATTGAATGAGGCCCAAGGTGTTTTTAGCCAAGGCACTGCATAGTCCATGCATACTGTTTACATATTATTAGAAACCTAGGGAAATGCACAAGACAATGGGAGAAAAAATAGGAGTGCTTCTCAAGATGTTGTGTGGCTTTTGTTCAGTTTTTCATATTCCCAAAAAAGGAGAAACAGGTAACAAATTAAGAGAGCTTCTCCAGATAAATGTTTAGGAAATCAACATGAACAGATTAATGCATTAAAATAAAACTTGACACATTTAAGTGACATCAGTAAGTTGACCATATAGAACAATAATCTCCACCTGTGTATCAATGTCAGGACTGTATATACAAATCAAGTTTTGCATTTTGTTGAAGAATTGGAAAGTATCAGAAGTTGCAGTACAAAACCATTAGCACTAGAGGGCACACTATATCACACCAGATACTCAAATCCCTTCTGAACATATGGCTGGAATAGTCAATTATGTATTAAATTCATTAAGATTCAAATGTCATTTTGAAGCTGGAGTCAAAGTCCTAAATCCACCTTTATATGTGGAAACACATGCAAATATTTTTGCAGAATGGCAACCAGAAGGCTGAAAGGTTAAATAATGAAGGGATGTGTGAAAAAACAATCAGTTACTTGCTGTCTAGATGAACATTTTGTAGCTTTAGTTGAGATGTGGTCTGAAGTCCTGGTTCAGACTCAGGTCCTCTTCTTTACTACCCATTATATAGTCTCAATCTTAACCCTGTTTTTATTTTGTGAAACAAGTTATGTTTGCACTTCTGAGATTCATTAGGGAGCAAGGCAGTGTAGAGTTTAGGAGGTGTCTGAAGACCTTGGAAAAGAGAGACTTGTAAACATTATATTCAAGCAAATAGATTTATTAAAAAGTAACTTTATAGATTGTCTTATTAGCATGTAGGTGTTATTAGGATAAAAAAAAACATGTAGCATTTAAATACAATACTGTGTTCCAGTACTGTCAAACAGTTCTGAGTCTGCTTACATTGGTAGATAACTGCAAGTGGTCCTGCCTTGAACTGTTATTAAAACATGCAAATATATAAATATATAGAATATTTACTATATATAGACACTCAGCTTGTTTTATATGCACACATGATATGTACATTATGCACTTAATACAGTATCATCAATCCATATAATTTATGTGTGTCAAAAATATGCTAAGTAGTTGCTCTAAGTGTAGATAATGAAGTTCAAATGTCATTGGGTGCTACCCAATGGATAACTTGTGAACATTACAGAAATAAGGATAGAAAATAACCCCTGTTATTGGAGCACACAAAAATTCTGATCTCTCCTAGGAGAGAAATACATTTAAAAGATAACCTTTATTTGGGTCAGTAAAATAGATTTTTTAAATATGCAGACGCTATGAAGAGAATAAATGGTCTTATATAAATCAGTAAGAATATTTGATGGCTGAATTCATTATCCCTATGAAACAAAAAAATGCATATACTGATAAAAACAGTAAAGTGCTAAGAGTAATAGGAGATACCAAAAGGTAAGTAATAATGCTAAAGTGCTAGAGGTGATCAGTAGTGAGATGATAAGGTGCTGAATAAAGTGCTTAGTAGTAGGACATATGATAATAAGGTGCTAAAAAATGGTTAAGTGCTAATGTAAGGGCATATATTTTGTCCATGGGGTCGATATCCTCAACCCCCCTCCTCATCCTCAGTAAAGGGTTGTTGTAAATGGAACATAATCTGATTGGACTAATGTGGTAAGTGGGGTTCCTCAGGGTTCAGCATTAGGTCCTCTCTTTTTTAACATATTTATTAATGACTTAGAGGTGGTACTGGAAAGTAGTGTCTCAATTTTCGCTCATGACACGAAGTTGTGCAAGGTAATTAAATCAGATAATGATGTGCTTTCCCTCCAAAGGGATTTACATAAAATTGAGGAATGGGCATCTAAATGGCAGATGAGATTTAAAACGAATAAATGTAAAGTTATGCATCTAGGAAGGAAAAATAGCCATGCAATTTATACTCTTAATGGAGAAAATCTAAAGGTATCAGATATTGAAAGGGATTTGGGAGTGCTTGTGGACAACCACATAGGTAACAGTGTTCAAAGCCAAGCAGCAGCTGCAAAGGCAAATAAAATATTAGCATGTATTAAGAAGGGTATATCATAACTCTTATAAGGTAATATTGGGAATAAAGTATAATATATTAAGTCTCTCATTTATTAGGTACTTGTACCTCACAACGACGATTAAAACATTAAAACCAAGGAAAGGAAGGGTATACTAAAAACAAGCCTTCCACGAGGCCTAAAAAGACCCAATTTTTTATAGGATAAACAATATCTCAATATCTAGTAACCACTTTAATCAGTATGAGGTTGTAGCTTGCTACATTTATAGTTTGGCGCTCAAAATAGCCATTGTATATCACAGGTGAATCACCTATTACTTCCTCTATATAAATCCCATCCCCTCCATTATTATTCAAAAAGTATGGTAGTTTTATGAGCCTCTATCAGGACCATACAAAAAGATTTTGGGCACACTTAATTTAATTGGTTTCCATAGAAATTCACTGAATAAAGTGCTATATCAATTCATAAGAAACAGGGTGCGTGCCACTGTGGACCGCATTGGACGCTTCCGCCTGACGCGTTTCGAAGTCACACAGGAAGTCTTTCTCAAAGGGCAAACAAGGGAGTGGCATTAGCGTGAGGTTTATATACACAGCGGTTGCTACGGCAACCATAAGCAATTCCAAAGCGTGTCAAATGCAAGAAAGAAGGGCGAATGGAGCAGTGTAAAAATATATATATAAGATAGGTTTTAAATATATAAGTCAGAATTGTAAGGGTCCCTTACAAGATACTTTATTTATGTATTGATTTCACTAGTACTATACACATATGGTTACCCACTAACTTGGGTCTATTATAGATAGTTCTATGCCCCTTTATTTATCTCATTGCTGTATTAGGGCTGTGATCTGTTTCCATCCTTTTTCCCTTATTTTACTGCTGCTATTAGTGTTTTTCAACACTTTGATCACAATTCTGACTTATATATTTAATACCTATCTTATATATATATATATATATATATATATATATATATATATATATATATTTTTTTTTTTTTTTTTTTACACTGTTCCATTCGCCCTTCTTTTTTGCATTTGACACGCTTTGGAATTGCTTATGGTTGCCGTAGCAACCGCTGTGTATATAAACCTCATGCTGACGCCACTCCCTTTTTTACCCTTTGAGAAAGACTTCCTGTGTGACGTCGAAATGCGTCAGGCGGAAGCGTCCAATGCGGTCCACAGTGGCACGCATCTATAGACGCTGGTTGCTTTGCTCTGTTCACTTCGTGCTCTTTTAAACATTTTGTGCCGTAGAAATCCTCTATTATAAGATTGCTCTGTACCACACAAACCTAAGAACTCTTTCTAAATGAGAGTGCCCTGTTTTGATATAGCACTTTATTCAGTGAATTTCGAAGGAAACCAATTAAATTAAGTGTGCCCAAAATCTTTTTGTATGGTCCTGATAGAGGCTCATAAAACTACCATACTTTTTGAATAATAATGGAAGTGATAGGATTTAAATAGAGGAAGTAATAGGTGATTTACCTGTGATATACAATGGCTATTTTAAGCTCCAAACTATAACAGTAGCAAGCTACAACCTCATACTTATTAAAGTGGTTACTAGATATTGAGATATTGTTTATCCTATAAAAAATCCGGTCTTTTTAGGCCTAATGGAAGGCTTGTTTTTAGTATACCCTTCCTTTCCTTGGTTTTAATGTTTTAATCGTTGTTGTGAGGTACAAGTACCTAATAAATGAGAGACTGAATATATTATACTTTATTCCCAATATTACCTTATAAGAGTTATGATATACCATTATTAGAGTGAAAAACTCATGGGACTTGGAAAATCCATTTTTACTTAAATGTAGTAAGAAGGGTACAGAAGCAAAGGAAGCAAATATAATTCTGCCACTATACAAATCCCTAGTACGCCCTCATTTAGAATATGAAGTCCAATTTTCGGCACCAGTTCATAAAAAAGACATTTTAGAGCTGGAAAAGGTACAGAGGAGGGCAACAAAACTAATAAGGGGAATGGAGGGACTAAGTTTTGAAGAAAGACTAACCAAATTAAACTTATTTTCTCTAGAAAAAAGGCATCTAAGTGGAGATATGATTACCTTATGTAAATACATCCAGGTTCAGTATAAAGATTTGTCAAGGGAGCTTTTTGTGCCAAGGGGTTTTCAACTGACAAGAGGACATCCCTTGAGGTTAGAAGTAAAAAGATTCCACCTTAAAGAAAGAAAAGGGTTCTTCACAGTAAGAGTGGTTAATCTGTGGAATTCTCTACCAGAGGAGGTGGTGACAGAGGATTTGATAGAAATAAATCCAGTCCCCTTTTAAAGTTATCTAATTAAAAAGGGAATTAAGGGTTATCCTGGATAATTAGAGAGAGAGTATTGATCCAGGGAGAAATCCAATCGGCAGTATCTGGGGTCAGGAAGGATTTTTTTTTTCCTTTGAGATTATTGGCTAAGTTTCATTCCTTTTTTTTCTGTTTGCCTTCCTCTGGATTATTTAATATTTTTTTTTTTTTAATAAATAATGAAATAATTGATTAATTATCAATTAACAACTAATTAATTAATAACTAATCTGCATATTGCATATCAGAGGAGATCTTAAAAAGTTTAACTTGATGGACTGAAGGTCTTTTTTCAACCTTAATTACTGTGGGCCTCATTCTATTATCGGCCATAAAACGTCCGCAAGGCTGCGATTCCTCGCGGGGGTTCCGTTTTCTTGCAATTCAATTATACGGCCCCGCAAGGATCTCCCCTTACAGCCGGCCGTATATCTTGCAACCGGCCGTAAGCTCAGAAATCTTTAAACGCAAAAATAAATTCAAGACGGCACTGTACAGCTCTGTAAATGCTAGGGATCATATTGGGGGACATGAGGATTAATAGCAACCCCCTCTCAAGCTTGCACATCAGCTCAAATCCGAGTTTACATTAACTGTTTATTTTCTGGCCGCAGCGTGGGCGGGTCTGAGGTGCTCCAAGACCTCGGGACTTTTTACATCGATATGTGACATAAATTAAAAAATAATTTATTTACGGATTTGAGTGTAGGGGAATGTTGTGCTATTTTTGCTAACACCTATAATCACTTTATAGTCTCCTCAGAGTGCAGGATGGCTTTATTTCGGCTTTATAATGTGCTTAATTGGTGCTAGCGGGACCTTTTTGCTGCAAGTAAGCTGCGGCTCGGTTTTAGCCTTGAAGAGAGGATTCCCGGAGCAATTGAATAGCAACTAGGATTTTCTTGCGGGCGTAACTCTTGCGGCCGTTTTAGATTAAAGGCTTTCCTCCGGCGCGAGCGGCCGCAAGGGAAAGCAAGGCGCCGGCCGCAAGCCTGCCGGAATCCCCGGCCGGAGGGGAATAGAATAGCCGAATAGCTTGCGGCCGGTCCTCGCGGCCCCGCATCTCCTACGGCCGATAATAGAATGAGGCCCTATGTAACTATGTAACTATGTAACTATCAATACTCATATATGAAAGTTTGAGGTATTGACAGATAGTGA
Organism: Discoglossus pictus; assembly: GCA_027410445.1. Classification (NCBI taxonomy): domain Eukaryota; kingdom Metazoa; phylum Chordata; class Amphibia; order Anura; family Alytidae; genus Discoglossus; species Discoglossus pictus. The sequence continues at coordinate 135,598,501 of CM050169.1, forward strand.
TGTTGTAAACATAAATTTTCGGTTTGCGAACCGCGAACGCTATCCGCCGCAAATGTTCGCAAACCGGCGAACCCGGCGAAACGCCATAGACTTCAATGGGCAGGCGGATTTTAAAACCCACAGGGACTCTTTCTGGCCACAATAGTGATGGAAAAGTTGTTTTAAGGGGACTAACACCAGGACTGTGGCATGCCGGAGGGGGATCAATGTCAAAACTCCCACGGAAAATTACATAGTTGATGCAGAGTCTGGTTTTAATCCATAAAGGGCATAAATAACCTAACATCCCCCTCCATCATCATCCTCCCCTGTATCTCTTTCCCCCTTCCTCATTACCCTCCCCTGTGTCTCATCCCCCCTCCCTCATCATCCTCCCACCTCCCTCATCATCCTCCCCTGTATCTCTTTACCCCCTCCCTCATCATCCTCCCCTGTGTCTCTTCCCCCCTCCATCATCTTTCCCCCCTCCCTCATCATCCTCCCCTGTGTCTCTTTCCCCCCTCCCTCATCAACTTCCCCTGAGTCTCTTCCCCCCCTCCCTCATCATCCTCCCCTGTGTCTCTTTCCCACCTTCCTCATCACCCTCCCCTGTATCTCTTTACCCCCTCCCTCATCATCCTCCCCTGTGCCTGTTTCCCCCTTCCCTCATCATCCTCCCCTGTGTCTTTTCCCCCTCCCTCATCATCCTCCCCCCTCCCTTAATGATAAGGGGGGGGGGAGAGAGACACAGGGATAAGTGTGATGGGTGTTAGAGTAAGGGGTGTTAGGGATAAGGGTGAGGGGGTTAGGGATAAGTGTGATGGGTGTTAGGGTAAGGGATGTTAGGGTTAGGTGTTAGGGTAAGGGCTGTTAGGGATAAGTGTAAGGGGTATTAGGATTAGGTGTTAGGTTGAGGGGTGTTAGGGATAAGTGTGGGGGGTTTTAGGTATTAGGGATAAGTGTGAGAATGTTAGGGTTAGGTGTTAGGTTGATGGGTGTTATGGATAAGTGTGAGGGGTGTTAGGTCTTAGGGATACGTGTGAGAATGTTAGGGTTAGGTGTTAGGGTAAGGGCTGTTAGGGATAAGTGTAAGGGGGTATTAGGGTTAGGTGTTAGGGTGAGGCATGTTAGGAATAAATGTGAGGGGTGTTAGGTCTTAGGGATACGTGTGAGAATGTTAGGGTTAGGTGTTAGGTTAATGGGTGTTATGGATAAGTGTGAGGGGTGTTAGGTTTAGGGTAAGGGGTGTTAGGGATAAGTGTGATGGGTGTTAGGGTAAGGGTTGTTAGGGTTAGGTGTTAGGGTAAGGGCTGTTAGGGATAAGTGTGAGGGGGTAGTAGGGTTAGGTGTTAAGGTGAGGCATGTTAGGAATAAGTGTGAGGGGTGTTAGGTCTTAGGGATAAGTGTGAGAATGTTAGGGTTAGGTGTTAGGTTGATGGGTGTTATGGATAAGTGTGAGGGGTGTTAGGTTTAGGGTAAGGGGTGTTAGGGATAAGTGTGATGGGTGTTAGGGTAAGGGATGTTAGGGTTAGGTGTTAGGGTAAGGGCTGTTAGGGATAAGTGTAAGGGGGTAGTAGGGTTAGGTGTTAGGGTTAGGCATGTTAGGAATAAGTGTGAGGGGTGTTAGGTCTTAGGTATAAGTGTGAGAATGTTAGGGTTAGGTGTTAGGTTGATGGGTGTTATGGATAAGTTTGAGGGGTGTTAGGGTTAGGGTAAGGGGTGTTAGGGATAAGTGTGATGGGTGTTAGGGTAAGGGTTGTTAGGGTTAGGTGTTAGGGTAAGGGCTGTTAGGGATAAGTGTAAGGGGGTATTAGGGTTAGGTGTTAGGGTGAGGCATGTTAGGAATAAGTGTGAGGGGTGTTAGGTCTTAGGGATAAGTGTGAGAATGTTAGGGTTAGTTGTTAGTGTGAGGGATGTTAGGGTTAGGTGTTAGGGATAAGTGTGAGGGGTGTTAGGGTTAGGGTAAGGGGTGTTAGGGATAAGTGTGAGGGGTGTTAGGGTTAGGGTGAGGGGTGTTAGGGATAAGTGTGAGGGGTCTTGGGGTTAGGTGTTAGGGTGAGGGGTGTTAGGGATAAGTGTAAGGGGTGTTAGGGTTAGGTGTTAGGGTGAGGGATGTTAGGGATAGGTGTTATGCATATGTGTGAGGGGTGTTAAGGTTAGGGTAAGGGGTGTTAGGGATAAGTGTGAGGGGTGTTAGGGTTAGGGTGAGGGGTGTTAGGGATAAGTGTGAGGGGTGTTAGGGTCAGATGTTAGGGTGAGGGGTGTTAGGGATAAGTGTAAGGGGTATTAGGGTTAGGTGTTAGGGTGAGGGATGTTAGGGTTAGGTGTTAGGGATAAGTGTGAGGGGTATTAGGGTTAGGGTGAGGGGTGTTAGGGATAAGTGTGAGGGGTGTTAGGGTTAGGGGTTAGGTGTTAGGGTGAGGGGTGTTAGGGATAAGTGTGAGGGGTGTTAGGGTTATGGTGAGGGGTGTTAGGGATAAGTGTAAGGGGTGTTAGGGTTAGGTGTTAGGGTGAGGGATGTTAGGGTTAGGTGTTAGGGATAAGTGTGAGGGGTGTTAGGGTTAGGGTAAGGGATGTTAGGGATAAGAGTGAGGGGTGTTAGGGTTAGGGTGAGGGGTGTTAGGGATAAGTGTGAGGGATGTTCGGGTTAGGTGTTAGGGATAAGTGTGAGGGGTGTTAGGGTTAGGTGTTAGGGTGAAGGGTGTTAGGGACAAGTGTAAGGGGTGTTAGGGTTAGGTGTTAGGGTGAGGGATGTTAGGGTTAGGGGTTAGTGATAAGTGTGAGGGGTGTTAGGGTTAGGGTAAGGGGTGTTAGGGATAAGTTTGAGGGGTGTTAGGGTTAGGGTGAGGGGTGTTAGGGATAAGTGTGACGGGTGTTAGGGTTAGGTGTTAGGGTGAGGGGTGTTAGGGATAAGTGTAAGGGGTGTTAGGGTTAGGTGTTAGGGTGAGGGATGTTAGGGTTAGGTGTTAGGGATAAGTGTGAGGGATGTTAGGGTTAGGGTGAGGGGTGTTAGGGATAAGTGTGAGGGGTGTTAGGATTAGGTGCTAGGGTGAGGGGTGTTAGGGATAAGTGTGAGGGGTGTTAGGGTTAGGTGTTAGGGTGAGGGGTGTTAGGGTTAGGTGTTAGGGATAAGTGTGAGGGGTGTTAGGGTTAGGGTAAGGGGTGTTAGGGATAAGTGTGATTGGTGTTAGGGTTAGGGTGAGGGGTGTTAGGGATAAGTGTGAGGGGTGTTAGGGTTAGGTGTTAGGGTGAGGGGTGTTAGGGATAAGTGTAAGGGGTGTTAGGGTTAGGTGTTAGGGTGAGGGATGTTAGGGTTAGGTGTTAGGGATAAGTGTGAGGGGTGTTAGGGTTGGGTGCTAAGGTGAGGGGAGGATGATGATAAGGGGGGAAGAGACACAGGGGTGTCCTTGCAGCAGAGATCAAAAGAGTCCTTCAGGACTGTATTGCACACTGTGTACAGTAGCCTAGCTATGGTTTTCCCTATTGATGCAGTATCACCTACACTCAGCCTCCTCTCAGTAAGACTGCAAGTTAGTTATGATTCCAAAATGGCTGCTGTCCATGAGGTAAAAGGGTGTGGTAGGCAGGGTACGATGCTGATTGGCTGGAATGTGTCTGCTGACTATGAGTTGCAGGGTCACATTTTGCTCAATGATAAAGTATAGGGGGCGGTTCGAATATCGCATATGTTCGCCGGGAACAGTCCGCCGGCGAACTATTCACGACATCTCTATTGACAGAACATTAATGGACTATATTGTGATTACATTCTTCCTATATATAGGATTAAGACAAGTAGAGTATAGGCAGTGGTGTAGAAGGTACTCAAATATTAAGAATAACGTATATATTATTGTCTCTATTTTTATTATATACATATACAGTAACATTGGCCAGAGGATGATAGTTTGCATTCAGATAAATGGGGAGAAAGTGAAACCTTCATTTAAGCACATTGGATTTTTAGTTTTTAAAGTATATATCCATTTGGCTTCTTTCTTCAAAAGTTATTTATCAATATCCTCTGATATTTTTGTTTATGCAGTCTATGGCTATAAAGGAGATAAAATGTATATTGCCCTTAAGTTTTTTGTTAATGTGTATAGCCACTGGGGTATCAAATCCTTTTTGAATACTATATACATGTTCCAATGTCCTTCATCTTAATTCTCTACAGGTTTCCCCCACATATTGTATCCCACATTTGCATGCCAGTAGGTATATCACACCCTTGGATTTACAATTCAGAAATAGTTTTATTGGAAAAGTTATCTTTTCATCACTTGAGCTAAATGTTTTTGATGGGCAGATGTATTTACATGCTTTGCATGTATCGCATTTGAAACACCACTTGGTTTCTTTTAACCATGTTGTTTTCGTTGGGGTTTCTAAATGCCTCTTTGAAAGTAGACCCCCTTAAATTACTGGATCTTCTGCTGGTTATTTGAGCCTTATCTCTTAGAAACGGTCTCAGATCCTTGTCCTCCAATAATAGATTCCAGTGTTGATTAAATATGTTCTTTCATGCCATCTTCCCTTATAGGTTCCAATGCATCTTACTGCATTATCATAAGTTTTATTTTTTTTCAGTAAGTAGGGCATCCCTATCAACATATTTTTAGAACTCTTTTTATATATCCTCTTTCCAAGAATCTGGATTGAAGATTTTTGGCTTCCAGTTCAAAATCTGCTGAACTTGAGCAATTACGTTTAATCCTCAGGTATTGCCCTATAAGTATGCCATCAATCTAATTGGAGAATATTTTTACTGACTGAGTAATGGGAAGAAACTGGGAATTTCTGATGTGTGTATCTCACAGATACTCTATATACTTTAAAGCCTCATCTGTGAGAGATAAAAATAGTGGTAGAGGGAAAATTGTGAACTATAAGAGAAACTTAGGAGGGGCATATGGATAATAGAGTGTTCAGTAGTCATCTTACATGTTGAAAGGTGATATGGGTTATTTATGAGTCCTTAATAGGCTGTGCTGATAGCTGAGGGAAATGTAGAGAGAAAAGGAGTTAATAGTGCAAAGAATGGTGCATCTGGTAGCCTTTAACCTTTGTATGGCTAAAGGCACATGAAATGTCATGTTCCCTGGAGGACTTCAGAAAAATCTGAGGTTTTGCTGTCTGCTCACCACAAGTTGTCTTTTCTGTACTGACAATTTAGAGGGGTGGGACAGTGTTCTGCAGCTAGAAAAGTGATAATTTTCCTACTGTTTGAAGGTCTATATGTTTCACAAATGTTACAGTATTAATACACTACTGGTTCATAAAAGTCCATTTGTTCCTAATGTGTTCTGACCCATCTTGCTTTTTGATACTTACAACTCATTTGAGAACTTTCCTCAGGGACCTTTCCCAGATTCACACTGAACATATAAGAACATATTCTTAGTCCCCAGACCCCTTTGTGGTTTTGTCATAGGTGAAACCCTAGGAGACTACCATTATAGGTGTAAGTTATATGAAATAAATAATAAAAATAAATAATAACTCAAAACGCGCACCTCAGACTTGTACTGGCAGTCGCCTCTTGATGACATCACCAGGACGGGTTTGTGGATGAACCGGCACATGAGTCTACTTACCAACGAATATCTTAACTTACAAATAGCACTATTTAGCTACATGTGTTATATTATATAGAGAATTTACTCAATATATAGCATTGGTTAACTTTATTCATACAATAACATTTATGATTGGTACATGGATCTATGGGTCTTGTTAACGGTTTATTTATTTGTTCAAAACTGTGTTACATACATTGTAGATTTTGTTCTAATTTGCTCCCCACAATATAGGAGATATCCCACAGTGACTAAGGAGATACATTATATGAATCATTGGAATAGGACCCACTACTTGCCATCTAATCTAAATACAATATTAGTACTACTCCACTACCAACATTAGAATATGTTTATATTTAGTTAGCAAGTCCAGCTAATTATACTATCATCCATCCCCCCTATATACATGCCACTATACACTGTGAACTTTGCAAATATTGGATATATATTTTGTTTTTACTTTAAACTTGTATGTCTCCCAAATTATCAGAAATTTCATTGAGGATTGGAGTTAGGTAGTGACAACCATATGTTATTATTCAAGTCAACTACGTACTATCCCAATGCTTAATTTTGTAATGAATGGATTTCTAACTTGTCCATAGATTTGATATTGGCTACTATAATGTCAACATTTGACTGGTTGTTTGTATACTGCTGGTAATGAAGGTTTGTGCAATATTCCACTAATGAATTTATGTCTACTGATGAATGTACTATTGATTCCATGAATGACCAGAATATTTAACCAATTGATCTACCTAAATATAGATTTTGTACCAGACATTAATTCAGAGGCGACTGGAAATTATTTTGTTAATTTGCAATAATTGCGTTTTATATGTTGTGTTTTTAACATATACTGTCAATAAAAGCTAAGTTTTATTTAAGAACTTGTCCAATGTCAATGTTATTTATTGTTTACCCTATATTCTAATAAGACCGAAGCACTACCATTACTATAAAAGGTGTATTTGCTTTCTTTATTTATACCCTCTTGCTTTTTGCCTTTTAATTTGGTTATTATATACAAACTAGCGAATTGCCCGTCAAAAAATGACAAGCATAAAAGTGTAAGCCAGGCAATGCTATTTGCCACACAATGTGAGGCTTTTGCTTCGCTGAGCGCCTTCGGCCTTTCCTCCCACCTACTGTACGGCTCATTGCAGGGTTCATTAACGTGCAAGTTTTGTGCTTGGGAATGCCATGTGTCTCATTCCAGCATCTCCCCCCTGTCCCTTCCCTATGTGTTTCTCCTCCATCTGTCTGCTGAATGTTTGTATGGCGTGAACTGACTGGCGTTGGTTTTATTTTTAAAGTCCAGCATGCCTGGCGTTGTACTGTCTTTTGTGACGTGTATTTTCTAAGTCCGGCGTTTTTTGGGCATTGTTCGTGTGTTACTGTTTATGCCGTTGTGTATTTTCTAAGTCCCGCGTGCCTGGCTTTGCTCAGCCTCGTTTTCATGCAGTTTTAGACTTTTTTGATTTTCGTCCAACATTTTTTTTCTTGTTTGGGCGATTTTCGAGTAACGAAACACTGCAAATTCAACTCAAATTCGCTTGCAACCTCACTCCCAGGTGTCCTGGCTCTCCCCCTGTGCTTTGTGTGAGTGTGTTTAAATTTATTTTTTATTATTTTTCATGTTTTTCGATTTACACGGTTCGGCCGTTACATTTGTCTTTTTCTGAGGCCGGATTTTTTTTGTCACAGAGATTCTGAGCTCTAATTTTTTTTTCTAAGTCCCGCGTTCCTCAACTGGTTGCAGCCTAAGTAAGTCTTGTGTTCCTCAACTGCTTGCAGCCTAAGTCCAACGTGCCTCAACTGCTCGCCTTGCTTCACGAGGCTCACAGGGGCGCCTTTGGTGCTCATTTCAGCCTAAGTCCTGCGCGTTTCAATGCCTCAACTGCTTGCCTCACGGCTTGCGGGCAATGTGCGCCTTCAGCGATCATTGCCTAACTCCTCCGAGCTCAGAAGGCTTCAATGCCTCAACGGCTTGCCTCGCTTTGGGAGGCTCCCAAGTGTGGGAACAAATCACAGTTTTGCAATTATAATATGTAATATATTCTTACTTGGCACCACCACTCTTTTTTTTCTGACCTGGATTTTCATATGAGCTTTTGTCCTGTTGTAAGTTTTATTTCTTTATGAATCCATTTTGTAATATTGTAAGAAACACTTCGATGTACAAACTCTCTCAATACTCAAAGTGGATGGGGACTGTTTCTGTACTCCTTCACGTTTGACAAATCATGGATAGCTATCAATATTAAATCATAGTCCATATATGACAATTAATCAGACTGTATTTATTATTTTCAATACAAAATGAAAACATGCCTTTCTGCTGAAATATGTCAGAAGCTTTTTCCTGGTTATTCATTACAATGAGTACTCATCTTATAGCATGCAAAGGGTTTTGTAATGTTTAAAACTAGATACATTGTGTTTTATATTTCTTAAAAAAATCACTACTGGGTGGAAACAAACCACTTCTGTATTTTACTTATTCTTTTTTCTGAGCTACTAAAAGATATGTTGTGCTGTAATCACAAAGCTCTTGCATTGACTTTTCTTCCCTGTCACTTAATTTCATGTAATCAATAACATAACCTGCTCCAGTTAGGGCTTCCTTGAGGAATTCCTCAGTCAGACATATGCAAGAGAATTTCACATTTCCTACCATGTAGTAATTAGTATTAAGGACACCGCAGAGCACTAGATGTCCTCCTGGTTTTAGTAAAGTGCTGATGTTCTTCAGAGCCATGCGATAGGCTTCTTGGTCCTTACAGGCAGCTTCAAAACACTCACAGCTTAGCAAACAATCAGCAGGAGGAAGACTTAATGGCTCCAGAGGGTTTGCCTTCAGTATGTCACATTTTAGGACCTGTTTCACAATCTTCCTTATTCGTTCTTGTTTCTTCACCCACTTCTCTCTGACACAAGAAATTTGTGTATTAGAATTAATTCTGCCAAGCAGATTCTTTAAAAAATGTAATTATTTTTTTTTTTTCACAAGTACTCAGTAGAATCCACTAAGCAGCAAACTTATTACATTTTGCTAATTATAAGTTTAAACTTATTTGCTAAGATTGTTATAATACTAAATCAAAGCAAGGTGTTGTGACAATATCACTTCATTTAAACCTCACTACCCAATGGGAATGGAAACACAACAAAACACCAATATCAACTTCCATATATAAAATACTGGGTCAAATCAGTTCTCTTTGGAAATTAAATGATATATAGATGGAGCCAATGACCCATGGAATAGAAATTATTTAGGACCTTTGGCTCTTTCCTCTAGCAAGTGTTACTTTCAGATACTTAAATAAACCTCAGTTTAATACTATTTGGTCTCATGGATATAGTTTAGTTGGCAGATCCCCCCCATATGCTTATGAAGGGGAAATTTCAGTGGTTGCCCGGGCACATAAATTATAGCGGGTATTGAAGAAGGATCCAGGGGATCTCTTGGCTAATGGGGTAGCGGGTAAAGAGGGGTTCCTGGTTCATGGAGGTAAGCTGGGGATCTCCAGGTCATAAAAGGTATCAGTATTAAGCCCTAACTGTATTGATAGTAGCACAATTAAGATGTTATCCTCAGCAACACCATTCAACCCCAGTCAGCCCCCAAACCCACCCCAGTAGCCCCATTAACCCCCCAGCAGCCCCCTTTAGCCCACAACCCCCCAGCAGCCCCATTCACCGCTCCCAAACAGCCTCATTGAGCCATCAACACCGCCAGCAACAATATTCTCCCAAAGCAGAAGCACAGCCCCACTGGCAAAACAATTCTCCCCCAGCAGCCCCATTTAGACCCCACAACCCCCCAGCAACACCATTCACCCCATTAAGCCGCACAACCCCCCAGCAACACCATTCACCCCATTCAGCCGCACAACCCCCCAGCAACACCATTCACACCTTAGCAGCACCTTTCACACCCCAGCAGCATCACTCAACCCCATTCAGCCCTACAACACTCCCCCAACAGCCCCATTCACCCCCAGCAGCCCAATTTACCCCTGGAGCAGCCCCATTCAGCTCCCAACCCCCCAGTAGCACCATTCACCTATTCCCTGCAATATGAAGCGCTGGCAGGGGAAGGATATCCAACCTCTGACTAATGGGAAATGGCCCACGGACCATAGTGCACAAGAGGAGGGGGCTGCTTGGGGGGCTGAATGAGGCTGAAGGGGGGGGCCCTGGGTGGGAGAAAGCACTGGGCCCCTCAAAGAGCAAGGGCCCCAGTGCAACGTACCGTTTGCACTGGCAAAAGAGTTCTCTGGGCTTAGGATATAAGGACAGTTAAAGCATTCAGATGGCATTTCTCAGAGGTTAGAGATTTATGTCTGTGATGTGATAGCTCAGTGGTGATTTACGATTCACTCAGTTCCCATCTCATGGAAGCCATGGAATGGAAGTCGAAAACTTTCATCTTAGCTTAACATTTCTCTGTGGGGACTACAGTTTTAATTTTCCTTTAATATTATTCTTTGAATAACAAAAGATGATAGTGGGCAAGATTTTTATTTTAAAAATTAGCAAAGCCTTTACATTTTTTATCCACAAATATTCATTACTGCTGGGATCCATTTTCTTTTATCAGCTGATCCTGTTTGTTACTTTGTCAGGCGGTTGTATGAACATTCCAATAGACCTAATGAATACCCTGTCAGCTATAGAAGCCACATTGCCACAACAGCATAAATGCATATTAAAGATAATATATTAAATAATGCATTGTTTTATTTTCCATTCTAAAAAGCAAAATAGCTGTAGTCAATAATGTGATGGTCATTTCACTTAAAACCTGGAGAAATCTGCAAATTAGTGATCTTAAACCACTGACATCTGCACTTTCAACTGGTAGATTTGTATTTTCTTCTATAAACAGAACAGGTCAACGCTGAAACTTTGGTTTTTATCTTTAGTTGTATTTTTATTGTTACTAATGTGTGTCAGAGATAATATTTCCAGTTGTGCCATTTTGTATTCTTCACATTTTCACGGAAAAAAAAAGTAAAAAATAAAATAAAATAAATAATAGATATTTTAATTGTGATTTAAAACTAGAATATAAATTAAAAAGAAAAGGTGAATTAATAGTATTAAAATGATTCTATAACATTCTTAATGCAATAATATTCATTATTGATTTTAAGCCTGTTCTTACAGTATGGATCTCATTTCCTATTCTATTTCTTTTTAAACTTTCACAAACCTGTCTCCTTCCAGCTCACAAACATATTTCACAACTGGACTCCAGTCAAATGCTCCAGGCTCATTCTTGAGCCATCTCTTCAGCTCTTCTAGGTTCCGATCAGTATAATCGGTAGCAATGATTTCATCGAAGGCTTCACAGGCAGATAGCAGCTGGTGGATTGTGGGACCTGTCCCAATATCAATCAGTGTTTTACCTTTGACTTTACCTGTAAGTGTAAGAAGAAGAGGCAACAAGAAAAAAATGGATTAAGAGCAATGTTGAATTTACAGCTTTGGTGCCTATGTGCACTTCTGTCCACAGATGCATATAGACTGTAAGAAGTCACCCACCATACAAAGTGCTGTAGTATATTAAATGTACAGTGCTTAGAAAAAGTATTTGCTTCTTTCCTCTATTCATCTATTATTGCATATTTGTCACACTAATATTAAAGAAAAGAAATCTAAGTGAACAAATAACACATTATTTTACTTATTTCATTTATTTAGTGAATAAAGTTACCCAACATCCCCTTGTTCTATCTCCAGGACCCTGATAGGTCTCTCCTCTGAACTGTGGGGCTACTTTACAGGTATAATAACCATGTCATTGTACCAAGCTTCCCTCACAACACCACATAAATGAAAAAAAAAGAATTTATTGAACATCCCTAACAAAACAGCTTGAACATATATGCATGGAAGTGAGAAATAAAAGCAACAGAAAAATACAACCATTTAAAAGATAAAAAAAGATTTTCTGCCCCTTACCTCTTACAGTCCTGCAACCTTACATTGCTAGATGGCAGGTAACTGTCTCCAAGGCTGACCTAGCCTGAGCGACTCAGAGTTCATAGACCTGAAATTTCCTCTCAAGTCTCATGAGATTTTGTGGAGGAGTACATATCCACACAATATATATATATATATATATATATATATATACACACATATATTCACTAAACAGCACACCCCTGTATAAACAAGTAATTGTCCCCTTATACTTCCAAACTGGTTTTGTCACCTTTAATTTCAACGACTGAAACAATGCACTTCCTATAATTCAACATTTGTTGTTGTCTAGTCATTCAGTTCTGTCCCACTCTTAGTGACCCTATGGACCGCAGTACACCAGACACATCTTGTATCTGGTTGAGCTAATCCATAATGTTTTCAATGGAAAAATACATAATGGACGCATGTCATCCAAAAGTTTCACGAATCTGTCCAAAGAACATTCTTAAAAAAAACTTGGGAATCATCCAGGTGCTTTTGGGCAAATGTGAAATAAGCATGTATATTCTTTTTCATTATAAGCGGTTTCTTTGTTACTCTCATACGAAAAGCATGATTACAGAGTCATAAAAAAACAAATAAAATAAATAATTGATTAATAATTAACAACTAGTTAATTAATAACTAATCCGCATATTGCAGATCAGAGGAGATCTTAAAAGGTTGAACTCAATGGACTGAAAGTCTTTTTTTTAACCTAATTACTATGTAACTATGTAACTATGTAACTATGAAAATCTGGATAGGAACATACAATCTACATTGACCAGTGTATTCACCTTAAATGTCTGTGCATCTATTTATCTTTCTACCTGTCTCCCTGAATGCCTTTCCATTTATCTACCTCTTCTTTTGCAGAGATTAGCAATAAATTAAGTTAAAAGGCACTATCAGAACCTGTACAAAATGTGCAATAATTAAGTCAAAATATGAATGTAATGCTACCTAAGGTATATCCAATACATACTTAAAAAATTAAACAAGTTTTCTCTTTAAATAGAGCGAGCTGTTCTTATTAAGTGTAAAGTCACTTAAGGTAACGCTAATCATACATCACTCATTGAATCAAGCTCCTTCTGCAAATAGATCAAACAGCTGTTACTATCTGGATAAATTTGATATCTCCCCAGAGCTTTTTCGTTACACACAGATTTCTTGTTCTAAAATACAGAAACACGTTTGTCAGCTCACAGAAATCTAAAGCAAAAAAAGAAAAAAAAATCCATCAGAATACCCTGCGAAGGCCCCAGACGGCCCTCATTAATACAATGTAGATATTTATCACTGTGTGTGCCAATGTTTCTCTCCGCCATGCCCTGTTAAGTTTGTATTCCTTCCCTTCTCTATTTCACCATTCTGTCCTCCTCTTCCCACACTCTCTCCCCACCTTCTCCTATATCTCCTCACTCTGTTTTTACACTACACTCAAATTCTTGCCTTCATTCTCTCCCTTTTTTCTTACTCTCTCATGCAGCATTGCATAGACAAACCTGATGTAAAAACATAGGCATATTCTTTCAAGACCGATTTCATAAAGTCGTCTCCCAGGCTCCCTTCTCCAAAACGAAAATATGCCTCCAAATAGGCCTTTGGATCAAACAATTCCTGATAGAAATCACCAGAAGTAAAATCAGCCATTGCTTCCTGTGTGGAAGGCTCTGGATCTGCAGCTATTGCTTATGCAGTCAGCTCTTCACTTGCTTCAGTGCAAATTCCTCTTCTGCTATCGGTTTCTATACAACCCACAGCAGAGGGGGCTTGTGTTTTTTTTTTTTTTCCTTAAAGCGACAATGTACCTTGTATTTTATGTATCAAAATATTTGCTTCCATTATTTTTGTGTAACAAAATATTATTTTTATCCACTAAGCTTTCAATCTATGTTTCACACACAATTTATAACGATTAAAATGTAAATTACTACCTCTTTTAACTATAGATACAATTAAATGATTCACATTGACAGAGCGTATGTTTTGGTCTTGCACACTCACAATGGTAACAAATTTAGTGATTTAAGAAGGTGCATTAGATTCCTTATGTCATATTACTGACAGTTCATAGCGTTAATCTTTATTGTGTGATATTTTTCTTTTTTTATTCAATACGGCAATGGTCCCCAACCTTTTTGGCACCGGGGACCATTTCCATTGAAGAAAATGTTTTCATGGCCTGGGGGGGTATCTAGGGTTGGGAGCTTATATACACACCCACACACGTATCCACATACACAACACACACATATAAACGTGCACACACCCACACACAGATACACACACCCTGACACATATATACACATACATACACCACACATACTTATACACATACACCACACACACACACATATATACACATACACCCACTACAGGCAGACATACCCACAACACACACACATATAAACACACACGTACACACACATACCACACACATCCACAACACATATACACCACACACAAACATACATACACTCCACACAGACATAAATACACTTTACACATATATACACATTCACATTTGGGGAGTCTCCAGGAGTTCCTGCCCCCCCCCTCTTGATCCTCCCCTCTTCCTCTCTTGATCAGTCCCTCTTCCTCTCTTGTAGCAAGTCTATGAACTGCAGCATTTAATTTTTTTGAAGCCAGGAACCATTTGTACTGGTAAGCATCCTGAGGCGGCTGCCTAGTTGGCCTAATGGCCACAGACCAGTTCTGGTCTGCGGCCCGAGGGTTGGGGACCCTTGCTATAAGGAACACTCATCCTGATTCACTAAACCTCACAAGGACTGCTTAGATACATTTTGAAACCTGTGATGTGCATTTCATATTGGAAAAAGTTTCTATGTTCTATATTGTTAAAAATCACATTTAAAGTATTTTTGTCAGCCTTTTTGGCATATGCTTAGGGGAAGCCATGTTTAATATAGCTATGGATTGCAAGAGCAAAATCTTTGAGGGTACATTTGCATGTCCCTGCCCAGGTTCCCAGAATGCAGTGTAATAACTGTATTTTTTTTAATTCTGGGCATGAAGCGAATGTTTTAACATGTTTTAGACATTTAAATGTGCACACAAATGCACTATTTATTTACTATATATATATATATATATATATATATATATATATATATATATATATATATGTAATGGAACCCATCACTGTTTTACCCTGTTTTATGGTTATTTAATTATTATGGTTAAAATATGATCCTACTGTTATACTGTATGTATGTTGGTTTATGCTCTGCAGAATATTAGCCCAGACTATTGCAGACCTTGGCATAATAGATAATCCTATTACAAAGGGCTCCTCATAAGCAAGAGAGGTCCATTGTGTGAAGTGTTCACATTGTGAAGATGGAACAAAGGGAAGGATGATCTAATCAATGTCTGATTGTATCAAAGTTGCCAGGTAGCCTCAGGGAGGTGTGACCCACCTATTGTCCCTCTATGTGTATTGTGTGGCCAACTATGGGGGATGTGTATTGCCTGAGGGAAGAGATGTGTATATATATATCTCTGCACAACAAAATAAAGACAGTATTCATTTTTCCTCCCAATTGAGTGTCGTCCAATATGGGAGGTCGGGGATGGTGAGACTGTAGTGCTTCTTGGATATTTTACCGTATACCAGCGGAGATATTGGATTCGTGTTCCAACTCCGTTACAATATATATATTTATATGTGTGTAAATGAAAGCCCTGATGGAGGTGAAGTTTCTAATAAAGTACTCTTTCTTCCCCAAAGGTGCCTAATTAAGTCTTCCCAAATGACACCCCAGTGATTACCCCTCATGCCTGTGGTTTGGCAATTGGGTGGCTAAGTGTTTGTTATTGTGATTGCATTCATGTTGAATGTGCCTAATACTGGTATATATCTTTTATATGTAGTTTTGTAATTCATATTTGTTCTTCAGTAGTTCAGTTGTGTCTAACACTCTGTGACCCTATGGGCAATAGCACGCCAGCCACGGCCCCTCAGAGCTCCATCAAGCTCATGTTCATTAATTGCATTACCTCATCTATCTCGCATGCCTCCAATATTTCCCAGAGTCTTCACTAGGGAATCCTTCATATACTGTGATCAATTATTGTTTGTAAGAACAAGTCTAAGAGGTGAAACTAACACAATGTGATGTTTAACAATGAAAACCTCCTGAAGAGTTATTAGGTTAGCTGGCCTTCCTAGCTTAATTGCTTTACCTTTTGTTACTTGGTACCAAGACTCTTTCATGCTCCCATTTCTAGAAGTCCCTGTGTGTTTCATTACCCCTTTTGAAAATATTCAAGCGTGGGTCCTTTCCTTTTATGAGTGTGCCAGCACCGGCAGCTGCAGTGCCGGTGAGCATCCGCTATATGCTGAATTTTGGTGCCGATAACATAGCGTTAGGGTTAGAGGGTTAAGTTAAGGGTAACGATTTCAGCATGAAAATTGTATATGATGTCGGCAGCACTTGCAAACTGTACACATTTTCATCAATGCCATCTAGCAGCTCCGTGCTGCAACTGCTGCTGCACACCTTTAAAAGGAAAGATCCCAAGTATGTCAGCTGTATTTCTGAAAGGTATGAAAGAGCTATTTAATCACTTTGCTCCATTTCAGCTGCCCAGGACTCCTGCATCAATGTTGCATTCTTGCTCTCTGCAGATCCTGAAGCAAGCCTCCTTCCAGGGGAATCCCTAGCAACGATGCACAGAATCCAACAGAGGAGAGGACCTTACCAGTGGGATCCATTCATTGGCTGGTCCCATTGGTCCCTCCTCTGAACAACATATAATCAACATAAAATATGACTTGAATGTTCTCTTTAACCTATTTTATTTTATTTTATTTTTCAGCTTGTAAAATTACCTGGGCAATGCTGAGAGCTAGTTGTCACCACCATGTATAAGAGATGCCTAGAAAACACTATAAGTGAGAAGTTGTATTGCCAAGCATGCAATTTACAGGGACTTAAAAGACAAAAAATAACAGATTCACACTTTCTGGAGCTTCCCACTTTCTTTGTGTTATCCCTCATGAGAACTGCCATGTTACACAGCTGTGACCTAAAGCCACACCCAAAATGTGTGTGTGGGGGGGTCATTGCAGTGTCTCTTGCTGCTGAGTATCACGGAATGTCAGTGTCTTCTTTGCAGCAGCATATCATAGCTGCACAGCATTTCGGATCTCATGAGGTAAAAAAGGAAGAGAAGCGAATGCAGGGGGTAAAAGTTTGATTTCTGGGTTACATAGTATTTGAGGTTGAATAAGGACTGTCAGTCCATAAAGTTCAACCTTTAAAACAACTGAAGAACAATTTGTATAATAATAACACAGAGGAGGACAACATTAAATAATTCATTAATCTAGAGTCCCATTAAAGTGAATAATTGTAACTGAAACATATGCATGAAATTTAAATTAATTTGCTTGCTTGCCATTTAAAAAAAAAAAATATTAAAAAGTTAAAATTTGCAGTGAGGTTTGCTTATTATTATTGTTGTTGTAGCCCTTTCGCCTTGTATGATGGATCAAAAATATTTCCTGTTTGCAAATTATGGGACTGAAAAAAGGATATGACAAACGGACTGTTAGTTGGTGTTTTTTTATGTTTAATTAACAGTAATGACTGTTAGGGGCTTGTGTTGTTTTTACTTGTGGAAATTACTTATGGGCTTATAAGATTCTCCATAAGAATGAAATATAAGACTGTTACAGTTAATCTTTAGATCCAGGCAGTAACAGGGCTAGTGAATGGAGGCCAAAAAAAAGAAAACCTCTTGCCCCCCTCTTCCTCCCCTGTGTCTCTTTCCCACCACTCCCTCCCCTGTGTCTCTTCCCCCATCTCCCTCCCCTGTGTCTCTTCCCCCCTTTCCCTCCCCTGTGTCTCTTCCCCCTCCCTCCCTTGTGTCTCTTTCCCCTCCTCCCTCCCCTGTGTCTCTTTCCGCCCTCCTCCCTCCCATGTGTCTCATTCCCCCTTCCCCTTCTTTCTATTTCCCCCTTTCCCTTGTGTCACTTTCCCCCTCCTCCCTCCCCTGTGTCTTTTTCCCCCTCGCCCTTCCCTGTGTCTCTTTCCCCCCTCCTCCCTCCTCTGTGTCTCTTTCCCCCCTCCTCCCTCCCCTGTGTCTCTTTCCCCCCTCCTCCCTCCCCTGTGTCTCTTTCCCCCTCCTCCCTCCCCTGTGTCTCTTTCCCCCTCCTCCCTCCCCTCTGTCTCTTTCTCCCTTTACACCTCTTTCTCTTCCACCCCTCTAGCACTGCTATGTGCACATGCGCTACTGTCACCGTGCTGTGCGTATGCGCGTCTGACACCACGCATGCGCATTGCAGCATTTACAGAATCCGTACAAATAGTTTCTAAAGTGATCGCTCAGATTGCCTTTGTTCATATTTCTAGCATTCCAGGTTCCTGTGCTGAATTATCCTTTGCAGCAGCTGACTTTCCTTTCCCCTCCTGACACATCCACAGCTGTTTGGCCCAAACACTTCATTAGATCTAGGGCTACTTGTACTAGCCCCGTGCTCTTCCTCAGTAATGTGTAGGTACCTTCTGACTTGAGGGACTCACCTTCTTGTGCAATATTGTTATGTATCTGGTTGTGCTTATCCATAAAGTTATCTTAGCAAAGTTCCTGGAGTGGGTTGCAGATTTCTGACCTCTCTGCCATGACCTGCCCATCTTTGGTCACCCTATGTGGTATAGCTCATTGCTTCATCGAGGTACACAAGCCTCCTAAATTGACAAGGTAGCAATCTAGAAGGGGTTTCTTTTTATAGAGATCAGCTAAATAATTGACATAATTAGTCTCGTGACAACTCATAACTTAAGCTCTTCAAGGTCTTATTTCATACCATGTCATAAGTGATTTTATTTTTATTTGAAACTTAAAAATTGGTTCTGTATTTCACACTAATAAAGCACCCTAGGATCCATGGTTTACCAATATAGACTCACTAGATGACCAATTGGCCACATAGAAGGTCCAAGTTGAACCTCCGGCCTTCAGATAAAGGAAGGCTGTATCCACTAGAATTAAAAAAAAAGCAACTTTCATTTAATTAACACCATCTAAGCTTAAGAGTCATAATTGGGTTTGTATATTAATATTAAATAACTCTTAGTTAGAGAGTAATGTAAAAATTTTGAATCAAAATGTCTAAAATTACTAATCTATAGATCCCACAAATAAATAGATAAAAATTGTAAAATCACTGTCTGAATACCGAAATGGTTACAATTAATTTGAGAAGATAAGGCTATCTGTTCATAAATAATAGTAGTGTCTAACATTAGAAAATCTATGGATCCTAGAAAAATGTTCGAAATATATTATAAAACCAAAATCTAAAAAATTATGAGATCAAAAAAATTGCTCATGAACAACATTGTATCTACTATTGAAAAGTTATCATGATTAAAAATATATATTGTCAAATATGTGAACTGCCGGCACTGGGGAGCTACACTTCATTGAGGAAACCATTAATTCCAACATGTACTGTGACATACTGAAGCAGAGCACGATCGCCTCCCTTCAGAGACTGGGCCGCAGGGCAGTATTCCAACATGATAAGAACCTCAAACACACCTCCAAGACTACCACTGCCTTGCTAAAGAAGCTGAAGGTAAAGGTGATGGACTGGCCAAGCATGTTACCAGACCTAACCCCTATTGAGCATTTGTGGGGCATCCTCAAATGGAAGGTGGGGGAGTGCAAGGTCTCTAACATCCACCAGCTCTGTGATGTCATCATGGAGGAGTGGAAGAGGATTCCAGTGGCAACCTGTGAAGCTCTGTTGAACCATGAGGGTTAAGGCAGTGCTGGAAAATAATGACACTTTGGCCCCTATTTGGACATTTCCACTTAGGGGGGTACTCACTTTTGTTGCCAACGGTTTATACATTAATGGCTGTGTGTTGAGTTATTTTGAGGGGACAGCAATTTTACACTGTTATACAGGCTGTACACTTAGTACTTTACATTGCAGCAGAGTTTCATTTCTTCAGTGTTATTACATGAAAACATAAAATAAAATATTATATAATATAAATATATATATATAAATATATATATATATATATATATATATATATATATATATATATATATACATTACTGTATGTAGACGTATATACACACACTTATTTATTTATTATGTGCGTTTACATATGTGTACATATATATATACTGTATATATATATACTGTATATACTCGAGTTTAAGCCAAGTTTTTCAGCCCTTTTTTAAGGCTGAAAAGAGCCCCCTCGGCTTATTGGACACAAGAAAGGGGCACAGAGGGCACACAAGACGGGGACACAGAGGACACAAGAGGGACACAGGGGGCAGCACATTTCCCACCCTCGACTTATACTCGAGTCACTAAGTTTTCCCAGTATTTTGTGGTAAAATAGGTGCTTTGGCTTATACTCTGGTCGGCTTATACTCGAGTATATACGGTATATATATTGTTTTTGAGAATATTGGGAAGTGAGTAAAAGGTCACAATAGTTGGATGTTTGACTTTTAAATATTTTTATTCCTTTATGGATATCGTGGATAAAATAAATGCCCTATCGAGAATTTCTTTTAGTTCATCACCTTATTTCATAGTTAGGCCAAAGGTTAAAAGTTGATAGCAAGATTGGCCACTCATTAGTCTGATATTTTCAGTGTGATACAAAACTTGATCAAAAATAGTTCTGCCTTTGTCAAAAGGGCTTTTCACAATTTTAGAATTATGCATTTTTGTTTCACTTTATTTTGATATGTTCATTGCAATTTGGAACCTCATTTTTGTCCCTCAAATATCATTGAGGAAATGATTGTGTACTGAGATCTAAGAATTAGATAAAAGTAATGAGAAGAGCAAATAGCCTATAATGGAGGGCTAGTTATAAGAATAGTGATATGGCTAAAATCCTTTATTAAGAACTAATAAAAATCAAAAATCGCCGCAATTGGAGGAGACCATTGGGTGTTTCCTCATAAACACAATGGAATCATAGGAGCACCCTCAGGTAAAAATATAACATAATAATACAAAATAGAAACAACAAGCTCTATAATAGAAAATTAAGCTAGCAGATAGTATAGTCCCCAGATTGACATATAAGGGAGCTGGCTAAGCGCATTCAATAAAACAGTGACTACATATACAGTGCCTTGCAAAAGTATTCAACCCCTTGACTTTTTACCTATTTTGTTACATTACAGCCTTAAATTCAATGTTTTGTTTATCTGAATTTTATGTGATGGATCAGAACACAATAGTCTAAGTTGGTGAGTGAAATGAAAAAAATATATACATAAAACAATAAAAAAAAAAAAAACAACACAAAATTGGCATGTGCATATGTATTCACCCCGTTTGTTATGAAGCCCATAAAAAGCTCTGGTGCAATCCAATTACCTTCAGAAGTCACATAATTAGTGAAATGATGTCCACCTGTGTGCAATCTAAGAGTCACATGATCTGTCATTACAGATACACACCTTTATTGAAAGGCCCCAGAGGCTGCAACACCTAAGCAAGAGGCACCACTAACCAAACACTGCCATGAAGACCAAGGAACTCTCCAAACAAGTAAGGGACAATGTTGTTGAGAAGTACAAGTCAGGGTTAGGTTATAAAAACATATCCAAATCTTTGATGATCCCCAGGAACACCATCAAATCTATCACAACCATATGTAAAGAACATGGCACAACAGCAAATCTGCCAAGAGACTGCCAAGAGCCCACCAGAGCTCATGTACCGAGCAAGGAGGGCATTAGTCAGAGAGGCAGCACAGAGACCTAAGGTAACCCTGGAGGAGCTGCAGAGTTCCACAGTAGAGACTGGAGTACCTGTACATAGGACGACAATAAGCTGTACACTCCATAGCCTTGGAGTGGTCAGAAGAAAGCCATTAGTTTCAGCAAAAGAAAAAAGGCATGTTTTGAGTTTGCGAAAAGGCATATGGGAGACTCCCAAAATGTATGGAGGAAGGTGCTCTGGTCTGATGAGACTAACATTTTACTTTTCGGCCATCAAAAAATACGCTATGTCTGGCGGAAAACCCAACACATCACATCACCCAGAGAACACCAACCCCACAGTGAAATATGGTGGTGGCAGCATCATGCTGTGGGGATGTTTTTCAGCAGCTGGGACTGGGAAACTGGTCAGAGTTGAGGGTAGGATGGATGGTGCCAAATACAGGGATATTCTTGAGCAAAACCTGTACCACTCTGTGTGTGATTTGATAGATAAATTTATCAAGGCAGAGAAAGAGAAGCCCTCGTTAAGCCCACTTGGGATCTGTGCTTTTAACTCATAAATCCAGAAGGTTTCTTTTTGTAAAATGTTTTTCTTCTCGTTTCCCCCCTGGCATATCTTTCTAAACAGTCAACAATGTGGAATGCTACGTCATCAGCTATATTATTATTTACTTTTCTAACATGCCGTGCCACAGGTGTGTCCAACATATTCCGTATAGAGCCTCAGTTTTTCCAAAATAGAGCTTCCCACAAATACAGACCATAACATATATCACAAAGGAGGAGTTACAATTATAAAACCTATTAATCAAGTAATTTGCAACAGTTGAGAGGTACACAGATGTCTTCTCTGCCTTTAGATATTTACATGCTTTGCATTTTTGGCATCTGAATAGACCCTTAGTTTGTTTCAGCCATGTTTTCTTATTGGTGCTATCCTCAAAGTGACTTCTAGTCCACTAGACCCCCTATAGAAGCCCCATTCTAAAGGTAATGCTTGCTTTGGTAGTTATATACTGCTTCAATGCTGGATCTTCAGCAAGTGCTAACCACATGTCCCATTTTGTATTGTATTGCAAAATGTAAATCATATTTTAATGGTCTAGAAATAGGTGGAATGTGCCATTTTTTAGAAGATATTAATGGAATGTACCATTTTCTGTATGTGGAACTACTATAAAAGGTTATGATTTGTATATATTTGTTGTTAGCAGCAGCCATGCAGCCATTGTGAATGTTAATATGTTGCTGATTAACGTGTGTCCAAATAAAGTGAAGAAAATCAGGGGCCTCTATGTTTTAAATATGGAGTCAGTGAGAGAAAAAAAATCCTTAAACCACTAAGCATTAATAATCTCTCTTTATAAATATGTAAAATTGTAATTTCCCACAATGTACGTATTTGTCTTTTATATCATTTATTAGTTATTAGTTATAAGCCAATTAAAATATAATATGTTTTCATTTAAATATTATACCCATTTTGTCAAAATTTTGAGCGATTTACAGTACAACTAAGGAAGAGGAAACTAGTTGTTCTGCTTAATTCAACTAATTATTTTAAGAGGGGTGGCACTCATCTTCATACACATCACCAACACTCACCTTTATTGTGCTTTGGTGAAATCCCTCCCTTGACAAAGCCATAGAGGGACAGGTCAACGTACAGTGTCACATGGTGGATCCAAATCATACATCTAGAAATAGTGTCTCTTTCTGTTTCAATGGAATTTGTGCAATCAGCCACTATATTTAAGGACATACTCTCAGGAATTAATGATAGGATATTATTTTACTTGTAATCATTTTAATGAAGTGATTGGATAAATGCTCCCAGTGATTTATTTTAGAATTATCAGTCTTATATTTTTAAAGCAACAAAGCTAGTGTTTTAGAGCTTATAAAGTCTGTGTGCTAATGTAAAACATCAAGCCTTTCCTTCAATTATTATTCAGCATTGCTACTCGAAATAATCAGATTACATTTACATTTGATGTTAGTTTGGCTTTGGGCTCTATTTAAGCACATAGGATATATTATTTACAGAAGTTTTTAGTTAGTGAAGACCTTGCTTCTGGATAGAAGTTCACTAACTAAAAACTTCTGTAAAAAAATATGCTGTGTGCTTAAATAGAGCCCTTTTAAATTTACCGAATCGCAATTTAATAAGGCTGTGTGTTTCTGAGCCTTTCATATACTACAAATCATAGAGTCTGTTGTCAGAGGCTCATCCCTATATTAATAAAATTCCTCTTTAAATAAGCAGCTAGTTTGGCACAAGATAACAGATTAGATCTGTTAATGTTTCATTCAAAAATTAAAAGGCTGAACCTGAGAATACCCTCTGCTATTATGCTGATGTGGCTGGCTCCAATCCAGTATTGCTATCTTAAACTTAAATTGTGATAATCAGCAAAGACAGAGAGGAAAAGTTAACCCACAGTTGAAATGCTGTGACATTTAGGACATTCAGACAAAAAACATACGTATCATAAGTAAATCATTCTATTTTAGAATTGTTGACCACAACGGTTATATTTTAATATCAGTTTAATATAGAATAGTTTTGTATTCCCTTTTTAATACCTCTGTCGGACAGGGTCTACTTGAGGTATAATATTCCATTGCCACTTTATATATTAGAATATTTTTTTTCCAGATTGATTCTTTATTTAAATTGTGGTTACACAGGTTCAGTTTGTTTTCCTTAGTGCTGTGAATTATGCAAGAAAAAAAAAAGAGGCTCCTCTAAAGTATAAGGTTTTACAAATGAGGAACATTTTCCGCTCCTTGTCCAGGTTTTATGTGTGCATTAAGCGTTATGCATGTAGTCAGGGAGAGTGAAATGTGATCAAATACAGTTTAACACACAGTTAAAAAATATATTACACTAGCAACTTCAAAAATGACGGCAATAATATTTGCCACAATGCTGTTTGCCACACAATGCGAAGCTATGGCACCTTTGGCGCTCATTGCGAGCCACAACTTTCCTGCTTTCCAATCATCACCTTCTGCGCTCATTGCAAGCGTCTCCCCCTGTGTAGTTTAGGGGCCTCGCGATGAGTGTTACTGCCTTGGGTTAAGTATTACTGCCTTGGGTTAAATGTTACTGTCTTGTATTAAGCTTTATAGTTTTGCGTTAAGTCTTATCGCTTAGGACTCGTTTTTATGTTTTTGTCGTCTTAGTGTTTTTTCGGCAGCCTTTTTTTCTGGCTTAGAAGATTTTTGATCGTTAAAAAAGACATAATATGCCTCAAATGAACTTGAAACCTCACTCACAGGCTCCCTGACTCCCCCCCTGTGCTGTGTGTGAGTGTGTAAGTTAATTTGAGGCATATTTGTGTGTTTTTGCAGGCTTTTCCTTGGTGGTTCGGCCGTTAAAGTCATATTTTATATATCTCGCAGTCCATCTACATGTTTTGGGTCCTAAGTCATGCGTGCTGTAATTTTGCATCCAAGTCCCGCGTGCCTCAACTGCTTGCTTCGCGAGGCGAGCAGTGCACTAAGCGACTTTGGCGCTTATTGCAGCCTAAGACCCGCGAGACTCGCAGTGTCGTGCCTCAACTAATCGCCTCGCTTTGCTACGGGCCGCAACGCGACCAACATCCGAACTGACAACTATGTACTTGATATCATTTAAGCTTAGCAATGTCTACAAATGGAAAAGAGTGACGTTCAGTCCTAGCTATCTGCACCTGCGCAGGAACGCAGTACTCTACTCGTTGTGTTTCTGTCTCCTATTTGGAAGCCTCTGGTGGACTGTTGTTGCTCACTCAACCGGTTTTACTTTGTCTGCTTCTTCTAGAGTGGGTAATTGTGTTGTTGTATGTCTTCTAGCAAAATCAACCCCACATGGCACTTCAATTTAGTTTGTTATTACTTAGCAACTGTATTGCTTCTGAATTGATAGGTGCAACTGTTAATAGCTTTTTATTCAAACTGAAATGTTTTCCCATTAAAACATGTATATGTATATACTGCAAATCTTTGATTATTTAATTATTCATCTCTCTCTTATTTATATTTATATAATCCAGATAATCAAAATATTGCAGAATATATATATATATATATATATATATATATATATATACAATAGAAAATTTATTAAAATTAATCAGTAATTTTCTTATCCTTGGTATATCCATGGCAGCATTATCTATTGCCCAGCTCCGACCCCTTACATGTAATAGGACAGAAAAAACAAATACGTTTATAAAAAGACCCTCACACCCAAAAATAGAAGTGTTTTTACAAAGCCATAAAGGAACGCAGCATAATGTTGCTATAGTCATATATAGGAAAAATAAAATAAAAGATTATTTTTAATAAACCTTCTATATTCCTGGATTAACAATAGCAGCATTAACTTTTGGGTAATATCCCAGCTTCAATTCATAGGAGAGGAAAATAATCCAACAGCCTTAATCATTTGAAAAGAAAACATTTTTATTTATTTAGACATAGAGTCCACGGAATGAAGAACTTTTGTCCCAAAATTAGCTTGCCAAGAGAAACAGAAACATTCAGGTTCAGCCTTTTGATATCTGGATACTTGAAGGGAGCTTATAAGAGATAATTCAGTGAAAACCATTTTGGGAAGGAAGGTAGAAACATGAAAACCAGCTTAATAAGGGAAAGCAGAGAAAATGGAGAAAAAAGAAACATCTCTCAATGAACACAAAATATAAATAATCTTTACTCCCCAGTCATTCATAAGGAGCTAGCGAACAAAAATAGGAATAGCAAAACCAAACCCAAAAAAAAAAAAGGTTTCCGAAAAACAAAAGAAAATGCCTGTTTCCAGGAAACCAGTAATCCCTCTTGCAACTATAGCAACTATTCTCTTCACAAAACAGATCCTGGGAACATGAGAAAGAAGAAAACAAAGTTACAAAAAAGGACAAGAAAGACACCCCAGTGGGGGTTTGACCTGGCTTGGAATTTGGAGGACCAATTTTAATTATTCATTCCTAATAGTGATATTAGGGAGGGAGTTATTAAATAACGGTTATGTAACAGGGGCAAGCATATATACTACTTCACCTCCCTTCACCTAGTCAGTGGGTCCAGATATCACATTGCATATCCCGTCCCTCCCTCCCAAAAAATGTATTGTATTTTCTTGCTATTTGTTTTATACATACGTATATATTAAAATATATGTATATACTAGCAACTTGCCCATCAAAAAATGACGGTCAATAACATTTTAAAGCTGGGAATGCTGTTTGCCACACAATGTGAGTCTCTGACACTCTTAACCTTTGTGTTATCTACAAAGAAGGACAACAAATATTATATATTTTTTATTTTGTTAACATTAATCTGGTATTTCAACAACTGGTAAACCATAATAACCTTTTTAATTGTCATGTATGCAGTAATAATATTACAATGGATGAAATTTGTATGAATACGTATTGTGAACCATTACATAAAGCTTTGTAACATGCAACTTATATTGGAAACAGTGGACAACCAATAATTTTTAACAATACTAACATTTTTACTTCTGAGCTATGCATGAGTAACATAACAATAGGTCAACATTGTATGAATGAGTATTTTAAACCATTACAGAATGCTTCTTAACATGCAATTTGTAGTTGAACTACTGGTAAAGCACATAGGTATTGAATCCAGAGGAAGGCAAACAGTAAAAAATCCCATTGAAACTTAGGTAATTGTATCAAAGGGGAAAAAAATGTATTCCTTCCTGACCCCAGTAACTGGTGATCGGATTACTCCCTGGTTGAATCCTGTCTATTTAATTATACATTTTTTTTTAACAAATGATTATGCTGCTGCTGACATAAACCCTTAATAACATCCAATAAAACAACTTTTGAAACCTTGTAAAATACAATGTTAAGAATGCAAACATTAACGTAATTTAATAACATTTGAAATTATGAAAAACATAGGCCCTCATTCAATTGCTATTTTGGCCAATTGAATAGGGGTCTAAATAAGCACATAACATATTTTTTTTAAGATGTTTTTGGTTAGTAAACATCTATCCAAAAGCAAGGTCTTCACTAACTAAAAACTTCTTTAAAAAAAATATTCTGTGTGCTTATTTAGAGCGCTATTCAATTGGCAAAATCGCAATTGAATGAGGGCCATAGTGATCTTGAATATTGAATCCAGAGGAAGGCAAATCAGAAAAAATAACATTGAAACTTGGTGAATTGTTTCAAAGAGGGCAAAAAATGTAATTCCTTCCTGACCCAATGAACTGGCAATCGTATTACTCCTTGGATCAATACTCTTTATGTAATTAAACATTTAAATTTTACAACAAATGATCATCTTCCTACTAACATGAACCCTTAATTACATACAATGAAACAACTTTTCAATCCTTTGGAAACAGAATTTTAACATTACAAACATGAACTTAATGTATTAAAATTGAAACAGTAAATGTAAGAAAATGCAAGGTAACTGTTTTGTGGGGCCAATACTGGCAAACGTGACTTGTTTTGTATGCCAAAATGGTTCCCTTAAAAAAGAGCCCAGCATACTTGTAATTTTGTCCATGGGATATAACCACTGTTTATTGTTGTTTTTTTTTGTATTCTTTTTTTAAATAAAACCACACCGTTCTCCATATTTGGGCCCTCATTCAATTGCAATTTGGCCAATTGAATAGGGTCCTAAATAGGCACATAACATATATTTTTTAAAGAAGTTTTTAGTTAGTAAGCATCTATCCAAAAGCAAGGTTTTCACTAACTAAAAACTTATTTAAAAAATATGTGCTATGTGCTTATTTAGAGCCCTATTCAATTGGCCAATTTGCAATTGAATGAGGGCCTTGTTGTGGTATTTTTTGTAGATATAAGAGCACTGTTGCTTTTTTAATTGGGTTATTTGTAGATTATTGTTATTATTATTTCTAATTTAATTTACAGTGGTTCATAGTAGACAATGTTTTTTGTAAAAATTCGAACATCATCTAATAAATCACTCTGACTTTGGTTGTTTTCAATATAAACCTAAAATGCAACATACAGTTGGCCACGTACTTGTGATTTATTAATGGTCATGGCAAATGCCATGATGATGGGAAATTTTCTTCTCTGAAGTACAAAAGGCCAGCTACTTTAACTTGGTGCTAAATCTATTCTTGGTATGAACACTCTTTCACCTTTATGGGTACCATTGATAATTTCTACATTTATGAAATGGTCTTTAAATTCTTGAACAATTAATCTGGTCCCATTACATAGTCCTTTTTTTGGGTTCATATTTCACAGTAACATGACAATTGCACCTTTTTTAGCTGCAAAACATGTGGTGGCATTCCAGATGGAGTTGATGATTTAATAAATTCAGTTGAAAAGTATGTCTGAGTTTCTTTGTCATCACCAAGTACACAATCAGCACTTTATTTTTTTTGTGGTGCATCTATTAATTTTAATATTTCATTATTCAGAAGCAATGCATTTTTATTTTTGGATGTTAATATTACTTTGGTTGCAAGCTCTACATAATCGTCATTAGTTATTGTATTTTGGAATATAGCCAATATAATTTCCTGTTTGCAAATTGCTTGCAAGGGAATTTCCATGGTATCATTGTGTAAATTATGAATTTGTTCTGTTTTTCCTTCTCCAATTTTGATGAGCCACTCATTGAATTCATTTTGTCCTGATCTCATATTTTGTTCTAATTTGAGGTGAGTAAAGAGTTTCCATAGTGCACTTGACTAAAATCTCCACCTAACAACATCACCTTTCCACCAAAAGGCAAATTATTATCCATGACTTCACGCAACAAACGGTCAATACATTGTAGCGCATGGCATGACATCATTGTAGCTTTATAGATTATAATTAATTTACTTTTCTTAATTTTTTTTGCTTGTAAAGGTGTCATTCGAATATCCGACACTGATGTTTTCAGAATGGGAACTGGAAGTTTAAATCCACTATGCACAGTTCTTTCACCTTCTAACAAAAGTGCGGCAATTCCAGTTGTTGCAAATGGCAGTGCTATTTGACCATGTGCGCAAACAAAACTCATCAATAAATTATATAGATACATTTTTCGTGATCCACCAGATCCATCTAGATAAAAATAATGCTCTTTGAGCAAGCCATCCTCTAGTGAACTTTTTATAGTGTTGAATGCTTGCAATTGTAATGTATTCAAAGTTGCAAGTTTTTCTTGTGTTATTCGGTTTTGAAGCTGAATATCATAGTCTTCAAAGTTTATTTCATCTATGAGTCCTGGATCTGGCAGATTAAAATTTGAACAATTTAATCCATGAGAGAGAAATACCTTTTGAATTTTAATTAATTATTTTAATTCTGAGATAGGCTCATTGTATCATTGAAAAAAATTCAGAAATATTTGTTTTAAATTTGTCCCACAAAGCTAATGCATTTGGAGCATTTGAGAAGATGCAAATTAATGCAAATTGTTCTCTCATCTGCTGTGGCATTTGACACAGTGCTGTTTCTTCTAAACAGCCTTCCCATTCTGTATCATCAGCCAGGAAGTTTCTGTGCCGTGCAGCTAAATGAAACGTGTCATAAACTGTTCTCAACTGTTCAATACTTTGTGCACCAGGAACATTTAAAAGGAGTAAATGTAAACAGAAAAGTTCAAGGTCTCTTGGACTTACAGTGTAAATTCTAGTTATAATTTTATTTCCATGGGTTTTTCTTTTCCGCCATAATCCATTAACAAAACCATAATGATATGGAATGTCAATGTATAACAATTCCCTTGCCTCCAAGTCAGTACAATTTAATGGAAACCACGCGGTTAGTGTACTTTGTCCATGCTAACTTTGTGCCAAAGCATTTCTTTCATTTCCAACATTGAAATAAATTAAGTGTCTTTGGGGCAAATGTACAGCTAATCCATACACTGCATGTGATCGATCATGCATTTCAAATTTGAGAAGACGCCACATTGCTTCTGGCGCACTAAAATAGCAAGCATCTAAATGAGATGCAAGTTCATCATTTAATAACTGAGTTTGTTCAGGACGTTCTGCCCTTTTGACCACTTCAGTAGCTGCGTCATAGCCTTTGTAAATATATTTAATGGATTTTTATAGAAGTGCAAGCTTCCACATTAATGTGTGCATTATACTTCATGAGCAAATGTGGATTGTATGGCACCACATATAGGTTATCAACTTTTTTTCCAATAATAATGTCATTTTGGCCTTCTTTTATTCTATATAATGGATAGCCATCACAGTTAGCATAGGTTATGTCTCTGTCTCTGTTTGGTGATTGTGGATTAATATCTCCACATGGTCCATGAATCATGCGATGAGTTAAAATCTCATATAGTCTACCATGCATTTCTGGATCTGGTAGTTCAGCAAGAATCACTGAATCCACTTTATCACCAGTATCCAATTTATATTTCTCTTCAAAGATTATAAGCATATGTGCTTGTAGAAGGCCTCTTTTTTTAAATTCTATGGTATAAACATAAGCCAGACATTTGCCAAATAACTGAGTTATGGTTATGTCATGTATTAATTCAGTTACTTTTATTTTGAAGACTCTTGCCACTAAATATGGTCTATCAGCAGCAGTTTGCCCAATTAGCAGATTATGTACAATATTTGGCCATTGTGGATTACATGTAAATGTAATAAATAAATCTAGTTTTCCAAATTTAGCTACAATAGCCATAGCATCATTGTATATTTCTTGCATATTGCGAGGAGATCCTTGGAAAGAAGGTAAAATGATAGCTTTGCCAGCTGCAAGCTCTCTGTTTGTAGCTACCTCAGCGACATAATAGATCAGTCCACAATATTGTTCTACACATAATTTATCTTGTTGATATTTTATGAAATTAAAATTATTTGCCTCACCTTGCAGATATGAATCAATTGTCAGTTTTCCACCACATAGTTACATAGTTACATAGTAATTAAGGTTGAAAAAAGACTTTCAGTCCATCAAGTTCAACCTGTTAAGATCTCCTCTGATCTGCAATATGCGGAATAGTTATTAATTAAATAATTATCACATATTATAATTGTCAAACTACGAATCTTAGTCACGCTGCGTTGCGTAGTGCGTACGACTCAGCGATGAGTGCCGCAGGCGCTCATCGCACGTCGAGCCTCGCGTAGCGAGGCGCGCCGTGAAACCGTAGTGTTGCGTAGTGCGTACGACTTAGCGATGAGCGCTGCAGGCGCTCATATGCGCTCGGCTCGCCGTTACACCGTACCACTTTGCTGATCGGACGACTTTGCCATCGCTTGGTGAGCCTCGCGTAGCGAGGCGAGCCGTTAAATCGTACCACTTTGGCAATGAGCGCCGCAGGCGCTCATTGCAGGCGAGCCTAGTGTAGCGAGGCGAGCCGTTACATCGTACCACTTTGGCAATGAGCGCGTTACATCGTAGCACTTTGGCAATGAGCGCCGCATGCGCTCATTGCACGCGAGCCTAGCGTAGCGAGGTGAGCCGTTAAACCGTAGCACTTAGAAAAAAAATACGAGGTGAAAAAAATTACGAGATAAGCGGCGGAACAAAAACAGTAAAAAAAACCACTAAATACACACAAAAAAATAAAACAAAGGTCACTTACAGCATGGGGAACCAGGCAGGACGTCTGGAAGTGAGTTGGAACTGAAATTTAGATCGATTTAGCCGAGTTACAAAGATCGAAAATCGGCTAAGCAAGAAAAAAATGTCCGCCGTAAAAAATGAAAACGAGGCTATACTACTACGAACTGCGTGAAACACAGCCACAGACGTATGTGTTTGAAAAACAATGAGATAAAGGATGCGGATTAACCGCGCAATGAGTAAAAAGACAGTAGCGAGTACATTTTACGAAACGATATTACCGATTTACGCATTAACACAGATTTCCCGCCTTTGGCTCGCGCCACATAGGATTTCCCGCCGAAAACAACGCATTTGGCTCGCGCAACTGCGGATTTCCCGCCTAAAACTATGAATTTGTCTCGCGCACAAACCCTATATATAGGGCACATTTCACACATGACTCACACTTTCTCCTCAGGTGATGACAGTCTGACTGGATGTTTTTTGATGCCGGCAAATCGCAAGAGATTGTTAGCTCTTCAGTATACTGCTTCAGCATTATTACATTAAAAAAGGTAAATATATTATTTATAATTATTAAATAATAAATTGGTACTTAATTAATAAATAATAGATAAGAAATGCAATTAATAGAATATTAATATTGTGCTTATTATTTATAATTATTAATTAATAAATTGGTACTTACTTAATAAATTATAGATAAGAAATTTAATTAATAGAAAAGTAATATTGTGCTTATTATTTATATTTATTAATTAATAAATTGGTACTTAATTAAGAAATAAGAAATAAGAAATTTAATGAATATAAAAATAATATTGTGCTTACCTGTGTGAAACAATTGTGAATAACATTCATAATGTACATTAATTAATTAATTAATTAATTATTAATATCAAAATTAAAAATGTCAATAAAAAAAACATATTTATTAATTAATTATTAATGTACATTAATTTAACAATTATTTTGTTATATGTCGTGATTACCTGTGTGAAACTATTGTTAATAACATTCATAATGTACATTAATTAATTAGGAATACATTGATTCATTAATTATTAATGTACATTAATTTAAGAACTATTTTGGGATATGTCATGATTACCTGTGGGTAAGAATTGTAAATAACATTCCTAATGACATCATTACTACTCATTAATATTAAAAAAGGTTAACGTGCATAGGTAATGTGCATAAAAAATGGAACACGTTGATTAATTAATTATTAATGTATGTACATTATTTAAATAATTCAGTTCTTATATATTTTGTATACCACTCTAAAAAAAAAAAAAAGGAACATGGTTATGTGTTGATGTTATATTTAGTCAGACATTAATTTAATATTAATACACATTCATTGATTCTTATTTAAAGACTAACAGTAATATTGAGTGTATGTTTAAAATCTATGCTTTCATATGTGTGTTCATGTTGATTTATTGATATATTTATTTCATGTTTTTAATCTATGCAAACATAGGTATGTTAAGCCTCATTGATTAATACAGATGAAGTAACATATTATACATTAATTTTACTATTTTGTATAATTGCAGTTTATTCTACGTGAATGAACAGAGATAGTGACGTTTGCACAAATTGAACATCATAAGGATAATTTGGACAGGTATAGAATTTTAATTATATTACTATGGCAAAATATTAAAAAAGATGATGTTTTTAATGTAGACAAATATATGTCTGTTGATGTTCATTTAATGATATTGATGAAGCAAAAGTTTAAAAATATTATCTATTTCATTTTACAGTGTATTCGGATCTGCAAGGGAATAAACAGACAGTGTGACGTTTGCAGCCTTTGAATAACATCAACATCATCTTCACAGGTATAAAATGTTATTTTGTAGTGACGCATAGAAAAAGGCTATGGGCCTCATTCAATTGCGATTTGGCCAATTGAATAAGGCTCTATATAAGCACAGAGCATATTTTTTTACATACGTTTTTAGTTAGTGAACTTCTATCCAAAAGCAAGGTCTTCACTAACTAAAAATGTATGTAAAAAAAATATGCTCTGTTCTTATATAGAGCCCTATTCAATTGGCAAAATCGCAATTGAATGAGGCCCTATGTATTATATATTTGGTGAAAATTTACATTGATTGAAAATGGATAGTACTTATTGAGTCATTGATTTATGATATTTAGTTAAAACTTTAAAAAAGTTGAAAAGACAATACTAAGTAATAATAATATTTAAAGAAAAGAAGAAGCTTGAAACACTTGCAAAAAAATAAAAGGATGGTATGCTGTGAATTCAATCAAGAAGGAATGTCATTGAAAGATTAGTAATATAAAGATGGATATGTGCAGCTATTTCCGATTTCATATATGTGAATACAATTCTTTGAAAAATGGTTTCATTTCTTTCAGACTAAAGTGCAACAATTGAAAATGTTTTATTAGTTTATTCATCTACTTTAATCTAAAAGTACAAATCAGAAAAAAAATGTATATAAAACAAAGAACAAACAATAATTACATCTCTATTTAAAATTACAGATTAAAATGGCGGACAATGGAGAAGACAAAATTGAACGCAAAAGAAGATTGGCAAGGGAAAGGAAGCAAAGGTGGAGAGATGCTCAGACACCGGAAACTTCACAACTCTTGCGAGAAGAAGATCGACAGAGACTTTTAAATAAAAGAAAGATGAGTAAGAAAGCCGCAAGTGAGTGTGTTGGGGCTTCCAAGAAACGTAAAAGTAAACAAAAACATCTCTGTGAACCATTTTCCAATGACTCTATTTTGCAGAATGACTTAAATGTAGAAACACAAGAAAAAAATGTACATATAGAAAGTGGGTCTGATATTTATGTTGAAGAAATGCATGACAATGTGTTTACTACTGCAGTAGAAGTAGATACTCATTATTGTGGGTTACTTAATGTGGTTTGTCAGTTTTGTGGGGCCTATCATTTTATAAAGGAAAGACCTACTGACAGAAATTTCATTAGTTGCTGTCAGAAAGGAAAGGTGAAACTTCCACTAAGACACCCATTTCCATATTATTTAGAATGCATTATGAGTGATCCAACATTTCCAAATTATAATAATTTCAAACAAAACATAAGGTCTTATAACAGTGCAATTTCATTCACTTCAATGGGTGCAACATTAGCAGAAAATGTACCAGGACATGGTCCTTACTGTTTCAGAGTTCAAGGT